>LR738715.1:260076447-260091672 GCA_902687465.1 Secale cereale | reverse complement strand
GCGAAGGGGATGGTAGGGATTGGATGAGTTAGATCATGTAATAGTTTATCAGATTGTTGGGGGCATGTTGCCTATCATCTACTATGGTGTTTATCATCTTTGCTTCAACTTGTTATTCTTAATGCTTGACACTTAGGGCCCGAGTGCCATGATTTCAGATCTGAACCATATGTGTTTGTATGAATATATTTGTGTTCGTGATCCTATCTATGAGTTGTTTGCACCTGTTACGGTCCGGAACCGGCGATCCCAAAAGTGACAGCTTGGGACACCAAAGGGGATGGTCCGTAGTTTGAGGATTACATGTATCCATTGAGTTCATTGCTTTGTTCCGGTGCTCTTTGACAGGAGCACCTTAATATCCATAAGTTCCTTTTGGCCCCGTTCGTAGCGGGATGGTAGGACAAAAGATGTTGTGCAAGTTCTTATTGCAAGCACATACAACTACCTACGGGATACATGCCTAATGTGTGATATTTGCCTAGATGATCATTACTTTTCCGTGTGCCGTGCCCCAAGTTAAATCTATCTCATCCATGCAGCGCCCAACCATCCATCTCCCTAGCCTACATTATTTTAAACCCTGCTTGTCACTAGTTGCTACTTTTGCCATTTACTACTGCTATTTACTTTTTGCTGTTTACTTTTACTATTACTATCATCGCTATCATATCACTGTTACCACTTATCTTTTGTTGCAAGTAAGTATATTTCAGGTGCGGTTGAATTGACAACTCAACTGTCAAAGCTTATAAATACTCTTTGGCTCCCCGTGTGTCGAATCAATAAATTGGGTTATTATTAACCGCGAAGACTATCTCGATCCCTTACGGTTGAGGGTTATCACTTGTGTGGGAATGTTAAATACCCTGCTGATTTTCTTGTTCTTAGTTCCCCACAAGATGAATTTTGTCCCATTATATTTGGTAGACCCTTCTTGAATATTGTTAATGCTAAGATAGACTGCATGAAATATATTGTTACTGTTGGATTAGGGGATATGTCTCATGATTTTATCTTTGCCAAATTCCGTAGACAACCCCTTGATAAAGAACTACCTAGTAAGGATGAAATTATCGGTCTTGCTTCTATTGTTGTGCCTCCTAATGATCCTTTAGAACAATACTTGCTAAACCATGAAAATGATATGCATATGAATGAGAGAAGGGAAATATATGAAATATTCTTTAATCAGGGACCCGTATTGAAAAACAACTTGCCTGTTGAAATCCTAGGGGATCCTCCTCCGCCCAAGGGTGATCCCGTGTTTGAACTTAAACCTTTACCTGATAATCTTAAGTATGTTTATCTTGATGAAAAGAAGATACATGCTATTATTATTAGTGCTAACCTTTCAGAGCAGGAAGAAGAAAAATTATTGAAAACTCTGAGGAAGCACCGTGCTGCTATTGGATATACTCTGGATGATCTTAAGGGCATTAGTCCCACCTTATGCCAACACAAGATAAAATTGGAAGAAAATGCTAAACCAGTTATTGATCATGAGCGACGGTTGAATCCTAAGATGAAATAAGTGGTAAGGAAGGAAATACTAAAGCTTCTAGAGGCAGGTATTATCTATCCAGTTGCTGATAGTCAGTGGGTAACTCCTGTCCATTGTGTCCCCAAGAAGGGAGGTATGACTGTCGTTCCTAATGATAAAGATGAATTGATCCCGCAAAGAATAGTTACAGTTTTTAGGATGGTAATTGATTTCCGTAAGTTAAATAAAGCTACTAAGAAAGATCATTACCCCTTGCCTTTTATTGATCAAATGCTAGAAAGGTTATCCAAACATACTCACTTTTGCTTTCTAGATGGTTATTCTGGTTTCTCTCAAATACCTGTGTCAAAAAGGGATCAAGAAAAGACCACTTTTACTTGTCCTTTCGGTACCTTTACTTATAGACATATGCCTTTTGGTTTATGTAATGCACCTGCTACCTTTCAAAGATGCATGATGGCTATATTCTCTGATTTTTGTGAAAAGATTCTTGAGATTTTCATGGATGAATTCTCCGTTTACAGAACTTCTTTTGATGATTGCTTAAGCAACCTTGATCAAGTTTTGCAGAGATGTGAAGACACTAATCTTGTCTTGAATTGGGAGAAGTGCCACTTTTATGGTTAATGAAGGCATTGTCTTGGGACATAAAATTTCTGAAAGAGGTATTGAAGTTGACAAAGGTAAAGTTGATGCTATTGAAAAGATGCCATGCCCTAAGGACATCAAAGGTATACGAAGTTTCCTTGGTCATGTTGGGTTTTATAGGAGGTTCATAAAGGACTTCTCCAAAATCTACAGGCCTCTGACTAATCTCTTACAAAAAGAGATTCCTTTTGTCATTGATGATGATTGTCTAGAAGCATTTGAAATACTTAAGAAAGCATTGATCTCTGCACCTATTGTCCAGCCTCCTGACTGGAATTTACCCTTTGAGATTATGTGCGATGCTAGCGATTATGATGTAGGTGCTATCTTAGGGCAAAGAGTTGATAAGAAATTGAATGTTATCCAGTATGCTAGTAAAACTCTAGACAGTGCCCAAAGAAATTATGCTACTACTGAGAAAGAATTTTTAGCAGTTGTATTTGCTTGTGGTAAGTTTAGACCCTATATTGTTGATTCTAAAGTAACTATTCACATTGATCATGCTGCTATCAAATACCTTATGGAAAAGAAAGATGCTAAACCTAGACTTATTAGATGGGTTTTTTTGCTGCAAGAATTTGACTTGCATATTATTGATAGAAAGGGAGCTGAGAACCCCGTTGCAGATAACTTGTCTAGGTCAGAGAATATACTTGATAACCCACAACCTATTGATGATAGCTTTCCTGATGAACAATTAGCTGTCATAAATACTTCTCGAACTGCTCCATGGTATGCTGATTATGCTAATTATATTGTTGCTAAGTTTATACCTCCTAGCTTCACATACCAGCAAAAGAAAAAGTTCTTCTATGATTTGAGACATTACTTCTGGGATGACCCACATCTTTATAAAGAAGGAGTAGATGGTATTATTAGACGTTGTGTACCTGAGCATGAACAGGAACAGATCCTATGCAAGTGCCACTCGGAAGCTTATGGAGGACACCATGCGGGAGATAGAACTGCACATAAGGTATTGCAATCCAGTTTTTATTGGCCTACTCCCTTCAAGGATGCCCGTAAGTTTGTCTTATCTTGTGATGAATGTCAAAGAATTGGTAATATTAGCAGATGTCAAGAAATGCCTATGAATTATTCACTTGTTATTGAACCATTTGATGTTTGGGGCTTTGATTATATGGGACCGTTTCCTGCCTCTAATGGGTACACACATATTTTAGTTGCTGTTGATTACGTTACTAAGTGGGTAGAAGCTATTCCAACTAGTAGCGCTGATCATAACACCTCTATTAAGATGCTTAAAGAAGTTATTTTTCCGAGGTTTGGAGTCCCTATATACTTAATGACTGATGGTGGTTCACACTTTATTCATGATGCTTTCCGTAAAATGCTTGCAAAGTATGATGTCAACCATAGAATTGCATCCCCTTATCACCCGCAGACTAGTGGTCAAGTAGAACTAAGTAATAGAGAGTTGAAATTAATTTTGCAAAAGAGACTTGACAGGTCTAGGAAGAATTGGTCCAAGAAACTTGATGATGCATTATGGGCCTATAGAACTGCATACAAAATTCCTATGGGTATGTCTCCATATAAGATGGTTCATGGAAAAGCTTGTCACTTACCTCTCGAGATAGAACATAAAGCATATTGGGCTATTAAAGAGCTCAATTATGATTTCAGACTTGCCGGTGAGAAGAGGTTATTTAACATTAGCTCTCTCGATGAATGGAGAACCCAGGCCTATGAGAATGCCAAGCTGTTTAAAGAAAAAGTTAAAAGATGGCATGACAAAAGGATACAAAAGCGTGAGTTTAATGTAGGTGATTATGTCTTGCTATACAACTCTCGTTTAATATTTTTTCCAGGAAAACTTCTCTCCAAGTGGGAAGGACCTTACGTCATCGAGGAGGTCTATTGTTTCGGTGCCATAAAAATCAACAACTTCGAAGGCACAAATCCGAAGGTGGTGAACGGTCAAAGAATCAAACATTATATCTCACGTAATCCTATATATGTTGAAACCAATGTTATTGAAACCGTAACTCCGGAGAATACATAAGGGACACTTTCCAGAATGATTCAGCCTCCGAAAAGGAAGAGGTATGTGATACGGTGAGTAAACTGACTCCAAAATAGTTCTAAAGGCAATTTTCTACGTTTTGGAATATTTAGAAAAATAGAAAAATAAGCAGCAGTCCGGAAGAGACACGATCCGTCCACGAGGGTGGAGGGGGCGCCCCCTTCCCTGGGCGCGCCCCCTGCCTCGTGGGCAGCTCGTGTGCCTCCCGGACTCCGATTTCTTGTAGGTTACTCCTTTTGGTCGGTAAAAATTCATTATATAAACTCCTGAAGGTTTTGACCTCGGTATCACGCAAAAATCCTATGTTTTCGTTTCGAGCTGCTGTTTTTGACAGATCTAGATCATCATGGCGTCCTCCAACACCCCCAAGGACAAGTTCTTCGAGAAGGTCATCAACCCCTACCTTGCGGAGGTGCTGCATCACCCTAAAACCATGGAGTTGCATGAGGGGGTGCTGCACATCCGTGATGTTGAGGGGCCGAGGAGGACCGGAAGCGTGGAGACAAGACTCGAAGCAATGGAGCAGCAAGTTTTCAAGTGCCAATGTATGGTGGAACGAGGACTCAACGCCAACCATATGATGATCTCGGAGCTCGCCAATAACCTCAAGCTGGACTCAAGGATCTTCGGGGAAGCTATCTCCAATCTTCAAGAGAAGAACGATCACCTCCAAGCCCAGATCTATGACCTGCAAAACCAAAACTGTGAGTATGAATATAGATTCATGAAGATGAGTTTGGCTGCAGATTTGAGTATCCCGGAGACTCGATCATCCTTCTACGATGGTGAGCCCATGCCTTGGAAGGTGAATGACAAGCCTACATCATCAACAACTCCTACCTCAACACCCCCGAAGGAGACATAATCATATGGGTATGGGCACTCCCCTTGGCAACTGCCAAGCTTGGGGGAGTGACCCTGGTATCGTATCACCATCACTCCTATCTTTACCGTTTTTCTTAGTTCGATCCTTTTGGTAGTATCTTGATCTAGTAGAATAAAGTTAGCATGATCTAGTTGTGAGCTTTTGCCTAATGATCTTTACCCTTTGTAATTGAGTCCGTGAGCTATATAATAAAGATTAGTGTTGAGACAAGGGCTTGATTTCCTCACTTTGGTCATGATAAAAAGGAAGAAAACATAAAGAGTATCCAAGAGATCATATTGATCTTATGAGATGTAATGACTTCACATATAGGAGTATGATAAATAGAAGTTGTTGAGAGTTGACAAACAAAGTTTTGGTCATCGTTGTAGTTAATAGGAAGTAATAAAAGAAGAGAGGCTTCACATACAAATATACTATCCTGGACATCTTTTATGATTGCGAGCACTCATTAAAACATGACATGCTAAAGAGTTGATGTTGGACAAGGAAGACAACATAATGGGTTATGTTTTCTTGTATCCGAAATAAAGTATATTGTCATGGATCATCCAACATGTTGAGCTTGCCTTTCCCCCTCATGCTAGCCAAAACTCCTCGCACCAAGTAGAGATACTACTTCTGCTTCCATACATCCTTAAACCCAGTTTTGCCATGAGAGTCCACCATACCTACCTATGGATTGAGAAAGATCCTTCCAAGTAAGTTGTCATGTTGCAAACATGCTAAAATATGTATGATTTATTAGTGTGGAGGAAATTAGCTTTATACGATCTTGTGATATGGAAGTAATAAAAGCGACAGACTGCATAATAAAGGTCCTTATCACAAGTGGCAATATAAAGTGACGTTCTTCTATGCTAAGACTTTGTGCATCCAACCATAAAAACACATGACAACCTCTGCTTCCCTCTGCGAAGGTCCTATCTATTATTCTTGCCATATGAGAGTCAAGGTGAAATTCACCTTTCCTTTTTACATTTTATCCTTTGGCAAGCACACTGTGTTGGAAAGATCCTGACATATATACCCACTTGGATGTAAGTTTTCATAGTCTATTACTGTTGACATTACCCTTGAGGTAAAAGGTTGGGAGGCAACACCATAAGCCCCTATCCTTCTTTGTGTCTGATTAAAACTCCATAAACATAAGTATTGTGTGAGTGTGAGTAATTGTGAAAGACTATATGATAGTTGAGTATGTAGGCTTGCTGAAAAGCTCTTACATTGACTCTTTCCGATGTTACGAAAATTGCAAATGCTTCAATGACCGAGATCAAAGTTTGTTAGTTTTCAATGAAGTTTATGATTCATGCTTGATATGGTGAATGAATTGTTACTTTAGCATAAGAATCATATGACAATATATATATGTTGGTGTTATGAGAATGATCATGATGCCCTCATGTTCGTATTTTGTTTTTATCGACACCTCTATCTCTAAACATGTGGACATATTTTTCGATATCGGCTTTCGCTTGACGACAAGCGAGGTCTAAGCTTGGGGGAGTTGATACGTCCATTTTGCATCATGCTTATATGTTGATATTTATTGCATTATGGGCTATTATTACGCGTTATGTCACAATACTTATGCCTTTTCTCTCTTATTTTACAAGGCTTACATGAAGAGGGAGAATGCCAGCAGCTGGAATTCTGGGCTGGAAAAGGAGCAAACTCTAGAAACCTATTCTGCACAACTCCAAAAGCCCCGAAATTGCACAGAACTCCGTTTCATAAAATATAAAAATATCTGGCGAAAGAAGATCATGAGGGGTGCCACCAGCTGTCCATGAGGGTGGGGGTGCGCCCCCTGTCTCGTGGGCCCACCGGCGGCCCCCCGATGCCCATCTTCTCCTATATGTGGTGTTTTGACCTGGAAAAAAAATCATAAGGAGGCTTTCGGAACCAGACGCCGCCATCTCGAGGCGGAAGCCAATCTAGGGCTCCGGCAGAGCTGTTCTGCCGGGGATACTTCCCTCCGGGAGGGGTATATCGTCATCACCAACAAATCTCCCATCTTGGGGAGGGCTGTCTTCATCAACATCTTCACCAGCACCATCTCCTCTCAAACCCTAGTTCATCTCTTGTATCCAGTCTTTGTACCCAAACCTCAGATTGGTACCTGTGGGTTGCTATTAGTGTCGATTACTCCTTGTAGTTGATGCTAGTTGGTTTATTTGGTGGAAGATCATATGTTCAGATCCATTATGCATATTAATACCCCTATGATCATGAACAATATTATGTCTTGTGAGTAGTTACTTTTGTTCCTGAGGACATGGGAGAAGTCTTGCTATTAGTAGTCATGTGAATTTGGTCTTAGTTCGATATTTTGATGAGATGTATGTTGCCTCTCCTCTAGTGGTGTCATGTGAACGTCGACTACATGACACTTCACCATTATTTGGGCTTAGAGGAAGGCATTGGGAAGTAATAAGTAGATGATGGGTTGCTAGAGTGACAGAAGATTAAACCCTAGTTTATGCGTTGCTTCGTAAGGGGCTGATTTGGATCCATATGTTTCATGCTATGGTTAGGTTTACCTTAATACTTCTTTTGTAGTTGCGGATGCTTTCATTAGAGGTTAATCATAAGTGGGAGGCTTGTCCAAGTAAGGACAACACCCAAGCACCGGTCCACCCACATACCAAAGTATCAAAGTACCGAACGCGAATCAGATGATCGTGATGAAAACTAGCTTGACGATAATTCCCATGTGTCCTCGGGAGCGCTTTCCTTTATATAAGAGTTTGTCCAGGCTTGTCCTTTGCTACAAAAAGGATTGGGCCACCTTGCTGCACCTTATTTACTTTTACCTTTTGTTACTTGCTACCAATTATCTTGTCACAAAACTATTTGTTACCTATAATTTCAGTGCTTGCAGAAAATACCTTACTGAAAACTGCCTATCATTTCCTTCTGCTCCTCGTTGGGTTCGACACTCTTACTTATCGAAAGGACTACGATAAATCCCCTACACTTGTGGGTCATCACATTGGAACATAGCAAGAAAGTGAGCATGCAACCAAGAGCATAATTGAAACAACGATAGCAGTAGCAATTAAGCAAACAGATAACATCAAACTTTTATTAAATATTCAAATTGAAAACCATGGCTACTGCATGGCTATCATGCAAGTGGCTATTATGGCTTGCCTGAGGGTGACGGAGACTCCAGAAGAAGTGCGGTGAAGCCGCACAATGAAACACCGAACGTCTACTCTCTCGAAGGGGGCTGATTAGAGGCAAGGGCATAATGGTCATTTTCACAGTGTGAACACGTTCACTTAGTGAAAATGGTACCAACAGAAAGAACTCGACGATATGAAGATGTGAACGCTGGCTTCACCTAATTTGGAGCTACGGTTGCGGAGATATGAGGGTTGGAAGAAGAAGGACCAATCTGTGAATATTTCTTCAGCAAACAGGTCCCTGAGTGGACGAGACAGAAGCACATATCAGAAAATACGCTTCCAGAACTGGAAAACGTACTTTGGGATGGAAGCAGAAGAAGAATGCACTTACTTCACACGAAAACGTACTTTTAGAAGTACGCTTCCACTTGAAATCTGGCGGGCCCGGGCACTGGTCAACGGCCAGACGCCGACAAGTGGGCCCCGCACTTCTCCTCTCTCCTCCCGCTGGATCTCCAACTTTCTCCCGACAGAAGCAGGGGAGGCCGCGGCCAGTCGCGCGCGCCGGTGCTCCCCGGTGGCTCAGGCCGTCTGCGGTTGAGGCGAGGGTGCTGATGGGTCCAGGGCGATGCCCTGCTCCCGCCTGGAGCTGCAGCAGCGCCAGAGACGGGCTAGAGCTCGGAGGCTCGAGGGAGCAGAGAATAACGGCGGCGGCGATGAAGGTTCCGACGCCGCAACCACGGAGAGGAGTTAACGAGTTTCGGGGAAGGGTCTATCGTTGTGGTGGAGGCTCCTGGAGGTCATGGAGTGAAGGTAGGGGCTCGGCTTCGGGCCAAATTAGGCTGAGGCCGACGATGGGCACGGTGGCCATGGGGGTCGAGAGAGCTCCAGAGGCTCGGGCGAGAGTCTTGGAGGGGCTAGAGGAGGGAGTAGATGAGCTTGGTGAGGTCGAGGCACCTTGTGGCTGGCTATTTATAGCCGGGGACGGAATGGCCGAGTCAGATGCCGCCGCTCGCGTCCGACCGAGCTCTGGCGACGGACAACGATCACGGGAAGGCGAGGAACGTGACGAAGGGGGAACTGGACAAGCTACAGGGGCGCACTACGCAGGAGGGACCGAGGGGCGCGGGAGAGAAGGAGCCGAACGCCATTAAGGCTCGGTCGGCCACAGTGCACGCGTGGGCGCGCGGCGACGAGTGCTGATGGGGGGCTTACGGAGGGGGAGACGAGTCCGTGGGGAAGAGGACGACGAGGCACAGCTGCTGGACACGTGGGGACGAGCCAGAACCGGCCGGAGCGGCTCTGTCGTCGCCAATAGTGGCTAGACCACCGTTTTGGCTGGCATTTCCCGTGGTCACCATGCAGAATGGCGACGAGAAGATGCCAAGGGCTGGCAAACGTTGTCTAGCGGTAAGTTCATCCAAAGGAGGTTTGAACTGAGGTGGTAGCTCGGCTAAAGACTGTGTTGTAATGCCCCGGATGTAATACTTTCCCTTTTGGGTATATAATATATCTCCGGCTTCATCTATTTCCATTTCGGGTTCTTGTCTTTCGGGCTTTCGTCGTTTTGTTGTGTGGGTGTGTGGCATTCATTCTTATCATGTAGACATGTGCATTGCATTGCATCTGTCTTGTCGGTTGCATCCGGTTCGTCGTGTTTCTTCCCATTGTCCGTTTCGTGTTCCGGAGCTCCCTCACGTGTCCGTGACGTCCCGTAGGCCTACTTTGTTGTTCGGGCGTTTTACGTTACCGGTGTGCCGCGAGGTTGTTGTCTGTGTTGTTGTTTTGTTGTGTGCAACCCGCCTCTCAAATCTCGTCTCGTTTGGATTCCGTTGACTTTTCCATCCGTTGTCCGTGTGGGTCCGAAGTGCCTTCACTTCGTGTCCCGGAAACACCCCTACTGCAGTCTTTTATCTCCGTCTAAGCCTTTTAAATCTATCCCCGCGATCGGATCCGTCGGATCGCGATCGGAGGGCTCCTAGCGCCCCTAAATCCCCTCCTAGCCCTAAAAACTGCTACATATAGACCCCCCTAGTCTTTTTGGGCATCCCCTTCTTCTTCCTCCTCTCTCCCCTCTTTTTTTTCTTTTTCTACTTCAGATCCAAAAATTCTGCCGGATCCCGAGGGGATCCATCGAGCCGCCGCCGGATCCCGATCTGGGATCGAACCCAGGTCAACGTCCAGTCGACCGACCGCCTCCCGCGCGTCGCTGGATCGAGCGCCGCCCCGTTCCATAACCTTCGTCGCCAGGCCCGTCGCTGGTTCCGCCGGCACGTACGCACAGCGCGCACAGGACCACTTCACCGCAGGGTGCACCGCACCAGGCCGACCGGCCCATCTCCCCGAGGCGCAGGCCTCCACCGCTCGGCGCAGCAGTTCCCGCGGCGCCCCTCCGCGACTGGGCCGCGAGCGCCAGGCGGGCCGCCGCCCCGCTCCGCCCTGGGCCTCCCGCGCCGCGCCAGGCGGCCCGTACACCGCCGCCTTCGCTCCACCGAGCGCCTCCAGGCGCCAGCGCGCCGCGGCTGGGCCGCGCCTCCGCGGGCCGCCGCATTCCGCCGCGCAGATCCACCACACCGGGTCGGATCCAGCTTCCTCCGCACCGGATCGGCCCAGATCCAGTCGCCGCCGGCCCGCTCCGTTTTTTCCCTGTTCAGATCTGATCTAGGTTGACTTCTTTCCACCTAAGTCCCTGTTAACTAATCTGTTATGCAATCTTTGACCTGCTGTAACTTTGTGCCTGTTGCTCCGTTTTGCGCGTGTAGCATGTCCAGATGTTCGTGGAGATGTGCTCTACGTTTTTCCTGTTGTTGTCATGCATGTTAAATGTCATCTAGACACTTGTTTTGCTGTTGCAAGAGTGCATCATGATATAAACTGCGGTTATGTGTTATTTTCATGCCACCTTTGACTTGTGATATCTTTTAGCTCGTTTGTCCAAACGATGCAAATGACATGTCCACGTGTTCGTCTTGCCACGAACTACGTGATGCTTGTGATAGGTTGCATGGTAGATTTATTGTTGCCTTGTTATCATCGTTGCAAAGTGCCATGTTCATATGTTGTGTTTTCACTTGTTATGATATGCCATCTTGTTGAGCTCGTTGCAATCGTTGTGTTCACCTCTATGAAGCATGCTTGTGTGTTTCGGGATCACCTTCATGTGTATGTTGATGAGGTGCTTACCCTTTGCCATGTTTAGTTTCGAGGTGTCTTAAACATGCTCTTTTGTGTGCTATGATGATATTGCTGTTTTAGGACTTAGTGGATTTTCACTAAGTCTGAAATCTGTAACGTTCCGATGCCATGTTCGTGTGATGTTCTAGGGAAAAGCATGATAGTTTTGGGGTGGATTTTGATTGTTCCTTGTAGTATATATTGTTGTCTTTCCATCCATGTCCTCACATGTCCATTTGAGTGGATGTAGCATGTTTATCTTTTGCTCTAAAGTTTCAATAAAATTCTGCTGCCAGAATTTTATTGCAAAGTTCAATATGTCCAAGATCATTGCTATTGATCTGTGACTCCGTTGGGGGTGCACTTTGGACCTAGTTGCTGTACTATATGTCTAGTTTGTGTTCAAGTCCTTTGCCATGCTTTTTGGGTGCTGTAGCTTAATTATTTTGAGCTCCAAAGATGCTATGTTGCTGTAATTTTCAGCTTTCGCTCAAATCTTGTTTCGGGCATAACTTTTAGCCCGTAACTCCGATTTCAGCGAATCTTATATCAAACTTGGTTGATTTTCTGTGTAGATTAATAATATCAGATTGTTATCTTGTTTTGAGGTGTTTTGCTTGAGTGATGTTTTACGTGCTCCATGTGCATCCTTAGTGCATCCATCATGCATTCATGTTTTTCGGGTGCGCATTGCATCTTGTTGATTGGTGATTGTTGTGATTGTTTTGTTTATAGCCGGAAGCTGAGACCGGGTACGAAGTTGAGCACGAGGTTTCCAACGAGGTTGAGCACGAGGACCCTTCTTACGATCCGAACGACTTCTCTTCAGGCAAGATGACCGAACCCCGATAACATTACTATCTTTGCCTATTGCTAGTAGTCTCGATCTATAGTTTTGCCTCGATGCCCATGTTCTTCTTGTCAGCCTCCTACTTGTAACCAATTGCCATGTTTTACCACCCTACCTATGCAAACCGTTGCTTGGCTAAGTACGCTTCGCTCAGCCCTTCTTATAGCGTTGTTAGTTGCAGGTGAAGATCGAAGATGCTTGCTCCATGTTGAAGTTTGGTTGGGTTATATCACACTATATAAATGCTTTAAATGAAATCATCTATATATTGGCAAGGGTGGAAGGCTAAGCCTTTTGCTTGGTGATTTGTTCCACTCATGCCGTTAGGATCCGTATAAGCCGGTTTTATGTTCCTTGATTATGCGTTCCTAACACGGTTGGGGTGTATGGGACCCCCTCGATAAACCGCTAAGTGCTAAGTCTTTTCCAGCAAGTCCCAACCTTGGTACTATTTGCCTTAACAACTAAAACTTTCCGAGGGAGTAATTAACCCGAGGCTTAATTAATTCAACCCCCTGGGCCAGTGCTCGACTTGAGTGTTGGTCCAAACCGGAGTCACTTGCGGATACTACCCAGTTCGCTGGGGTCTTCGGTATCTGTACGTAGCGCTCATCCGGACGTGTCCTGAGACCTAGATACGCGCGGCTACTATCAGGGTGTCGACACGCCGGGAGGATTTGCTGGATTAGCCTTACCTTAGTTCGGTATATCTTGAGCACGGGATTCCGAGGATACTCGGGTCTTCCCACTTTGGAGTTGCGACTCCGCGGATCGTGGGCTTGTAATGGGTCAAGTTGGAACACCCCTGCAGGGTTTGAACTTTCGAAAGCCGTGCCCGCGGTTATGTGGCAGATGGGAGCTTGTTAATTCCGGTTGTAGATAACTTGACACAATGCTACTAATACACTACCAGCGTGTGTTCCGTGACTGTCAATTTCCGAATAGGGATTCGGGAGTTGAACACGGAGGGGTTATGATTGTGGAGCTTGTAGCTAGGATCACTTCGTGATCACTTCTCGCCGAGGCCTTCTCTTCTCGCTCTCACTTGCGTAAGCTAGATGCTAGTTTCTGCTGCAGACTTGTTCTTTTCTTCAGCCTTTCCCTCACCCAAAGGCTTAAATAGTTCTGTTACCTGGGAACGGGATTGCTGAGTCCTCTGTGGCTCACAGTTACTTCACACACCAGATGCAGGTCTAGCTGTGAGCTATCCAGGTGATGGCACCGAGCTGGATTGGGAGTACGACGAGGAGCGTAGTCGGTACTACGTGCGCTACCCGGACGATCAGTAGTGGAGTCTCTTACTAGGATTCGATCCGCCTGTGGTTTATTTATCTGAGTTTGGTACTTTGACATTTGGCTTTTGCCCTTAGAGGGTTGTAGTGCTCTTAATGTATGATGTTTGAGACTTGTACTGTAATTCTGTGACGTGGCGAGTGTAAGCCAACTATTTTCAGTTTACTATCCCCTCTTTTACATGAGTTGTGCAAAGATTACCAAACTTGAGATCATTCTAGGATGGACTTATGCCTTTAAGTTGTGCCTCGACACGTAGGAGGTATAAGTCCATCCTGGGCATTACAAGTTGGTATCAGAGCCTTCTCCGACCTAGGAGCCCCCACTGTTTGATCGAACCGTTGACGGTTGAGTCTAGGCACACACTGAAAACTTTTTTAGTCCTATATTATATCGGAGAGTAGGATTTCTTTGCTTCTCATCCCCTTTCTCTCTGGTGAGGACTCCTGACGTCTACTCTTGTCTCTCCTATCTTCAAAATTTGCACAAATTTTTTTTTAGGAATCCCGCGAGTATTCTGGGATTGTTTCAATGTTCTTGTGACAAGGATATTGTTCCCGATGCCTCCTGTTACCGAGGAGTTGAGCTTCGGGGTATCGTTGTAACAAGCATATCGCGGCAGTACTAAATACTTAAGACGGCCGACATCGAAAATCTCCCCTATACGGCCAGTGGCAAGATAACCCCGACATCACCCAGTACTGGGGAGGTAGTTCGGGAGTATTGCCATAGCTTGTTATAATGGATGTTTTTCGAAGGTCCGAGGTACACAGTTTCCGAGAAAGACTGGTTATGTGTTGAAGGATGGATACACCTGGATGTAGGTTAGAGTTGATTGCGCGGTGCTTCCCGTGTATCCCCAACACCTGATTGCATAACTGGAATCTTTCGGAAAACTATAGGTGGGTTTTATCCAGTAGATCGTAGGCATTCTTCCAACGAATGCAGGTTAGTGAGTTCGGGGTTCGACATTGAGTGAAGGGGTTATATGACCGAGGTTACTATCAGGAGTTACATCTTAAAGGGTCCTTGGCTATGCTGATCCGGGGATTGCAAAACCTTTTCGTAACGCGTTCATATGATTTCAGCACAAAGATGTTAGAACGAAACTCCTCTCTTGTGTTTGTTCCTGTCCGTACCTTGTTGTTTTTCTTATTTTTCTTTTTGATCCCTATGTGGCTTCTCGTGAAGACTGATGTTATCAATTAACTGAGAAATTCATTCGTTCCTCTTGTTCGGATGATTTCATTCGCTCTTATTGTTCGAATGATTATTGTGAAAACTTGTTACAATTCATTCCATTGATTCAGCTTATTCCTTTTGTCAATCAATTGCTGATTCGTGGTCATCTCTTACAGGATGGCTCCGAAAAGGGTTCCGAATGCTAACCCAGAGGGTGAAGAGGTTCCAGAACGTCCTCCTTCACCTCCTCCTCCGCCTGAGGCTTGGAGAGCAATTATGCAGACTACTGCTCAGAACACTCAGTTGATGATGCAGATGATGCAGATGATGCAAGCTAATCAAGCTAATCAAGCTAATCAGGGTGTTCCAATGAACCAAGGCAACTTCTTCCAGCAGCACCATGCTACTCTCAACCAGTTCTTGGCCAACAATCCTAAAGCTTTCAGTTACTGTGTCGACCCTCTTGATGCTGAAGATTGGCTAACCGATATCAAGAAGCATTTT
>LR738715.1:260040811-260058281 GCA_902687465.1 Secale cereale | reverse complement strand
TGAAAGTGCAACTAATCCCCGGGTGGTTTTGGCAATTAATAACAACATATATATCATTGAACTAATAGCTATTTGAGAATCATTTCAGAAAAGTTCAGTGATATGGGTATGGCAATGACTGAAGAAGTGGACCCCTCAAAATGCTAAGGCAAGCATTGGCAAAAGCTCAAGACTCCATTTTTGGTTTAGTGATCCAAGATCACATTGAGTCCATAGGAAAAGCCAATACTATTAAAAGGGGATGAGGTTGTGTTGATGATCTGGTTGCTCAAGTGCTTAGTGATATATCTCCTTGAACTATCAGCAACTTTCACTACAATACACACTCATAAGTAATCTCGGACCAACCGATTTTCCAAACTCAGTCCCACCGAGATGAACCACCTCAGCCATAAGCCAAACGCTAGAAAAATCGGTCAATCCGAGTTTGAGATCGGTCTCACCGAAATACGGGCTGCCAAGCTTCTGTAACCGTTTGTCATCATTTCGGAATAACCGAGTTGATGATTTCGGTCTCACCGAAATTGGCAAGTTCCTGTCTTTGCTCAAATCAGACAAACCGAGATGGTATTTTCGGTCCCACCGAAAACCCCAACGTTCACTATATTTGAACTTTCGGTCTGACCGAGTTTCCACTTCGGTCTCACCGAGATTGCTCAATTATGTGTGTAACGGTTGGATTTTGTGTGGAGGCTATATATACCCCTCCACCCCCTCTTCATTCGTAGAGAGAGCCATCAGAAAGAACTACCACTCCTACCTTACACTTTCTGAGAAGAGAACTACCTACCCTTGTGTTGAGATCAAGTTGCTCCATTCCTACCATATGAAACTTGATTTCTAACCTTCCCAAGTTGCTTTCCACCCAATCCTTTCTTCCACCACAGCCATATCAGTGAGGAGAGTTGAGTGTTGGGGAGATTATCATTTGAAGCACAAGAGCAAGGAGTTCATCATCATCTACAACATCTATTACCTTTTGGAGGGTGGTGCCTCCTAGATTGGTTAGGTGTCGCTTGGGAGCCTCCGTCATCGAGATGTGGAGTTGAACCAAGAAGTTTGTAAGGGCAAGGAGATCGCCTACTTCGTGAAGATCTACCCCGAGTAAGGCTAGCCCTCCGTGGGCGTAGGCCATGATGGAATAGACAAGGTTGCTTCTTCGTGGACCCTTCGTGGGTGGAGCCCTCCGTGGACTCGCGCAGCCGTTAACCTCCGTGGGTTGAAGTCTCCATCAACGTGGATGTACGATAGCACTACCTATCGGAACCACGGGAAAAATCATTGCATCTCTAAATTGCGTTTGATCTTCTCCACCTCTTTTTACTACATGTGCAATTTACTTTCCGCTGCTTATACTCTAGAATTGCATGTGTAGGGTGATACTTGACTTGATCTTAATTGTGAAACTATCTAAAACTGTTGTTTGTCAAAGGCAGAATTTTTATATTTACAAGTAGTCTAATCACCCCCCCTCTAGACATACTTTCGATCCTACAGTTGCATATTGCCTTGATGATTCCCATGAACCTTCTACTCCTATGTATATGCCATGTTGTATTCTTTGAGCTCCATATTATGTACTAGCATACCATGCTTTTGTTTGACATGTTCTTGCATTGTAGCATCCTGGTTTCATGCCTCCAACATGTCATCATGTTAACTCTGCTCACTTGTATGCCCAGTTTTTCACCAAGTCCTAATATGTGTTATAAAATTGCTTGTTGCTTTGATCTTGTTGGATTAATCTTGATGCCTATGAACCTGAACCTTGATGATAATTGAAGCATGTAATCTGTAATTTGAGTGCATATCATGTTTGTGCCTATCTTATTCTTGTAGCATGTTCTTATGATGCTTGTAAGATGTCTAGTTGCTATTTTGGTCAGATTGTGTTTTAATCTTGTTTCGTGTGTATGTGTTGAACCGTGGCTCCGTTTGGAGCATGTCCTATATGAAACTTGCTTGGTTTTGTGTGTAGATTCATATTATCTTGTTTCATCCATGTTTTGAGTTTGTGTACTTAATTGTTGAATGCATTTTGCATGAATGCCATGTTCAACTTTGTTTGCTCGTATCTTATAGGCCGCAGCTCCGAATTAAATGAACTTTATATGTAACTTGACTAGAAAACCTTGAAGATCATCATGATCATCTTAACTTGTTATTTAACAACTCTAACTTAAAGTTTATTCACATCTGGACCAATTTCGAAATTTGCATATGAGGACTTACCAGAATTGTTTTATGTTGTTTCCAGCCTCATTTAAACCTGCTTTGTTGTGATGTTCTTGTTTGCATCATCTTTTTCCATGTGTAGAATCATGTAAATTGGTCATGCATCATATGTGGTTGAGCATCATGTCATGTTTATGTGTTGTGTGTTTACCATGTTGTTTGCTTCTTTCCGGTTGTGCTTCTTCTCGATAGTTCATGTTCCGTTGCCATCGTGAGGATTCGTTCGACTACACTTGGTTCTTCTATGTCTGTTCGTCTTCTTCATGGACTCGATCTTCTTCCTAGCGGAATTTTTGGCATGATGACCGTCACCTTGGATCTCACTACTATCTTTGCTATGCTAGATGTCTCGATGCTATCGCTATATGTCGCGCTACCCACCACTTGTTTATTAAACCTCCCAATATGCCATGAAACAGCCTCTAACCTTTTCACCATCCCAGCAAACCGTTGTTTGGCTATGTTACCGCTTGCTCAGCCCCTCTTATAGTGTTGCTAGTTGTAGGTGCAGTTGCAGGTTGTTCCATGTTGAAACATGGATATGTTGGAATATCACAATATCTCTTATTTAATTAATGCACATATATACTTGGTAAAGGATGGAAGACTCGGCCTTTTTCATGGTATTTTGTTCCACTCTTGCCGCCCTAGTTTCCTCTAAACCGATGTTATGTTCCTTGATTTTTGCATTCCTAACGTGGTCAAGGTTTATGGGCCCCCCTTGACAGTTCGAATTGAATAAAACTCCTCCAGCAAGGCCCAACTGGTTTTACCATTTCCCTAATAACTAAAACTTGCATAGGGATTTTCGTACCTCGAGGACTTAATTAACAACCCGAGCTAGTGCTCCTCATGAGTGTTGGTCCAAACTAGAGTATTGTGCGGGGCCGCCCCTTGGCAACTTGAGGTATTTTGGCACCTGTACGCGTCGCTTATCCGCCGTGTCCTGAGAACGAGATACGCAGCTCCTATCAGGATCGTCGACACGTCAGGAGGTCTTGATGAACTAGTTTTACCATTGTCGAAATGTCTTGTGCACCAGGATTCCGAGTCTGATCGGGTTGTCCCCAAGATGGAGGTTTTACCTCTGCTGGTCATGAGAGCTTGTGATGGGCTAAGTTGGGACACCCCTGCAGGGTTTGATCATTCAAAAAAACCGTGCTCGCGGTTACGTGACAGATTGGAATTTGGTAATATCCGGTTGTAGAGAACTTGACACTAAACCCAAAATAAAATACACCAACCGCGTGAGTAACCGTGATCGTCTCTTTTCGAGTAAGTTCGGGAAGAGAACACGGTGGGGTTATGTTTGACTCGTAGGTAGTTTAGGATCACATAGTGATCATTACTAGTTTGCGACCGTTTGCGTAGCTTCTTATATTTCTCTTGGAAACGTAAGTTAGCCACCATACAAATGCTTAGTGGCTTGCTGCAACCTCACCATTTATCATTTTCCATACCCATTAAACTTTGCTAGTCTTGATACCCATGGTAATGCGATTGCAGAGTCCTCGTGGCTCACAGATACTACAACAACAGTTGCGGGTATAGGTAATGTGATGATCTGACGTGAGAGCGATGTTTACTTGTGTTGGAGTTCTTCCTTCTTCTTCGTCGTTGATCTTGGGTTAGGTTCCTGGCTGGCAGCCTGGGCTAGCGTGGTGCATGTCATTTGTGTTATTCATGTATTTTCATCTGTAGTCGGATGTCTCTCTTGTGTATGATGTTTGATATATTAATGTGGCATTTGTGGCTTTTGTATATATCCCCATTTATTTATGTAATGGTACGATGTAATGATATCCATCTTGCTAAGCACCAGAAATGCAGTTGTGCCCTAATCACGAGTTCACGTGATCGGGATAGAATCGCATCTTGGGCGTGACAGGAAGGTAGCGGGCAGCGCCGGCAGAGGCGGATGAGAGGGCCACAGACTGGGGATGGACTACACGCAGTGATCTGTTGCCGGGGGAAAATGGTGGGGCAGGACATTTGGGCTTTCTTCTCTGATTGCGAATTGACACCTTCACTGGTAAATTAAGACTCAAAAGAGAGCAACAACATGTAAGTCTAGATGCTAGTAGAAATTAGTTAAATGAAAAAATAATTGATGATGTGGTTAGACTGCATATAAAAATAGGATATTGAGAATGAAATGTAGTGGAAATTAGTTATACACTAGTAAGTATGCACGTCCAACGCACGTATCATAGAGTTATGAAATAGAGAGAAAATTGGATCGCGGGAAGGGGAGCGGTGGTATTAGTGTCGAGGGAGGAGGATTGATTATTGTGGCGGCCATGCCTGCAGGTTTCCTTGGTATTTCCAAGCTAATTTAAGTGACTCCTTTGATTATGTTGGACTATTGTAGAAAAAATTATTGATAACTTTTTGTGTGTGTAGAATCAGTAATCAATAATTGGAAAACATGTCCGTGCTGGATGGAAGAGGTAAAAGAAATTTCCAAGGTAAGACCTGAAGCTTTCTTGAACTGAATGTTGGTTATGCAAGCAGTCGAAGTTAGGATCTAACGTGTCAGTTATGCACTCTAGAGAATGTTAATCTTTGAACTTGTCTATCAAGTCAAGGATACATGATCCAACTATCGAGATACTTTATAAAATCTGTCAGAACACTATCTATAATAAATCTAGCGAAAGCAAGCACATGTAAGCACAATGTCTGAAAATGTCAAATTGTGTACAACTCAATTTTACACTAAAAGTAGAAATAGATTTTATGCACTGACAGAATCTACCAACAAGGCTTAAAGGCACGGACTGACAATATATATTTGTGAACCGAACATGACATAAACTGAAAATATAACCTCACGCCACAGTTTGGAAATAAATATGATGGTACATGACATTAACATTAAAAGTAATGTTAAAGAAATTTCAAGCCATCTGACAAAAATAGAATATCACATTAACCAACAGTCTACCCTGTTTTCACTCTAATTCAAGGGAAATAAACATGTTTTCTACATGACAAGGAAGACAAATGACACATGCTCCTTTTCAGTGACAAAACAATTTTACTCCTGAAGATAAGTGTTGGAAACATGCACATCTTCTTATTTGACATCTGAACAAGCGATTGGATTGCTTCCAGTATTACAGGGACCAAAGGTCATGAAACATCAGTGTGAATCCCATATCACATCAATTTGGATTTTCCCTTTCATATCTGCATTGTGTAAAGTTGGATCAGATTGCAGTATTTATATGTAACTTAGCAAGAATCTACGTACCAATCCATTAACTATAGAATCCATATTTATTTCTTAGGTAAACATTGATATTATTTAGGAGTGAAAGACATACCTGACCCCACATATTATCAGTAGCAAGTTATGAAAGTCATGTATGTGGCTAATCAGTAGTTAGGAAGGTCATATCTCCATAAGCCATAGGTAACTACTTCATAATTCACAACATGAAACCATTTTAGACTTGTAAACACATTTCGTAAATCAAAAACCGTCTAAAAACATCTCAGAATTTGTTGTCGTGCTCATATGTATATAAATAAAATGATGATTCAAATAGAAAAGTATGATTGACTACAAAATAGCTTGATTAAATATCAATCAAAGAAGAACGAACCTGCATCATCCCTCTAAAACATCTCTATAGACGATATTCTTGGCGCTTTTTCCAGATTTATCAATCTGTTTGTTCGGCTCGGCCAAAATTCGTGTCGTCCGCCTTGATACACCCCTTGACAAGGCAACATAGAGCTGACCATGGGAGAACACCGGATCGGGAAGATAAATGCCAACATTTGGGATGGTCTGGCCCTGCGCCTTGTTAATGGTCATCGCAAAACTTTGGCGGATGGAGAATTGTTTCCTCTTAAGCTCGAAGGAAAGCGAGATTCCCTCCGATGGTGACATAGGGATCCTCGGTATAAAGACCCTATTGTCAACATGTTGCGCACCAACAATCTCTGCATCAAGTGCATTATCTTGGAAGGCTCTAATCATTAGCCTTGTTACATTGCAGAGGCCATTGTGACTGTCGAGGTTCCGTAGCAGAATGACAGGGGCAATTGACCTTCACTTTCAACACATGTGGTGGCAATCCATTTGGGGTGAGCGAATTCAAAAAGTCAATCGGGTAATTGTTCGAGTAGTCATCCTCAATAGAGTCGAAGCTATGGTATACCTTCTCTTGGCCAGGAAACATGTCAATCATCTTGGAATTCAGCTCATCAACATAGTCATTCTTCCTAGAAAGAATAGCACGCGAGCTCATGTACTCTCCCGATTTAGCATTGGCACTTGATACGGCCATGAAACCGTTGACTTTTAATGTTACTGATGCTGAGCCAGTTAAGGAGTCAAGCAATAAAAAGGTAGTGAAAAATAATGCCAAGCATGAGACTCAATTTCATGAGGGAAATGATGGTCGTATGCGCCAATTATGTGGACCGAGAATCAGTTCTGTAATTAACAGACCAAAGAATAATTATATAACACGTTTATTGAATTCAAGAAAGATTGGCACGTGGGTGCATGGTCATGTACACATGAAGACATGTAGAGGTGTACGATCAAGTTCAAGCAAAGAAGTGATACAAGGAAAGTCAGGCACACATGAGATAGCAAGAAATCACAATAAACTACTACAGATCAAGAAGGAGCCGGCACTAGCTTCAGTAGAACCCAATTTCCGTACGCCTCCGTTTCAACTTATTATAGGCAGAATCCTAATGAATATTTGTTAGGATTCCTACTTTGGTTTGGTAGCTAGTACCTAGCATGGTACGTGAGCCGTTTTCTTTTTCTAGTTAGGATTCTTTTGTTAGTTACCACTAGCAAAAGAGCCCGTGCGTTGCAACGGGATAGAAAAAAACACACGTTCTTAACCTAATAACCACGACTCGAGACCCTGGTAGGTAGATGTTCTTTATTTTAAAATGGCATCACATTTGTGTTTCCGATGGTGGTCTCAAACGTATTTGAATATGGTCAGTCATAAGGCGTCTCTCTCTCACACACACGTACGCGCGCTCGCACGCACACAATCGCTCAGAATAAGATGAGAAAAATATTATTTTCTTCCCGTGAGGTTTTTCAGAGTTGTGCGTGCATGATTATCAATATTTTTTCCTCTCAATCTGGTTTTAATGTGTGTTTATGTGCAATTTGGATCGCCGCCAGTGCCAAAGAAAAACGGATCGTGCACTACAGATTAAGTTTGCACCCAAATTAATAGTTTAGAAATATTTAACAGCTAAAAGTAACCGTTTATTTAGATTCTACATATTTTTCTAATCAAATTTCATATATAATATGTTAAAATCGGAGTTACGGTTTAAAAGATAAGGATATTTTTGTTTTAGAAAAACTGCAGATTATTTAACCAAAAAGTTAGGGGGTTTTCTGTTAAAACACAAAAAAACGATTCGGCTGACTTAAGTATGGATTGCGGGTTGATTACATGAAATCTGAGGGGTTTTTATGCGAAAATGCCAAAAAACGGTTCGGTATGACTTAAACATGTAGTGCGGGTTAATTTACAGAAAAGAGAGGGGCTTTTCTGCAAAGTGGCATGACGGACGGGCTGAAACCCAACTTTCTTTATTATTGGGTAAAGATTAGCACATGACGTGAGAGACTAGAAGTCCAGATTACAGTGCGCCATATAAAAAGGGAGAGGCTTCGGCCATGTAGAGAAGAGTTTTGAGTTTTATTTTGAATATGAGATATACAGAAAAATGTTCGAGTTACGGGCGGCCATATCTTGTGTATTATCTGTGATTTTCCTATCGTGGAAATTTACTAGCGACGGAGGGTTGATCATCACATCGACGCCTACGTGCTGATCCGAGGGGGTCATTATTTTCGTTTGTGTATTTTTGTACACAGGTGAAAATTGTTCTTGGAGGTTACGAGGAGGAATAGGGAGACGCGGTGTTGATCAAGCATCGCCCTGAAAGATCGGGCCGTCTACACGCACGAATTAGCATCTCGCTAGTTTCTGCTACATCAAGTGGTATTTAGAGCTAAGGTTAGTCACGGCGATTTAATTTGCAATATTGTCTGCGGAGATGAGCATCAACATGTTGAGCAAGAACATATTGATGGAGGAGGAAGGCATTGGCGAGGTCATTCTTTTTCACAGTCGTTGCGTTTTGAACGAACGACGTGTCAATCTAACGATCGATGAGAATACTGCAGTCAACATGGTTAGCATCGAGGTGGTGGAAAAATTGGGGCTGAAGATGACACCTCTTGAAAGACCATACATACTGACGTGGTTCAAAGGTGAAATCCATATTACACATCAGATTTTGCTAATTTTTACTTTGGGGAAATATTGTTGTGCGGAATTTTTTCACGTTTGTCCTGTGTACATGGTGTCGTGCCATCTGCTACTTGGGAACCCATGGTGCAAACGTGTTGGGGCTGTTCGGAAATCCAAGAAAAATACTTACTCTGTATCATGGAAGGACCAACAAATCTGTTTTATTTCAAAGCCAGTAGATGTGTTCATGGCAGATTGGATAGGCCGTTTGCAGAAAAGAAGAGAAGAGCAAAAAGAAATAGAGGAAGAAGTTAATGCACCGATGAAGGGTGTAAATCTTTTGGTGGAAAAGGTTCAGGGGGATGATGACGCAAAGGGGCAGCGATGGAGTGTTTTTAAAACACAATGTAAGATCAACAATCGTGCTTGCAAGTTGTTAATTGATGGTGGTAGCTTTACAAATGTCATTAGCAAAGATCTTGTGCATGCATTGGGTTTGTCCATGTGGCGCTACCCGCAACCGCATCACGTGGAGTGGCTATATAACTCCGGAAAATTAAAGATCACACATAAGGTACGTGTGAAATTTGCAGTTGGAGATTATATTGATAAGGTGGACTACGATGTTGTGTCGATGGACGCGTGTCAGTTGCTATTGGGGAGACCATGGCAGTTTGATCATGATGCAGTTCATGCTGGAAGATCCAACACATACACGTTTATGCATGAAGTTTATGCATGACGGAAGGAAGTACATGCTAAAACCAATGGCAGACAGTGCAATCACAACAGAGATGCCTCCAGAGAGGAAGGTTGTACAACTATTAGACTCGAAACCGAGGACGGTTTCATTTAAAGGGAGGGAGGATGATACGGCCATGAAACCGTTGACTTTTAATGTTACTGATGCTGAGCCAGTTAAGGAGTCAAGCAATAAAAAGGTAGTGAAAAATAATGCCAAGCATGAGGCTCAATTTCATGAGGGAAATGATGGTCGTATGCGCCAATTATGTGGACCGAGAATCAGTTCTATAATTAACAGACCAAAGAATAATTATATGACACGTTTATTGAATTCAAGAAAGATGGCACGTGGGTGCATGGTCATGTACACATGAAGACATGTAGAGATGTACGATCAAGTTCAAGCAAAGAAGTGATACAAGAAAAGTCAGGCACACATGAGATAGCAAGAAATCACAATAAAGTACTGCAGATCAAGGAGGAGCCGGCGCTAGCTTCAGTAGAGCCCAATTTCCGTACGCCTCCGTTTCAACTTATTATAGGCAGAATCCTAATGAATATTTGTTAGGATTCCTACTTTGGTTTGGTAGCTAGTACTCCCTCTGTAAACTAATATAAGAGCATTTAAATTACTAAAGTAGTGATCTAAACGCTCTTATATTAGTTTACGGAGGGAGTACCTAGCATGGTACGTGAGCCGTTTTCTTTTTCTAGTTAGGATTCTTTTGTTAGTTACCATTAGCACATGACGTGAGAGAGGAGTCCAGGTTACAGTGCGCCATATAAAAAGGGAGAGGCTTCGGCCATGTAGAGAAGAGTTTTGAGTTTTATTTTGAATATGAGATATACAGAAAAACGTCCGAGTTACGGGCGGTCATATCTTGTGTATTATCTGTGATTTTTCTATCGTGGAAATTTACTAGCGACGGAGGGTTGATCATCACATCGACGTCTACGTGCTGATCCGAGGGGGTCATTATTTTCGTTTGTGTATTTTTGTACACAGGTGAAAATTGTTCTTGGAGGTTACGAGGAGGAATAGGGAGACGAGGTGTTGATCAAGCATCGCCGTGAAAGATCGGGCCGTCTACACGCACGAATTAGCATCTCGCTAGTTTCTGCTACATCAGCATTAAGAGAGGGGGAAACTTCTTTGATTAGCCTATTGATTGCGGTTTCATCATCAGTATGACCAATCACAATGTCCTCATGGAGACGCACATAGTCATCATCTATCGTTTCTTCGGTTCCATTGCCAATCCTTAAGAGATACTTAGAGAACAAAGGGCCAGCTTGTGATCTCATGTTACGTGTAAGGTGTATCTTATGAATCTTCTGCCATATATATGATCTCTGTATTGTAGCATATGTCATCTGTGCTCTTGTCTCTTTTGGAACCACTGGAAGGACCTGCCTAAAATCTCCACCAAAAACAATAATCTTCCCCCCAACCGGCAAAGCACATCCCATTATGTCTTGGAGTGACCTATCAAGTGCCTCCGCGGCTTGACGCTTTGTGCACAAAAAATCATCACTGATTTTCGGAGATGGAGAACATAAAGTAGCACTTCTGAATTGAAAAATCTAATGTACTGTTCACATACGTTTAATAATCAGTACAACACATTCTGAAAGATCTAACAATTTGAGGGAGCTAACAAGGACAGTGACAGATCAGGATGAATTTATTTGGTCAGTACCCGCACCTTTGAATTATGTTGATCGGTGTGGATTTGATCCCCGACTGCATATCTTACGTAACATGTCCACTTGCTCGCTCGTTCGTCGATGTAGCCGCTCGGGGCTGTTGAAACATCTGGCAAAACATAAATATAGAAAATACGTTGGATTCAGAATGCTAAACCAATTCACAAAGGAGCGGGAGCACACATACGCAAAGCTTCGCTCAAACAATCAGAGAGGCGGGTTAATTGATATATTGTAGATAGGCCCGGTACCGAGAATTCCGGGGCCCTTCGAGGTTCTTAGTATAAATGTGTAATAGTAATTAACATACGTAGGAGACGTGCTCAAGATCTAACAATGAGAGGGGAAAGAAGGTTTATTTAATAAGCAAACAAATAAAAGCAAACACCTCAATGCGTACTGAGCGAGCTGATCAAGCATATCCAACTGTACCACTCTGACAACATTGTCAAGCAAGGCATTCAAGACCAGCTGCGCCGTTGGCCAGTCTCCATAGGCTGAGGCCAACATCTTGCAGCGCGCACGCACCATAGTACGCACGAACTACGGGCTTTAAACAGTAAGGCCGTGGCATATGCTACATGAAATCAGCATGTACGGGGAGATTAATTAGGATTATCATCAAGTTCGGCTGCAGGCAGGCAGTAGGGATTGATGCTAAGTATGGGGCTCGGCTCGTACCACAATACCACATACGAACCAGCTGCACCGAGCTTAATTACTATTGTTCCGCTCGCTGCGAAGGGATTCCCATCTTAACTGGATAGAGATTACGTGTGTGCCGTACGAATTCGCAGGCCCGGATCAATCGGGTGGATCCTTAGCGGGAGGTACGACCGATCACAGAATTTGATCCAGGATGAATTGATGGTCGATCTCTAAACCCCAGTTCTAGACAAGTTTAAGTAATTAACAGTACATGCAAAGGCATAAGGCGCTGGAGACAACTGCGTAAGAAGACGTGCTCGTACCTATTATGGCCGCGTAGCGCTGTAGGCGCACGTCGTCGTCGTTCCACGGGACGAGAAGATCGGGAGAGTCAAAACAAGAGTCAAGCCGTCGAAGACGATGAACACTCAAACATATGAACAAAAAGAAAGAAGTGACGGAAGTGAACGAATAATCGGAATCAAGGTCAGGGTCTGATTTATCCTGTGATCCGAATAAACACGGAAACGAGCGATTTGGTGTCCACGTTATTCTCTGCCTACATGCGAACATGTGTCAGACTTTTTTCTTTGTTCCTTCTATATATACGCAGTACACAAGGCCGAGTTTAAAAAAACATGATGGCGTAGATAATAATAATTATTGCTAATTGATATTTTCCTTCTATGTATGCATCACATAAGGCTGAGCTTAAAAAAAATGATGGCGTGCTAATTGATATGATTAAGATAGGCCCATGTTGAAGCTAGATCGTGGTAATTATTACATAATTATGATTGGAGCGAGATCGTGGTAATTATTATGTAATTATGATGGCGTAGATCATGGTAATTATTGCTAATTGATTATGGTAAATGATGTGATACAACATTGAGGCAATTCGGTCCATTGAAAGATGACGAATGTATGGCTGACACGTAATATTTCTGACATAATTCGATTGTTTAATAGTAGTAGAGATATGAGGTATTGGAATGCATAGGAGACATGTTGGGGCACATCGCGGATGTTTTATGGCATGGATTTGGTGTTTGTGGTGCTTGCGGCCATTTTTAGTCTAGTATCCCGGCCAGGCTGCTATTAGCCTTGTGGTTGCTCATCCAGGCGTCCGAACTGGGTTGCAGGCTAATTGCAATGCCTGGAGCACATGCCAGGCTAATCATGGTATAGAGGAGTCTAGGCCAGGCAAGCTTTCCATTTTCACAGTAACAAAACAATCATCCCTGAAACTCGGGCACAATTATGGGCCAGGCAAGATATGCCGAGGAGGCGATGAAGGCATCTTCGCGTCTTTCTCCTCTTTGAGGGCATCATCTCGGAACCGGCTACGACTGGGAGACTGGTGAATTGCGGCATCTTCACAGTGCATGGCAGCATCTTCGTCGCGTGGTTTGCTGAGGCAGGACGCTGGTTTCTGTTTGGCAACGATGATGGCGTCGAGAGGAGTTCGGGTCGCGGCGTGGACTTCGGTAGTCGGTTCTTTCCGATGTGTTCGAAGTGCTCTTCTGTGGGTTGCTTGGTTGCTTTGAAGTCGGAGCTGCAGTGGAGCAGGTCCAGGTGGTGACGATGACAGACACTCGGTGGTCGTTTGCGAAGGGCATGGTCGGCGCAAGTCATGCATATTTCCCTTGCGATGCTCGTCGTCAAAGTCGGAGCCGTCGGCTGCTTGCGCGTGTGGCCATCTGTTGGCATGTGCCGTCGTGGCTTCTGCAGCTGTTCGCAGGTTGACTTCGATGATGGAGCTCTACGGTGAAGTCAGAGTCCCACGTTCGAGCCAACCGATGATGTCTTTCTTCTTTGCAGTTTCGGGTTTCATGTTGGTGGCTAGGTTGACCGGTGGTGACCATGCAGCGGCGGAGCTTCGTGGGGGCGAACCTGGGCCATCGCCCCCCAGCGAAAATGAATATTTCTTACTACCCCTATGTATTACATACAGCCCACAAGCCCACTTATCAACTAGGACTAGTCTACGATGGAGGCAGTGATGCTTAAGGGGAAAACATATCCGTGAAGAGATCGGGATTTCTAAGTTTTGGATCTCATGACAAAGTACCGGATCTTTTGACCACAAGTACTACCTTGATTCCCCAAAATAAATTCTGATCTTTCAAAGCTGATGATATTTGCGAGTTAGTGAAAAAATATTATCCAACATATTTCACGCAACAAGTAATCTATGGATTGGAGCAGTAACTAAAACACTTTGTTGTGGATGCCTCCATTGATAAATAGCTGAAAAATGTGTCAACCTTAACAAATCTTTGTCGACATCTCTTTGAGACAAGGATACAATTTTGTTAATCGATTGTTGCGATTGCTTCTAATTCTTCCAGTTTCTACAACAAGTGTCGAGTGAGCGTTCTCTACTTTAAAGATCATTAAGACAAGGCTACGCAATACTATGGAAGACGATTATCTAGCCAATTGCTTGCTAGTAAACATAGAGAGTTAAATCATGAAGAAGTACAACTATGAAGATGTTCCTATGCACTTTAAGGATGTAAAGAAACGAAGAGTTGATCTGTAGTGAACTGAATGCTTCACGGTTAAATAGTATTTTAGGTATAGTTTCTTTTGTCTAGAGCTGATCTGTAGTGAATTGAATGCTCCATGGTTAAATAGCACTTTGTAGTGAGCCGAATTCTCCACTGATTAGAAATGTATTTTGTAAGCTAACGTGGAGAAGATCCATATAATTATCTAAGTTACTTGATATTTGCAATATCTAACTTGTTGTGTTCGTATGATTTTGTATTTGAGGTTTTTCTACAGCTTCGCCCCTCCAAAGATTTCTTTCAAGCTCCGCCACTGTGCCCATATCAAATGGCTTTGCTTGTATTGGTTTTAGCCTGATTTTCGTTAATTAACCAAACAATTCTCTAATCAATGAAAATGGTAAGACTTTTGCCTCGTTTAAAAAAAACAACCGGAGACAGTAACATACAGGGATCTGACAGCGGATCTGGGCAAAATTCGTTCTGGGCGTCCGATTCCGATTCCGATTCCGAATACAGTACTAACCGTTGGATCAACGCGCTACAAATTGTCCCTGGTTCGGACACGGCTTCGATCGCAAGACGGGTTGTGTCCACCATATAAGGCGAGCGCATCCAGGAGAAAGAGCGTATCACCCGATCGACTCTGCGCTGGCAATGGCGTCGCGCGCGTTGATGCCGAGCTGTTTCCGCCGCCGCGCGCGCGTCCCGTCCCCGGAGGAAGCGCGCGAGATCGAGAGGAGAAAGGCCAAGGAAGCGTACGATCAGCTGATCGATTCGCTAAGGCCGCGACCACGCACACGGCGGGATCGTCGGAGGGATCGCCGCGAAGCGCTGGCCAACGAGGCCGCGAAGCGGGAGTGGATCGACGAGCAGAAACGGCTGATCGCGGAGGCGAAGCAGCGATCGGGCGTCCCACACCCCTGCTGGAACGACGACGCGCGAGACAGGCGCAGGATGCGGGCGGTGGTGGAGGAACTATCGGCGGCCTTCGAGGCCAAGAAGAGCCAATGGATGGCCGCGCATCAGCGATCGGGGCTTGAGGAAGCTCCGAGGAGCAGCACCGCCGTGGACCAAGAGGAGAGGGAACAAGCAGAGCCTGACGACGCGAAGATCGAGCGGGCGGCGCCGGCGAACGGTCCTGGGTCATACGCCGAGTTCTGCGAATCGGCCATCGAGCAGAACCACCTGCGGGGAGGCGGAGGCGGAGGCTGCCGCCGCAGCGATGAGTACTATGCCATGCGCCGGCAAGTGCTGAGGAGATCCCGTGCCGCTCTTGACGAGATCATCGAGCCGCAACCTGCACGCGCGACGAGGAAGAAAGAAGATCGAATCCGTTCGTTCTGTTCTCGGCTTGCCGCGGCAACCCGGTCGACGTCGCAGACAGGAGATGGATAGAAGTAGAACACGATCGACCATGTTCCCTTCGCAGCTTTGTCCTGCGCTGTAATCAGAGGTTTCGTGTATCAAGGGAACCAATTATTTTAGTTCATCCTAGTACTAAACTTCTGTGCATGGTAATCTTAGCTTTGTCTTGGATATTTTAATCCTTCTCCTCGATCGTGCGCATGGATATTTTCAGAAATCAATTTTTTTTCTCAAATAATAAATGTCATAGTATGGCATGAAGTAACACCACCCTGATGTTTTTTACAAGCCATCCGAAAAAACATTGCCCCCAAAAAAACTAAACTTGACATCCAAACAAAAAATGATCATGCTTCACAACTAAAGTTGACATTCTTTTTTTTTGCGCTATAAAAGGGAGTTTATTGCATTGTCATAGAGTTACAGTCAAGAGGCCATAAATCCTCTATACAAGGTGGAACCGAACCCAACCAAATCGCCGTGGTCCTTTCAGAACGGCTATACTTGGCCAAATGATCGGCAACTCTATTTTCTGAGGATGAAACTCCCGATTACACAATAAATCCTTAATCTCAAGGACAATACGACCATAGGCCGACCGCACCAGAGCATTGTTGGATAGACAGGAAAGAGCTTCAACTGAGTTGGACTGCATAACGACCGGAGGTGAAGAATGTTGGATGGCCAAAGCCATTCCTTGCATCATCGCATGAAGCTCGGCCTCCAGCGCATCGTTGCAGTTGAAGATGAATCGATAGGCCGTGAAGATGATCTTGTCTTCCATGTCCCGTAGGACCATGCCCAGCGGATCCATCACCAGGCTGATAAGAGTCGTCCATCGAGAGCGCCACTGTGCCGACCCTCGGCGCAGGCCAAGGAGCAGCTGCAGCAAAAGGTTTAGGAGCAGTGCCTTGCATGTCCAACGTCGGCATTTTTCCTTTCACCATCTCCTCCACCGGGAAGCGCCCCGCAAGTGTGATAGATTTGTAGTAGCTATCCAGAAATTCCACAGACGCTATGATGGGGGGTGACTCCTTCCCATGTGTGAGGTCATTACGGATGTCCCAAATCCGCTAAATCATGAGTAAAATCATGTCCCGAAGATCTGACTAGCATCCATTAAGCAAATGCATGAGCCACTCCTTACCATTGTCGATTAGGCAATCATCAGAGGGTAGAGGCCACCTTGTGCGCATGTTGGTCCATAGCAATCTCGCATGACGGCAGACAACCAGAGTGTGAAAAGTGCCATCTTCCTCCACCCCACAAACTGGGCAAGTAGAACCCTTTGTAAGGTGATGGGCCTCTAACCGCTCGTTGGTTACCCCAAGTGGAAGGTGAAAGATGCAGTGTTGTGGAAGTTTTTTCCCTTAGCAAAGATGCCAAGGATCGAATCCCCAGAGACTCCTAGGTTCAACAAGTAGGTGTCAACTGCTAACGGCACGGATTAGCAATCAACGTGGACCTGCACACAGATACAAATAACTTTGCTCCCAACGAGTACAGAGAGGTTGTAAATCCCTCCGGCCTTGTAGTTCACAAAGGATTAAACGCAAATGATAGTAGTGATAGATAATGTTTGCAGTAGTAAATAATAGCGAAAAGTAAATAGCGGATGTGATCAATGATGGTAATATGGACCGGAGTCTCATGATGTTCACTAGTGATGTCTCTCTCCTAAAAGACGATAAAACAGCTATGTGAGATAAACGAATTACAGCTGGGCAATTGACAGGACCGCGAACGCAAACCAATGCTGACTACATTGCAAGAAAGGTTGAGGTTCAAAGCATGGGCGGTACGTCAAAGTAAGTAGACCGAAATCCATCAATATCTACTACTAATCATCCACCTTGAGATATCTATCCAGAACATCTCGCTGGTATTAAGTTGCGAGTCCCACCCATAGTGTAAACTCAAAGCAACAGACAACTGCATTAAAAGAACTTTCCGTAAAGTAAACAATCCTTGCACCCGCGGGCACAAGCACCGTTG
>LR738715.1:259969261-259983720 GCA_902687465.1 Secale cereale | reverse complement strand
AGTGGGATTGAAGAGATTAAAACTTTGCATAGTGATGAACCCACTACTTTGGATTTCAAGGGATTCAATTATGATAATTGCTCTTTGATTGATTGTATTTCCTTGTTGCAATCCGTACTAAACTCTCTGCATGCTTATAGTCAAAATAAAGCTTTTACCAAACACATAGTTGATGCTTTGATGCAATCTTATGAAGAGAAACTTGAATTAGAAGTTTCTATCCCTAGAAAGCTTTATGATGAGTGGGAACCTACTATTAAAATTAAAATTAAAGATCATGAATGCTTTGCTTTGTGTGATTTGGGTGCAAGTGTTTCCACTATCCCAAATTTTTTTTGTGATTTGTTAGGCTTCCACGAGCTTGCTGATTGTTCTTTAAATTTTCATCTTGCGGATTCTACCATTAAGAAACCAATGGGAAGGATTAATGATGTTCTTATTGTTGCCAATAGGAATTATGTGCCCGTAGATTTCATTGTTCTTGATATAGATTGCAATTCTTCATGTCCTATTATTCTTGGTAGACATTTCCTTAGAACGATTGGTGCAATTATTGATATGAAGGAAGGAAATATTAGATTCCAATTTCCGTTAAGGAAAGGCATGGAACAATTTCCTAGAAATAAAATTAAATTACCTTATGAATCTATTATGAGAGCCACTTATGGACTGCCTTCCAAAGATGGCAATACCTAGATCTATCCTTGTATCGTGCCTAGCTAGGGGCGTTAAACGATAGCGCTTGTTGGGAGGCAACCCAATTTTATAGTTTTTGTTTTTGCTTCTGTTTAGGAATAAATATTGCATCTAGCTTCTGTTTAGATGTGGTTTTGTGTTTTAATTAGTGTTTGTGCCAAGTAGAACATTTGGGAAGACTTGTGTGAAGTTTATATCATCTTGCTGTAAAAAACAGAATCGTTAGTCCTCACTAGAATAGTCACCAAATTTTACTGGACAGCGCTATTTAGTTGATTCTTTTTGCAGATGATTAATAGAAAAATTCCTCACGGTTACCGATTTATTTCAATATTTTGGAGTTACGGAAGTATGAGAAAGTTACAGATTACTTCAGACTATTCTGTTTTTGACAGATTCTGTTTTTCGTGTGTTGTTTGCTTATTTTGATGAATCTATGAGTAGTATGGGAGGATATGAATCGTAGAGAAGTTGGAATACAGTAGGTTTAACACCAATTTAAACAAATAATGAGTTCATTACAGTACCTTTGAGTGGTGGTTTGTTTTCTCATACTAACGGAGCTCACGAGATTTTTGTCTAAGTTTTGTGTTGTAAAGTTTTCAAGTTTTGAGTATTCCTTTGATGGACTACGGAACAAAGAGTGGCAAGAGCCTAAGCTTGGGGATGCCCAAGGCACCCCAAGGTAAAATTCAAGGCCAACCAAAAGCCTAAGCTTGGGGATTCCCCAGGAAGGCACCCCCTCTTTCGTCTTCATCTATCGGTAACTTTACTCGACACTATATTTTTATTCACCACATGATATGTGTTTTACTTGGAGCGTCATGTATAATTTGAGTCTTTGCTTGTTAGTTTGCCACAATCATCCTTGCTGGTAACACCTTTTTGAGAGAGATAAATATGCCCTAGGAATTGTTAGAACACGCTATGTGCTTCACTTATATCTTTTGAACTAAATAGTTTGCTCTAGTGCTTCACTTATATCTTTTAGAGCATGGTGGTGATTTTATTTTGTAGAAATTGTTGATTGTTGGGGAACGCAGTATTTCAAAAAAAAATCTACGATCACGCAAGATCTATCTACTACATGCATAGCAATGAGAGGAGAGAGTGTGTCTACGTACCCTCGTAGACCGGGAGCGGAAGCGTCTAGTGACGCGGTTGATGTAGTCGAAGTTCTTCGCGATTCAACTGGTCAAGCACCGAACTTACGGAGCCTCCGCGTTCAGCACACATTCAGCTTGATGACGTCCCACGAGCTCTTGATCTAGTAGAGCCTCGCGGGAGAGTTTCGTCAGCACGTTGGCGTGGTGACGGAGATGATGAAGCTACCGGCGCAGAGCTTCGCCTAAGCACTGCAACGGTATGACCGAGGTGTGTTTCTGTGGAGAGGGGCACCGCATACGGTTGGGAGAGATCAACTGATCAACTTGTGTGTCTATGGGGTGCCTCTACCCCCGTATATAAAGGAGTGGAGGAGGGGGAGGGCCGGCCCTCTCTATGGCGCGCGCTAGGGGAGTCCTACTCCCACCGGGAGTAGGATTCTCCTTTCCTACTAGAACTAGGAGCCCTTCCAAGTAGTAGGAGTAGGAGAGAACGAAAGGGAAAAGAGAAGAGAAGGAAGGAGGTGGCGCAGCCCCTCCCCTTAGTCCAATTCGGAGTAAGCCTTGGCGGCGCAGCCTCCTCTCTCTCTTTCCCCTAAAGCCCAATAAGGTCCATATACTCCCCGGCGAATTCCCGTAACTCTCCGGTACTCCGAAAAATACCCGATTCACTCGGAATCTTTCCAATGTCCGAATATAGTCATCCAATATATCGATCTTTACGCCTCGACCATTTCGAGACTCATCTTCATGTCCCCGATCTCATTCGGGACCCCGAACTACCTTCGGTACATCAAAACTCATAAACTCATAATACCGATCGTCATGAAACGTTAAGCGTGCGGACCCTACGGGTTCGAGAACTATGTAGACATGACCGAGACACATCTCTGGTCAATAACCAATAGCGGAACCTGGATGCTCATATTGGTTCCTACATATTCTACGAAGATCTTTATCGGTCAAACCGCATAACAACACACGTTGTTTCCTTTGTCATCGGTATGTTACTTGCCCGAGATTCGATCGTCGATATCACCATACCTAGTTAATCTCGTTACCGGCAAGTCTCTTTACTCATTCCATAATACATCATCTCGTGACTAACTCATTAGTCATTTGATTGCAAGGCTTATTATGATGTGTATTACCGGGAGGGCCCAGAGATACCTCTCCAACACTCGGAGTGACAAATCCTATTCTTGACCTATGCCAACACCACAAACACCTTCGGAGACACCTGTAGAGCATCTTTATAATCACCCAATTACGTTGTGACATTTGATAGCACACAAGGTGTTCCTCCGGTATTCGGGAGTTGCATAATCTCATAGTCACAGGAACATGTATAAGTCATGAAGAAAGCAATAGCAGTAAAACTAAACGATCATAGTGCTAAGCTAACGGATGGGTCTTGTCCCTCACATCATGCACCTAATGATGTGATCCCGTTGATCAAATGACAACTCATGTCTATGGCTAGGAAACATAACAATCTTTGATCAATGAGCTAGTCTAGTAGAGGCATACTAGGGGCACTCTATTTTGTCTATGTATTCACACATGTACTAAGTTTCCGGTTAATACAATTCTAGCATGAATAATAAACATTTATCATGATATAAGGAAATAAATAATAACTTTATTATTGCCTCTAGGGCATATTTCCTTCAGTCTCCCACTTGCACTAGAGTCAATAATCTAGTTCACATCGCCATGTGATTTAATACCGATAGTTCACATCGTTATGTGAATAACACCCATAGTTCACATCGCCATGTGACCAACACCCAAAGGGTTTACTAGAGTCAATAATCTAGTTCACATCGCTATGTGATTAACACCCAAGAGTAATAAGGTGTGATCATGTTTTTCTTGTGAGAGAAGTTTAGTCAACGGGTTTGTCACATTCAGATATGTATGTGTTTCGCAAATTTCTATGTCTACAATGCTCTGCATGGAGCTACTCTAGCTAATTGCTCCCACTTTCAATATGTATCCAGATTAATACTTAGAGTCATTTGGATTAGTGTCAAAGCTTGCATCGGCGTAACCCTTTACGACGAACTCATTATCACCTCCATAATCGAGAAACATTTTCCTTAGTTATCCAGTTACTAAGGATAATCTTTGACCGCTGTACAGTGATCTACTCCTGGATCACTATTGTACCTCTTTGTCAAACTCATGGCAAGGTACACAACAGGTTTGGTACACAGCATGGCATACTTTATAGAACCTATGGCTGAGGCATAGGGAATGACTTTCATTCTCTCTATATTTTTCTGCCGTGGTCAGGCTTTGAGTCTTTACTCAACTTCACACCTTACAAATCAAGTAAGAACTCCTTCTTTGATTGATCCATTTTGAACTACTTCAAAATTTTATCAAGGTATGTACTCATCGAAAGTCTTATCAAGCGTCTTGATCTATATCTATAGATCTTGATGCCCAATATGTAAGCAGCTTCACCGAGGTCTTTCTTTGAAAAACTCCTTTCAAACACTCCTTTATGCTTTCCAGAATATTCTACATTATTTCTGATCAACAATATGTCATTCACATATACTTATCAGAAATGTTGTAGTGCTCCTACTCACTTTCTTGTAAATACAGGCTTCACCGTAAGTCTGTATAAAACCATATGCTTTGATCACCTCATCAAAGCGTATATTCCAACTCCGAGATGCTTGCACCGGTCCATAGATGGATCGCTGGAGCTTGCACACTTTGTTAGCACCTTTAGGATTGACAAAACCTTCTGGTGGCATCATATACAACTCCTCTTTAATAAATCAATTAAAAAATGCAGTTTTGTTATCCATTTGCCGGATTTCATAAAATGCGGCAATTGCTAACATGATTCAGATAGACTTAAGCATCGCTAAGAGTGAGAAAGTCTCATCGTAGTCAACTCCTTGAACTTGTCGAAAACCTTTTGCAACAAGTCGTGCTTTGTAGACAGTAACATTACCGTCGGCGTCGGCCTTCCTCTTGAAGATACATTTATTTTCAATGGCTTGCCGATCATCGAGCAAGTCAACCAAAGTCCACACTTTATTCTCGTACATGGATCCCATCTCAGATTTTATGGCCTCAAGCCATTTTGCGGAATCTGGGCTCATCACCGCTTCCTCATAGTTCGTAGGTTCATCATGGTCTAGTAACATGACTTCCAGAATTGGGTTGCCGTACCACTCTGGTGCGGAACATACTCTGGTTGATCTACGAAGTTCAGCAGAAACTTGATCTGAAGTTTCATGATCATCATCATTAGCTTCCTCACTAATTGGTGTAGGAATCACTGGAACTAGTTTCGGTGATGTACTACTATCCAATTCGGGAGAAGGTACAATTACCTTGTCAAGTTCCACTTTCCTCCCACTCACTTCTTTTGAGAGAAACTCCTTCTCTAGAAAGGATCCATTCTTAGCAGCGAATATCTTGCCTTCGGATCTGTGATAGAAGGTGTACCCAACAGTCTCCTTTGGGTATCCTATGAAGACACATTTCTCCGACTTGGGTTTGAGCTTATCAGGTTGAAGCTTTTTCACATAAGCATCGCAGCCCCAAACTTTAAGAAACGACAACTTTGGTTTCTTGCCAAACCACAGTTCATAAGGCGTCATCTCAACGGATTTAGATGGTGCCCTATTTAACGTGAATGCAGCTGTCTCTGATGCATAACCCAAAACGACAGTGGTAAATCGGTAAGAGACATCATAGACCGCACCATATCTAATAAAGTACAATTACGACGTTCGAACACACCATTACGCCGTGGTGTTCCGGGTGGCCTGAGTTGTGAAACTATTCCACATTGTTTCAAATGAAGACCAAACTCGTAACTCAAATATTCACCTCCACGATCAGATCATAGAAACTTTATTTTCTTGTTACGATGATTCTCTACTTCACTCTGAAATTCTTTGAAATTCTCAAATGTTTCAGACTTGTGCTTCATCAAGTAGATATACCCATATCTGCTCAAATCATCAGGGAAGGTCAAAAAATAACGATACCCGCCACGAGCTTCAACACTCATCGGTCCACATACATCAGTATGTATGATTTCCAACAAATCTGCTGCTCGCTCCATTGTTCTGGAGAACGGAGTTTTACTCATCTTACCCATGAGGCATGGTTCGCAAGCACCAAGTGATTCATAATCAACTGATTTCAAAAGTCCATCACTATGGAGTTTCTTCATGCGCTTTACACCAATATGACCTAAACGGCAGTGCCACAAATAAGTTGCACTATCATTATTAACCTTGCATCTTTTGGCTTCAATATTATGAATATGTGTATCACTACGATCGAGATCCAACAAACTATTTTCATTGGGTGTATGACCATCGAAGGCTTTATTCATGTAAACAGAATAACAATCATTCTATGACTTTAAATGAATAACTGTATTGCGAAAAACATGATCAAATCATATTCATGCTCAACGCAAATGCCAAATAACATTTATTTAGGTTCTACACTAATCCCGAAAGTATAGGGAGTGTGCGATGATGAGCATATCAATCTTGGAACAACTTCCAACACACATCGTCACTTCACCATTAACTAGTCTCTGTTTATTCTGCAACTCTCGTTTCGAGTTACTAATTTTAGCAACTGAATTGGTATCAAATACCCAGGGGTTGCTATGAACACTAGTAAAATACACATCAATAATCTGTATATCAAATATATCTTTGTTCACTTTGCCATCCTTCTTATCCGCCAAGTATCTAGGGCAGTTCCACTTCCAGTGACCATTTCCTTTGCAGTAGAGGCACTTAGTTTCAGGCTTGAGTTTAGCTTTGGGTTTCTTCACGGGAGTGACAACTTGTTTGTCATTCTTCTTGAAGTTCACCTTCTATCCCTTTGCCCTTTACTTGAAACAAGTGGTCTTGTTAACCATCAACACTTGATGCTCTTTCTTGATTTCTACCTTCGCCGATTTCAGCATCGCGAAGAGCTCGGGAATTTCTTTCGTCATCCCTTGCATATTATAGTTCATCACAAAGTTCTACTAACTTGGTGATAGTTACTAGAGAATTTTGTCAATTATTATCTTATCTGGAAGATTAACTCCCACTTGATTCAAGTAATTGTAGTACCCAGACAATCTGAGCACATGCTCACTGGTTGAGCTATTCTCCTCCATCTTGTAGGCAAAGTACTGTCAGAGGTCTTATACCTCTCGACACGGGCATGAGCATGAAATACTAATTTCAACTCCTGGAACATCTCATATGCTCTATGGCATTCAAAACGTTTTTGAAGTCCCGGTTCTAAGCCGTAAAGTATGCTGCACTAAACTATCAAGTAGTCATCATACCGAGCTTTTGTCAAAACGTTCATAACGTCTACATCTGCTCCTGGAATAGGTCTGTCACCTAGCGGTGCATCAAGGACATAATTCTTCTGTGCAGCAATGTGGAAAAATCCTCAGATCACGGAACAAGTCCGCATCATTGCTACTAACGTCTTTCAACTTAGTTTTATCTAGGAACATAAAAAACATAGGGGAGCTATAACGTGAGCTATTGATCTACAACATAATTTGCAAATACTATCAGGACTAAGTTCATGATAAATTAAAGTTTAATTTAATCATATTACTAAAGAACTCCCACTTAGATAGACATCCCTCTAGTCATCTAAATGATCACGTGATCCAAATCAACTAAACCATGTCCGATCATCACGTGAGATAGAGTAGTTTTCAATGGTGAACATCTTATGTTGATCATATCTACTATATGATTCACGCTCGACCTTTCGGTCTCCAGTGTTCCGAGGCCAGGTCTGTACATGCTAGGCTCGTCAAGTTTAACCCGAGTATTCTGCGTGTGCAAAACTGTCTTACACCCGTTGTATTTGAACGTAGAGCTTATCACACCCGATCATCACGTGGTGTCTCGGCACGACGAACTTTCGCAACGGTGCATACTCAGGGAGAACACTTGTACCTTGAAATTTTGTAAGGGATCATCTTATAATGCTACCGCCGTACTAAGCAAAATAAGAAGCATAATAAGATAAACATCACATGCAATCAAAATATGTGACATGATATGGCCATCATCATCTTGTGCTTTTGATCTCCTTCTCCAAGGCACCGTCATGATCATCATCGTCAATGGCGCGACACCTTGATCTCCATCCTAGTATCATTGTCGTCTCGCCAACTATCGCTTCCACGACTATCGCTACCGCTTAGTGATAAAGTAAAGCAGTTACATGGCGATTGTATTTCATACAAATACAATAAAGCGACAACATATGGCTCCTGTCAATTGCCGATAACTTTACAAAACATGATCATCTCATACAATAATGTATCACTCAACATGTCTTGACCATATCACATCACAACATGCCCTGCAAAAACAAGTTAGACGTCCTCTACATTGTTGTTGCAAGTTTTACGTGACTGCTATGGGCTTAGCAAGAACCGTTCTTACCTACGCATACAAAACCACAACGATATTTCGTCAAGTATGTGTTGTTTTAACCTTCACAAGGATCGGGTGTAGCCATACTTGATTCAACTAAAGTTGGAGAAACTGACACCCGCCAGCTACCTGTGTGCGAAGCACGTGGGTAGAACTAGTCTCGCGTAAGCGTACGCATAATGTCGGTCCGGGCCGCTTCATCCAACAATACCGCCGAATCAAAGTATGACATGCTGGTAAGCAGTATGACTAGTATCGTCCACAACTCACTTGTGTTCTACTCGTGCATATCATCTACGCATAGACCTGGCTCATGATGCCACTGTTGGGGAACGCAGTATTTCAAAAAAAATCTACGATCACGCAAGATCTATCTACTAGATGCATAGCAACGAGAGGGGAGAGTGTGTCTACGTACCCTCGTAGACCGGGAGCGGAAGCGTCTAGTGACGCGGTTGATATAGTCGAAGTTCTTCGCGATCCAATCGATCAAGCACCGAACGTACGGAGCCTCTGCGTTCAGCACACGTTCAGCTTGATGACGTCCCACGAGCTCTTGATCCAGTATAGCCTCACGGGAGAGTTTCGTCAACACGACGGCGTGGTGACGGAGATGATGAAGCTACCTGCGCAGGGCTTCGCCTAAGCACTGCAACAGTATGACTGAGGTGTGTTTCTGTGGAGAGGGGCACCGCACACGGTTGGGATAGATCAACTAATCTACTTGTGTGTCTATGGAGTGCCTCTACCCCCGTATATAAAGGAGTGGAGGAGGGGGAGGGCCGGCCCTCTCTATGGCGCGCCCTAGGGGAGTCCTACTCCCACCGGGAGTAGGATTCTCCTTTCCAAGTAGTAGGGGTAGGAGAGAAGGAAAGGGAAAAGAGAAGAGAAGAAAGGAGGTGGCGCATCCCCTCCCCCTAGTCCAATTCGGACTAAGCCTTGGGGGCGCAGCCTCCTCTCTCTCTTTCCCCTAAAGCCCAATAAGGCCCATATACTCCCCGGCGAATTCCCGTAACTCTGTGGTACTCCGAAAAATACCCGATTCACTAGGAACCTTTCCGATGTCCGAATATAGTCGTCCAATATATCAATCTTTACGTCTCGACAATTTCGAGACTCCTCGTCATGTCCCCGATCTCATCCGAGACTCTGAACTACCTTCGGTACATCAAAACTCATAAACTCATAATACCGATCGTCATCAAACGTTAAGCGTGCGAACCCTACGGGTTCGAGAACTATGTAGACATGACCGAGACACATCACCGGTCAATAACCAATAGCGGAACCGGGATGCTCATATTGGTTCCTACATATTCTACAAAGATCTTTATCGGTCAAACCGCATAACAACATACGTTGTTCCCTTTGTCATTGGTATGTTACTTGCCCGAGATTCGATCGTCGATATCACCATACCTAGTTAATCTCGTCACCGGCAAGTCTCTTTACTCGTTCTGTAATACATAATATCGTGACTAACTCATTAGTCATTTGCTTGCAAGGCTTATTATGATGTGTATTACCGAGAGGGCCCAGAGATACCTCTCCGACACTCGGAGTGACAAATCCTATTCTTGATCTATGCCAACACCACGAACACCTTCGGAGACACCTGTAGAGCATCTTGATAATCACCCAGTTACGTTGTGACTTTTGATAGCACACAAGGTGTTCCTCCGGTATTCTGGAGTTGCATAATCTCATAATCATAGGAACATGTATAAGTCATGAAGAAAGCAATGGCTGTAAAACTAAACGATCATAGTGCTAAGCTAAAGGATGGGTCTTGTCCATCACATCATTCTCCTAATGATGTGATCCCGTTGATCAAATGACAACTCATGTCTATGGCTAGGAAACATAACCATCTTTGATCAATGAGCTAGTCTAGTAGAGGCATACTAGGGACACTCTATTTTGTCTATGTATTCACACATGTACTAAGTTTCCGGTTAATACAATTCTAGCATGAATAATAAACATTTATCATGATATAAGGAAATAAATAATAACTTTATTATAGCCACTAGGGCATATTTCCTTCATTGATATCTCATGCTTCACTTATATCCTTTTGAGAGTCTATTATAACAGCATGGTAATGTGCTTTGGCTATAAAACTAGCCTTAACATGATAGGCATCCGAGATGAATGTAGTAAAAACTTTCATACAAAGTGCATTGAATATGATGAGAAGTTTGATGCTTGATGATTGTTTTGAGATATGAGGATAGTGATATTAGAGTCATCCTAGTGGAGTTATTATGAAATTGAGAAATACTTGTGTTAAAGTTTGTGATTCTCGTAGCATGCACGTATGGTGAACCGCAATGTAACGAAGTTAGAGCATGAGGTATTTGTAGAGTGTCATACTTTGTGTGGAGGTCGGGGGCCCGCGATGGGTAACTCCTACCAACCTCCCCCCTAGGAGCATGCGTTGATTGCTTTGTTTTGATGACTCGTGAATTTTTGCAATTAGTATATGAGTTCTTTATGACTAATGTTGAGTCCATGGAATATACTCACTCTCACCCTTCCACCATTGCTAGCCTCTCTTGTACCGTGCAACTTTCGCCGGTACCATACACCCACCATATACCTTCCTCAAAACAGCCACCATATCTACCTATCATGGCATTTCCATAGCCATTCCGAGATATATTGCCATGCAACTTTCCACCGTTCCGTACATATGACACGCTTCATATTGTCATATTGCCATGCATGATCATGTAGTTGACATCATATTTGTGGCAAAGCCACCATGCAGAATTTTTCATACATGTCACTCTTGATTCATTGCACATCCCGATACACCGCCGGAGGCATTCATATAGAGTCATACTTTGTTCTAGTATCGAGTTGTAATATCGAGTTGTAAACCAATTTGAGTGTGATGATCATCATTATTAGAGCATTGTCCCAAAGAAAAAAAGGAAGGAAAGGCCAAGAAAAAGAAAAAACCAAAGAAAAAAAAAGAAAAAAAAGAAAAGAAAAAGGGACAATTGCTACTATCTTTTTCCGCACTTGTGCTTCAAAGTAGAATCATGTTCTTCATGATAGAGAGTCTCATGCTTAGTCACTTTCATATACTAGTGGGAATTTTTCATTACAGAACTTGGCTTGTATATTCCAACGATGGGCTTCCTCAAATGCCCTAGGTCTTCGTCAGCAAGCAAGTTGGATGCACACCCACTAGTTTCTTTTGTTGAGCTTTCATTCATATTTAGCTCTAGTGCATCCGTTGCATGGCAATCCCTACTCACTCACATTGCTATCTATTGATGGGCATCTCCATAGCCCGTTGATACGCCTAGTCGATGTGAGACTATCTCCCTCCTTTTTGTCTTCTCCACAACCACCTCTATTCCACCCATAGTGCTATATCCATGGCTCACGCTCATGTATTGCGTGAAAGTTGAAAGGTTTGAAAACATAGAGTATGAAAACAAATGCTTGGCTGAAATCGGGGTTGTGCATGATATGAATATTTTTGTGTGATAACGAGGGAGCATAGACAACACTATATGATTTTGTAGGGATAACTTTCTTTAGCCATAGTATTTTGACAAGACATGATTGCTTTGTTAGTATGCTTGAAGTATTATTGTTTCTTATGTCAATATAGATTTTTATCTTGAATTTTCAGATCTGAACATTCATGCCACAATTAAGAGAATTACATTGAAAACTATATTGGTTAGCATTCCACATCAAAAAATCTGTCTTTATCATTTACCTACTCGAGGACGAGCAGGAATTAAGCTTGGGGATGCATGATACGTCTCCAACGTATCTATAATTTTTGATTGTTCCATGCTATTATTTATGAAGTCTTGGATGTTTAATGGGCTTTATCATTCACTTTTATATCATTTTTGGATTAACCTACTAACCCAAAGGCCCAGTCCAGATTGTTGTTTTTTGCCTGTTTCAGGGATTTGCAGAAAAATAATATCAAATGGAGTCCAAACGGAATGAAACCTTCGCGAGAGATATTTTTGGAGAAATTCACGCCAGAGGAACTTGAGAACCACGTTAGGGGAGCGTCGAGGCGCCCACGAGGGTGGGGGCGCGCCCCCTACCTCGTGGGCCCCTCGAGCGTCCCCCGGTGCACTCCTTCTTCCTATATAAGTCTACGTACCCCAAAAACTCTGTGGACAGAGAGAAAACCCTATTTCCACCGCCGTACCTTCTGTTCCCGTGGAGATCCCATCTTGGAGCCTGTTCCGGAGCTCCACCGGAGGGGGATACATCACGGAGGCCTTCATCATCATCATCATCGCCCTCACCATGAGTTGTGAGTAGTTTACCATAGACCTTCGGGTCCATAGCTAGCATCTAGATGGCTTCTTCTCTCTCTCTCTGGATCTCAGTACAAAGTTCTCCTCGGTCTTCGAGGAGATCTATTCGATGTAATCTCTTTTTGCGGTGTGTTTGTTGAGATCTGATGAATTGTGAGTTCATGATCAAGGTTATCTATGAAAGATATTTGGTTCTTCTCTAAACTTTTTATGTGTGCTCATAATATCCTTGCAAGTCTCTTCGAATTATTTGTTTGGTTTGGCCTACTAGATCTATAGTTCTTGCAATGGGAGAAGTGCTTGGCTTTGGGTTCAATCTTGTGGTGTCCTTTCCTAATGACAGTTGGGGCAGCAAGGCACGTATTGTATTGTTGCCATCGAGGATAAAAAGATGGGGTTTATATCATATTGCTTGAGTTTATCCCTCTACATCATGTCATCTTGCTTAAGGCGTTACTCGGTTCTTATGAACTCAATACACTAGATGCATGCTGGATAGCGGTCGATGTGTGGAGTAATAGTAGTAGATGCAAAATCATTTCGGTCTACTTGTCTCGGACCTGATGCCTATATACAATGATCATGCCTAGATAGTTTCATAATTATTCGCTTTTCTATCAATTGCTCGACAGTAATTTGTTTACCCGCCGTAGAATATCGCTATCACGAGAGAAGCCACTAGAGAAAACTATGCCCCCCGGGTCTATTCTCAACATATCAATATACATCTACTTTACTTTTACCGCTTTTATTTGTTGTTTTATTAAACTAAAAATACCAAAAATATCAACTATCATCTCTATCAGATCTCACTCTCGTAAGTGATCGTAAAGGGATTGACAACCCCTTATCGTGTTGGCTGCGAAGTTCTTATTTGTTTGTGCAGGTGCGAGGGACTCGCGCGTGGTCTCCTACTGGATTGATACCTTGGTTCTAAAAAACTGAGGGAAATACTTACGCTACTATGCGGCATCTCCCTTTCCTCTTCGATGGAATACAACGCAAGCTCAAGAGGTAGCAGTAGGTGATAACCCTCAACCGTAAGGGATCGAGATAGTCTTCGCGGGTAAGAATAACCCAATTTATTGATTCGACACACGGGGAGCCAAAGAGTATTTATAAGCTTTAACAGTTGAGTTGTCAATTCAACCGCACCTGAAATATACTAACTTGCAACAAAAGATAAGTGGTAACAATGATAAGATAGTGATGATAGTAATAGTGAAAGTAAACAGCAAAAGTAAATAGCGGTAGTAAATGGCAGAAGTAGCAACTAGTGACAAGCAAGGTTTAAAGTACTGTAGGCTAGGGAGATGGATGGTTGGGCGTTGCATGGATGAGATAGTTTCTAACTCGGGGCACGTCACACGGAAAAGTAATGATCATCTAGGCAAATATCAAACATTAGGCATGTATCCCGTAGGTAGTTGTACGTGCTTGCAATAAGAACTTGCACAACATCTTTTGTCCTACCATCCCGCTACGAACGGGGCCAAAAGGAACTAATGGATATTAAGGTGCTCCTGTCAAAGAGCACCGGAACAAAGCAATGAACTCAATGGATACATGTAATCCTCAAACTACGGACCATACCCTTTGGTGTCCCAAGCTGTCACTTTTGGGATCGCCGGTTCCGAACCGTAACAGGTGCATACAACTCATAGATAGGATCAAGAACACAAATATATTCATGCAAACACATATGGTTCAGATCTGAAATCATGGCACTCGGGCCCTAAGTGTCAAGCATTAAGAATAACAAGTTGTAGCAAAGATGATAAACACCATACTAGATGATAGGCAACATGCCCCCAACAATCTGACGAACTATTACATGATCTAACTCATCCAATCCCTACCATCCCCTTCGCCTACAGCAAGGGAATTACTCACAT
>LR738715.1:259933003-259944815 GCA_902687465.1 Secale cereale | reverse complement strand
AGCATATCTGACTTGATGTTTCTTCTGTGGCTCGCCCCCAGTCCAATGATCAAGCAGAGCGAGCTAATCAAGAGATTCTGCGAGGGATCAAGCCCTGGCTTATGGTTCCTTTAAAGAGAACGCCGGGTTGTTGGGTGGAAGAGTTACCTTCTGTGTTATGGAGCATCAATACAACACCCAACAGATCTACACGATATACACCCTTCTTCATGGTCTATGGAGCTGAGGCGGTTCTTCCCAACGATATCCGTCATGACTCACCTCGAGTGGCGGCTTATGTCGAAGCTGATAATGAGAAGGCATGTCAAGATGCATTGGATTTGTTGGACGAAGAGCGTGATCTCGCGGTCGCTCGTTCAGCGGTCTATCAACAGGATTTACGACGATACCACAGCCGATGGGTCAAGACAGAACCTTTCAAGAAGGCGACTTAGTTCTCCGGCTCATCCAAGATCAGACTGATATGCATAAAATTTCACCGCCTTGGGAGGGACCTTTTGTCGTCAGCAAGAATCTGCACAATGGGTCATACTATCTGATTGACATTCGAGAGCACAAGGATTCACACACATCAGAGGAGGAGACTAATCGGCCATGGAATATTGCCCACCTCCGGACTTACTATACCTAAGCCTCCGGCTCTCATGATGTAGTTCGATGATGTAAATATTAGAACAATATAATAAAGCCGGCATCCCTGATAATTCAGGGCCTCTGCAATTTTCTTCAAAGTTGAGTCCTTGTCATCATCATACATGTTTACTCAAAGATGCTTGATACCCAAATTACAGGGACCGCAAAGAGTTGGATGCATAGCACAGCTCAAGCATAAGAATTTGATGAGAATAATTTGTAAGTATGTCACTTGGGGGCTTCCTGTTCAAACATAAGCGTATTCGACCGAAGAGAACACAGCATTACTACCCATTTGATCGGGTTATGTTCAAACATAGGCATATTCGACCGAAGAGAACATAACGTGTGGGTCATGCTACCTGTACCCAGCTGCTTCAACTCCATCGGGTCATCCTGATTGACCCGGTGAACTCTTGGCAATCAGTATTATATGGCGTATTCGACCAAGACCTGAGCTTGCTGAGGTTCAAACGCCGGCTGTCATGCGAGAGCACGGCTTACAGATAGTCAGGATAGATCTAGGCTCAAAATGTCACCTTCCTTGAAGCTTGGGTAATTCGGCCTATGGTGCAAGATGCAACTCTAACCCCGCGTACTCTAGGCAAGTCTATCTTTAAAACTAAGACCCGTACTTGTCTAGGTTCAAATGTCGATTGGGTACTGTGAGAGCCGGCTCATAGCACGCACGTACATTCCAGTGGCCACCAAGTCTAGTCTCACTGAAGAAGAACCTTTGGTTGGGCGGCCTGCAAAAGCCTCAGATGTTTTTTGATCTCTTTTCTCTGGTCTGTTTTTCTTTTGGTGTTTTTTTCGGTTTTATTTGCGTTCTTTGCAAGTTCGGCCAATATGCCTCTTCTTAGGGCTCATATTTGAAGCCTCTCCGGGTCTTTGCAACCCAACCTAATGAACGGCTCTAAGCCGCCAGAACATAGCAATCTTATTTCTGGAGCAATACCTCTACAAGGTTATAACTGCATGAAGACTGATAAAGCCGGCAATCTAAATCGTATCTTCAGGTATGACTATTTTCTATGATAATTAAGCCGGCCCTGGTTATGGACATCTGTCCCCAGTGGCACCGGTTGGGCATAATGACCGTCCCGGCGGTAAGTCGGCAGGGCATATGTTTTCTGTTTATGTGCGGGATAAGGGTTATACTGATCTAGCAAGTCAATATTGTCACAAGCATATAAAGTCATATTTCAATGCTTGGCGGAGTAATAATATCATACAGATGTAGAGCCGTGCACGATGGCACACCAGATTCAAGTTCAACTACCCTATTACAAGAGCCAATCAAAATAAATGTTTTCTAAACAGAATCAAGCATATGAACCGCCCGGTGGCTCATTCTCCTTGGCCTTTCTGCTTTGAACCCTCCGGGTTATCCTTCTCCAGTTCTCCGGCCTCCTCTATCTGAAAGTTTTGAGATAGCCAATCAACGCCGGCCAAAGCTTCAAATTCAGCTTCGTCATCGATAAGATCAGACGAATCAATTTCAGGGGCGAAAGTATGCTTACTGATTGGAGGGATTAGCTCCATCACTTTGTAAGCCGGAGTGGGCATCTTTTGGTTTTCAAGGCTGTAAGCCGCCTGATATCTCGACAGATCTATCTCACTGGCAATCAGGCTGGCCAAGGGGCGTATGTCTTTAACGCAGGCAGCAAAATCCTTTTGGTCAAAGGTCGTACCATCCTCCTTCAAGCTTGGATAGCTAGTAGCCAAGTCATCTAGATCTAACTCTGGTATCCATGCCTTGGCCAGGCTCAAAGTTGTTACAGAACCGGCTCTCGCACATGACCGCTTCATCTCATCAAACCTGCCAGGCAGTACAGACAACCTCCTCAACACATCTACAAAAAGTTTTGGTGCCTGGTTGGACGGAGAGACAGTAGCTAATGCGCGTTGAGCTCCAGTGTATAACTGCTCCACAAGGGTGTAAATGGCCTTAAGTTTTACAAGCGGCTCTCTGCCAAGATTACTGCTTCTGCTACCTACACGAGTCATAAATTGGTCAGTGGCGGTTTATGTTACTTAAAGAAGATTTCAAACTTGCAACATGGCAATTTACTGAAGATAGCTGAAGTCATTTCAGAGACACGATGCTTTAACCCGGTGAGTTCAGCGGTCACCTTTTCAAGGGTTGATTCGGCTTTTTCAGCTCTTTGCACCAAGGCGGCTCTCTCTTCAGCCCAAACAGACTTCTCCATTTCAAATTCAGCCTTCAGCTTATTCGTTTCAGTAACCCTAAATTGAAACTTTGATTCCGCCTTCTGGGTCTCAGATTCTTGAAACTTAAGCCGGCTCCTTGCATCTTCTAACTGCACTTGCAATTCGGCAGTAGTATCCTGTACAGACAAAGAGAATATGAAGCAAATTACTTTCCGGTTTACAAGAATTGAAGTCCCAAGCCTTTTGCAAGCAACAACACTTGGCACTTGGGGGCTAATGGATGCTGAAGTTTTCTTTCCATGCCGGTTCATATCAATTAAGTCTCAAGCACTTTGCAAGCAAGAGCACTTGACCCTTGGGGGCTAATGGACGTAGAAGTGTTTTCTAAAATAACGGTTCATACCAATAAAGTCCCAAGCACTTTGCAAGCAAGAGTACTTGGCACTTGGGGGCTAATGCATATTGCTTCTTTATACTAACCCGGCGGCCTAGAAGTCATTACCACCGGCTTATGAGAGGTATACAGGCAAGTTTTATACAATGAAGAATAGGACCGGCTCATTCATGCTGATTAAGCCGACCCTTGGGGACTACACATGCAACATTCATCAAAGACAGATTTCCTATCAAGAGGTGTGCCAATTCATAAAGGTGTCAATTATTTCTAAGTCTACAGCATATTCACTTCTATCATATCCAATAGACTTGGGGGCTGGAAGGACGTATATAGTTTGATCAAGAGTCCTACCACAAACTTCTTGTGCATCTGCTTCACCATATCAATCTCAAGGTCACGGATGCTGTGGACCTGACAGAGATATCCAGAAAGGACTTCACCACTGCTCAGTTGTGCATATTGAGCCGTGTCAAACCTTACTCTCCGCTTCTCAACTAGCTCTTCCTTGGCAGTGTGTTTGGCCAGCACAGTTGGATTTCCCGGCTCTCTAAAAGCAGTACCAGTGATTGTAACATCTCTAGTTTGGTTCTCTGCCGGCTCAGACGGGGCTGGTGATTCCGCAGTTGCAGAGTCGGCCTCGGCAGGATCAATAGAGGCGTCAGGAATTTCAGGAGGAGCATCATGAGTGGCTTCCTCTGTTGGCTTCTGAACATCTGGTGCTAAAACCTACTGCTCCGGCTCAATGACCTTTGGATCAGCCGCCGGCTTACTAGCCTTGGCTCTCTTAATAGGCTTGGCTTGGCCTGTGCACGGGTTAAATTGAGTCAGTGCAAAGTTACAAAGATTCAAGGAAAAGATGAACAGGGAAGAAATTGTTTACCCACGGGTAGTCTTGAAATCTGGAAGTTGAATTTGAGATGAATCGCCAGATGAAGAGCGGGAGACCTCCTAATAGTTTGAATCGGAAGAATTCCGTGGTTGACGAATAAGACCCGCCAGTGGGTAAAGAGAGTTTAAGAGTGGAAAGACCTCATTCTGGCGCTTTCGACGAGTTGGAGTATTTGGTAAACCGAAGGACAGTTCTTCTTCCTCGGTGTTCCGAGTCCGATGCCGGCTCTCGTGTTGATGTTGCTTCAAAAGAAAGTGAGGGTCTAAATGAGTTGAAGGGTGTGAAAATCTTACTTTCCGGATTACCCGTCGAACTTTTTGTCTTGGCAAGGATTCTGAGCCGAAGGAAATAGTAATTGCCTCTTCATCAACGGCCTGGCTGGCCTCCATGTCGTCCTGACAGTAATCAGTGTCAATAAGATAGTTGAAAAAGGAGCTAAGAGAGTCAAGTGTTACCTCCGACTCAGTACTGTAGTTCAGTTCAAGCAGTTTAGAAGGGCCGGTTTTCTTCATTGTCTTTTTACAACCTTTTTGGTGGCTTTCTTGATAGCTCTGGCCTTTTTTTGCAGCTTCATGGTCGTAGGCTTTCTTCCAGAAAGCCGACTTAGCCTGTGAGGAAAGATAATTTTGAGATTGACAGGAGAGTCAGAACGATAGATAAAGGACAGTTAAAGTTAAGACTCACCTCTGGTTCCGGGTTAAGTTTGCAGAAAGGCCTCAAACCCACTTTGCTGCAATCTCCTGGGCTCTCATTTAAGACAGTCTTGGTCATATCTGTGATTACATCCTCCTCCAAGTTCTCAGGACTGTGACGTAATGGATCATTGGTCACTCCAGTATAATCGCACATTAAGCCGGTCATGTGGCTCAAAGGAATGATCCGTCAGGCGAGCCAGCACCGGGCCAAGTCAATTCCAGTCAGCCCGTTTCCAAGTAGGGCTTTGACCTTTGCAAGAGTAGGAGCAAGTTTTTTGCGTTCTGTGGTAGTAAGTTTCTCCGCAAGAGGATGCTTTGTGTCTAAACGCTTGATATGGTAACCCGACATTGGATTCTCATCAGCCGGAGAAGTATCTTTGCAGTAAAACCAGGTTTGATTCCAGTCTTTGGGATGACTCGGCAGACAGGCATAAGAAAATATAGAGTATCTTCTTCTTTGAATTGAGACGGCTCCAAGTTCCAAACTGGGACCGTTGGTATACTCATTCTGGCGGTTTAAATAAAAGAAGTCTCTGAAAAGCAAGAGGTTGGGTTCCTCTTGAAGATACACCTCACAGAAGACCTGGAAGTTGCAAATATTTGACACGGAATTGGGTCCGATATCCTGTGGATGGAGTTGAAAGGAATGCAGAACATCCCGGAAGAACTTAGAGCCGAGTGGTGAAAAACCACGGATCATGTGATCAGTAAAGATGATAACTTCATCATCCTTTGGATTGGGTCTCTATTCGCCCGGTTTAGGGGTGCGGTAGTGCATAACTGATTTCTTTGGCAGGTATCCAATCTTGAAAAAATCAGCAAGCATAGCTTCAGTAACAACGGAGGGGACCCAGTTGCACATGGTGACTGTCTTCGGCGGCATTGTGAACAAAGAAGCCTAAAGAAGGAAAAATTACTGCCGGTTCAAAATTGATTCATTAAAACGGAAGAGCAGGTTACAGTATAAGTTCAGCATGGTAGCTTAAATGGGTCCTAATGGCATAAGAATAGTGATAAACCGGAAAGTTAAGCCTCCATGACAAGCGCGGACATTCAGGATAGCAGAGTTTACTAAGTATGGGGACAAACAGTTTTCACAGACTGAAACTGGTTTTTTGGATCTAGAGCAGTTCAGAAAATAAAACTAAAAATGACAAACAGGCAGACCTAAGATCAGTATCATGTCGTTCGTGGAGATGAATCGGTCTATTCAACTAGATGAAGCATTAAAGTATTTGCTAAAGAGATGCTATCAACACTGGCGTACGGAGGAAAATAAAGTTCGAGAAGAAGCCATAGTTGCAGAGGAAGAAGGAGACGAACTCCGGAGAGTTTTGCGCGAACCCTCATAGATCAAACAAGGGAGGAAAGCGAAGAGCATACCTGGACGAGTGAACGGCGGCGGCACACAGAAGAGGTCTGGTCGCGTCAGGTTGATGCGTCGACTACCGTTGAAGACAAAGCAGAGGACGGAGGCGCCGGTGGAGCTCGGATGCAGGAGCGTCGTGATACGTCCAAAACGTATCTATAATTTCTGCTTGCTCCATGCTTCTTTTGTGTGATATTGCTATGATATTTATGCACTTCCATACACTTTTGATCATATTTGGACTAACCTATTAACTCAGTGCACCACAGTGCTAGTTCCTGTTTTCTGCTGTTTTTCTATTTCAGGTTTCCCCCATATTAAAAGTGCTCCAAAAATTCCGGGAAAAATATAGGAAAAATCAGCGTACAAGAAGCTTTGTGAAGAACCAAAGCGGTGCCAGAGGGGAGCCAGGGGAGGCCTAGGCGGCCACCCGGCGCGGCCCCACCCCTGGCCGCGCCAGGGGGGCGCCTGGGGCCCCTGCTCCGCCTCTGGTTGCCCCCCTTCGCATATATATCCCTCTCATCCTGAAACCCTCGAGGACAGAACCCTTTTTCGCGATCTCGCCTCTGTTCCGCCGCCGCAGCGCTTCCAAGATCGGGAGCATCAGGAGAACTCTTCCCGGCACCCTGCCAGAGGGGAGAACCACCACCGGGAGCTTCTCCACCACCATGGACGCTTCCCGGATGAGTCGTGAGTAGTCCACCTTGGACCATGGGTCCATGATCAATAGCTATGTGATGTTCTCCTCCCCTCTTTGCTCTTCATGGTTTAGACCTCGTGAGCTCCCCTACATGATCGAGGCACATATGTAATCTTTCTGCTGTTGCTTAGCTGAGTTTGCTGGGATCTGATGGATTATGAGACTATGTTCAGATTGTGTTTGAGTAATATATTTGATTCACCTCTTTTATATTTATGTTCTTGAGTAATTCTTGCATGTTCTCCGTTGCTGTTTATTGCTTTGGCCAAGTAGTAGGTAGTAACTCCAAGAGGGAGCGTTATGCTTGATTGTGGGTTCATGCCCCCTGATGACTAGCTTGAGTGACAGAAACATGAGTCTAGGGGATGTGCTGTTGCCACAAGGGGGAAAACAACGGTGCTTGTACTTGCGGGTGCAAGGATTGTTTACTTTACGCAAAGTTCTTTTAATGCAGTTGTCTGTTGCTTTGAGTTTACAATTTGGGTGGGATTCGCAACTTAATACTAGCGAGATGTTCTGGATAGATATCTCAAGGTGGATGATTAGTAGTAGATGCAGATGGATTTCGGTCTACTTGCCTTGGCGTACCGCCCATGCTTTTGAGCCTCTACCTTTCTTTGCAGCATAGTTAGCATTGGTTTGCGCACATAATCCTGTCAATTGCCCAGCTGTAATTTGTTTACCTCGCTTTGCTGTTTTATCGTCTTTTGGGAGAGAGACATCACTAGTGAACATCATGGGACCCCGGTCCATATTACCACCGCTGATCACACCCGCTATTTCCTTCCTGTTTTTATTTCCTAGTTGCAGTCATAGCTATCATTATTATCTCTTGTGTTTGATCCTTTGTAAACAACAAGGCCGGAGGGATTATAACCTCTCTGTACTCGTTGGGAGCAAAGTTATCTGTATCTTTGTGCAGGTCCTGTCAACCGCTAAGTTTCTGGCGCTGTTGACACCTACTTGTCGACCCTCGGAGTCTCACGGGATTCGATCCTTGGTATCTTTGCCAAGGGAAATTTTCCGCTACGCTACATCTCAACCTTCCACTTGGGGTAACCAACGAGGGGCGAGAAGCCATCAAGCAAGTTTCTGGCGCCGTTGCCGGGGACTCCACTCTTCAAGATAGGGGAGTTGCATGCTACCTTTTATCTTTGCTTTTTAGTCTTGTTAGTTTACCTTTCAGTTTTTGCTTTAGTGTCCCTTACCAAAAATCACAAAAATAGTTATCTTGCTTGCTGCTGCTATGGGTTCCACCGAGAACACCAAGTTGTGTGACTTCACTAGTCATAACAACAATGACTTTATCTGCACGCCTATTGCTACACCTGCCACTTCAGCACCTTCTTATGAGATTAAACCTGCTTTACTGAACCTAGTTATGAAAGATCAATTCTCCGGTGCTGGACATGATGCTGCTTTGCACTTAAATAATTTTGTTGAGCTTTGTGATATGCAAAAGTATGAAGAAGTATATGGTGATATTGTTAAGCTTAAGCTTTTTCCTTTCTCCTTGAGAGGAGGAGCTAAAATCTGGTTTCAATCCTTGCCTAGGAATAGTATAGATTCTTGGGACAAGTGCAAGGATGCCTTTATTGGGAAGTACTATCCCTCTGCTAAAATTATCCAATTAAGGAGTAACATAATGAATTTTAAACAATTGGATAATGAACACGTTGCCCAAGCTTGGGAACGCATGAAATCTCTTGTCAAGAACTGCCCTACTCATGGTTTGACTACTTGGATGGTTATCCAAACTTTTTTATGCAGGCTTGAACTTTACCTCGCGGAATTTGTTAGATTCGGCCGCGGGAGGAACCTTTATGTCAACTACACTTGGTGCTGCCACGAAACTTCTCAACGAGATGATGACCAATTATTCCCAATGGCACACCGAACGCGCTCCAACAGGTAGGAAGGTAAACTCTGTCGAGGAGATTTCCTCCCTAAATGAAAAGGTTGACTTGATCATGTCTCTACTTTCCAAGCAATCTTCTATTAATCCTCATGATGTTCCTTTAAATTCTTTGATTGCTCAAGATCAAGTAGATGTGAACTTTATCTCTAGAAACAATTCCAATAACAATGCTTATAGGAGTAATTTTGGTAGCAACCCTAGACCGTTCCCCTCTAATTCCTATGGGAACAACAATACTTATCCTAGCACCAAGAACTCCACCCAAAGAGATAGAGGCATGCCTAGTTATGAGAAACTTCTAGAAATAGAAAAGGCCACTAAGAACTACATGCACACCCAATATGAACAAAACAAGACCTTCTCGAGGCAATTAGATGAGCATACTGTTGTCTTGCAAGACATTGGTAGACAACTGGAGAGCCTAAATATTGAGATTTCTAACCTCCAGACTAGGCTCACCATCACTGAGACCCAAGTTTCCAATATGTCCCACACACAAGCCACTTTGATAAACCAAATGGCAGCTAAACCTGAAGTGGTTGCACCCCTAAAGGAGGAAGAAGATAGAATTAAGAGCCTTCCTACCCACCACACTGTTGCTACTATCCAAGTTGTTGAGGATATCCAAACTCTTAGCACCCAATGCACTCCTAGTCCCATTGGACCTATTAATGGTGATGCTATGACCTCAACCGTAGAAGAAGAAACGCCTATGACCATAGAAGCTACCAAACAAGTGAGCCTAAAGGACACCACTACCACTTTACTTGATAGTAGTGACCTTGATTTTGATAATTGCACCCTTTCTAAAGTTATTGGTTTTCTTCACAAGATGTCTAAAGACCTAAACACTAGCACACTTAACCTTGCCTTCACGGAGCATATCACTAATGCTCTTATTAAAGCTAGGGAGGAGAAGCTTAGGGTAGAAGCCTCCATACCTAGAAAGCTAGAAGATAGTTGGGATCCTATGATTAAAATTAAGTTGAATAACTTCTCTTGCTATGCTTTATGTGATGTTGGAGCTAGTACCTCCGTTATGCCCAAAAGAACGTATGATATGCTTGAATTGAAACCTTTTGATCCTTGTTTTTTTGGTGTTCGTCTCGTTGATTCTTCCGTAAAGAAACCTTTGGGGAAGATTGACGATGTTCTTATCATTGTCAATGACAATTATGTTCCCGTTGATTTTACTATTATGGATGTTGAATGTGAACCTTCTTGTCCAATTATTTTGGGACATCCTTTTCTTCGCACCGTTGGTGCTATCATTGACATGAAAGAGGGGAATATAAAATTCCAATTCACTCTCAAGAAAGGGATGGAACACTTCCCTAGAAAGAAGATTAAGTTGCCTTTTGAGTCCATTACACGGGCTAGCTATTCTCTTACTCTTGATAAAACTTGATCTTCTCTTTTTGCATCATGCCTAGCTTAAAGGCATAAAAGAAAGCGCTTTTGGGAGGCAGCCCACAACGAATTAGATTTTATTTTGCTTTTGTTGTGTCTTGATGTTTGTTACTACAGCAGCATCATCATTGTATCTTTTCTTTTCAGCTTTGTGCCAAGTTTAGCCTCCGATTGCAAGAAAGTTCAAAAGTTGTGACGTGCTATCCAGGAAACAGATTCTGTCCTTGGACAGAAAAATTCGAATAAAATCACCAGATCATCTTTTTGATCTGAATTTTTTTGACAGCGTGCTCTATACAATTGGCTTTCGAGCGTCTGTTCTGAGTTTTTTTATTTGAGTTGCAGATGTGCCCCGAAAAAATTATTTACTACCTGCGGGTCTGTTTTTCACAGATTATGTCCTGTTTTGCCTTTTCTTCGTTTTGCAAACCTTGAGCTTGCTTTTTCTTTGCAAAAACCTTTTGGCAATCTTGAGAAACAGTAGCTCTTCAAGATTATCCTTATTTCCAGTAGGGAAAAATTATTTTATTGTGGGTACTAACCTCGCTAATCAGATTATGATGAGTTATGTATGAAGGGAGTTTTCAAGTGTGCGAGGGAAGATGATAAAAGAAGATTCAGGAGGGTCAAACGCTCAAGCTTGGGGATGCCCCCGTGCACCCCCAAGAAATATTCAAGAAGACTCAAGCGTCTAAGCTTGGGGATGCCCCCATGCATCCCCTTCTCCATCAACAATTATCAGTTCGTCTTTCGTTCCACTATATTTTTATCACTTCATGCGTTATGTGCTATGCTTGGAGCGTCTTGCTCTTAGTTTCCTTTTTAGTTTTCTTTAGCTTTGCTTGTTGTTCATAACAAGTTAGAACCCAGCTTTCTTTGTGTGGGAGAGAAACACGCTCCGCTTCAACCTAGAACACAACATAGGATTTTTCATGCTTATCTTTGTTGTGTGTGTTCTTTGTCTTTCCATAGCTGCTGTCATGTTTAGCTCTTAGTTTTCATGCTTTTCTTTGTAAAGAGCTTTTGTTTAGTTGGTTGCTGAACTCTCTTGAGTTTTCATGTTTATCTTGGTAAGAGAGTTTGCCTGTTGCACTGAGTTGTGTGTCTTAACTTAAAGTAGGTAATTGAGGTTACAATTTAATTTTAGTAGTAACTTGCAATAGTTTTGAGGTATTGCCATGAGTAATGTCTGAACTTTTGGTGTCAAGAGCTTTAGCCTATTAGTGATAGATGTCGTATTTTGGGCAATCCGTGTTTATTTTCGAAAACCTACAAAATAGTTGAGAACTTTAGCTACTAGATGGATCACTAATCTTTGGAGGGATCGAATATTAGAGTACACTCACGTACCATGAGTCGAGGATGCGCAAGGATAACCAAACCCCCATACACTCCTCCTCGGGGTACTTGTCTCTTTGTGAACCTCCTAATTAGATTGAGAGTTACCGATAATAAGTGCATGAGTTCTTCGGACTAATGTGAGTATTCGAAAGTTGACACTTCCACCTAGCCATATTTTTCTAGCCTCTTCGGTACCGTGCATTGCCCTTTCTCACCTCGAGAGTTGGCGCATACTTCGCCGGTGCATCCAAATCCTTGGCACGATACGCTCTGTCATCATAAGCC
>LR738715.1:259911543-259922755 GCA_902687465.1 Secale cereale | reverse complement strand
AATGGTTGTTCTATTTATTTGAGAGATATGTTTTATGGTCATGCCCCGCTGGTCAATGGTTTATTTTTGATGGATCTCGATCGTGATGATACACATATTCATAGTGTGAATGCCAAAAGATGTAAAGTTGACAATGATAGTCCCACATACTTGTGGCATTGCCGCCTTGGTCATATTGGTGTCAAACGTATCAAGAAGCTTCATGCAGATGGACTTCTGGAGTCTCTTGATTATGAATCATTTGACACGTGTGAACCATGCCTCTTGGGCAAGATGACCAAGACTCCGTTCTCCGGAACAATGGAGCGAGCAACCAACTTATTGGAAATCATACATGCCGATGTGTGCGGTCCAATGAGTGTTGAGGCTCGCGGAGGCTATCGTTATGTTCTCACCCTTACAGATGACTTGAGTAGATATGGGTATATCTACTTGATGAAGCACAAGTCTGAGACCTTTGAAAAGTTCAAGGAATTTCAGAATGAGGTTGAGAATCAACGTGATAGAAAAATAAAGTTCTTGCGATCGGATCGTGGGGGTGAATATTTAAGTCATGAATTTGGCACGCACCTTAGGAACTGTGGAATTGTTTCACAATTGACACCGCCCGGAACACCTCAGCGTAATGGTGTGTCCGAACGTCGAAATCGTACTCTGTTGGACATGGTGCGATCTATGATGTCTCTCACCGATTTACCTCTATCTTTTTGGGGTTATGCTTTAGAGACTGTCGCATTCACTTTAAATAGGGCTCCGTCGAAATCCGTTGAGACAACACCGTATGAACTTTGGTTTGGCAAGAAACCTAAGCTGTCGTTTCTAAAAGTTTGGGGTTGCGATGCTTATGTCAAGAAACTTCAACCTGAGAAGCTCGAACCCAAATCGGAAAAATGCATCTTCATAGGATACCCAAAGGAAACGATTGGGTACACCTTCTACCACAGATCCAAAGGCAAAGTCTTTGTTGCCAAAAATGGATCCTTTCTGGAGAAAGAGTTTCTGTCAAAAGAAGTGAGTGGGAGGAAAGTAGAACTTGATGAGGTGACAGTCACCCCTCCCGAACCGGAAAGTAGCGCAGCGCAGGAAATTGTTCCTGAGGTGCCAGCACCGACAAGGGAGGAAGTTAATGATGATGATCATGAAGATACAGATCAAGTTACTACTGAACTTCGAAGGTCCACAAGGACACGTTCCGCACCAGAGTGGTACGGCAACCCTGTCATGGAAATCATGTTGTTAGACAACGGTGAACCTTCGAACTATGAAGAAGCGATGGCGGGCCCGGATTCCAATAAATGGCTTGGAGCCATGAAATCCGAGATAGAATCCAGGTATGAAAACAAAGTATGGACTTTGGTGGACTTGCCTGATGATAGGCACGCCATAGAAAATAAATGGATATTTAAGAAGAAGACAGACGCAGATGGTAATGTGACCATCTATAAGGCTCGGCTTGTCGCTAAGGGTTATCGACAAGTTCAAGGGATTGACTACGACGAGACTTTCTCTCCCGTAGCGATGCTGAAGTCCGTCCGAATCATGTTAGCAATTGCCGCATTCTATGATTATGAGATTTGGCAAATGTATGTCAAAACGGCATTCCTTAACGGTTTCCTCAAGGAAGAGCTGTATATGATGCAGCCGGAAGGTTTTGTCGATCCAGAGAATGCTAACAAGGTATGCAAGCTCCAGCGCTCGATTTACGGGCTGGTGCAAGCATCTCGGAGTTGGAATATTCGCTTTAATGATGTGATCAAAGCATTTGGCTTTATACAGACTTGGGGAGAAGCCTGTATCTACAAGAAAGTGAGTGGGAGCTCTGTAGCATTTCTCATATTATATGTGGATGACATATTGCTGATGCGAAATGATATAGAATTCTTGGAAAGCATAAAGGCCTACTTGAATAAAAGTTTTTCAATGAAGGACCTTGGAGAAGCTGCTTACATATTAGGCATCAAAATCTATAGAGATAGATCAAGACCCCTCATTGTTCTTTCACAAAGCACATACCTTGACAAGATATTGAAGAAGTTCAATATGGATCAGTCCAAGAAAGGGTTCTTGCCTGTTTTGCAAGGTATGAGATTGAGCAAGGCTCAGTCCCCGACCACGGCAGAAGATAGAGAAAAGATGAGTGTCATTCCCTATGCCTCGGCCATAGGTTCTATCATGTATGCCATGCTGTGTACCAGACCTGATGTGAACCTTGCCATAAGTTTGGTAGGAAGGTACCAAAGTGATCCCGGTATGGAACACTGGACAGCGGTCAAGAACATCCTAAAGTACCTAAAGAGGACTAAGGATATGTTTCTCGTTTATGGAGGTGACGAAGAGCTCGTCGTAAAGGGTTACGTCGATGCTAGCATCGACACAGATCTGGATGACTCTAAGTCACAGACCGGATACGTGTATATTTTGAATGGTGGAGCAGTCAGCTGGTGCAGTTGCAAGCAGAGCGTCGTGGTGCATTCTACATGTGAAGCGGAGTACATAGCTGCTTGCGAAGCAGCGCAAGACGGAGTCTGGATGAAGGAGTTCATCACCGACCTAGGAGTCATTCCAAGCGCGTCAAGCCCGATGATTCTCTTTTGTGACAACACTAGAGCTATTGCCATTACCAAGGAGCCCAGGTTTCACAAGAAGACCAAACACATCAAGCGCCGTTTCAACTCCATTCGGAATTATGTTCAAGATGGAGACATAGATATTTGTAAAGTACACGGATCTGAATGTCGCAGACCCGTTGACTAAACCTCTTCCACGGGCAAAACATGATCAACACCAAAACTCTATGGGTGTTCGATTCATCACAATGTAACTAGATTATTGACTCTAGTGCAAGTGGGAGACTGTTGGAAATATGCCCTAGAGGCAATAATAAAAGGATTATTATTATATTTCCTTGTTCATGATAATTGTCTATTATTCATGCTTGAATTGTATTGTACGGAAACAGCGATACATGTGTGAATACATAGACCACAACGTGTTCCTGGTAAGCCTCTAGTTACTAGCTCGTTGATCAACAGATGGTCACGGTTTCCTGACCATGGACATAGGATGTCATTGATAACAGGATCACATCATTAGGAGAATGATGTGATGGATAAGACCCAATCCTGAGCCTAGCACGAGATCGTATAGTTCGTAATGTTTAAAGCTTTTCTAGTGTCAAGTATTTCTTCTTAGACCATGAGGTTGTACAACTCCCGGATACCGTACGAATACTTTGGGTGTGCCAAACGTCACAACGTAACTGGGTGGCTATAAAGGTACGCAACGAGTATCTCCGAAAGTGTCTGTTGAGTTGGTACGAACCGAGACTGGGATGTTGTCACTCCGTATGACGGAGAGGTACCTCTGGGCCCACTCGGTAAGACATCATCATAAAGAGCTCAAAGTGAATAAGGAGTTAGTCACGCTAGGGTTGTAGAGATACATGCACATGGAAACCTGAATGTTGTTCGGAGTCCCGGATGAGATCCCGGACGTCACGAGGAGTTCCGGAATGGTCCGGAGGTAAAGAATGATATATAGGAAGTCCAGTTTCGGCCATTGGGTGAATTCCGGGGGTCACCGGGAGTGTCCCGGGACCACCGGAGGGGTCCCGGGGGTCCACCGGGTGGGGCCACCCATCCCGGAGGGCCCCGTAGGCCGCAAGGGGAAGGGGGCCAGCCCCTTGTGGGCTGACTCACCCATATGGGCCCCCCTCCATGCGCCTAGGGTTGAAACCCAAGGGGGAGGGGGTGCCCCCTATGCCTTGGGGGGAAAGTCTCCCCTCTGGCCGCCGCCCCCCTAGGAGATTGCATCTCCTAGGGCCGGCGCCCCCTGGCCCCTATATATAGTGGGGGAGAGAGGGCAGCCGCACCCCAAGCCTCTGGCGCCTCTCCCCCCCTCCCGTCACACTTCCTACTCCTCTCGCAGGGCGCCGGCGAAGCCCTGCAGCTTTTCCTGTTGCATCCACCACCACGCCGTCGTGCTGCTGGATCTCCATCAACCTCTCCTCCCCCCTTGCTGGATCAAGAAGGAGGGGACGTCGCTGTACCGTACGTGTGTTGAACGCGGAGGTGTCGTCCGTTCGGCGCTGGGATCATCGGTGACGAGGATCACGAAGAGTACGACTACTTCATCCACGTTCCTTCAAACGCTTCCGCTCGCGATCTACAAAGGGTATGTAGATGCACTCCTTTATGCTCACTGCTAGATGACTCCTTACATTGATCTTGGTGAAGCGTAGGAAATTTTTTGAATTCTGCTACGTTCCCCAACAGGTGCCTCCATAGATGCGGCGGAGACTCCATATCCAGTGGAGATGGCGGTGTAAATCTTCTCCCACTCTGCTCCTTCCCCTGGTTACCGGCCTGCTCCACCTCCCCTCTGCTTCGTGTGGATCTGCTCATGTGCAGCAGTAAACTTTATTTACGTAGAACTATTCTTCTAGGTCTTTTTTTGTTACTTACAAATTAACTTTTTGAGCCAATGCTTACGACATGAAGTATTACCTAGAGTTCCTTAGTCAATCTTCTTGTCCATCGTTTCATTTGTTTGTCGATCAGCAAGAACGCATTGTGAAACCATTAGCTTATGAATGTGGGCACTTCCTGCAATAATAACATTTGCAATGTAAGGGCCGAGGCACACCCATGCATCAGGATGATGTGCACCACGTGGGAAGTAATACTAATATGGCCTTAGTGGATAATGAAATATTCAAAGATACACTTGACTGGATCAATTTTTTTCTCTGGAATTGTTCCTCATGATGCCCAGATGTAGATGCTATATTTTTAAAATTTCAAATCACCTATGCATGACAATGTGATTCTTATCCTTTTCATTAGACAGTGTGTTCCCATCAATCCATCCATGCACCGAACCGATTTTTTTTACTCTGTTCAGGTTGCAATTACGAACGAGTAGCATATGTATGCACTGAACTACTTGCATAAGATGGGAAATACTTCTTACTCGCGTGAGTGGAATTTTGGAATAGAGAAAGAACATACAACATAGATCACGTAATTAATTGATTACATAAACCGAGATCACAAAAAACAAGTTTGATAGGTCTGTTGCATCGCACGGGCATTTTTGCTACATGTACTACCAAGTTCTATTTAGTTCCTTTGATCGGTCAACACTCCTATGTCCTATGTAGGTAAGAAGGAAAGAAAACCTAACAGTGCAGTCGGCAAAACAGTCAACGGCGAGCTTCTTCGCCGCGTACGCGCCGTAGTACCTGGCCATCACCGGCTGGGGCATCGAGGACTTAACGCCGGTGAAGAAGGCATCGGTATTTGTAGAGCTCCAAGAAGCTGCCCTTCGTCCTGCCCGCCGTCTTCACCATCGGTCCCCGGGTAACCACCCTGGAAGTCGGCGACGTTACCAAGGCGACACAGAACGGGTTGGTTCAGTCCCTCATCGAGCCACCATTTGGACTGGCCAACCACCATCGGTGTCAACGTGCTGGGGCAGCGATGAGGTGGGCTGCGTGTGCGGGTGCTGTGGCGAGGTGGTGGACATGCGGGAGCGCCAGCGATGAGGTCGGTGATGTGCCGCGGCAAGTGCGCGGTTGTTAGCCATGAACCTTCCGTAGCAGTATTTTTCATGAGACTGTGTTTTTTTGTGTTCGGGCCTTGCCATAATTAGCGGATTAACCATGAAAAAAAAACATGACGTTCAGTTTGTTGTCAAATGGTGCCGTGATTTTCGGAACACACCAACACGACTAAAAGGAGTCATATTCAGTTATAGAGGTATACATTTATACAAGATATACACAGGCAGGTGCGGCCAGTAACCCAACGAACTCCTGAGCTGACCTTGCTAATCCTTTACTCACGATAAAGACGCAGACGATAAGGAAATGTTGTTACGGAGAGAGCAATGGGAGAGAGAGAATCATGTGGCGGCAGGTGAACCTAAACATATGCTTCAACAAAGAAAACGGCAGCGTAGGATCATGGTGCGTGATTATAGGCGGAGGCTATTAAATCTCACGCGGAAATCACGGCTGAGCGAAATCACGGCTGAGCGATTCTTGCACGATCCGAAGTTCACACCCAATCGACTGTTTTCCCCGGTTGATGGCCTGCATGTCTACTGTGCTAAAACGGTCGCTGCCATGGCAGCAAAACCCGCAGCTAGAACGCTGCCAGCGCCAAGTTGAGAACTCGAGATCATGAGTGGTGCATGCACGACAGCGGCGGCGAGAGGCTATGGTGCATGGGGAGTAGAGAAAAGAAGGAGAGGGGAAGCTTGGGGACATGGTAGTTTACCCGGGGGCTGCCGGTCGGCACGTTGAGAATGAATGGCGGCGACAGTGACATTTTTTCTCAGTCCTCTTGGTCGGACCGGTTGAAGACCAGACCGGATCGACCGACAATTTTCCAGGACGATTTCAGCAGACCAGATCATCCATTTTCTCTAACAAGCCAGGACCGAGCGTGTCAAACACTGATTGGGCCACGAGCGGTACGTCCAGCCCTGCCCGCCGTCGAAGCAAAGCTCCTACTCCACGTGAATTTGATCGCGCTGTTGCACTCGTACGGTAGGAGCCGTGGGCACGAAATGGTGAAGGGCTAAAGGGTTGATCGAGGGTGAGACCCGGATGCTGGTGGCGGAGCTAACCATGGACGAGATCTTCACCTGCACCAAAAAGTTCAAGCAGGGGGTGTTTAGCAGCGTGCAGAAGGAGCTGGACCAATTCGGCCTCTTCATCTACAGTGCCACCGTGAAGCAGCTGGTGGACGTGTCGGGGCATGAGTACTTCTCCTACCTCAGCGAGAAGACACAACAGGAGGCTACGAGCAGGGCCAAGGTGGATGTTTGTGGAGCGGGATGGCATCACGTGCCAGGACGCCGCTAAGGTGGACGCCGAGAACAAGGTGCTCTCTGTGCGGTAGCAGGGCGAGGCGCTCAAGGAGAAGGCCAAGGTCAAGGCGGAGGTGCTGGTGTTTGAGAACACTAGGAAGGCCGACAACGCCGCCTTAATGACCGACCTCGCCATGAAGGGGAAGACTGGGACTGGCAGGCCAAGGTCGCCGAGGTTGAGGCCGCCAAGGTTGTCTCCATCCGCGATGCCGAGCTGCAGATGGAGGTTAAGACAAAGAACGTGCTCTGGCAAACTGACAAGCTCAAGGTCGAGCAGCTCAGCAAGTCCACAGTAGACTACGACACACAGGTTGGTTATGCAATAAGCATGTATAAAAATATAGTACTAGGGACAAGAGAAATTCATACTTATTGACCTCAGCATTTTATATTTTGTAGGTTCAAGAATCGAACACGCTCTTCTACAGCTGGCAGAAGGCAACGGATATGAAATTGTATAAGGAGATGAAGGCGGCGGTGAGGTGAAGCGGCCGAGCAGAAACACATGCATGTCTCGATATGGGAGGAAAGGGAGGGAGATAAGGTGAGGGTTAGCGGTGCAACATGCCACACAAGGAAAGGGGTGAAGAGATGACCTTGAGGAGGGAAGTGAGCTCGGTCCATGGCATGGGTCAGAGTAGAGGAAGGTTGATCCATGGTTTGAGCAAAGGGGTGATGAGTGATGGAGAAGTAGAAGGCCCTTTCTCATATCTTGGTGCGCGAGCAAGTCTGTCAAGGTGGAAGAAGCTTGTCATTTCATGATGGCGTTGGTGACCTTGGCGTGATGTTGTTCGCTGGTTTGTGGGCGGATCAGGCAAACGTCTAGTCTCTCGATCCCCCCCCTTCACTAACTTTCGTGAGAAGAGGGGAGGGATGGAAGGGTGGAGGGGTGGGAGATGAGGTCGCCGATTCTGTTGGTTGTGGGGGTGAGGGCGGAGAGAGGAGAGTGAGCGACGCCGGTGAAGTCTATGGATCTAGAGAGGGAGGGGAACAAGAGAGTGAGTGGTGCGGAGAGGGAGTGGATAGAGTGCGGTCGTGCGGGAGAGGACAGGAAGTCGTATAGGAGGGGTATAATGGGAATATCATAAAAATAAAGCTTTATTTATACATATACACTATATATCTCTACTCCTAATCTCTCAGTTGGTAGTCTCCGTTCCGAGTTTATTTTCGTCCCACCTCCCATGGTTTTTTTGGTACCTCCTCCCACCTTCATTGGTTTTTTTTCGTAGATTGTTTTTCGTCCCCTCCCCCCCTTTATCGGTTTATTTTCGCGTCACCCTCTCACACAACGAAAAAAACTGAACGGATCAGAACTTTCCGTACTGACGCAAATTATTTAGTAATGTCTTTATGTAAAAGAATCAATCACAATCAATCTCTAAAGATCAAATCTAAATTAATTAATCTTCATAACATTTGTTTCCTTCTGAATCACGTCCATAACTTTCCTTCCTTGTTAGGGCAGAAACTGTTTGGTAGCAGAGATTAGGAAGCTTCCTATGAGCATAGTAATAGGAAGTATTATTTTTCTTGATGATTCGTTTCCATGCATGATGATAGTAAATTAGGCCAACATTCACCACTATTTATCAACGTCATCAATCGTATCGATTCCTACCAGTTTTAAGGGAATCCGCTTGTTACGTCTTTTTTAAGGGGATCTGCTCGCTACATCGTCGTCGCACGTTATTTTCACAAGCAATTCCCCTAAAAAAATAGCGCCCTACCTGGACGCCGTCGTCGCCACCCACCGATCTCGCCGCCTCCCGGCGATCCCCTCCTCCCTCCAGCAGCTCGAACGACCCACTTTTTTGGCCACGAGCACCGCCTGCCTCTTCGGCCATGCGTCGCCCCTCCTCTAAACATAGCCACGAGCACCATCCGAGGCGGAGCCGCGGCGCCTCCACAGATGCGGCGGAGACTCCATATCCCGTGGAGACGGCGGTGTAAATCTTCTCCCACTCTGCTCCTTCCCCTGGTTGCCGACCTGCTCCACCTCCCATCTACTTCGTGTGGATCTGCTCATGTGCAGCAGTAAACTTTATTTAGGTAGAACTATTCTTCTAGGCCTTTTTTTTGTTACTTACAAATTAACTTTTTGAGCCAATGCTTACGGCATGAAGTATTACCTAGAGTTCCTTAATCAATCTGCTTGTCCATCGTTTCATTTGGTTGTCGATCAGCAAGAACGCATTGTGAAACCGTTAGCTTATGAATGTGTGCTCTTCCTGCAATAATAACATTTGCAATGTAAGGGCCGAGGCACACCCATGCACCAAGATGATGTGCACCACGTGGGAAGTAATACTAATATGGCCTAAGTGGATAATGAAATATTCAAAGATACACTTGACTGGATCAATTTTTTTCTCTAGAAATGTTCCTCATGATGCCCAGATGTAGATGCTATATTTTTAAAATTTCAAATCACCTATGCATGCCAATGTGATTCTTATCCTTTTTATTAGACAGTGTGTTCCCATCAATCCATCCATGCACCGAACCGATTTTTTTACTCTGTTCAGGTTGCAATTACGAACGAGTAGCATATGTATGCACTGAACTACTTGCATAAGATGGGAAATACTTCTTACTCGCGTGAGTGGAATTTTGGAATAGAGAAAGAACATACAACAGAGATCACGTAATTAATTGATTACACAAACCGAGATCACGTAAAACAAGTTTGATAGGTCCGTTGCATCGCACGGGCATTTTTGCTACATGTACTACCAGGTTCTATTTATTTCCTTTGATCGGTCAACACTCCTATGTCCTATGTAGGTAAGAAGGAAAGAAAACCTAACAGTATAGCCGGCAAAACAGTCAAAGGCGAGCTTCTCCGCCGCGTACGCGCCGTAGTACCTGGCCATCACCGGCTGGGGCATCGAGGGCTTAACGCTGGTGAAGAAGGCGTTGGTATTGGTAGAGCTCCAAGAAGCTGCCCTTCGTCCTGCCCGCCGTCTTCACCATCGGTCCCCGGGTGACCACCCTGGAACTCGGCGACGCTACCAAGGCGACACAGTCCGGGTTGGTTCAGTCCCTCATCGAGCCACCATTTGGACTGGCCAACCACCATCGGCGTCAACGTGCTGGGGCAGCGACGAGGTGGATTGCGTGTGCGGGTGCTGTGGCGAGGTGGTGGACATGCGGGAGCGCCAGCGATGAGGTCGGTGATGTGCCGCGGCAAGTGCGCGGCTGTTAGCCATGAACCTTCCGTAGCAGTTTTTTTCATGGGCCCATGTTTTTTGTGTTCGGGCCTTGCCATAATTAGCGGATTAACCATGAAAAAAACATGAAGTTCAGTTTGTTGTCAAATGGTGCCATGGTTTTCAGAACACACCAACACGACTGAAAGCAGTCATATTCAGTTATAGAGGTATACATTTATACAAGATATACACAGGCAGGTGCGGCCAGTAACCCAACTAACTCCTGAGCTGACCTTGCTAATCCTTTACTCACGATAAAGACACAGACGATAAGGAAATGTTGTTACGGAGAGAGCAATGGGAGAGAGAGAATCACGTGGCGGCAGGTGGACCTGAACATATGCTTCAACAAAAAAACGGCAGCGTAGGATCATGGTGCGTGATTATAGGCGGAGGCTATTAAATCTCACGCGGAAATCACGGCTGAGCGATTCTCGCACGATCCGAAGTTCACACCCAATCGACCGTTTTCCCCGGTTGATGGCCTGCATGTGTGCTGTGCTAAAACGGTCGCTGCCATGGCAGCGAAACCCGTAGCTAGAACGCTGCCAGCGCCAAGTTGAGAACTCGAGATCGTTAGTGGTGCATGCACGACAGCGGCGACGAGAGGCTATGGTGCATGGGGAGCAGAGAAAAGAAGGAGAGGGGAAGCTTGGGGACATGGTAGTTTACCCGGGGGCTGCCGGTCGGCACGCTGAGAACGAATGGCGGCGGCAGTGACATTTTTTCTCAGTCCTCTTGGTCGGACCGCTTGAAGACCAGGCCGGATCAGACCGACAATTTTCCAGGCCGATTTTAGCAGACCAGATCGTCCATTTTCTCTAACAAGCCAGGACCGAGCGTGTCAAACACTGATTGAGCCACGAGCGGTACGTCCAGCCCTACCCACCGTCGAAGCGAAGCTCCTACTCCACGTGAATTTGATCGCGTTGTTGCACTCGTATGGTAGGAGCCACGGGCACGACATGGTGAAGGGCTAAAGGGCTCATCGAGGGTGAGACCCGGATGCTGGTGGTGCAGCTAACCATGGACGAGATCTTCACCTGCACCAAAAAGTTCAAGCAAGAGGTGTTCAGCAGCGTGCAGAAGGAGCTGGACCAATTTGGCCTCTTCATCTATAG
>LR738715.1:259898930-259911147 GCA_902687465.1 Secale cereale | reverse complement strand
GTCAGAGTAGAGGAAGGTTGATCCATGGTTTGGCCAAAGGGGTGATGAGCGAGGGGGAAGTAGAAGGCCCTTTCTCATATCTTGGTGCGCGAGCAAGTCTGTCGAGGTGGAAGAAGCTTGTCATTTCATGACGGCGTTGGTGACCTTGGCGTGATGTTGATCGCTGGTTTGTGGGCGGATCACGCAACCGTCTGGTCTCTCGATCCCCCCTTCACTAATTTTGGTGAGAAGAGGGGAGGGATGAAAGGGTGGAGGGGTGGGAGATGAGGTCGCCGATTATGTTGGTTGTGGGGGCGTGGGCGGAGAGAGGAGAGTGAGCGACGCCGGTGAAGTCTATGGATTAGAAAGGGAGGGGAACAAGAGAGTGAGTAGTGCGGAGAGGGAGTGGATAGAGTGCGGGCGTGCGAGGGAGGACAGCAAGTCGTATAGGAGGGGTATAATGGGAATATCATAAAAATAAAGCTTTATTTATACATGTACACTATATATATTCAGAATAGCATAAAATATTTTCTCAATAAATTACTTAAAAATATCCAAGAAATTACGGATGACCGACTATCATTATATAAAGGGGAAATCCGTTCTTTGCTCGTGGAGAAATGTAACATAGATTTTTATCACCTGCTGAGATGAAATTTGATCTGACTACACTTCTACAATGCTCCAACAACCTGGATCATCTCACCGAACCCTTCTCACACAAGGAGATTGACGATGTGATTAAAGAAATGCCAGCCGATCGAGCCCCCGGCCCTGATGGATTCAGTGGGGCATTCCTCAAAAGTTGCTGGCCTATGATTAAGCATGACTTCTATGTCCTTTGTTCCCAGTTCCATGCGGGGGATCTTGATCTTACAAGCATTAATGATGGTCTTATTACCTTGATCCCCAAAGTTCAATCACCTGAATCAGTCAATGACTTTAGACCGATAACACTCCTCAACTGCTGCGTGAAAATGATCACCAAACTCTTGGCCAATCGCCTTCAAAAGGTAATCCTCACACTTGTTCATCGTAATTAGTACGGTTTTCTTAAAGGCCGAACCATCCAAGACTGCCTTGCCTGGGCCTTCCAATATATACATCAATGCCAGGCATCCAAGGAAAAAATTATCCTCCTAAAACTGGATTTCGCAAAGGCGTTTGACACAATTGGACACGACCCTATGATCAATATCATGCGCCATATGGGATTCAACGAGAAATGGCTTAATTGGATCAAAAGTATCTTCTCCACTGGGAGATCTTCTGTCCTGCTTAACGGTGTGCAAGGCAGACAGTTTCAATGCAAGAGCGGCGTACGCCAAGGTGATCCCCTTTTCCCCCTTCTATTCGTCCTAGCGGTCGACCTCCTACAAGCTGCCATCAACCAAGCCTTCAGGCAGGGGCGCATTAACCTACCTTTTCCATGCCCTGGCCAAACGGACTACCCAGTTATACAATATGCGGATGACACGATCCTAGCCATGCCTGCATGTCCCACACAAGCGGCAACGATCAAACAGATCCTATCAGACTATGCAATCTCCATTGGTCTCAAGATTAATTTTAACAAGTCCACTCTCATCCCTATTAATCTTGACAACAGCTCTGCAGTTGAACTTGCTAATATATTTGGCTGCTCGATCGGTGCCATGCGTTTCACGTACCTCGGATTACCCATGGGTACGTCGAAACCCACAGTCCAAGACCTAATGCCCCTAGTTTGCAGCACTGAACAAAGACTCGCCGCTACAATCTCTATGATGTCGTACGGTGGGAGACTCTCATGGCTGAATGCAACGGTCACTTCCGTTCTCATATATGCCATGTGCACGCTCAAAATCAACTCTCAAATACTTGAGATGATGGATAAAATCAGGCGCAAATGTCTTTGGAACAAGATGACAGAAAATGGTGAAAATGCAACTCTTTGGCTGCCTGGGATTTGGTATGCAAACCAAAGAAAAATGGAGGCCTGGGAGTCCTCAATATCAAACTCCAAAATGAAGCCCTCCTCATGAAGTTCTTACATAAATTTTACAACAAGCTTGATGTGCCATGGGTACACCTCATTTGGGATACATACTATGAAGGCAAAATCCTTCATGCCCTCGATCCAATGGGATCCTTTTGGTGGCGCGACATACTTAAACTCACACCCCAATATCGTGGGATTTCTTGCATACAAGTGGTCGATGGAACAACAGCTCTCTTGTGGAAAGACCTATGGTTACCCACCGTCCTAGAAGCATCACACCCACGAGCATACTCATTTGCCAGAGATGAAGACATATCCATCAAAGGTTTCTTGGAGAACACGACACTGCATGATACCTTTCACTTGCCTCTCTCCCCAGAAGCACTCGCGGAGGTCCAAAACTTACAACACCTATCCAATCACCTGAGCCCCTCCACTTCATCCACTGATGTATGGTATTACACCTGGGGAGCAGCTGAATTTAAAGCCGCTGATTATTACAAGTTCTGCTTCAGACACACCCCGCGGCACCCAACCTTCCAACTCTTATGGCGATCCAAATGCACCATGAGAATTAAAGTATTTGGATGGCTCATGCTACTTGATCGACTTAATACAAGAAACATGCTGAAGAGACGACACTATGACATTGGGGATGTGCTTGACTGCCTACTTTGCGGACAGAACACCGAAGAAACGGTTAACCACATGATATTCACGTGCCCATTCAGCAAGGCGTGCTGGGAAAAAATTGATATTCATTGGCCCACGTTCGACTCCAGACTAGACTTAATCGACCAGACCAATGGGGGGGACACGAGACCCCTCTTCATGGAAATCTTCCTAACAGCGGCGTGGAGTCTTTGGAAAGAACGCAACAATAAGCATTTCAGAAGGATCAACCCCAGCACAACATCCTGGTTGACACGTTTCAAGGAGGACTTTAGCCTACTCCAATACAGAGTAAAAGATTCTCAAAAGGCTTCTGTGATCGCCTATTGTAATTCTCTGCCCTAGCTCTCTACACTCCCTCTTGACTGTTCTTTTGAGTAGACACCACATTGAACTCGTCTAGAACCTCACCCCCCTTCTTGAGATGAGGGGGTGCCTGGGATGGGATGACCACGTAGTTACAATGCAATCTGTAACTTACTTGTAACACCCTGTATATTTATATACAAAAACAGTAGGAGCCTCTCCTACTGTCATTTCATCAAAAAAAACATAGTTTTTTATGGGCAATATACCACATACCCTAAATAGTAGATATTCGTGAGAATAACCCCCAACATGTGATTTAGAGGTGAGCCTAAATTTATTAAAATTGGGATGCCGCTCAATCTACTAGAAACTGCTCATTTCTAGCATTTGTCCAATGAATATATATTTTCCATACCATCATCATAAGAAAGTTATTCTAATCTTTGTTTATATTAGAATACCTTTGTAGGTCATAAAGACTGATGGATTTGATCATGCTTCGAAGATGTCGACTGACAAAGACCCTGATGTAACGATGATGGAGGGGGCTAAGAATTCAACGAGTTTTACACAACCAAAAGAGGTGCATGCAAATAATTGTTCTTCTTTGTATGTATGTTGCACATGATATAATACTCAAAAGGTATATTTCTATGTATATTAAATTTTGTAGAATATAAGAGAGATGGAGATGGATTATGTCGGGGTTCAAAAAGAAACCCATTCAGAGGGTTTTTGGGGCGACGTTATTGGAAGGGGACAAAAATTCACCATGTTTTATACAATAAAAAGATGTGCAAGTGATGATATCCCATAACAACGACGCACTCAAAATAAAGCAAATCGGCTGGAATTACGATAAATGTTTATGGCAACATTTATTTCCGACTGGTATTCCGATGAGTAAATTTAATGATGTTCACATAACTCAGGGAAAATATTTCAAAAGCCTATAGCAACGCAGGCATTCTACTAGGTTTTCGTCCCATCTCCCATAGGTTTTTTTGGTACCTTCGCTGGTTTTTTCGTAGATTTTTTTCGTCCGCTCCCCCACTTCATCGGTTTATTTTCGCGTCACCCTCTCACACAACGAAATAAATCTGGACAGATCGGAACTTTCCATACTGGCGCAAATTATTTAGTAATGTGGAATCAATCACAAACAATCTTTAAAGATCAAATCTAAATTAATTAACCTTACCTTAAATTGAAGGAAATATGCCCTAGAAGCAATAATAAAGATGTTATTTGTATTTCCTTATATCATGATAAATGTCTTTTATTCATGCTAGAATTGTATTAACCGGAAACTTAGTACATGTGTGGATACATAGACAAAACAGTAAGTCCCTAGTATGCCTCTACTAGACTAGCTCATTGATCAAAGATGGTTATGTTTCCTAGCCATAGACATGAGTTGTCATTTGATCAACGGGATCACATCATTAGGAGAATGATGTGATGGACAAGACCCATCCGTTAGCATAGCACTATGATCGTTTAGTTTTACTGCTATTGCTTTCTTCATGACTTATACATGTTCCTATGACTATGAGATTATGCAACTCCCGAATACCATAGGAACACCTTGTGTGCTATCAAACGTCACAACGTAACTGGGTGATCATAAAGATGCTCTACAGGTGTCTCCGAAAGTATTCGTGGTGTTGGCATAGATCAAGATTAGGATTTGTCACTCCGAGTGTCGGAGAGGTATCTCTGGGCCCTCTCGGTAACACACATCACAATAAGCCTTGCAAGCAAAATACTAATGAGTTAGTCACGAGATGATGTGTTACGGAACGAGTAAAGAGACTTGCCGGTAACGAGATTGAACTAGGTATAGAGATACCGACGATCGAATCTCGGGCAAGTAACATACCGTTTGACAAAAGGAACAACGTATGTAGTTATGCGGTTCTGACCGATAAAAGATCTTCGTAGAATATGTAGGAGCCAATATGAACATCCAGGTTCCGCTATTGGTTATTGACCGAAGATGAGTCTCGGTCATGTCTACATAGTTCTCGAACCCATAGGGTCCGCACGCTTAACGTTTGATGACGATCGGTATTATGAGTTTATGAGTATTGATGTATCGAAGGTAGTTCGGAGTCCCGGATGAGATCACGGACATGACGAGGAGTCTCGGAATGTCCGAGACATAAAGATTGATATATTGGACGGCTATATTCGGACACCGGAAGTATACCGGAAAAGTTTCGGATTTATCGGGAATGCCGGAGGGGGTTACCGGAACCCCCTACGAGAGGGGATGGTCCATAGTGGGCCTAAAGGGAAAGAGAGAGGCAGCCCATAGGGCTGGCCGGCGCCCCCACCTAGGGTTCCTAGTTGGACTAGGATTTGGGGGGGCGCCACCTCTCCTATTCCTTTCCCCCTTCTTCCTTTTGGTGAATCCTACTAGGAATAGGATTGCAATCCTATTCCTAGTAGGACTCCTTCCCTAGCCGCACCAGGAAGGGCCGGACGGCCTCCCTCCCCTGCTCCTTTATATACGGGGGCAAGGGGGCACCCAAAGACACACAAGTTGAATTGTTTTAGCCGTGTGCGGTGCCCCCCTCCACAGAATCACACCTCGGTCATACCGTCGCGGAGCTTAGGCGAAGCCCTGCGCCGGTGAACACATCATATCCGTCACCACGCCGTCGTGCTGACGAAACTCTCCCGTGAAGCTCAACTGGATCAAGAGCTCGTGGGACGTCATCAAGCTGAACGTGTGCTGAACGCGGAGGTGCCGTACGTTCGGTGCTTGATCGGTTGGATCGCGAAGAAGTTCGACAACATCAACCGCGTCACTTGATGCTTCCGCTCCCGTTCTAGGAGGGTACGTAGACACACTCTTCCCTCTCGTTGCTATGCATCTGGTAGATAGATCTTGCGTGATCGTAGGAAAATTTTAAAATACTACGTTCCCCAACAGTGGCATCAGAGCCAGGTCTATGCGTAGATGATATGCACGAGTAGAACACAATGAGTTGTGGGCGATACTAGTCATACTGCTTACCAGCATGTCATACTTTGCTTCGGCGGTATTGTGAGATGAAGCGGCCCGGACCGACATTACGCGTACGCTTACGCGAGACTGGTTTCACCGTTACGAGCACTCGTTGCTTAAAGGTGACTGGCGGGTGTCTGTCTCTCTCACTTTAGCTGAATCAAGTGTGGCTACGCCCGGTCCTTGTGAAGGTTAAAACAGCACATACTTGACGAAACATCGTTGTGGTTTTGTATGCGTAGGTAAGAACGGTTCTTGCAAAGCCCGTAGCAGCCACGTAAAACTTGCAACAACAAAGTAGAGGACGTCTAACTTGTTTTTGCAGGGCATGTTGTGATGTGATATGGTCAAGGCATGATGAGTTATATGGTTTTGTATGAGATGATCATGTTTTGTAATGTTATCGGCAACTGGCAGGAGCCATATGGTTGTCGCTTTATTGTATGAAATGCAATCGCCATGTAATTGCTTTACTTTATCACTAAGCGGTAGCGATAGTCGTAGAAGCAATAGTTGGCGAGACGACAACGATGCTACGATGGAGATCAAGGTATCGCGCCGGTGACGAAGGTGATCATGAAGGTGCTTTGGAGATGGAGATCAAAAGCACAAGATGATGATGGCCATATCATGTCACATATTTTGATTGCATGTGATGTTTATCTTATTATGCTTCTTATTTTGCTTAGAACGACGGTAGCATTATAAGATGATCCCTTACTAAATTTCAAGGTATAAGTGTTCTCCCTGAGTATGCACCGTTGCGAAAGTTCGTCGTGCCGAGACACCACGTGATGATCGGGTGTGATAAGCTCTACGTTCAAATACAACGGGTGTAAGCCAGTTTTGCACACGCAGAATACTCGGGTTAAACTTGACGAGCCTAGCATATGCAGATATGGCCTCGGAACACTGGATACCGAAAGGTCGAGCGTGAATCATATAGTAGATATGATCAACATAAGATGTTCACCATTGAAACTACTCCATCTCACGTGATGATCGGACATGGTTTAGTTGATTTGGATCACGTGATCATTTAGATGACCGGAGGGATGTCTATCTAAGTGGGAGTTCTTTAAATTAATATGATTAAATTGAACTTTAATTTATCATGAACTTAGTCCTCGTAGTATTAGCATATCTATGTTGTAGATCAATAGCTCACGATGTTGCTCCCCGTTTATGTTTTATATGTCCCTAGAGAAAGCTAAGTTGAAAGATGATGGTAGCAATTACACGGACTGGGTCCGTAACCTGAGGATTATCCTCATTGCTGCACAGAAGAATTATGTCCTTGAAGCACCGCTAGGTGACAAGCCCCCTCCCGCTAATGTGGACGCTTTGAACGTCTGGCAATCGCGGTCTGATGACTACACGATAGTTCAGTGTGCCATGCTTTACGGCTTAGAACCGGGACTTCAACGACGTTTTGAACGTCATGGACCATATGAGATGTTCCAGGAGTTGAAGTTAATATTTCAAGCAAATGCCCGGATTGAGAAATATGAGATTTCCAATAAGTTCTACAGCTGCAAGATGGAGGAGAATAGTTCTATCAGTGAACACTTGCTCAGAATGTCTGGGTACTATAATCATATGACTCAACTTGGTTGCAAAGTTGACGAGGATAGTGTTATTGATAGAGTTCTTCAATCACTGCCACCAAGCTATAAAGGCTTCGTGATGAACTATAATATGCAAGGGATGCAAAAGACAATTCCCGAGCTCTTCGCTATGCTCAAGGCTGCGGAGGTAGAAATCAAAAAGGAGCATCAAGTGTTGATGGTTAACAAGACCACTAGTTTCAAGAAAAATGGCAAGGGAAAGAAGGGGAACTTCAAGAAGAATAGCAAGACAGTTGCTACTCCCACGAAGAAACCCAAGTCTGGAGCCAAGCCTGAAACTGAGTGCTTCTACTGCAAGGGGACTGGACACTGGAAGCGGAACTGCCCCAAGTATTTGGCGGATAAGAAGGATGGCAAGGTGAACAAAGGTATATGTGATATACATGTTATTGATGTGTACCTTACTAATGCTCGTAGTAGTACCTGGGTATTTGATACCGGTTCGGTTGCTAATATTTGTAACTCGAAACAGGGACTACGGATTAAACGAAGATTGGCTAAGGACGAGGTGACGATGCGCGTGGGAAATGGTTCCAAAGTCGATGTGATCGCCGTCGGCACGCTACCTCTACATCTACCTTCGGGATTAGTTTTAGACCTAAATAATTGTTATTTGGTGCCAGCGTTGAGCATGAACATTATATCAGGATCTTGTTTGTTGCGAGACGGTTATTCATTTAAATCAGAGAATAATGGTTGTTCTATTTTTATGAATAATATCTTTTATGGTCATGCACCCTTGAAGAGTGGTCTATTCTTATTGGATCTCGATTGTAGTGATACACATATTCATAATATTGAAACCAAAAGATGCAAGGTTAATAATGATAGTGCAACTTATTTGTGGCACTGCCGTTTAGGTCATATTGGTGTAAAACGCATGAAGAAACTCCATAGTGATGGACTTTTGGAATCACTTGATTATGAATCACTTGGTGCTTGCGAACCATGCCTCATGGGCAAGATGACTAAAACTCCGTTCTTCGGAACTATGGAGCGAGCAACAGATTTGTTGGAAATCATACATACTGATGTATGTGGGCCAATGAGTATTGAAGCTCGCAGCGGGTATCGTTATTTTCTGACCTTCACTGATGATTTGAGCAGATATGGGTATATCTACTTAATGAAGCACAAGTCTGAAACATTTGAAAAGTTCAAAGAATTTCAGAGTGAAGTAGAGAATCATCGTAACAAGAAAATAAAGTTTCTACGATCTGATCGTGGAGGAGAATATTTGAGTTACGAGTTTGGTCTTCATTTGAAACAATGTGGAATAGTTTCACAACTCACGCCACCCGGAACACCACAGCGTAATGGTGTGTCCGAACGTCGTAACCGTACTTTATTGGATATGGTGCGATCTATGATGTCTCTTACCGATTTACCACTATCGTTTTGGGGTTATGCTTTAGAGACAGCTGCATTCACGTTAAATAGGGCACCATCTAAATCCGTTGATACGACACCTTATGAACTATGGTTTGGCAAGAAACCAAAGTTGTCGTTTCTTAAAGTTTGGGGCTGCGATGCTTATGTGAAAAAGCTTCAATCTGATAAGCTCGAACCCAAGTCGAAGAAATGTGTCTTCATAGGATACCCAAAAGAGACAGTTGGGTACACCTTCTATCACAGATCCGAAGGCAAGATATTCGTTGCTAAGAATGGATCCTTTCTAGAGAAGGAGTTTCTCTCGAAAGAAGTGAGTGGGAGGAAAGTAGAACTTGATGAGGTAATTGTACCTTCTCCCGAATTGGAAAGTAGTACATCACAGAAAATTGTTCAAGTGATTCCTACACCAATTAGTGAGGAAGTTAATGATGATGATCATGAAACTTCAGATCAAGTTTCTGCTGAACGTCGTAGATCAACCAGAGTACGTTCCGCACCAGAGTGGTATGGCAACCCAGTTCTGGGTCACGAGGGTCACGTAGATTGTTTCGTCTGGGCAAACCACTGTCAACATCAATGGGGAGATAGGCCCCTATTTTCCCACACTATGTGGGGTCAGAAAGGGTGACCCTTTCTCCCCATTCCTATTCAACATGGTCGTCGATGCACTCGCATCTATCCTTGACAAGGCGAAGGCTGATGGGCACATCCGCGGCATTGTCCCTCACCTTGTCGGTGGCAATGCAGTCTCTCTTCTCTAGTACGCAGACGACACCATCATTATGGTGGTAGGTTCGGTGAATGATATCATGAACATCAAGTTCCTCCTTTTGTGCTTCCAGCAGCTGTCGGGTCTCAAGATCAACTTCGATAAGAGCCAAGTCATGTTGATGGGATACTCTCCTGAGGAGAGCCAGAGTATTGTCGACCGACTTAACTACCCACTAGGTTCCTTCCCCACAACCTACTTGGGGATACCCATTAGTGACTCTAGGCTGTCTATTGTGGATTTGCGCCCCTTGGTGTGAAGGAAATATGCCCTAGAGGCAATAATAAAGATGTTATTTGTATTTCCTTATATCATGATAAATGTCTTTTATACATGCTAGAATTGTATTAACCGGAAACTTAGTACATGTGTGGATACATAGACAAAACAGTATGTCCCTAGTATGCCTCTACTAGACTAGCTCATTGATCAAAGATGGTTATGTTTCCTAGCCATAGACATGAGTTGTCATTTGATCAACGGGATCACATCATTAGGAGAATGATGTGATGGACAAGACCCATCCGTTAGCATAGCACTATGATCGTTTAGTTTTACTGCTATTGCTTTCTTCATGACTTATACATGTTCCTATGACTATGAGATTATGCAACTCCCGAATACCGTAGGAACACCTTGTGTGCTATCAAACGTCACAACGTAACTGGGTGATCATAAAGATGCTCTACAGGTGTCTCCGAAAGTATTCGTGGTGTTGGCATAGATCAAGATTAGGATTTGTCACTCCGAGTGTCGGAGAGGTATCTCTGGGCCCTCTCGGTAACACACATCACAATAAGCCTTGCAAACAAAAGACTAATGAGTTAGTCACAAGATGATGTGTTACGGAACGAGTAAAAAGACTTGCCGGTAACGAGATTGAACTAGGTATAGAGATACCGACGATCGAATCTCGGGCAAGTAACATACCGTTGACAAAAGGAACAACGTATGTTGTTATGCGGTTTTGACCGATAAAAGATCTTCGTAGAATATGTAGGAGCCAATATGAACATCCAGGTTCCGCTATTGGTTATTGACCGGAGATGAGTCTCGGTCATGTCTACATAGTTCTCGAACCCGTAGGGTCCGCACGCTTAACGTTTGATGACGATCGGTATTATGAGTTTATGAGTTTTGATGTACCGAAGGTAGTTCGGAGTCCCGGATGAGATCACGGACATGACGAGGAGTCTCGGAATGTCCGAGACATAAAGATTGATATATTGGACGACTATATTCGGACACCGGAAGTGTTCCGGAAAAGTTTCGGATTTAACGGGATTACCGGAGGGGGTTACCGGAACCCCCTACGAGGGGGGATGGTCCATAGTGGGCCTTATGGAAAAGAGAGAGGCAGCCCATAGGGGCTGGCCGGCGCCCCACCTAGGGTTTCTAGTTGGACTAGGATTGGGGGGCGCCACCTCTCCTTCTTTTCCTTTCCCTCTCTTCCTTCTTTGGTAGTTCCTACTAGGAATAGGATTGCAATCCTATTCCTAGTAGGATTGCACCCTAGCCGGACCATAGGAAGGGCCGGCCGGCCTCCCCCTTGCTCCTTTATATACGGGGGCAGGGGGGCACCCAAAGACACACAAGTTGAATTGTTCCAGCCGTGTGCGGTGCCCCCCTCCATAGAAACACACATCGGTCATACCATCGCGGTGCTTAGGCGAAGCCCTGCGCCGGTGAATACATCATATCCGTCACCACGCCGTCGTGCTGACGAAACTCTCCCGTGAAGCTCAACTGGATCAAGAGCTCGTGGGATGTCATCAAGTTGAACGTGTGCTGAACGCGGAGGTGCCGTACGTTCGGTGCTTGATCGGTTGAATCGCGAAGAAGTTCGACTACATCGACCGCGTCACTTGACGCTTCCGCTTCCGGTCTACGAGGGTACGTAGACACACTCTTCCCTCTCGTTGCTATGCATCTGGTAGATAGATCTTGCGTGATCGTAGGAAAATTTTAAAATACTACGTTCCCCAACATAAATCACTCAATCACATTAATTAGAAAACAAATAATTGATTTTCAGAAAAATCGCTCAATCACATTAACCTTACCTTAACTCACGGATGATAATCAATCTCCAAACAAAGGAAACAATACATCGAGAGAGCAGTAAATAAACTCCCTTTCTTATGACATGTATATGATCTTCCCTTCCCTCTCCGTTGTCGAGCGTTCTTGATTCTCAAGGCCGATGCTTGGGTTGCGTCACTGGGTCACGACGGTGTCGGAGGACGATGACGGCGAGGCCGGGTGCAGCGGCACCACGTTGGCCGCGGCCGGTGAAGGGGCGAAGAAGGGCAGCTTCCCTGGCCCTGGTCGTGGCCGTGGCTTTGGGAGTTGGTGCGGTGGAAGCGGCACTTGAAGGACCCGGCATGGGTGGCCGGCGCGCAGACACACTTGGAAGCGGGCCCGTGGCCCGCGCCGGACGGCGCCGACGCCGACCCGGGCCACCTCCT
>LR738715.1:259852122-259879571 GCA_902687465.1 Secale cereale | reverse complement strand
TGTGTGTGTGTGTGTGTGTGTGTGTGTGTGTGTGCGCGCGTGCGTGCGTGTGTGTGTACTTTTGGAGATCCATAACTCCGATAGGGCTGTAATTTTAACATGAATTTTCCCCGATATTATCTTTCTTGCGGCAAAAGAAGGGGGTCAACCGACTTACAATGTGCTCATGAGCCACCAGGGATATTACAACGGGGAGAAGAGGTGTTACACTGCTGCATAGATGGGGAGAGAGAGTTGGTGTTGACGGTAGCGAGGTTGTTGGTGTAGCTCGCTGTCATGATCCTTGCCTCGGCGGCGTTCTGGCACCACCGGGTGAGAGGGGGAGAGAGCCCCCTCCTTCTTCCTTGGCCACACCCCTAGATGGGAGGAAGCTTTCCCTCTGGTCCATGGTCTCCTTGGCGGCAGAGGGGCGGGAGCCCCTCCTAGATTTGATATCTCTGTTCTCTTCAATTTCGCGCCCCCTCTTCTGACTGAAAACCGACTTATGAGGTGCTCATGAGCCACCAGGGCGCGGTCACCTCCTAGGCACGCCCTGGTGCCTCGTGGCCACCCCGGACACCGTCTTGCGTTGTTTCTTCTTCCCAAAAATCACGTATATTCTAGAATAAATCTTTGTAAATTTTTATCTTGTTTGAACTTCGTTTGATATGGATATTTCGTGAAGCAAAAAATGTGCAACAAATAGGAACTGATACGAGGCACTGGATCAATATGTTAGTCCCAAAAATAACATAAATTGTTGCGAAAAGTATATGAAAGTTGTAGAATATTGGCATGAAACAATAAAAATTATAGATACCACGGATAAGTATCAACATCCCCAAGCTTAATTCCTTCTCGTCATCGAGTAGGTAAATGATTTTTTTTTGATGTAGAATGCTACCTAACATAATCTTGATCATATAATCTAATCATGACATGAATATTAAGACACGAGTGATTCAAAGCAATAGTCTATAGTTTGACATAAAGACATCAATACTCAGGCATCCCAACAAACAATCATGCCTTTCAGAATAAAAATATCTCATATAGCATTAAGCACCACGTTTAAGTAGATATTACAATGGGGAGAAGAGGTGTTACACTGCTGCATATATGGGGAGAGAGAGTTGGTGTTGACGGTAGCGAGGTTGTTGGTGTAGATCGTTGTCACGATCCTTGCCTCGGCAGCGTTCTGGCGCCACCAGGTGAGAGGGGGAGAGAGCCCCCCTCTTTCTTCCTTAGCCACACCCCTAGATGGGAGGAAGCTTTCCCTCTGTTCCATGGTCTCCATGGCGGCAGAGGGGCGGGAGCCCCTCCTAGATTTGATATCTCTGTTCTCTTCAATTTTGCGCCCCTCTTCTGGCTAAAAACCGACTTACGAGGTGCTCATGAGCCACCAGGGCGCGGTCACCTCCTGGGCGTGCCCCGGTGCCTCGTGGCCACCCCGGACACCGTCTTGCATTGATCCTTCTTCCCAAAAATCACATATATTCCAAAATAAAGCTCCGTAATTTTTTTATCGTGCTTGAACTTCGTTTGATATGGATATTCTGCAAAACAAAAAACATGCAACAAATAGGAACTGCCACTCGCCACTGGATCAATATGTAAGTCCCAAAAATAATATAAAATGTTAACAAAAGCATATGAAAGTTTTATAATATTGGCATGAAACAATAAAAAATTATAGATACAATAGAGACGTATCAAAGGCACGTTTGTGTGCTCTCCCTAGTCCCAATGCCCGAAGTCGAGAACCGGGGCAGGCTTGTGGCCCCACAGAGCCATGCCTCCCAGATTGGGCTCCACCCGGTACATAGCTTTGAATGGAGTATAATTGACGGAGGAATGGAAGGATGAGTGATACCAGAATTCTGCCGTCAGTAGCCAGCGATGCTAGTGGCGTGGATGGCGCATCAGTGCTACATCTCCATGCACTGATTGACATGCTCACTCTGGTCGTCAAGCTGGGGGTGGTACGCCGTTGGATACAACAACTTGGTCCCCGCCGAAACGTCCATTTTGCATCATGTTTTCCTACCTTATTTATTATGTTTTAGGTCATTATTTCACTTTATGATGCTATTCTAATGCCTTTTCTCTCTTATTTTGCAAGTTTCACATTAAGAGGGAGATTGTCGGCAGCTGGAATTCCGGACACGAAAAGGCTACAATAGAGATATATATTCCCCACAATTCCAAATAACCTAAGAATTTATGGAGAATTATTTTGGAATATATAAAAACATTGGCGGAAGAAATACCAGATGGTGTGCCAGCAGGGAGCAACAAGCTTAGGGGGCGCCGCCCATAGGGCGCGCCCTTTGAGCTCGTGGCCCCCCAAGTAGGCCTCTGACACCCATCTTGTACTATATGAGGCTATTTGCCCTAGAAAACAATAAGAAGACTTTTAGGATAAAGGGCCGTCATCTCGAGGCGGAACCTGGGCATGAGCACTTTTGCTCTCCGACGAAGCGATTTTGCCGGTGAAACTTCCCTCCACGAGGGGAAAATCAAAGCCATCGACATCACTAATGATCGTCTCATCGTGGGAGGACCAATATTCGTCAACATGTTCACCAACACCATCTCATCTCAAACCCTAGTTCATCTCTTGTATTTAATATTTGTCCCAAAACTTTAGATTGGTACCTGTGGGTTGCTAGTAGTGTTGATTACATCTTTTAGTTGCTGCCAGTTGGTTTATTTGGTGGAAGATTGAAAGAGCAATCATGCCCTTACATCATGTTTTGATGTTAATGACAATATACATGTAGGGGACTAACAATGGCTGTTAAGTAAATCTCAGGTGTTAGTCCCCGGTTCATCGAAGTGTGTGGATCAAGAGCATACAAAGTGATTTTACTCAAGGATGAAGCATAAAAAGTGATTTCATATTCGTTTTCTTGAGTATAGGATCCCGCACTATTAAGAGGGGATCGATAGGGTTAGTTAAAGGCTTGCTCGTGCCACAAACCTCCTTTCCATACATGCACATGCTCAAACTTTCATGTTTCTGTCCCTTGGCTGCCAGATGTCCGGGCTTCAAGCCGGATGTCCGGGCCTCACGCCTGATATCCGGGCCTAGCCATCCAGAATGCACTTATGTGCTGTGCTGCACGCTGGATGTCCGGGCCTTCCTGATACGCCGGATGTCCGGCCTTCAATACCCGAAGAACTATGAGGTTCTGTTACCTGTTAGTGATCATGCTGGATGTCCGGCCATCTGCCGGATATCCGGGCCTTCCTGACATGCCGGATGTCTGGGCTTGGACCCCGGATGTCCGGCTCCTCTGTTTTCTATTCTGATTCTGGTTCTGTTCCTCGTATCTTGCCAGGCCGGATGTCCGGCTCCTAGCCCGGATGTCTGGCCTGCCCATTCACTTACACTACATGGCCATATTCTTGCTCTCACTATATATAGCCCTTCTTCCCCACGGGAGAGGGTTGACCATTCACTTTGAACAAACCCTAGAACACATTTTCACTACCTCTCACTCCTCCACACCAAATCTTAGATCTCCAAGGGATTTGAGAGCATTTGTGAGAAGTTGTCCAATCAAATGATAGATCCACTCCTTCCCCTTCTTAGCACCAAAGGAATTTGTGATTTGAGAAAGTCTTGAGCTTTTCCCCATCGTTCTTGTTACTCTTGGAGGTTGGAGACTCCTAGGCGGTAGGAGTCTTTCAGAGAGGAATCAAACTTTGTGATTACCCTCCGAAAAGTTTGTGAGGGTTTGGAGACCACCTAAAGGTCTACCACTGGTGATTGGGAATCGCCTTCGTGGTGATATCTCAAAGAGAGAATAGGGTGAGCCTTTGTGGCGTTGGTGCGCCTTCGTGGTAACACCCACCTCTCTAAACGGTGACGTAGCTTCCCTCCAAGGAAGTGAACATCGACATACATCCTCGTCTCTCGAAGTTTCGGTTATTCCTAACCCTAACTTTCTACTTGTGGTTACTTGTCTCTAAGTTCTTACTTGTGTCTTATTGTGCTAGCTTACTTACATACTTGTGTTGCTAGCTTACCTTGTTTAGCATATTACTTGCAATTGTTAGGCTTACCTTCATATTCCGCATTATTGCCTAAAATTGCTAAGTAACAATTAAAATTAGTGATTGTACCTATTCACCCCCTTCTAGGTCCATCTCGATCCTTTTAATTGGTATCAGAGCCTCGTGCTCTATTCTTGTGGCTTAACCGCCCTAGAGTGAGATGAACCCCGATGGGACTCCCCTTGTTGTAGATCCGAAAGACAAGGTCTCGAATTCTTCGGAAGTCAAGGCCTTCACCTCTCAGGATCTAGAACAGGCCCTTGCTAAGCAAAAGGAGGAGTATGATGCTTCTCTTGAGGCCTTGGTCAAAATGAGGTTAGCCACACTAACCACTACTTCCACGCCACTCCCAAGTTCAGGTGGTGTGGCTTCGAGGCAAACTGCGCATATTCCTTCTCTTGACCAACAACCTCCTAACAGTGGTCACTCTAGTGTTCCATGGCTCTATGCACAACCTAAAGATGAAAAACCAAATTATAGGCATGGGGGTGAACCTCCCGTGCTTGATAAAAGGCTGATTTTTCTATGTGGAGAGTTGCTATGCAGGATCATCTCAGGTACGCGAATGATGAGATGTTGGACATCTTGGAGGATGGCTACAACCCTGTTGATCCAAAGAACCTCAATCCAAGAGAAATATATAACAGGCATCTCAACAACACCGCAAGCATGTTATTAAGGAATGGAATGAGTAAAAAGCAAATGAGACCTTTCATACACATCACCAGTGCCAAGGATTTATGGGATAGTGTTGTGAGATCCAGGACCTGTTGGAAATATGCCCTAGAGGGAATAATAAAATGGTCATTATTATATTTCCTTGTTCATGATAATTGTCTAGTGTTCATGCTATAATTGTATTATCCGGAAATCGTAATGCATGTGTGAATACATAGACCACAACATGTCCGTAGTGAGCCTCTAGTTGACTAGCTCGTTGATCAATAGATGGTTACGGTTTCCTGACCATGGACATTGGATGTCACTGATAACGAGATCTCATCATTAGGAGAATGATGTGATGGACAAGACCCAATCCTAAGCCTAGCACAAGATCGTGTAGTTCGTATGCTAAAGCTTTTCCAATGTCAAGTATCCTTTCCTTAGACCATGAGATTGTGCAACTACCGGATGCCGTAGGAATACTTTGGGTGTGCCAAACGTCACAACGTAACTAGGTGGCTATAAAGGTACACTACAGGTATCCCCGAAAGCATATGTTGGGTTGGCACAAATCGAGACTAGGATTTGTCACTCCGTATGACGGAGAGGTATCTCTGGGCCCACTCAATAAGACATCATCGTAATGAGCTCTATGTGAGTAAGGAGTTGGTCACGTGATGATGTATTACGGAACGAGTAAGGAGACTTGCCGTAACGAGATTGAACAAGGTATCGGTATACCGACGATCAAATCTCGGGCAAGTGCTATACCGGTAGACAAAGGGAATCGTATACGGGATTGATTGAATCCTTGACATCATGGTTCATCCGATTAGATCATCATGGAACATGTGGGAGCCAACATGGGTATCCAGATCCCGCTGTTGGTTATTGGACGGAGAGATGTCTCGGTCATGTCTACATGGTTCCCGAATCCATAGGGTCTACACACTTAAGGTTCGATGACGCTAGGGTTATAGGGAATAGATGTACGTGGTTACCGAATGTTGTTCGGAGTCCCAGATGAGATCCCGGACATCATGAGGAGTTCCGAAATGGTCCGGAGGTAAAGGTTTATTATTGGGAAGTCCCGTTTTGGACACCGGAAGTGTTCTGGGCGTTATCGGTAACGTACCGGGACCACCGGAAGGGTTCCGGGGGTCCACCAGGAGGGGCCACCAGCCCCGGAGGCCTGTGTGGGCCAAGTGTGGGAAGGGACAAGCCCCTGGGTGGGCTGGTGCACCTCCCACAAGAGGCCGAAGGCGCAGGGAAGGGGAGAGAGGGGGAAACCCTAGGCTCAGATGGGCCTAAGGCCCACCTAGGGTGCGCCCCCCTCTCCCCCCACTGACCGCCCCCTAGATGCATCTAGGGCTGGCCGCCACCCCTATGGGGGAAACCCTAGATGGGGGCGCAACCCCTCCCCTTCCCCTATATATAGTGGGGGTTTTGGGGCTGCCATACACGAGACTCTCCCTCTCTCTTGGCGCAGCCCTACCCCTCTCCCTCCTCCTCCCCTGCGGTGCTTGGCGAAGCCCTGCTGGAGTGGCATGTGTTGGAAATATGCCCTAGAGGCAATAATAAAAGGATTATTATTATATTTCCTTGTTCATGATAATTGTGTGTTATTCATGCTTGAATTGTATTGTACGGAAACAGCGATACATGTGTGAATACACAAACCACAACGTGTCCCTGGCAAGCCTCTAGTTACTAGCTCGTTGATCAACAGATGGTCACGGTTTCCTGACCATGGACATTGGATGTCATTGATAACGGGATCACATCATTAGGAGAATGATGTGATGGACAAGACCCAAACCTAAGCCTAGCACGAGATCGTGTAGTTCGTAATGCTTAAGCTTTTCCAGTGTCAAGTATCTGTTCCTTAGACCATGAGGTTGTGCAACTCCCGGATACCGTAGGAATACTTTGGGTGTGCCAAACGTCACAACGTAACTGGGTGACTATAAAGGTACGCAACGGGTATCTCTGAAAGTGTTTGTTGATTGGTAGGAACCGAGACTAGGATTTGTCACTCCGTATGACGGAGAGGTATCTCTGGGCCCACTCGGTAAGACATCATCATCATGAGCTCAAAGTGACTAAGGAGTTAGTCACGGGATGATGGATTACGGAACGAGTAAAGAGACTTGCCATGACGAGATTGAACAAGGTATCGGTATACCGACGATCGAATCTCGGGCAAGTACCGTACCGATAGAAAAAGGGAATTACATACGGGATTAAGTGAATCCTTGACATAGTGGTTCATCCGATGAGATCATCGAGGAACACGTGGGAACCAACATGGGTATCCAGAACCCGCTGTTGGTTATTGATCGGAGAGTCGTCTCGGTCATGTCTGCGTGTCTCCCGAACCCGCAGGGTCTACACACTTAAGGTTCGGTGACGCTAGGGTTATAGAGATATATGCACACGGAAACCCGAATGTTGTTCGGAGTCTCGGATGAGATCCCGGACGTCACGAGGAGTTCCAGAATGGTCCGGAGGTAAAGAATGATATATAGGAAGTCCAGTTTCGGCTATCGGGAGAATTCCGGGGGTCACCGGTAGTGTACCGGGACCACCGGAAGGGTCCCGGGGGTCCACCGGGTGGGGCCACCCATCCCGGAGGGCCCCGTGGGCCGTAGGGGGAGGGGGACCAGCCCCTAGTGGGCTGGCGCACCCCACATGGGCCACCCCCCATGCGCCTAGGGTTGAAACCCTAGGGGTGGGGGCGCCTCCCTTTGGCTTGGGGGGCAAGATACCCCCCTGGCCACCCCCCTAGGAGATTGGATCTCCTAGGGCCGGCGCCCCCCTGGCCCCCTATATATAGTGTGGGGGGGGGAGAGGGCAGCCGCACCTCAGCCCCTGGCGCCACTCCCCCCCGTTACACCTCCAACTCCTCCCGCAGGGACTCGGCGAAGCCCTGCAGCTTTTCCCATTGCATCCACCACCACGCCGTTGTGCTGCTGGATCTCCGTCAACCTCTCCTCCCCCCTTGCTGGATCAAGAAGGAGGAGACGTCGCTGTAGCATACGTGTGTTGAGCGCGGAGATGCCGTCTGTTCGGCGCTGGGATCATCGGTGACGAGGATCACGACGAGTACGACTCCATCATCCACGTTCCTTCGAACGCTTCCGCACTCGATCTACAAAGGGTATGTAGATGCACTCCTTTATGATCGTTGCTAGATGAACACCTTAGATTTATCTTGGTGAATCATAGAATTTTTTTGAATTCTGCTACGTTCCCCAACAGTGGCATCTGAGCTAGGTCTTTGCGTAGCATCTTGCACGAGTAGAACACAAACAAGTTGTAGACGTTGATTTTGTTCAATTCTCTTGCCGCTACTAGTCCAATCTCGATTCGACGGCATCGTGGGATGAAGCGGCCCGGACCGACCTTACACGTACGCTTACGTGAGACTGGTTCCACCGACTGACATGCACTAGTTGCATAAGGTGGCTGGCGGGTGTCTGTCTCTCCCACTTTAGTCGGATCGGATTCGATGAAAAGGGTCCTTATGAAGGGTAAATAGAAATTGACATATCACGTTGTGGTTTTGGCATAGGTAAGAAACATTCTTGCTAGAAACGTATAGAAGCCACGTAAAACATGCAACAACAATTAGAGGACATCTAACTTGGTTTTGCAGCACGTGCTATGTGATGTGATATGGACATGAAGATGTGATGAATGATATATGTGATGTATGAGATTGATCATGTTCTTGTAATAGGGAATCATGACTTGCATGTCGATGACAATGACAACCGGCAGGAGCCATAGGAGTTGTCTTATTTATTGTATGACCTGCGTGTCACTGAATAACGCCATGCAATTACTTTACTTTATTGCTAAACGTTAGCCATAGTGGTAGAAGTAATAGTTGGCGAGAGGACTTCATGAAGACACAATGATGGAGATCATGCTGTCATGCCGGTGACAAAGATGGTGCCCCGAAGATGGAGATCAAAGGAGCAAAATAATATTGCCCATATCATGTCACTTTATTTGATTGCATGTGATGTTTATCATGTTTATGCATCTTGTTTACTTAGAACGACGATAGTAAATAAGATGATCTCTCACTAAAAAATCTCAAGAATTGTATTCCCCCTAACTGTGCACCGTTGCTAAGGATCGTCGTTCCGAAGCACCACGTGATGATCGGGTGTGATAGGCTCTAACGTTCGCATACAACGGGTGTAAGCCAGATTTACACACACAATACACTTAGGGTTCACTTGACGAGCCTAGCATGTACAGACATGGCCTCGGAACACGGAAGACCGAAAGGTCGAACATGAGTCGTATAGAAGATACGATCAACATGAAGATGTTCACCGTTGATGACTAATCCGTCTCACGTGATGATCGGAGACGGGCTAGTCGATTCGGATCATGTATCACTTAGATGACCAGAGAGATGTCAATCTGAGTGGGAGTTCATTAAAATTTGATTAGATGAACTTAATTGTCATGAATTTAGTCTAAAAATCTTTACAATATGTCTTGTAGATCAAATGGCCCACGCTCAAGTTGCCCTCAACTTCAACGCGTTCCTAGAGAAAACCAAGCTAAAAGACGATGGTAGCAACTATACGGATTGGGTCCATAACCTGAGGATTATCCTCATAGCTTCCAAGAGATCATATGTCCTTGAAGCACCGCTAGGTGATGCACCCGTTCTCCCGGCGACCCAAGACGTTATGAACGCCGGGCAGTCGCGTTGTGATGATTACTCCCTGGTTCAGTGCGGCATGCTTTACAACTTAGAGTCGGGGCTCCAAAAGCGTTTTGAGCACCACGGAGCATATGAGATGTTCCAAGAGCTGAAAATGGTTTTCCAAGCTCATGCCCGAGTCGAGACATATGACGTCTCCGACGCATTCTACAGTTGTAAGATGGAGGAGAATAGTTCTGTCAGCAAGCACATACTCAAGTTGTCTGGGTTGCACAACCGCTTGTCTCAGTTGGGAATGAATCTCCCAGACGAAGCGTTCGTTGACAGAATCCTTCAGTCGCTCCCACCTAGCTACAAGAGCTTCGTGTTAAATTTCAATATGTAGGGGATGGAGAGGTCCATTCCCGAGGTGTATTCAATGCTGAAATCAGCGGAGGTGGATATCAAGAAAGAACATCAAGTGTTGATGGGCAATAAAACCACTAAGTTCAAGAAAGGCAAGGGTAAGAAGAACTTCAAGAAGGACGGCAAAGGAGTTGTCGCGCCCGGTAAGCCAGTTGTCGGGAAGAAGCCAAAGAATGGACCCAAGCCTGAAACTGAGTGTTTTCATTGCAAGGGAACGGGTCACTGCAAGCGGAACTGCCCCAAATACTTAGCAGATAAGAAGGCCAGCAACGTCAAAGGTATATATGATATACATGTCATTGATGTGTACCTTACCAGCGCTCGTAGTAGCTCCTGGGTATTTGATACCGGCGCAGTTGCTCACATATGTTACTCAAAGTAGGAGCCGCGAAATAAGCGGAGACTGGCGAAGGACGAGGTGACGATGCACGTCGAGAATGGTTCCAAGGTCGATGTGATCGCCGTCGGCACGCTGCCTCTACATCTACCCTCGGGATTAGTTTTAAACCTTAATAATTTTTATTTAGTACCAGCTTTGAGCATGAGCATTGTATCTGGATCTCGTTTGATACGAGATGGCTACTCATTTAAATCCGAGAATAATGGTTGTTCTATTTATATGAGAGATATGTTTTATGGTCATGCCCCGCTGGTCAATGGTTTGTTTTTGATGAATCTCGAACGTGATGATACACATATTCATAGTGTGGATGCCAAAAGATGTAAAGTTGATAATGATAGTCCCACATATTTGTGGCATTGCCGCCTTGGTCATATTGGTGTCAAGTGTATAAAGAAGCTCCATGCAGATGGGCTTCTGGAGTATCTTGATTATGAATCATTTGACACGTGCGAACCATGCCTTTTGGGCAAGATGACCAAGACTCCGTTCTCCGAAAAAATGGAGCGAGCAACCAACTTATTGGAAATCATACATACCGATGTGTGCGGTCCAATGAGTGTTGAAGCTCGCGGAGGCTATCGTTATGTTCTCACCCTCACAGATGACTTGAGTAGATATGGGTATGTCTACTTGATGAAGCACAAGTCTGAGACCTTTGAAAAGTTCAAGGAATTTCAGAATGAGGTTGAGAATCAACGTGACAGAAAAATAAAGTTCTTACGATCAGATCATGGGGGTGAATATTTGAGTCATGAATTTGGCACGCACCTAAGGAACTGTGGAATTGTTTCATAATTGACACCGCCAGGAACACCTCAGCGTAATGGTGTGTCTGAACATCGAAATCGTACTTTGTTGGACATGGTGCGATCTATGATGTCTCTCACTGACTTACCACTATCTTTTTGGGGATTTGCTTTAGAGACTGCCGCATTCACTTTAAATAGGGCTCCGTCAAAATCCGTCGAGATGACACCGTATGAACTTTGGTTTGGCAAGAAACCTAAGCTGTTGTTTCTGAAAGTTTGGGGTTGCGATGCTTATGTCAAGAAACTTCAACCTGAAAAGCTCGAACCCAAATCGAAAAAATGCGTCTTCATAGGATACCCAAAGGAAACAATTGGGTACACCTTCTACCTAAGATCTGAAGGCAAGATTTTTGTTGCCAAGAATGGATCCTTTCTGGAGAAAGAGTTTCTCTCGAAAGAAGTAAGTGGGAGGAAAGTAGAACTTGATGAGGTGACAGTCACCCTTCCCGAACCGGAAAGTGGCGCATCGCGGGAAGTTGTTCCCGAGGTGCCTGCACCGACAAGGGAGGAAGTTAATGATGATGATCATGAAGATACAGATCAATTTACTACTGAACCTCGAAGGTCCACAAGGACACGGTCCGTGCCAGAGTGGTACGACAACCCTGTCTTGGAAATCATGTTGTTGGACAACGGTGAACCTTCGAACTATGAAGAAGCGATGGCGGGCCCGGATTCCAATAAATGGCTTGGAGCCATGAAATCCGAGATAGAATCCATGTATGAAAACAAAGTATGGACTTTGGTGGACTTGCCCGATGATAGGCACGCCATAGAAAATAAATGGATATTCAAGAAGAAGACAGACGCGGATGGTAATGTGACCATCTATAAGGCTCGGCTTGTCGCTAAGGGTTATCGACAAGTTCAAGGGATTGACTACGACGAGACTTTCTCTCCCGTAGCGATGCTAAAGTCCGTCCGAATCATGTTAGCAATTGCTGCATTCTATGATTTTGAGATATGGCAAATGGACGTCAAAACAGCATTCCTTAATGGCTTCCTCAAGGAAGAACTGTATATGATACAGCTGGAAGGTTTTGTCGATCCACAGAATGCTAACAAAGTATGCAAGCTCCAATGCTCGATCTACGGGCTGGTGCAAGCATCTCGGAGTTGGAATATTCGCTTTAATGATGTGATCAAAGCGTTTGGCTTTATACAGACTTGGGGAGAAGCCTGTATTTACAAGAAAGTGAGTGGGAGCTCTGTAGCATTTCTCATATTATATGTGGATGACATACTGCTGATGGGAAATGATATAGAATTCTTGGAAAGCATAAAGGCCTACTTGAATAAGAGTTTTTCAATGAAGGACCTTGGAGAAGCTGCTTATATATTAGGCATCAAGATCTATAGAGATAGATCGAGATGCCTCATTGGTCTTTCACAAAGCACATACCTTGACAAGATATTGAAGAAGTTCAATATGGATCAGTCCAAGAAAGGGTTCTTGCCTGTTTTACAAGGTATGAGATTGAGCACGGCTCAGTCCCCGACCACGACAGAAGATAGAGAAAAGATGAGTGTCATCCCCTATGCCTCAGCCATAGATTCTATTATGTTGCCATGCTGTGTACCAGACCTGATGTGAACCTTGCCATAAGTTTGGTAGGGAGGTACCAAAGTGATCCCGGTATGGAACACTGGACAGCGGTCAAGAACATCCTGAAGTATCTGAAAATGACTAAGGATATGTTTCTCGTTTATGGAGGTGACGAAGAGCTCGTCGTAAAGGGTTACGTCGATGCTAGCTTCGACACAGATCTGGATGACTCCAAGTCACAAACCGGATACGTGTATATTTTGAATGGAGGAGCAGTCAGCTGGTGCAGTTGCAAGCAGAGCGTCGTGGCGCATTCTACATGTGAAGCGGAGTACATAGCTGCTTGTGAAGCAGCCCAAGAAGGAGTCTGGATGAAGGAGTTCATCACCGACCTAGGAGTCATTCCAAGTGCGTCAAGCCCGATGACTCTCTTCTGTGACAACACTGGAGCTATTGCCATTGCCAAGGAGCCCAGGTTTCACAAGAAGACCAAGCACATCAAGCGCCGTTTCAACTCCATCCGGAATTATGTTCAAGATGGAGACATAGATATTTGTAAAGTGCATACGGATCTGAATGTCGCAGATCCGTTGACTAAGCCTCTTCCACGGGCAAAACATGATCAACACCAGAACTCTATGGGTGTTCGATTCATCACAATGTAACTAGATTATTGACTCTAGTGCAAGTGGGAGAGTGTTGGAAATATGCCCTAGAGGCAATAATAAAAGGATTATTATTATATTTCCTTGTTCATGATAATTGTCAGTTATTCATGCTTGAATTGTATTGTACGGAAACAGCGATACATGTGTGAATAAACAGACCACAACGTGTCCCTGGTAAGCCTCTAGTTACTAGCTCGTTGATCAACAGATGGTCACGGTTTCCTGACCATGGACATTGGATGTCATTGATAACGGGATCACATCATTAGGAGAATGATGTGATGGACAAGACCCAAACCTAAGCCTAGCACGAGATCGTGTAGTTCGTAATGCTTAAGCTTTTCCAGTGTCAAGTATCTGTTCCTTAGACCATGAGGTTGTGCAACTCCCGGATACCGTAGGAATACTTTGGGTGTGCCAAACGTCACAACATAACTGGGTGACTATAAAGGTACGCAACGGGTATCTCTGAAAGTGTTTGTTGATTGGTACGAACCGAGACTGGGATTTGTCACTCCGTATGACGAAGAGGTATCTCTGGGCCCACTCGGTAAGACATCATCATCATGAGCTCAAAGTGACTAAGGAGTTAGTCACGGGATGATGGATTACGGAACGAGTAAAGAGACTTGCCATGACAAGATTGAACAAGGTATCGGTATATCGACGATCGAATGTCGGGCAAGTACCGTACCGATAGACAAAGGGAATTACATACGGGATTAAGTGAATCCTTGACATAGTGGTTCATCCGATGAGATCATCGAGGAACACGTGGGAACCAACATGGGTATCCAGATCCCGCTGTTGGTTATTGACCGGAGAGTCGTCTCGGTCATGTCTGCGTGTCTCCCGAACCCGCAGGGTCTACACACTTAAGGTTCAGTGACGCTAGGGTTGTAGAGATATATGCACACGGAAACCCGAATGTTGTTCGGAGTCCTGGATGAGATCCTGGACGTCACGAGGAGTTCCGGAATGGTCCGGAGGTAAAGAATGATATATAGGAAGTCCAGTTTCGGCTATCGGGAGAATTCCGGGGGTCACCGGTAGTGTACCGGGACCACCGGAAGGGTCCCGGGGGTCCACCGGGTGGGGACACCCATCCCGGAGGGCCCGGTGGGCCGTAGGGGAGGGGGACCAGCCCCTAGTGGGCTGGCGCACCCCACATGGGCCACCCCCATGCGCCTAGGGTTGAAACCCTAGGGGTGGGGGCGCCTCCCTTTGGCTTGGGGGGCAAGATACCCCCTGGCCGCCGCCCCCTAGGAGATTGGATCTCCTAGGGCTGGCGCCCCCCTGGCCCCCTATATATAGTGGGGGGGGGGGGGAGAGAGGGCAGCCGCACCTCAGCCCCTGGCGCCTCTCCCCCCCGTTACACCTCCAACTCCTCCCGCAGGGACTCGGCCAAGCCCTGCAGCTTTTCCTGTTGCATCCACCACCACGCCAACCTCTCCTCCCCCCTTGCTGGATCAAGAAGGAGGAGACGTCGCTGTACCGAACGTGTGTCGAACGCGGAGGTGCCGTCCGTTCGGCGCTGGGATCATCGGTGACGAGGATCACGACGAGTACGACTCCATCATCCACGTTCCTTCGAATGCTTCCGCACGCGATCTACAAAGGGTATGTAGATGCACTCCTTTATGCTCGTTGCTAGATGAACTCCTTAGATTGATCCTGGTGAAGCGTAGATTTTTTTTGAATTCTGCTATGTTCCCCAACACCATGCTCCTCCACCACCACCATGCCGTCGTCCTGCTGCTGGACGGAGTCTTCCCCATCCTCTCCCTCTCTCCTTGCTGTATCAAGCCGCGGGAGACGTCACCGGGCTGCACGTGTGTTGAACGCGGAGGCACCGCAGTTCGGTGCTTAGATCGGATTCGGCCGCGATCTGAATTGCTTCGTGTACGACTCTACCGACCGCGTTCTTACAACGCTTCAGCATCGCGAGCTTCAAAGGTATGAAGATGCACTCCCCTCTCGTTGCTAGTAAACTCCATAGATAGATCTTGGTGATGCGTAGGAATTTTTTTGATTTTCTACAACGATCCCTAATAGTGGTATCAGAGCTAGGTCTATGCACGAGTAGAACACAAGTTGTTGTGGGCGTAGATCATGTCAATTTACTTGTTGCTACTAGTCTTATCTTGATTCGGCGGCATCGTGGGATGAAGCGGCCCGGACCGACCTTACACGTACGCTTATGTGAGACAGGTTCCACCGACTGACATGCACTAGTTGCATAAGGTGGCTAGCGGGTGTCTGTCTCTCCCACTTTAGTTGGATCAGATTCGATGAAAAAGGGTCCTTATGAAGGGTAAATGGAAATTGGCATATCACGTTGTGGTTTTTAGCGTAGGTAAGAAACGTTCTTGCTAGAAACCTATAGTAGCCACGTAAAAACTTGCAACAACAATTAGAGGACGTCTAACTTGTTCTTGCAGCATGTGCCGTGTGATGTGATATGGCCAAAAGGATGTGATGAATGATATATATGTGATGTATGAGATTGATCATGTTCTTGTAATAGGAATCATGACTTTCATGTCGATGAGTATGACAACCGGCAGGAGCCATAGGAGTTTTCTTATTTTATTGTATAACCTGCGTGTCATTGAAAACGCCATGTAATTACTTTACTTTATTGCTAACCGTTAGCCATAGTAGTAGACGTAATGTTTGGCGAGACAACTTCATGAAGACACGATGATGGAGATCATGATGATGGAGATCATGGTGTCATGCCGGTGACGATGATGATCATGGAGCCCCGAAGATGGAGATCGAAAGGAGCAAAATGGTATTGGCCATATCATGTCACTATTTGATTGCATGTGATGTTTATCATGTTTTACATCTTGTTTTCTTAAAACGACGGTAGTAAATAGGATGATCTCTCACTAAAATTTCAAGAATTGTGTTCCCCCTAACTGTGCACCGTTGCTAAGGTTTGTTTTTACGAAGCACCACGTGATGATCAGGTGTGATAGGCTCTAACGTTCGCATACAACGGGTGTAAGCCAGATTTACACACGGAATACACTTAGGGTTGACTTGACGAGCCTAGCATGTACAGACATGGCCTCGGAACACGGAAGATCGAAAGTTCGATCATGAGTCATATAGAAGATACGATCAACATGAAGATATTCACCGTTGATGACTAGTCCGTCTCACATGATGATCGGACACGGCCTAGTCGATTCGGATCATGTATCACTTAGATGACTAGAGAGATGTCTATCTGAGTGGGAGTTTTAAATTTGTTTAGATGAACTTAATTATCATGAACATAGTCTAAAATCTTTACAATATGTCTTGTAGATCAAATGGCCCACACCAAAGTTGCCCTTAACTTCAACGCGTTCCTAGAGAAAACCAAGCTGAAAGACGATGGTAGGAACTATACGGATTGCGTCCGTAACTTGAGGATCATCCTCATAGCTGCCAAGAAAGCATATGTCCTTGAAGCACCGCTAGGTGATGCACCCATTTTCCCAACAACTCAAGACGTTATGAACGCCTAGCAGTCGCGTAGTGATGATTACTCCCTGGTTCAGTGTGGCATGCTTTATAGCTTAGAATCGGGGCTTCAAAAGCGTTTTGAGCAGCACGAAGCATATGAGATGTTCCAAGAGCTGAAAATGGTTTTCCAAGCTCATGCCCGAGTCGAGAGATATGAAGTCTCCGACAAGTTCTACAGTTGTAAGATAGAGGAGAATAATTCTGTCAGCGAGCATATACTCAAAATGTCTGGGTTGCACAATCGCTTGTCTTAGCTGGGAGTTAATCTCCCAGATGACGCGGTCGTTGACAGAATCCTTCAGTCGCTCCCACCTAGCTACAAGAGCTTTGTGATGAATTTCAATATGCAAGGGATGGAGAAGTCCATTCCCGAGGTATATTCAATGCTGAAATCAGCGGAGGTGAAGATAAAAAAGGAACATCAAGTGTTGATGGTGAATAAAACCACTAAGTTCAAGAAAGGCAAGGGTAAGAAGAACTTCAAGAAGGACGGCAAAGGAGTTGCCGCGCCCGGTAAGCCAGTTGCCGGGAAGAAGCCGAAGAGTGGACCCAAGCCTGAGACTGAGTGCTTTTATTGCAAGGGAACGGGTCACTGGAAGCGGAACTGCCCCAAATACTTAGCGGATAAGAAGGCCGGCAACGTCAAAGGTATATGTGATATACATGTTATTGATGTGTACCTTACCAGCGCTCGTAGTAGCTCCTGGGTATTTGATACCGGTGCAGTTGCTCACATTTGTAACTCAAAGCAGGAGCTGCGGAATAAGCGGAGACTGGCGAAGAACAAGGTGACGATGCGCGTCGGGAATGGTTCCAAGGTCGATGTGATCGCCGTCGGCACACTACCTCTCCATGTACCTTCGGGGTTAGTGTTAAACCTCAATAATTGTTATTTAGTACCAGCTTTGATCATGAACATTGTATCTGGATCTCGTTTAATGCGAGATGGCTACTCATTTAAATATGAGAATAATGGTTGTTCTATTTATATGAGAGAAATGTTTTATGGTCATGCCCCGCTGGTCAATGGTTTATTCTTATTGAATCTCGAACGTGATGTTACACATATTCATAGTGTGGATGCCAAAAGATGTAAGGTTGATAATGATAGTCCCACATACTTGTGGCACTGCCGCCTTGGTCATATTGGTGTCAAACGTGTGAAGAAGCTCCATGCAGATGGACTTTTAGAGTCTCTTGATTATGAATCATTTGACATGTGCGAACCATGCCTTTTTGGCAAGATGACCAAGACTCCGTTCTCCAGAACAATGGAGCGAGCAACCAACTTGTTGGAAATCATACATACTGATGTGTGCGGTCCAATGAGTATTGAAGCTCGCGGTGGCTACCGTTATGTTCTCACCCTCACTGACGACTTAGGTAGATATGGGTATGTCTACCTAATGAAACACAAGTCTGAGACCTCTGAAAAGTTCAAGGAATTTCAGAATGAGGTTGAGAATCAACGTGACAGAAAAATAAAGTTCTTACGACCGGATCGTGGAGGAGAATATTTAAGTCATGAATTTGGAACGCACCCGAGGAAATGTGGAATTGTTTCACAATTGACGCCGCCTGGAACACCTCAGCGTAACGGTGTGTCCGAACATCGTAATCGCACTATGTGGACATGGTGCGATCCATGATGTCTCTTACCGACTTACTGCTATCATTTTGGGGTTATGCTTTAGAGACTGCCGCATTCACTTTAAATAGGGCACCGTCTAAATCCGTTGAGACGACAACGTATGAACTATGGTTTGTGAAGAAACCTAAGTTGTCATTTCTAAAAGTTTGGGGATGCGATGCTTATGTCAAGAAACTTCAACCTGAAAAGCTCGAACCCAAATCGGAAAAATGCGTCTTCATAGGATACCCGAAGGAAACTATTGGGTATACCTTCTACCTCAGATCCGAAGGCAAGGTCTTTGTAGCGAAGAATGGATCCTTCCAGGAGAAATAGTTTCTCTCGAAAGAAGTAAGTGGGAGGAAAGTGGAACTTGATGAGGTGATTGTCACCCCTCTCAAACCGGAAAGTAGCGCAGCACAAGAACATGTTTTTGTGGTGCCTGCACCGAATAGAGAGGAAGTTAATGATAATGATCATGAAGCTTCGGATCAAGTTACCACTGAACTTCCTAGGTCCACGAGGTCACGTTCCACTCCAGAGTGGTATGGCAACCCTGTCCTGGAAATCATGTTGTTATACAGCGGTGAACCTTCGAACTATGAAGAAGCGATGGCGGGCCCGGATTCCAACAAATGGCTTGAAGCCATGAAATTCGAGATAGGATCCATGTATGATAACAAAGTATGGACTTTGGTTGACTTGCCCGATGATCGGCAAACCATAGAAAATAAATGGATCTTTAAGAAGAAGACCGGTGCGGATGGAAATGTGACCATCTATAAGGCTCGGCTTGTCGCTAAGGGTTATCGAAAAGTTCAAGGGATTGACTACGATGAGACTTTCTCTCCCGTAGCGATGCTGAAGTCCGTCCGAATCATGTTAGCAATTGCCGCATTGTATGATTATGAGATATGGCAAATGGACGTCAAAACAACATTCCTTAACGGCTTCCTTAAGGAAAAACTGTATATGATGCAGCCGGAAGGTTTTGTCGATCCTAAGAATGCTAACAAGGTATGCAAGCTCCAGCGCTCCATCTATGGGCTCGTGCAAGCATCTCGGAGTTGGAACATTCGCTTTGATGAGGTGATCAAAGTGTTTGGGTTCATACAGACTTATGGAGAAGCCTGTATTTACAAGAAAGTGAGTGGGAGCTCTGTAGCATTTCTCATATTATATGTGGATGACATATTGCTGATGGGAAATGATGTAGAACTCTTGGAAAGCATAAAGGCCTACTTGAATAAGTGTTTTTCAATGAAGGACCTTGGAGAAGATGCTTACATATTAGGCATCAAGATCTATAGAGATAGATCGAGACGCCTCATTAGTCTTTCACAAAGCACATACCTTGACAAGATATTGAAGAAGTTCAATATGGATCAGTCCAAGAAAGGGTTCTTGCCTGTGTTGAAAGGTATGAGATTGAGCACAGCTCAATGCCCGACCTCGGCAGAAGATAGAGAAAAGATGAGTGTCATCCCCTATCCCTCGGCCATAGGTTCTATTATGTATGCCATGCTGTGTACCAGCCTTGATGTGAACCTAACCATAAGTTTGATGGTGAGGTACCAAAGTGATCCCGGTATGGAACACTGGACAGCGGTCAAGAACATCCCGAAGTACCTGAAAAGGACTAAGGATATGTTACTCGTTTATGGAGGTGACGAAGAGCTCGTCGTAAAGGGTTACGTCGATGCTAGCTTCGACACAGATCTGGATGACTCTAAGTCACAAACCAGATACGTGTATATTTTGAACGGTGGGGCAGTCAGCTGGTGCAGTTGCAAGCAAAGCGTCATGGCAGGATCTACATGTGAAGCGGAGTACATAGCTGCTTCCGAAGCAGCACATGAAGGAGTCTGGATGAAGGAGTTCATCACCGACCTAGGAGTTATTCCAAGCGCGTCGGGCTCGATGACTCTCTTTTGTGACAACACTGGGGCTATCGCCATTGCCAAGGAGCCCAGGTTTCACAGGAGGACCAAGCACATCAAGCGCCGTTTCAAATCCATCCGAAATTATATTCAAGATGGAGACATAAATATTTGTAAAGTGCATACGGATCTGAATGTCGTAGATCCGTTGACTAAAGCTCTTCCACGAGCAAAACATGATCAACACCAGAACTCTATGGGTGTTCGATTCATCACAATGTAACTATATTATTGACTCTAGTGCAAGTGGGAGACTGTTGGAAATATGCCCTAGAGGCAATAATAAAATGGTTATTATTATATTTCCTTGTTCATGGTAATTGTCTAGTGTTCATGCTATAATTGTATTATCCGGAAATCGCAATGCATGTGTGAATACATAAACCACAACATGTCCCTAGTGAGCCTCTAGTTGACTAGCTCGTTGATCAATAGATGGTTATGGTTTCCTAACCATGGACATTGGATGTCATTGATAATGGGATCACATCATTAGGAGAATGATGTGATGGACAAGACCCAATCCTAAGCCTAGCATAAGATCGTGTAGTTCGTATGCTAAAGCTTTTCCAATGTCAAGTATCCTTTCCTTAGACCATGAGATTGTGCAACTCCCGGATGCCATAGGAATAATTTGGGTGTGCCAAACGTCACATTGTAACTGGGTGGCTATAAAGGTACACTACAGGTATCCCCGAAAGCATCTGTTGGGTTGGCACGAATCAAGACTGGGATTTGTCACTCCGTATGACGGAGATGTATCTCTGGGCCCACTCGGTAAGACATCATCGTAATGAGCTCTATGTGACTAAGGAGTTGGTCACATGATGATGTGTTACGGAACGAGTAAAGAGACTTGCCGTAACGAGATTGAACAAGGTATCGGTATACCGACGATCGAATCTCGGGCAAGTGCTATACCGGTAGACAAAGGGAATCGTATACGGGATTGATTGAATCCTTGACATCGTGGTTCATCCGATGAGATCATCGTGGAACATGTGGGAGACAACATGGGTATCCAGATCCCGCTGTTGGTTATTGGCCGGAGAGATGTCTCGGTCATGTCCGCATGGTTCCCGAACCAGTAGGGTCTACACACTTAAGGTTCGATGACGCTAGGGTTATAGGGAATAGATGTACGTGGTTATCGAATGTTGTTCGGACTCCCGTATGAGATCCCGGACGTCACGAGGAGTTCCGGAATGGTCCAGAGGTAAACATTTATATATGGGAAGTCCATTTTGGACACCGGAAGTGTTCTGGGCGTTATCGGTAACGTACCGGGACTACCGGAAGGGTTCCGGGGGTCCACCGAGAGGGGTCACCAGCCCCAGATGCGTGTGTGGGCCAAGTGTGGGAAGGGACTAGCCCTTGGGTGGGCTGGTGCACCTCCCACAAGAGGCCCAAGGCGCAGGGAAGGGGAGAGAGGGGGAAACCCTAGGCTCAGATGGGCCTAAGGCCCACCTAGGGTGCGCCCCCTCTCCCCCCTCTGGCCGCCCCCTAGATGCATCTAGGGCTGGCCGCCACCCGTAGGGGGGGGGGGGACCCTAGATGGGGGCGCAACCCCTCCTCTTCCCCTATATATAGTGGGGTTTTTGGGGCTGCCATACACGAGACTCTTCCTCTCTCTTGGCGCAACCCTACCCCTCTCCCTCCTCCTCTCCCACAGTGCTTGGCGAAGCCCTGCTGGAGTGCCACACTGCTCCACCACCACCACGCCATCGTGCTGCTGCTGGACGGAGTCTTCCCCAACCTCTCCCTCTCTCCTTGCTGGATCAGGGTGCGGGAGACGTCACCGGGCTGCACGTGTGTTGAACGCGGAGGCACCGTAGTTCGGTGCTTAGATCAGATTCGGCCGCGATCTGAATCGCTTCGTGTACGACTCCACCGACCGCGTTCTTGCAACGCTTCCGCATCGCAATCTTCAAAGGTATGAATATGCACTCCCCTCTCGTTGCTTGTAAACTCCATAGATAGATCTTGGTGATGCGTAGGATTTTTTTTGATTTTCTGCAATGATCCCTAACAGGACCGACACCTCCACTCTCCGGCTTGCGCAATATGAGATTGCCAAAGGTCAATTGCAAAACTTATGTATGGAGAAAGGTGAAACCCCCAACCAGCTCCATGAGCGTCTGATGACTCTTACCTCTGACATTGAGTCCTGTGACTGTGATAATACACAAGATGGATTCAACTTGACGAAGCGGTTCCTTGTGGACAAGTTGCTACATGCTATTGCTTCGTATCATCACCAAATGGTGTGGGACATAAAGCAACACCATGGATTCAAGGAAATGACTCCAGATGACATCATATCCACCTTTCAACTATTTGAAGAATCCAAGGCAAATGCTACAAGACATCTTGCTATGCATGGAAATTCAACTCCCGTGACCAACTTAGCCTTGAAGGCCAAACAAGTATGTGAAGAAGAAGAAAGTGAGGAATAAGATGATGAAGAAGGTGATGAAAGTGACTCAGATGAGGGACCTTCATATGAAGACATTGCTCTCTTTGTGAAGAAGTTTAGACCGGGAAAATTCAAAGATTTCCAAAGAAGAAAGTCCCAAGTTGCTACAACTGTGAAGAGACAAATCACTTCTCCAATGAGTGCCCATATGAGAAGAGAGAAGATAAGCCAAGATTTCCCAAGAACTTTGTAAAGAAGAAACTGCCAAACCCTATGAACTCCAAGCTTAAGAAGAGAGATGGAAGGGTTATGATTGCCCAAGAAGATTCCGATCTCGATGATGTTGGAGGTGTTGCCGGTGTAGCTCAAGATCCTCAAAACACCTTGAGACTAGTCAACAAAAGTGGTGAGGTTGTCACCTACAACTACATGAAAGACTACAAGGGCAACGCTCACAAGTGTTTGATGGCCAAAGCCGTGGTTGAGGACCGTGAGCAACAAACCCCCTCAAACAAGGTTAAGGTAACCTCTCGTTCGGATCCTCCTCTTCTCACTCCGCCTACTCCTAGTGATGAATACCTGATGCGGAGGATAATCATGATGATAATGATGAGAATGATCCTATGTATGCTAAACTGGAAAAATTTATGTGTTCCCTCAAAGGAAAGAAGCTCACTATGTTTCGTATGCTTATGGAGATGGTGAGTGGTCGTTTGTAGGTGATGAAGACTCTTCTCAAGATATCTTGAATATGGGTGTTGGTGCTCATCTTCCAATGGAACAAGAACCCCATGATGGCATGGAAGATGATGCACGACTCCCTATATATCCAACCATTGCAACACCCATGCCACCACTAGATCCAAATGCTCAACCGATGCCCACAATTCAAGTACAAGATGAAGATCAAGTTCTTCACCATGATCATCTCCAAGAACAAGATCATCAATAAGAACAAGAGCAAGAAAGTGCAATCATTGATGATGAAACTCAACAAATGCAACATAAAGAATAAGATCTTCCACTACACATAAATGATCCATATGTTGAGGATGTGGATGATGGACATGAAGTTGAACCTCATGAAACCCTCACCTCCATCATGCCTCGAGTGTCCGGTCGTGTTGATGTTGACAAAATTCTCACCGGCATATCTGAAGGTAGAGTCACTCGTAAACATTTGACAAACTTTTGCGCTCACTTCTTGTTTGTGTCTAGTGTGGAGCGTGTCAAGGTACAAGACGCATTGGTGGATAACGATAGGCTCGTTGCTATGCAAGAAGAGTTGAACAGTTTTGAACGCAACCAAGTGTGGTCTTTGGTGGATAGACCAACTACAGAACACAATGTCATTGGAACGGATTTCCAAGAACAAGCAAGATGAGAATGGTGTAATCATCCGTAACAAGGCAAGGTTAGTGGCACAAGGGTACTCACAAGTTGAAGGTTTGGACTTTGGTGAGACCTTTGCTCCCGTTGCCCATCTTGAATCTATTCGCATCTTACTTGCTTATGCTGCTTTCAATGGGTTTACATTACATCAAATGGATGTGAAGAGTGCTTTCCTTAACGGTCCTCTACAAGAACAAGTATATGTATCACAACCACCTGGGTTCGTTGATCCCGATCACAAAGACTATGTGTATAAACTTCATAAGGCTTTGTACAGCCTCAAACAAGCACCACGTGCTTGGTATGATCATCTTAAGAAGTTTTTACTTGATGATGGCTTTGCGAGAGGGGTAATCGATCCACTCTTTTTACTAAGAGACATAAGGGTGATTTGATCTTATGCTGAATCTATGTAGATGATATCATCTTTGGTTCCCCTAACATTCATTTGTGCAAGAAGTTTGCGGCTTCAATGACCAATTTTTTTGAAATGTCACTCAATGCGGATTTGAAGTTCTTCCTCGGATTTCAAATTCAACAATTTCAAGAAGGAATTTTCTTGTATCAAGCAAAATACCTCAAGGATATCCTAGAGAAGTTTGGCATGTCTGATGCTAGTCCATGTAAGACACCCATGCCAACCAAAATTTTCCTCACTGAAGACACAAATGGTACTCCTTTTGACCCATCGATTTACCGCTCTATGATTGGTTCATTGCTTTATCTTTGTGCATATAGACCATACATCATGTTTAGTGTATGCATGTGTGCTAGATTTCAAGCTTCCCTTAGGGAGAGCCATCATAAGGCAGTTAAACATATTGTCATACCTTGTTCACACCCCAAAGTTGGGTCTATGGTACCCCAAGGATGCTAAGTTTGATCTCATTGGGAGTGGACTATAAGTCTACCTCTGGTGCATGCCAATTTCTTGGACGCTCTTTGGTAAGTTGGTCCTCAAAGAAACAAAATTGTATTGCCCTCTCCACCGCTGAAGCAGAATACATTGCAACCACCAGTTGTGGAACTCAATAACTATGGATGAGGCAAACTTTGAAGGATTACGGTATCACCTATCGAGATGTGCCTATTCTATGTGATAATGAAAGTGCCATTAACATTGCCGAGAATCCCAAAGATCATCTTTGCACCAATCACATTGACATTAGGTATCATTTCTTGAGAGATCATGTGGAAAAGGGTGACATTGATATTGCCCATATTGGTACAGATATGCATCTTGCAGACATTTACACCAAGCCATTGGATGAAGCTAGGTTTTGTCGACTTAGGCGTGAACTTGGTATCTTGGAGCTTGACAATATTATGTGAAATCTAGTAACCATTCATGCATGAACTTAATGTCTTGTCTTGATGTAGGCATATATTTAGGGGGAGACATTCAATTCATGAGTATTCTCACCCTACATAATGCATAAATAGAACAAACACTCTCAAAGTTGTCATGGTTCTCGAACTATGGTACTTTAACATGATGGAGTCATGACTATGTGCCAAAAGTCTACATCTTTGCGGTACTATATTCCATATGCTCAGACATGGTGACCTCGGTCACCGCTTGAACATTGCTTGTGTGGACCTTTCATTGCTTACTTTGGTTGGGTGGTTATTACATCTTAGTATGGCCTTAGATTACTCAAGTTTTCCTCCCCCCCATAATACTCTAAAAACTCCTTGGTGGAGTCTAGATCAAATCATACTTGTTGGCCCCTTTCAATCTTTCCCGTGCCCTGCTCTTCTGTCCAGTGGCCGGACATCCGGGCCGTTGCCGGACATCCAGGCCCTGGGGAAAATTGTTCTGTCCCTCAAACATTCATCAAGCACTTCCAGTGGCCGGACATCCGGGCCGTCACCGGACATCCGGGCCCTGAACCTTTGCTTCCTGATCTCCTCACGCCGGATATCCGGGCTTTGTCCCGGATGTCCGGCCCATGGGCGCTAATTCTTCTGCTCTCTGACCTTCGCTCGCCGGATATATGGGCCATGCCCCAGACGTCTGGGCCGCCGCCCGCAACCATGTATAACTGGGGAGGGGCGTGGGATTTGGGGGGCAGTTCCTCACTCTCTCTCTCTCATTCATATCCCCATCTCAACACTCAGCCGCCGTTGTCGGGCCGTTGCTCCGGCGCTGCCACGGCCCTCTCCTCCGACCTCCTGCCCCGATCTCCTGCTCACGGATTCTCCTCCTCCCGATCTACGATTCTATCCAATCCATTTCTTGGGTTGTGGTGTGAATCCTTCGGGAGGGACCGGTGTATCATGGGATTCACCGCTGGAGTTTCTGATGGCTCGAACCAAGAACTGCGGCCCCAATCACCCCGAGCCTTCTTCCCGGGGTATGGATGCTATTTCTCCTCCATTCTACTTTTATGGTGACCGATAAACTTAGGGTTTCATTCTCTCATGCAAATCTTGGCATCTATATATTTCTAGAGTTTTGGTGTCTCTTGCCTAAGCCTAAAAATCTTTCTCTGTACTCGGCTAATCATGTTAAATCATGTACATGTCGCAATTATTGATCTACCACTGGACTTGTTCTATGGTCATGATAAAAAAATGTTCATCCCATTGTTTAAATTGTTTATTCGTGTTCATACTTGTTGGCTTCTTCTCATCGGAACCTATTCATTATCCATTCCAGTTGATCGCCGGCAAGGCTCAACTGACTCTGATGAGCATGCTCGGCCTAAGAAGAAGAAGACCACCACCAAGAAGAAGAAGCGGGCACCATCCACTAGTCCGTCGGCCTCAGATCCAGATGATGCGGACTATGTTGGGGAGGAAGAGGATGATAGTGCACCAATACATTCTGTTGGACAGTCCAAGCCTGGTACTAGGAGGGCGCTGATGCCTCAAGTTCGTGGTTCTGCAATGCCCATTCTCAATGGTCGTCGCATCTCCATGGAGCTTCCTGACAGTGGAAATCGCCCCCCTCACGACTTCACAACTGTGGGGGCTGGAAAATATCTTATGTTCCTTCGGGATGTCAATCAGTATGAGATGGTGGCTAATGCCGAAGATCCTTGGTTCCGGACTCGTATGTGATACGTCCAAAACGTATCTATAATTTCTGCTTGCTCCATGCCTCTTTTGGGTGATATTGCTACGATATTTATACACTTCCATACACTTTTGATCATATTTGGACTAACCTATTAACTCAGTGCACCCCAGTGCCAGTTTCTGTTTTCGGCTGTTTTTGTATTTCAGGTTTCACATTACGAGAACTGCCAGGAAAAATCCAGAAAAACTATATAAAAAATCAGCGTTCCAGAAACTACCGTGCGCCCGAAGGACAGCCGG
>LR738715.1:259814659-259841144 GCA_902687465.1 Secale cereale | reverse complement strand
GTTTTCCAAAAAAAAAAACAGAAAACAACACCGAAGAAAAGAAAAGGAAGGAGGTGGCTAGGGATAGAATTAGGACATAGGGTAAAATTCCCTAGGACCACAAAAATGTGAGGAATTTAATTAAAATGGCTGGAGGGTTTTTGGAAGAACCTCGTTAAACGGGAAAAGAATTATTGGCAAGGTTTTTGAAGGAGAAACTCGAAGTGAAAAGACATGGGGAAAATTATGCACATGTGTTGGGTTAATTCCAACGAATGGAATATTTATTATATAGCTCCCTAATAATGGGAGGATATGTTTTAAAGAGAAGACACTTCCCTCGATTTAAATGGACCGAAGGTCCACACGATTTATTTAAGTTGTGATGCAATGATAAATATGACATGATGGCATGATGACATGATGCAATGCAAAATAAATAAAGCAAGCACAACTGAAACACACGGGAGAACCCGGAACATCTGGAATCTTCTGGAACGTCGGTCTTCGGGCGTCACAACTCTCCCACACTAACAGAGGATCTCGACCCGAGATCCTAGAGATGGCACCGGATAGAAACGAAAAAGAAGAGGTAAAACAAAGTTGCTTCTTTGGCAGACGAGTGAAACCAAGGAACCTGAGAGGTTAAACAATCTTGAAAGAAAGAATACAACGGAGATGAACGTAGTTGAGAGCACTCCGGTAAAAGGAGGAACAAGGAACATTATGATAACCTTGTAGGTTGAAAGACATGAAACAAGAGCTTAGGAACCAAAAGAATATGAAACTGCAACGGTACAACCAAGGAATAAGAATGACAGAATTTGGACAGCACTCCGACTGAAAATGGAAGGAATTAACATGAACTTGAGGAGATGGAATGATATTTGATGAAATCAACAACATATTGCCTCTGAAACAATTAAAAGAATGGCACAAGGGGTAAGAAAGATTTCAGATAGCACTCCGGTTAAAAAGATAGGCAAAACTTGATAAGATGAGAGAACTAGAATGGAGGACACAACACTCCGGTTAAATAGACAAGCAAGGGAGAATATGATCTCGATAAAAACGAGATGATGGTTAAAGAGAGCAACATCACAATGCCTCCGGAATGAAAGAATAGCATATAAATCAATGAAAGAATTGAATGGAGAAGAAAAAATGACAACTTCTCCCAGAAATGAATTAGGAAAATCCTCCTTACAACGAAGGGTTGAATGGGGTTGATGGAAAAATCAACAACGAAAACGAATAAGCTTGATGTGGGCTTATGGAAAACAACTCAAAATTATGAGGTGACAACCGGCCACTAACTTAATCAATTGATTTGATTGAGATCAACAAGGAGACGATAAACTTATTTCAGCAGGAGGATAAATGAAGAAACTGGGTCATTTATAAGCACCATAATAGCAACAATCCTTCGGGAAAGCTTTTAGGTGAAATACAACCCAAGATTACTCCAACAAATAAATTGAATGGTTGGAAAGATCTCCTGAACAAAGAAAATGATGGTTTTGAATATCTCATTCCTGACAACTTGTGAATCATGAAACATGAAGGGAAATTGTCAAAAATGGCATACCACCATCTCAAAGAATAAGGTAGAAAGAATTGCAATTGGAAGCATGATGAAGAATGCTTGAGCCCCAACAAGAATCTTGATGAAGACTTCGAGGATGAATTAAAACATGATGAACCACCCTGAAGAACTCCGGTAATGAAAGCATGAGAAGTGAAAGATGAAAAGAATAAGATTCAAGGCCTGTGATGAATTAGATGGAGCTTTGAAATGATATAATTGAAACAACTTGGAGCTCTGGAAAACAAGATGGAGAACTTAGGACCGAGAATATGATATGATGAACAAGCTCCAGACAAAAGAATTACATCACCTTGAAGGAATAAGAATAAGAATTATGGCATGCATCTCCTTCACCAATTTAAATTGATGACAACCAAAGGATTTGGCATACTACTTATTCTCGTTGCAAAGAATTAAAGAGAGGTCTAGCACAACCTTGGATAAATCTTCAACGAACCACCGGTAGGATTATGAAAAGAACAAATGAATTGATACGATAACAATGGAAGAGTAAACTTGAAAGAACCACCGTAAGAATATGGAGACGAACGAAGAGGCATCAATGAAGAATAGTTGGAGGGCAAAGTTGAAAACTGAGAATGAAGAAATATTCTGAAATGATGGCCTTCGGAGGATCACAATGGAAAGAATTCATGAAATGCTCCGGACGAGTATAAAAAGAATTCCTCATAATCGGAACAATAATGAGGATGGCATGAAGCTAGAACCACGAATCTTGGAAGAACGGGCCAAGATTAAGAGAAACACTTCTCCGGGTCTTCAAAATCTGAGAAGACGATGAGATACACCACCATGAATTGCATAGGCACTCCGTAATGAAGAATTAAAAGGTTGAACCAATGATGAAAAAAAGGAATTTGAAAGCGATCTTGGAGAAGGCATGTGACTGATGGGAATCATTCTTACGTCACAATTTGAAAGAATTTGAGTATAACTCCAGAAAAAATTAGAAGAGTCAGGTAAGATCCTAGGAAAAGACCTGTGGGTTAGGGCCCACTAAAAAGAAATCCCTGTTGAAAAGATTGCTTAAGAGATATTGCACCGGTTGAATTAAATGGCTTGAATAAGATGACAATCCTCAAAATAATTTGAACGGATTAAGAATGGAATTATGAATCTTCAGCACTCCGGATATGAATAGCAAGAGGAGAATGATTAATTGGAGCACCGGAATAAGAAAGCATTGTGAAATGAGGAAATGGATAAGATCAACACCGAAATCTTGAATTACATCCACCGGCAGAATCTGAGAACAAAAGAATGATGAACTTGAAGCTCTTGAGCATCTTCACGATAAATCACCGGATAAGAACATTGAAGGAAAAAAAAATGAAGAAACCTCACAAGAATAAAATGGATACTTCATGTGAGAATTGCTGGCTCCAAGAAGAAGAAGGGTGGGAGGGCGGGGAAAACAAAGACAACTTGAGATGATTGAAACAGACAAATCGTCAGATTTCTCAACGGCGTCTGTAAGGAGTAACTTGAAGAGAAGGCACACCGGTTGAAAAAAAGAATTAGCACTCCCGTAGAAATATGAGAACACCGATTAGGAAAGGTATGGAATCAACATTTGACATCGAAGCAACTCGAATACCAGAATCAAAACAAAAACAAAGGATGGATGTGTTTATGAAGAAGATTATGTTGCAACATATCTATCCGAACAGAGAATTGAACGAATGAATTCCGCAGGTACATCAACTTGACGAGAAGCCACTTGGAGAACAAAAGATAAATAAAAAAGGAACAAGGAACAGATAGAACAAATACAAGATAGAAGCTTCATTCCGCATCTTCGTGCTGAAAGCTCATGGAACGTGTTACAAAAGGGTTTTGCAATCCCCGGATCAGCATAGCCAAGGACCCTTTAAGATGCAACTCTCGATCAGAACAAGTCCATAAAACCACTTCACTCAATGTAGAACCCCGAACTTCATATCGTGCATCCGTTGGAAGAATGCCTAGAACTACTAGATGAACCCACCTATTAATTTTCGAAAGTTTCCAGTTATGCAATCAGGTGTTGGGGATACAGGGGAAGCACTGCGCAATCAACTCTAAACCTACATCCAGCTGTATCCATCCTTCAACACATAACCAGTTGTTCTCGGAAACCGTTTACCTCGGACCTTCGAAACGCATCCACTATACAAGCTATGGCAGTACTCCCGAACTACCTCCCCAGTACTGGGTGATGTCGGGGTTATCTTGCCACTAACCGCATAGGAGAGTTTTCGATGTCGGCCGTCTTAAGTATTCTAGTACTACCGCGATGGATTTGTGACGACAACACCTCGGAGCTCAACTCCCCGGGACACTGCCACAACCCCTAATGACAGGAGGCATCGAGAACAATGTTCTCGTCACAAAGACATCGAAACAATCCAAACAATACTCGCGAGATCCTAAAAAAAATTTGGTGCCTTTTTTGAAAATAGAAGAGGCAAGAGTAGTCGTCAGGAGTCCTCACCAGAGTGAAAAGAGATGGGGAGCAAAAGAAATCCTACTCTCCGATATATATATAGGACTCAAAACATTTTCAGTGTGTGCCTAGACTCAACCGTCAACGATTCGATCAATCAGTGGGGGCTTCTAGGTCGGAGAAGGCTCTGATACCAACTTGTAATGCCCAGGATGGGACTATACCTCCTACGTGTCGAGGCACGACTTAAAGGTATAAGCCCATCCTAGAATGATCTCAAGTTTGGTATCTTTGCACGACTCATGTAAAAGAGGGATTAAATTGCAAAAGAAGATAGTTGGCTTACACTCACCACTTCACACAATACATTACATAAGCAAAACATCATTCAAAACATCACAACCCGACTACGGGTGAAGATCCAAAAGAAAGATACCAAAACATAAAGCCACAGGTCAGGATCGAATCCTAGTAGAAACCACTACTGATCGTCAAAACGTCACAAGCATACGGCCACTCTCTTCATGGAACTCCCAATGAAGTACTTGAACCAGCTCCTGCGTCAAACTCGGCTGAACCTGCATCTGGTGTTGTAGTAGCTGTGAGCCACAAGGACTCAGCAATCCCATAACCATGGGTAACAAGACTAGCAAAGCTTTGTGGGTAGGAAGAGGTAAAGTGGTGAGGTTGCAGCAGCGGCTAAGCATAATATGGTGGCTAACTTACGAGTACCAGAATAAGATGAGCATCTACGCAAACGGTCGCAAATAGTAGTGATCGCTAAAGATCCTAAACTACATACGAATCAAACATAACCCCACCGTGTTCTCTTCTCAAAGTGAAAAGAGACGGTCACGGTTACTCGCACAGTTGTGTGTTTTACTTCGGATCATCTGTCAAGTTTTCTACAACCGGACATTAACAAATTCCAATCTGCCACATAACCGCGGGCACGGCTTTCGAAAGATCATAACCCTGCAGGGGTGTTCCAACTTAGCCCACCACAAGCTCTCACGATTAGCTGAAGTGATAAATATAATATCATCACCCCTTATCTTAGGGAAATCCGATCGGGCTCGGCATCCCGATAGCACAAGACATTTCGACAATGGTAAAACAAGTCCAGCAAGACCTCCCGGTGTGTCGACACCCTGATAGTAGCCGCGCGTATCTCGTCTCAGGACACGACCGGATGGGCGATGCTACAGGAGCCAATCCTCGAGTTTCCCCGTGGTGGCCCTGCAGCACCCCCGTTTGGGACCAACACCATCAGCACTGGCCCCCCTGCTATGTAGAAAGAATCCTCGGGTAGCGCTAACTCCCTATGCAATTTAATTAATTAATTAAGTTGTTATTATGAGCAAATTAAAACCAATGTTGGGCCTTGCTGGAGGAGTTTTATTCAAAGTCGAACTGTCAAGGGGTCCCCATCCACCCATCGTGTAAGGAACGCAAAATCAAGGAACATAATGCCGGTTTATCGGCGCCTAAGGTGGCATGAGTGGAACAAAACACCGAGCAAAAGGCCAAGCCTTCCACCCATGCCCAGTATATAGGTGTGTTAATAATAATTATAGATATTGTGATATAACAACAATAATTAGTAATGTGATGAATTGGCAGATGGGGAACAAACCTCTTGGTAGAATTTCTCTTTCCCTTGGTTCCACTATTGTTAGTAGCTTCTAGGGATTGTCTAATTAGGGACATTTGTGCCTCAGGAGTCTAACATTAGAGGAGAATATTGCAAGGTAAAACATGATAAGCAGATGATGATACTATATAGAATAAAATTTAGACACCATGGTTAGAGGTGGAGATATGTCTGCTATGGCAGCTCGGGAGTGGTCTCACATTTCATCAGTTTGAATGGGGTTGGATTTTTTGCCTGTCCGGTTTATTCTATTTTTAAGTAAACGCATGAGGTAAATACCAATGGTAAGATAATAGTTTGAGAAGAAAACTGAAGGAATATTGACCAACTTGTTGTTTTCAGTAGCAACTCATGCAAGATGTTCTTATGTAATATCCTGCTAATTAGATCAACTTATGATAGTGACATGACATATATGAAAATCTAAATACATTCAGTACAAGGGAATATTTACCTTGAGGGTTGGTACTGATGGTTGGATAGATGTACTTACTTCGTTCGGTATGCTTTTTCTGAACCAGAGACGGTCGAACTCAAAGACATTTGTTTTTTAGTTGAATGCTGTCACACCGTTGACCTGGAAGGGTAGCTCCCCATAATGAAGGCCTTTCTCATTAACACGGTACCTATGCTGGATATCATCAGTCATGTAAGAGTAGTATTTATTATACAATGCATGCTCATCCTCTACACTGCAATGCAAAATGATTGTCACGAAAAGATACCTAAGCTCAGACGACGTTGCCCATATTAACATCTAATCAAATGCCGTGTACCATTATGTATCATCACCTAATAACCCCCGAGCCGCACACGCTTATTTAAATGTACTGGATGTAATATTATTGAAGGTACACAAATCTTCAAAGCTACATGTAGCCTTTACAACAATCAAAAGCATCTTAAGATAGAAACGGTCACCGACATATGGATGTACATAGTATACACGACCTATTTTTTCACCAGTTTCGCACCTTTTTTCCAGAATTTCTCAGTTTGTTCCCACATCAATTCACTTGGGAAATTGCAATATGTCAATTGTTGAGCTTCTGGAAATTTTGGTTTGCAACAAACCATTCATTAAGTATAGTTTTCTTCAACTTTTCAACATTAGATACAATAGTTTCACGATTTTATTTTGATTTGTAAGTAATAGTATTCATGTAAGGTAAATGTATGTCTAATCTTTCAACTGTTGGTATTTTACAGTGTAGGGGAAATTCATTCAAGCGCCACAAGGAATCACGAGGGAACAAATGCCTGCAGTCTAAATATTCTTGTACGACAGTATGGAACATGATTATCAAGGTAAAGAAAATGCCATAAAGCGGCACAAGTGGAGGTGAATTAACATACTCTTTCTTTTTTGCCGTCCAATTGAATTGTGCATATTTAGTGGTTCTTTAATCCTTGCCCACTTACATTGCGGTAGGACTATACTTGGTCGGCTACCGCAATGTGGATGATGCACATATCTTCCCTGGTCCTGTAATCAAGAATGTTTAGGCATTTCTATTCTACTTAGGTTCAACATGCGTCACAAATAGATTATACAAAATCTGAAACAAATAGAAGGAAAGTAAAGAGACAAAATGGATGTGGTTGGTTGGAATGAAAATCAAACAAATCGCATAGAATTAACAACTAAAATCACAGTAACAAAGAAAAACATAGTAGATGATGATAAGGCAACAATATGTAAGAATGAGTCAGCTGTGGAACTTGTCCAGAAGCCATGCTTGCAATTGGGTGTAACCCACACAACTACGAGTAATTCCAACACGGAAATCCCAGCGAATGGGCACTGCAAACCTGCAAAGAACGAGGGAAACTCCGTACCTATGAGAACATGTAGGAGAATTAGAATGAGTAAGATGCATGGACATCAAGAATAGACATAGGCAACACATCAACAGTCATGGTGGAGAGACACATATGGCAGGAAAGAAGGGATGCTGCGAGGCATAATATAGAAGGAAGTGCGGGAGATTGGGGTGGCACACCAACACCACAAATTAATCACCTTCATCACCCTCTACCATCACCACCATTATGATAGGAGGTGGACAATTGACCTTTAAGGCAACAGTTCTAGATTCGGATACGGGAGGGGAAGGGGCGTGAGGTAGACGTGCAAAGCATGGAGGACGTTGTAGTACGACGACAGTCGGCAGTGGAAGCCGATGGGACGGGCGGACGCCGAAATTTCCATAGACGAGCACTGCAAGATAGGAAATTTAAAAACAACAAGAAAGAGGCTAAGGAAGAAGTGTAGGAGGGGTGGACTGTACCATTGTGGGGGCAGTCACACACGCCCACAGCGGATCACCAGCCCATCGAGGAGTGAGGAACACCATCGCATCGAGAGGAGGGAACGACAACACGAAGGAATAGAGGAACTGTCATTGGGGGTGGGATACAACTGAACCCTGGGCTACTTGGGCCGTTAGTGTATGATAGGGAATAATTGGGCGGGCCTTCACGATGCGATTACTGACAACAACAGGAGGTTGCTCTACGAAGTAGCGGCCCGCAAGAAGGTACATGACGCGCGCAGGGTGACCAGGGACGACCGACTTTGATCTATATCATACGTTCGATATCCGATGGCCGAGACAGTCAAATCTCTATGGAGGCTTGTAGCTATCTGCATTATACTATTTTTATTTAAGGTATAGTCCTTGGGCATAAAATTTCTGAAAGAGGTATTGAGGTAGATATAGCTAAAGTTGATGCAATTGAGAAAATGCCATGTCCTAAAGATATTAAAGGTATAAGAAGTTTCCTTGGCCATGTTGGTTTCTATACTTGTTCATTTAAGACTTTTCTAAAATGTCTAGATATTCTACAAAAATATGTTCCATTTGTTTTCGAGATGACTGTGTAGACGCCTTTGCAATACTTAAGATAGTCTTAATTTCTGCACCTATATATTCTTCAACCACCTGACTGGAACCTACCCTTTGAAATAATGCGTGATGCTAGCACTACGAAAAAAAACCACTTCTGTTATGATACATGTTTGTCACAGTAGGTCATGATTTCTGTCATGCATGTACACCCATAACGATTTTATGATAGAATCAAGATAATCATACATGTGCTGTTGTAGAAGTGTTCTATGACAATACCAAAATTATCATCATGAAAGTGTCCACTTCCATGATGATAAATGGCGCGTCGCGGAAGTGTTTTCGTCAAGGGTGACCGGCACGTGGCATCCACCATAACAGGTCGCCGTTAAGCTATCGGGTTCCAGTTTGGATCCGATAACCCGTTAACAGCCATGACCAATGGTGATTTTCCAGGTGTAAAATTCTCATTGGCCGGAGGAACCACGTGTCGGCTCCCCGTTGGGACAGATGTCATCTCTACAATGGATGGAAGACGCCTATGATATGTCGACACGTGGCACAATCCAACAGTGGCCCATTTGTGGTAAAAAGGCCGGCCCAGCTAAAGGCCCACCATATTTTTTCAAACAATAGTGGGCCGACCCGTTAACAACCTGCCCTGTTTTGGGTTAAGGCCCATATCAGATCTGGCCTGTTAACAACCTGTCATGTTTTGGGCTAAATTACGGCCCATATCATATCAGGCCCATAATAGGCCACTGCTGTTTTGGGCCCATTCTAAGCCTGATTTGTATTTCAGCCTGTTAAACGCCTGTTTACCAGTTCGGCCCGATAATCGTTTCGACCTTCTAGCGGCCCTTGGTGCATCTGGGACATTGTCGTCCCGGTTTCACTTTAGGCCATTTAACGGCTCGTGCTGAAACTGGGCTATTTCTTCTCCGAAGTAACTTTAGGCCTCTTAACGGCCCATAGTCTTCGTGGATAAATATTATCCCAACGTGCGTGTCGGCCTGTTAATGGCCTGTGTAACAGTTGGGCCTAATTACAACACGCGTTGAATCTAGCTTGCTTACAGCCCATCTGTTAATGGCCCATGACATAGTTGGGCCTACGGTCCACGTTGATAGCGGCCTGCTTAAAGCCCAAAAATTTATTGCGCCAAACAGGGCCCGAGATATATTTTGGCCTGTTAATAGCTCGTTTGTTATTTGGGCCAAACATGGGCCTAAGACAGTTTCGGCCTGTGTTGGCCCATGAATTTTTTGGCTCAACACTAGCCTAATCTAGTTTTTAGCTCGCTAAAAGCCCATGGCATTCTCTAGCCCAGCTGGCCCGAACTGGAAGTGCACCACAAGCAACGAGACCACTGATTACATACACTGAGCATCAAAGGTCGCCACCAGTGCATATAAACGCGCCGCCAAAAGAATATACAAAATAGACAACACTTCAGAAGGCATTAGGCCTGCCCTGGAAGTGCACCACAAGCAGCAGAACAAGCTGATGAGACCTCAGTTGTGTCAACGATAGATGCTCTAACCCTAGCTGCGTAGCAAGAAAGCACGCATGGTTGTCCTCTGAGGTCTTACTTACATCGTTGACATCAAGTTGGAGCTGAGCTGTATCAAGCCTTTCCGCTTTAAGTTGAGATTGAAGAAGTCGAACTGATTGAGGCAGCAACTGCATATAAGTTGTCTCACAACTGCCGGCGAGTTTCTTCAACTCACTGTCTTCATCAAGACATGACCATGGGGTCATCTCGCTCTCTTCAAGATGGTTGGGCTCACTATCTTCCCTAAAGTTCTGCCTATCATAAGAGATCTGATTCCGAAAGAGAAACACGGAGACACGGAGACACGTATCAGGTTTCACAAATATATAAGCAAATAAATGGATCTGCTCTGCATAAGGAACATGTTTTTACAACTACAATTTAAAACTGGCAGTTGTTGCAAACATCCAATCAGATGTAAACACCAAAGTAAACAACATTGGAGGAAATGATGCCTATCCAAATCTATAGTAGAACAAAGTTTGAAGGCTTGAGAAGGATGAACTTAAATTACATGTAACACGGGCTGGACACAACCCTTCTCCATGTCGATGGAAGGATAATTCAAGAAATTCCCCAAATAAACTTCTTTATAAGCGTTGCCTTTGTTCTACATTTTGTATAGAGTAAATATAGATCAAATAATATTGGAAGAAATTGAGGATAATGAAGCTGAGGTGTAGAGTGAAGATACATAATCAAATAGCTATTAATTAAGTACATCGATACAAGGCAAAAGATACTGATAAGAGTAATGCAGACATCAACGTTTGCAGTGGAATTGGCTTTATGCTACATTTAGGTAAGAGTAAATGTAGATCTGATAATTTGGAGAAAGTGTGGGGTTGGGCAGATAAGATGCATAGTAATGCTAGACAATCAACTATCTCACAATGGAAGTACAGTAATACTACCACCGTCCCTTATTACTTGTCGCTCAAATGGATGTATCTAGCACTATTAAGTTCTAAATACATCCAATTGAGCAACAATTAATTCGATATAGAGGGAGTACATGACAACAGGTACTTACATGAGCAATCCAGAACTTCATAACCATTGTGTTAATTCTACATTTATGTAAGAGTAAATATAGATCTTATAATTTCGAGCAAAGGGTGGATAAGGAAGCGAACATTTACAGTGATGCTACATAATCAAACACAATGAGTGTAAGTATGCTGACAAAGGGAAAGAGGTACTGACAAGAGCATTGCAGTGCCCAGTATTGTTGTGAGATCCTATGATCGTTTGAGAAAGGAGATTCATCTAAAATTAGTTTTCATACAAGAGAAAAGGTAAGGCACATGCAGAAATGTAAGATTTCAAATGTTGAATTGATATCATAGACAGTACCTGACGCTGGGCTCTCCACAGTTCTAATAGGGGTTTTTCTAGTGGAGTAGGGGTAAAGTGTGGTACAGTTGAGCCTGTGTTTTCTGTGGCTGCTGATCTATCTGATTTAACAGGTATCACTGCCTTTTCCAAATACCTAGTTCGTACTCCTTGAGGATCTACACTCACCCTCTTCCTTTTGGATATCTATTGCGAAAGAAAAACATTTGACTGGAAAAACATAGTATGATGGCACATAGAATAGATATAGAAAATGGATTCACTAATGCAGGATGCTGCTAACGCGACACTACAATCAGAGACCCTTCGACGAAACTGTGTGCGATGCATTAATCGCAAATGATGATGTAAAAAACCCATTAAAAAGATGCAAAACGTTTGCGATGGTGGATACATCAAACACAATTCAGATTTTAGATGTGTGTGCGATGTGGGGCATATGGTTGATCCATATGAACTGTTTGCGATGAGGCAGAACAATAGAAATGGGTAGCCAGATGAAGGTGTGTGCGATATACGACATACAGTTCACTCGGATGAACTGTTTGTGATTAAGCAACACAAAAGAAACGGTCAGCCCGATGAATGTGTGTGCGATATACGACATAAAGTTCACTCGGATAAACTGTTTGCGTTGAGCCAAGAGAACATAAATGGTTCAACTTAACAAGATGTGTGTGATACACAACAAACAAGTCTGCAATCAGAAATGTGTGGGAAGATCGATAACAACACAGACGATTCCTGTTAACAAGCCGCATGTGTTGTGAGCGAACGATTGCTGGTATACAATTGTGAGTGATTGATGAAAACATCACCGACGGGTTCCATTGTTTAGTCCTTGTGTGATGTGATTTTCTCTGTCCGCACAACATCTATGCTTTGTCTACCGAGCATCAACATATATACTTAAAAACCAGCATTGCCTAACCAAATTAAGCATACAATTACACAAGTGACTACACACATAACATTTCCACACACCAAAGTAAGCAATTACATGCATACTAAACTAGGAGAAACGAGAATTTAATCATCCACTTCTTGTTGAGACGACGCTTGCCATTGCTCTACTTTCGGCTGGATCCCTAGCTGTTTTGGGGAAGGAGGAACTTCCTCATGTCAACGATCCACCTGTACATATCGTAGCTCGTGTACGCCTCCTTGGCCGCGTACACGACGTGAGCTTTTTCAAGTTTCTCCATCTAGGCCGAGTGCCAGGCACGCTTGTCCTTGTTGCAGGAATCCTTCATGTCTCTGTAGTAGGGATCGATGATGGCCTCGGTGAGGTGAACCAGTGAGTCCTTCTCATGCTCGTTGCTGCCCCAGATCTTGTATTGGCCCTGGATGTCGACAAGTTTCTGGCAGGCGATGCCCGAATTCTTGAGCACCTTAACATTATTGGTGATGTCCTCCATAGCGAACATGTAGTGGGGGCTGTTGACAAACCTGGCGAAACGCTCGCAAGGCCTTGTGGCCAGGCAGTAGTGGTAGACGAGGACATGATTGTGCACGCACATCTGGGCGACGATGACCTTGGGACGAGACCCGACACGAGCGCGGGTGTATGTCGGTGTCAAAACCGGCAGATCTCGGGTAGGGTGTCCCGAACTATGCGTCTGAAGATCGATGGTAACAGGAGGCTGGGGACAAGATGTTTACCCAGGTTCAGGCCCTCTCGATCGAGGTAAAACCCAACTTCCTTCTATATTAATATGAGTGAATATGTGTACAAGAGTTGATCTACCTCGAGATCGTAAAGGCTAAACCCTAAGTCTAGCCTATGAGGATTGTATGATTCTCTGTCTCTATGGACTAAACCCTCCGGTTTATATACACACTGGAGGGGCCTAGGGTTTGTACATATCATCTTGCAGAGGAAGGAAAATCTACACCCGAGCCTAAAACTTGCCATTACAAGAATCTAGGAGTCCTATCGGGATACGAGAGATGATCTTTTGTAATAATCTTCATGGTCCACCAGTCCGGCCCACCAGGAGTTTGTCCGGCCACCCGAGGACCCCATGATCCAGGACTCCCTCAGTGTACTCAAGGTCGAACCCGACCACCTTGTACTTATCCTCAGCAAGCAACATCTCCATGATGTGTATGGAGTGCTCCACCCAGACCTGGTTGTCGGTTTACACCACCGAGAGCTCTGCGAACCTTATGTGGGTGTCCACCACGACATGCATGGTGAACTGCTTCTCGTCGTCAGCAGCCGCTCAGAGCGCCATTGGAGCCGCGTACCCTCTAAGAATTTTTTCGTGGTGGGTGTGCTTCTTGCAATAGTGGGGCGCGATCGAAAGGTTGAAGAGACACAAGGCTTAAATGGATGCTGTAATAAATGGGGGCCGTCCGGCCTGTAATCATCACGTCTTGTCACATCATTCATAGCGGAAGATTCCAATGCATGCTTGAGAACACCGCACGTGTTTCGTTTGACAACGCGTGGGCTCAAAGAGGCACCAAATGTATCGGTGCTGAGCCTGTTCCCGCTCAACCGCACAGTTTATCGCGCAAGCTTCCCGCCCGGCTAGTTTGTCCACGTGTCGGCTAGAAGAGGGACAAATCATGGGCGTTTATTGGCAAAAAGATTTGTAAAAATGAAGTGTGTGGAATGACTTCGGTCATAAGTTTACCCGTGGGTGATGAGGTCAAAGTTACACGGAAGGGTGATGATGGACACTCGAGTGCGGTAATTAATTCTGCGCTCGGGAGGGCACACGGTTGAAGAAACCAGCTGTGTGGAATTATGTCGAAGATCGTAGTCGAGTTAGCTATATAGATCATGTGCTATGAGATCGACAAGGTAAACACATTTGAGAATGGTTAGTAAAATCCAAGTCCATTGCATATTAAGGTCAAAATAGTGCTACCAATATACGAGTCTCATTCGATGCCATTTCAACGATTATACGACAAAAGCTTGAAATATTGCAAGGTTCAAATTGCAGAGTTATATGGCTCAAATTCGAATATTACAGGGTTCAAACTATTATTAGAAATGATATTCAGCTCATCAGCTACAAACACCCGAGATGATCCACTAAACATGGATATAAGAGAGGTTCAAACTAATATTACCACTTGTAAGGCTGGTTTCAAAACTTCATAATTTTTGCAAAGGGGTCAGCCACTGAGAAGTCATGTATGGGGTTGTCACGATGACTTATGATTACTCTATCATCTGAAGTTCCAAAATGAAATTCAGCTTTCTCGGAGCCTATTCCTTTCTACCGCAGCCGCCGGCGCTGATCAACAAACCATACATTTTTGCGAAATAAAAGTAGGGCAAACCTCATTACCTTCAGCACCCTACGCTGACAACAAGGAACCTAGCGAATATAATCTCCGGCAAGGTCCCTCGGTAGGAGTTGAAAGTAATTTCTGAGAGACGCAGATCTAGGCATTCGATGTGATTGTTATATTGTATCACATTATACACCACCGGGCCTAATGTTATCTGCAAAATAAGATAACGTGTTAGTGCCTACATGCGGTTTTGAACACTACTACATGCCTATTTGGTTTGCAGGATTTGTAATGACTACAATCTAGAAAAATGTAACCTTCTTCACAAGAGGTTGGAGTGGATGAAAAGTTCAAGAAAACTAGTATAGATGAATCCAAAGGAGAAATGCTTATGGATTCTAACCATATGGATTAAGCAACCAATATGGGGGGGGCATGTATGTAATGAAATCCTCCGAAAATCCTCCAGAAATCGTAGTACATTATCATTGTAAACTTGGATAAAGGTGTCAAAATTTGAACTCATGATTAACATTTAACAAGAAAGGAACATCACCTCGATATATAGCTTCTCCAGGCATGGAAAGCATGTCAGGAAACTGGCAACTTGGTCCAGGTTGGGGATGATAGATTCTAGTGCCAAGACCTTCATTGTGCGCAGTTTCGGGTTCAAGCTTGTCGAAATCATTTTCTGGATGACAGACGAATATACATCTTCAAAATTAGAAATAATGTTAATTTCTAGAAGGAGAAGTAGAAGGCGGCTGTTGTACCTGAACGGGCATGGATCCAATAACAAGTTTGGAGTATTTGTGAGACGAGTAGCCCACCACTGCCAATTTCGACGCAGAAATGATATTGATTCTCGTGGGACCTTCTTGATCAACTACAAGTAATCTCTCAAGTGAAGGTGTGTCCTCAATGACCATACCGTGGTTCACATTTTGTGATGTCTTCTTGTAGCACCAGCAACACACATAAATAGTCCAAAGAGTCATGGAGGTGATGTGGAAGCTACTCAACTGTAATGCCAGTATGAGATTATACCTCCCATGTGTCGAGGCACAACTTAAAGGTATAAGCTCATACTAGAATGATCTCAATTATGGTATCTTTGCACGACTCATGTAAAAGAGGGATGAAATTGCAAAAGAGTAGTTGGATTACACTCGCCACGTCACACAATACATTACATAAGCAATCATCATCCAAATAACATCACAGTCCGGCTACGGACGAGGATCCAAATGAAAGATACCATAAATAAATACCACAAGGTCCCAATCATAACATCCAAGTAAGAGCCCTACTGATCCTCTGGATAAGACACGTAGTATCGCCCACGTTCTTCGTCGAACTCCTAGTACAACTCTGAACCACCAGCTGTGTAGTTCACCACGGTACCTGCATCTGGTGTTGTGTAGAATCTGTGAGCCACGGAGGACTCAGCAATCCCGTTCCCGGGTAGCAAAACTATCTAAGCCTTGGGTGTGGAACAAGGCTGAAGAACAAGGTTGCAGCTGCACTAGCACTAGCTTACGTGTTTAGAGCAAGAAGAGAAGTGCCACGATCGTCAAAGTGACCACGAAGTGATCCTATCTAAGCACGTCAAACATAACTCCATCGTGTTCACTTCCCGAACCCCTTCGGAAAGCGACTGTCATGGTTACTCACGCTGGTAGGTATTATGATCATAGTGTCAAGTTTTCTACAACCGGATATTAACAAATTCCCATCTGCCACATGACCGCGGGCATGACTTTCGAAAGTTCAAAACCCTGCAGGGGTGTCCCAACTTAGCCCATCATAAGCTCACGATCTGCGGAGTGCAACTCCAAGGTGGGAAGACCCGAGTATTCTCGGAATCCCGTGCTCAAGATATTCCGACTAAGGTAAAACTAATCCAAGAAGTCCTCCCGACGTGCCGACACCCTGATAGTAGCCGCGCGTATCTCGTCTCAGGCAACAACCGAATGGGACATCCTACGGGTTTTTACCAGCCCTTGAGTTTCCTCGAGGTGGCCCCGCAGCCTGCCCAGTTTGGACCAACACTCTTGTGGAGCACTGGCCCGGGTTGTTAATTAAGAAAAGGGTTTATAACTCCCTATGCAAGTTTTAGTTATTAGGCAAATTTAAAACCAATGTTGTGACTTGCTGGAAAAGCTTTAGCGCTAAGCGGGTTATCGAGGGGGGGGGGGCATAAACCCCAACCATGTTAGGGACGCAAAATCAAGGAACATAACACCGGTTTAAACGGTTCCTAGGGAGGCATGAGTGGAACGAAACACCAAGCAAAGGCTTAGCCTTCCACCCATTGCCAAGTATATAGATGATTTAGTTAAACAGTTGATATAGTGTGATATCCCAACAATAACTTCAACAAGAAGCAAAACTTCGAATCTTTTCTTGCAACTAACAACGCTATAAGAGGGGCTGAGCAATGCTTACGTAGCCAATCAAAGGTTTGCTAGGTTGGGTGGTTAGAGAGATTCATGGCTACAATAGGAGGCTGACAAACAAACATAGGCATCGAGGCAATAAGCTAAAGAGCGAGACATCTAGCAATAGGCAAAGATAGTAATGATATCTGGGTCAGGTCATCTTGCCTGTTGAATCCTCGGGGAAAACGTGATCTTGCTCCTCACACTCAACCTCGGTAGAAACCTCGTACTCAGTATCTTCACCAGGCTCTAACCAAACACAACAATGCAACAACGGAACAAAATCAATCAACATGTAGTGCTCAATCACATGATGCATGAACATGAAGCATGTGAACAAGGAAAACATGATGCATGTCCTAGGGGTCACAATAGTGCAATAACATCACAACCTCAAGATCAACCACACATAAAGAAACAAGCAAAAGAACAAGTTGGCAAGTTTATGTAATTTATCAAACAAGCAACCAACATGTTTTAAAGAGGTTGGTTAACATGGCAAGGGTGCACTAACATAACAGCAACATGCTAGCAAAATTAAATGGGCTGGAAAATAAATACAACAATATCCAGAAACTCCCATATTCATTTATTTGCATTTGGGACAGATTTGAAATACTTCTGTGATGGAGTTGTCAAACATGCTAAACAACATCACCAAAATATTCTACACATTTTTCTACCCCAAATGCATATAAAGTTTGTTAAATTTGGAGTTGTAGCGAATTAGTTATGGATTTTGCAAGTTTGAGCACATTTAAAATCAAATTTAAATTCAAACAGCATTTAAATGTTGTTAAACATGGCAGCAAGTGACATTTTCATAATCTACACAAAAATCTAAGCACTTTTCATATAGGGCTCATATTCATATGAAGTATAAATATGCAGACATTAATTAAAACAGAAAAACAGAAAAAGAAAATAAAACAGAATAAGCGCCAGGTCTAAATTGACCCAGGCTCAGCTCGCCACTGACGCTGACAAGGGGGCCAGGCAGGGCTGAGCTGGCAAGCGGGTGCGCGCGGGGGCTGGCGCTGGAGCTGTGAGGCCGGCAGGTGGGGCCCTGTTGTCAGCCTCACACAAAAACGAAAAAGGGGCGAAATAACCACATCGCCCGCGAGGGATCGAACCCACGCCCTTCTGACGAAACTGACGGAGACACACCACTACACCACTGCATCGATCTTGACAGAAAGGAAGCAGCATATCTGAAGATTATAACGCAACCGCAGAACAAGGGAGCATTGGCCCTCGTTGGAGCCGCTCCGGCGACCATTAGGCACGGCGGAGGGGTGCGAGAGGGAGCAGGAGGAGTCCCGCATCCAACCAAACTACTGGCAGCACCTAAGGGGCACTGCATCACCGGCGGCGAGCATATATAGAACGGCGGGGACGGAACGACGGCGAGGCGATGCAAGGCACTAGGCGGCACGACGACTTCACAGGGAGGTCCTACGCATCTAGGCGGAGCGAACGGGCAGCACGGCAACAGCTAAAGAGGTCGGAGCACTCGCCGGCGACGAGGTCCGACGGCGGCACGATCGGGCGCTCGTGGAACTACGGCCTAGAGCATGCACAGAAAGGGGAAAAGGGCTTGGGGAGAGAGAGGAGCTCACCACGAGCACGGCGGTGTGCTAGACTGGCTCTGGCGTGGACGGAGTCGTCAACGGCATGCCTCGAACACCTACGGCCACCGTAGAGGAAGAAGAGGAAGAAGCGCTCGACGGAGAGGCACTCGAGTCCGCGAGGTTGACGTAGTGGAACAAGAGGACGTCGTGGAAGAAGCTGGACAACTTTGGCGAGGCCGAGGACGACGCGGAGCTCGCCGGTGATGAGAGGTTGCTCTCAGATGCGCTCGGGCGTCGATGGTGGCGGCGGATCTGGGGGATCCTAGCTCTCCAAACGGCGAGAGGGGAAAGGGAAGACCTAGGGAGGAGTGGTGGACACGATTTGGGTTTAAAAGAGGGGCTCGGCGCACGGCCTCGATGTCCGTGAGCTGATGGCGCGACGGTTAGCGCGGCGTGCTCTGCTTTTCTGACGGAGGAAGACGGAGGCGAGGGAGATGTGCCACTGACATGTGGGGCCTCGCACTCGGAGTGGCTACGGCGCGACTGCGCGGCTCTGGCTGGGCCTGCGGTGCTGGGCTGCGCTGCGCTAGAGAGAAGCTGGGCCTCGGGGAGAGAGAGAGGGAGGAGGAGGCCTAGGTTGATGCTGGAGGCTGCTGCTCTGCTTCTTTTCTTTTTATTTCCTCAGGCAGAAAAAGAAAAGAATGCACATAAATAAAGGAGAAGAATTAGGGGAAAAGAAAAATACCCCTAAGCTCAGTGAATTAATCTCTATTTAAATAAAATGACTTGGACATTTTTAGAGGAAGAAAGATAAAAGGAGTTGAATATAGGCCAAACTCTTGATATTTTAAAACCCAACCAAATCATATTCAAATGAGATGATATTTGGTGGAGAGGTTGCTCACATGGTGCAAGATTTAAAGGAGAAGGAAGAACCACTATGGCACTTGCTAGGTGGCTTGCAAAATAGATCAAAGAAGAGGCCAGAGAGAAAGAAGGAGAAGAATAAGAAGAAAAGAAGAAGAATAAGAAGAAAAGGAGGGAGAGGGGTAGGGTTTAGATAGGATAGTTGAACCCACACACAACAACACATCACAAGGTCTCACAATGCAAAAAAGAAATTAAACTATGATGCCATGATGATATGATGATTAGCAATGCAAGGATGCAAAAATAATAAAAGGTATGCAATGCAAATAAAATAAAAGACAAGGACCCCCAAGGAAATGACAAGGATCAAAGAGGAAGCTTTATTGCCATAAAAGGGAAGTGTTACATTTGGGGCATTACATTAACCCATTGATGTCCTGAACATGAAGGTACCCGAGTGTAGTACAGCCACGGAGCAGGCGCTCCATGTCACCATTTGGGAGGCAGACGGCGACGAGCTCGAGGTGCTTCAATCAGGTAGAATAAGAGCGGATGAGTCATTAAGGGGGGTGGCAGTTTCCTGAACTTGGCGACGCGCCATCATCAAAAGTGAGCTCCTCAATCTGATCTAGGGCGGGGGATCAGAACCACTCGTCAAGCTTGGCTCGGTTCTTGCAGTTGGAATAGAACTTTCCCATGCTAAGGCCTCTGGCTGGGCCATGGTGATTGCCGAGGATCTTGGAGAACGCATCCAAGCCTTTGCCATAGCCATGGCAAAGCTCGTGGGTGTCAATGAGGTCGATAGGGGTGTAGTGCCATAGGGGGCATCATCGATGGGAAAGGACGGTTGTCCATGCCCCATATTTGATTGGGAGGAGGGAGATGATGACTATCAACATATCATCGGGGAGGCTGCTGATGAAGTCTATGCCTCCTGGAGTCGCTTGCGGTTCTTGCTCGGCCCAGCTCTGCTTGTTGGCAGCCCCGTTCTCCACCTCCGGAGTCTCCTCGTGAGCGGCGCCTTCTGATAGAAGTGGGAGTACAAGGAATATTGAGTTAAAAAGGGCAATAGAAAAGTGTATTGGTAACTACAAGTTAGTAAGTAGGAATAGAGTAAGAAAATGGAATAACAATTGGTTGCTTAAATACTACACAATTCCTTTGATATTGCTGGGTAAGTCAACATGTAGATACTTGAAAAGAACACTTACTTCCAAGAAAGTCAGGACGGATGATATCGTCGGGGAAGTTAGCATATAGCTCATGACCAGGCTCTTTTATGTGCAATGCAATTTTAGTGCCAGCTTTCAGTACATAAAACTTATAAATTTTGTGTCCAAAGCCCCGTGGCAAAATGGGAGTGACCACATTCATCAAGTCTTACATAAGCAATGATTGTAATCCATGGTTTGTGTTTAGTATGACATCCCTACAGTGTTGATTTATGTAAAGGGCAAGATTTTGCACTACATATTCAATTGCATAGGAAGGGACGCGCTGCAGAAAATGGTAGGATTGTTAAAGAATATGGTAACATGCAAATATGGGTGAAATTGAAAGAACTGTACAACAGTTGAAATCAAAGGACAAAAATCTATAATTAAACAGATAGGGTAACCATGATGTCATGGAAATATGAGAGAAATCGAAAAAACAATATATCATTAATTTGCCTAATATAGAAAGAAGAGAAAAAAAATCCCCTTTGACGTATATGCTGCATGTGGCTCCTTTTATTGAAATGCAACAACATATAGTATATGTTCAGGAAAGTAGGCCATACCAACCGATTTAGGGTGAGATTAAACATACCGCACGCATCCTCAAGTCATCTGCTACGATGAGATGGAACTCCATGCATGTCTGGCCGAGGCTGCAAAGTCCTTATGTGTCCACGCACTATACACTCTATGAATGAAATAAAATTGTCAAATCAGCTCAAATAAAAATGAATTCACGGCGATTTCGGTCGGGTGACTAAAGTAGGCAGATGAACTGGGATAAGAGATGAGATAATATCTCATTAAATTAGTTACCTTATTGTCCATGAGAAAAAACCCTTAATATGGTGGATTCCCCAATTGGGCGGAGCTGGGTCGACCACGAGCAGTGTCGAGGAAGTCGATGGCGATAGGCGATGGCAAGTAGAAGTGGCGAAATATGGTGGGGTTTGCTGGCAGCCTGCGGGCAGTGACAGACGTCGAGCTAAGTGGTTTCGGCGGTGATAGGCGGTGCCATGCAGAGTCGCGGAGGAGCTTGTGCAGGTGTGTATGGGGACCGGAGGGGGTGGCGGGCGGGGTGAGGGTTTTTGTGATGTGGGGATGGTGACGGTTTTCTTTTTTCTTTTTTGAATTGGGTGGTGAGGGTTTTCTATCCCACAAAGAGTTTCACAGGCAATGGTTTGCTAGAGCCAACCGTGTGTGATTGACGTAGCAGGGAAAATGAAATTCATTGCATACAGTTCCAATTTTGGGAACCGTGTGTCATTGACGTACAACCTACGTCCTGGTTTATTGTCCCCTTTGTAATTTGTGCCAAATTTTGACCAAATATTTAACTAAAAAATGTTTATGCATGTCACAAAAAATTATTTAATTGACACTATGTTCAAATAGGCTTCCAACGATATAATTTTTGCTGACCTGCACTAACATTTTGTCAGTTAAATCTTTGATCAAAATTTAACACAAATTACAAAAGGGACCAATAAACCAGGACGGAGGTAGATTCTATCAACAGAACTGGTTGTATCCATATCCCACATTTAGACATAACTAAACATAGACTGAACATACTCAAACATAGATAATAAGCGTACACAAGCATAGTTCAACCACATGTATATAGTTCAACTATCATTAAGCATACTCAAGAAAATTTATAATTAAGATACTACATAGCAACACATAGTTCGATCCCACATCTCATCTCATCTGCCGGCATGATCCTGAAGCTTCTCCGGGTACTCGGCGTATGCGGCGTGCGGCACCCTACGAGAACGCACTACTCAGATTTACACATGTAAGAGATACATAAGAGGGGTGAGAGAAAGAGTTTTTCTCTCAGTGGGTCCCACATGTAAGTGAGACAAGTAGGCAGGGGCAAAATGTCCAAGAAACGTCCGATAGACGGTCAAAGGTCTTTGATCAGACAGAAACAGAACGGAAGGACATTTCTGTAAGGCCGCCTAACGGCGGAGGGGCAAATTTGATTATGCTTCAAAATTAGGGGTAAATATGAGTAGTGGGTTCGAGTTAGGGACACAAATGTAAAAGACCCTTATAATTAAGACACTACATAGCCATACATAGTTCGATCCCACATCTCATCTCAACTGCCGGCATGATCCTGAAGCTACTCCAGGTACTCGGCGTACGCGGCCTGCGCCACCCTACGAGAATACTTCTGCTTGAAGGTGCCAACGACTCATCCTCTTGCATGCGCCAGAACACTTTGATACACGGGATGCCGCTTTTGGTTGCAAAATGAGCATCGATAGCCCCAGTTCCAGGTCCTAATACGCCTATTATGCATTCCCTCATAAAGCTCCCTGAGGATTTGCCTCTTGTACCTCCTTTGGCCATCTTCATCCTTGCTGTCGACATCATCAGACAACACCTATAAATATAGTAAAAAATGTGGTGTCAAATTAATGTTTACAAACTAATCTCCAGTGAACATTTGGCAGTTGCCAAAATTTGGCATCAAATCCAGGTTTACATGCCGTAAAGTAGGATTAGGAATTTATGGCTATTTTTAGACATATCCAGAGATGATGATTCGATTTTTAAGCACAATCGTCTATGTACAGACCAATCTTGAAGAAAATAATGGCACAAACATATATGTAGGTTATTCAAAATCAATTGTCAAGACCTGGCTAGAAATTATTAGCATGAACACTAACCACCGTTGGATTATTAACAGAAATCATTTGCACAGATGAAACAACTAATCACTTATCACGTGTACCATTCAAACAATCAATACACTACACTGATCTAATGAAACTTACTCAGATTTCATGTATTGGGAGAACATAACCATATGATTTCTATTCTAAAAAGGGGGAGGCAGGACGCAGGAGTAACCAGAGAAAACCTAGGATGTATTGGACACGTAAATGGGTATAGATGACTAACTGGTTCTTCATCGTCATCGAAGTCGTCACCCGAGTTGTCACCAGAGTCGGTGTGGACCTCCAGCTCCGGCCGTCGAAGCACGACGGTGTCGACGAAGTTAGGGTGCAGCGTACCTCGCCGGCGGAGATGGCAACCTCTGTCTCCATTTCCATGCCATGCATTGGTGCTTCAGCAGCCCCGACGTCGCCACTCCCTCCGATGGGGCGCCTCGGTGGCATCCTCATATACTGACGGCTTTGAGCACTGAGAGCGGCATCGAGGATGCAAGAAGAGAGAAAGGATTGTGCATGTGGCGAGGATGGGGGTGCGGCACCTCGGGTGTGCCACTAATATGGAGTAGTGGGAGAGAGGCGAGCGACGATCAAACCGCTGGCTCGCCGCCCGGTCAGCCCACGCACCGGATAGTTGGCATGCCTACCTTCATTTCACACAGCTACTCACATGCCTCCCGATGATACTGCATAGTGAGCACGCCTCCCGTCAATTCACACACTTGCATAGACGCCTCCCGGTCTGCCTCCACGGCGGACTGCTCACATGCGTCCCGTCAACTCACGCCTGCTCGCATGACACACGGGTCGCGTGGTGGCACGCATATTGTTTTTCTATTTTGATGATTAATGCTACCGCTTTATTGCTTAACAGAAGCATGGCACATATCCATTGTTGGTCTAACGCCCACGGTTCGAATAAATAATCCGTTTGCGATATTGGTTTCCAATTATGAATAATCTCCTGTTTGTAAGAAGATAAAGATTACGTCAAAACTTGTCTCAAATTTGACAAACAAGTACAATGCCAGTGTGTATTGGTGTCCATATGAAGACACAATAAGTATCATGAATTTCAAATAAGTTTTGGATGTACTAGGTTTAAAAATCAAGATTCTCAATGTTTGAAATTTCTTGCACGGGGAGTAAACATGCACCCAGTGAGACACATGTGTTTTTTCAATCCATTTAGGTGCACTATCACGTGTGCATGTAGCTCAAATTTTATTTTTGCACATTGTACCCCTAGAAAATCAATCAATGTACTAAAACGTCTTAATGATCTCTGTTTTTTTAAATTAAAACATCCCTCCTTTGGTAACTATGAGTCGTGAACCACCGTGTGGTTTGGCCATTTTGTGAGGCACGTGCCACATCAAAGTAGTGAATTCGTTATTTAAAACATTACACAACCCTTTCATACATACATGTTTTGGCCACATGCGGTTAGTGGTTGTCCTACACGACACTCACTCGCGTGTGACGCTTTCTGTGGGCCCACGAGGTCGTCGTCTATCACTTTGACCAACAGCCTACAGAGAGGTTAATTTGACCAACAAGGTAGAATCTTTTTTGTTTGTGTTATGGTGGGAGTATATAGTACGCGTCGAAGAGGTGGGAGGGGACTAGCATCAACGGTGGGAGGGGAACACATACACCTCAGTTAGTGTCGGGACTTTCCGGTTTCCGAGGCACGTGCCACATCAAAGTTGTGCATTGGCTATTGAAACATCACACATCACCTCTTTGGGCCACATTCATGCAGGTGGTGGTTATCCCAGGGCACTCATGTGTGACGCTTCCATTTGTGGGCCCGTGAGGTCATCTTGGATGCATGCATCACTTTGACCTACATCGAGAGAGGTTAATTAATTTCGCAATCAAGGAGGACTCTTTTTGGGTTGTATTACGGTAGGAGCATATAGTATGCATCGAAGAGGGGGAAGGGGACCAGCATATGTAGTACGCTTCATGAACCTCACTTTGTGTGGGGACTTTACGGTTTTCGGGGCATGTGCCATATCAAAGTTGTGCATTTTGGGTATTCAAGATATTTTTGGCCCACATGCAAGGCAAAGGTGGTTGTCCTCTCGCACCCACTCACGCGGTTATCGGCGATATCGATGCTTTCCATCTGTGGGCCTGCTTGGTCCATCACTACTTTGCCTGACAATGAGAGGTTAATTTGACTCAGGAGGGGATTATTTATTACGGTATTTGGGTCATGCTCTGGGATGACATGATACAGTTTGAGCACACATACATGTGTACGCATGAATCCCTCCCATCGAGTCAAAGTGGCCAGTACCACGACACGTCGTGAACCGATCTCGCTCTGTGTGGGGACTGTACGATTTTCGATGCACACGCCACATTAATGTTGTGAATGGTATTCAAACATGCATGCACACATCACCTCCATACATACATATGCATGTAGTGGTTGTCTTCGAATGTTACACTCCATCGCATGGTTATCGACGACAAGCCTATATATTCGTGGGCCCACATGGACATCCACATGATCACTTTGACCGACAACAAGATAGGTTTCGATGGCAGATTCTTCCTTTTGGTTCGTCTTATCGTAGTAGGTCATGGTGAGATTCAGACCTGATTAAGTTTCAGCGCATACTATGCATGCATGCATGAAGCCCCATCATAGGCTCGAAGTGTGGCGTGACATACATATGCATCGTCAACTAACCCTCGCTCCGTGTGGGGATTTCTGGTTCCAAAGCACGGTGCCACATCAAAGTAGTTCCATTGTGTATTCAAACATCAACACCCCCATACATATGTTTGGGCCACACACATGCAGTGGTTGTCTTCGGGGACTAGCTACTTGCATGATTATTGGCGAGCTAGCCCATCTCTGGGGTCGCATGGACGGCCATCACTTTGACCGACAACAAGTGAGAGGTTGTACGACCAAGGTGGATTATTCTTGGTCCGTTTTACAATACATATTGGTGAGATGCGCTCTCCTGCCGACTGAAAGTGTG
>LR738715.1:259766742-259788407 GCA_902687465.1 Secale cereale | reverse complement strand
GGGAGGGGCGGCGCCCTTTTATATAGGCGGAGGGGGGAGAAGTTCCTTGCGGGAGGGGCAAGGGGAGGTTGTCGGGGCGGAGACGGCACCGGCCGTGGTGGCGGCGGACTCCAGGGAGTCCGTCGGGAGGACGACGACGGCGCTGCGGAGCTGGGCCGCGGCCTGGCGAACGCTGGACCAACCCAGTTTTGTCGGGGAACATTTTTTTTTCTATGAATACTTTTTTTTACAGATGGAAAAACGAATAAAAGCAAAATAAATAAAAATATCCTATAGGCTTATAATATATCAAAATTTGCAGAAAAATAAGCCCTAGAACATGAACATTTTACTACTGTCAAATAAAATGCCCACAAAATCTAATAAATCAAAAGGTCCTACTTCTGCAATAAAGTCCAATAAAAAATCATTCTTAAAATACCAAAAGGATTTCAAATTCATTTATCTCCAATTTTCTGCTGTAGGGAATCATGTTACCCTTTTTCCATGTAGTTTATTTTTGGAGAAAATAATTTGAATAAAACTCAAATAACTCAATATTGAAATTGAGTTGCAGAAAATTTCAGAAAAACTTCCAACTCATATTTCCTATATTTTGAAGAAGTCATTTTATCTTCTCTCGGGAAAATCATTGAGTTGCTTAAAGTTTCTGAAGTCGAGAATATTTCGAGGATGAAATTCAAAATCCTTTCAAAGCCCTTTATCATTTAAAATAAATGGAAGAAGTCATATTATCTTCACTCTAGGGTTTTGTGTTGAAAATAATTTGAATTCCCTCGGGGATCAAAAGCAAAGTGAAAGTTTTGGGAAAGTCATTTTATTCCCTCTCATTTAACTTTCAAAAGTTTCAAATTTCACTCAATTTCACTCAGCACATCAAACAGCAATCAAATCTATCTATTTATTATAACATTCCAAAATTTAGAATTTTGGGATGTTACACTATATGATTCACGCTCGACTTTTCAGTCTCCAGTGTTCCGAGGCCATATCTGCATATGCTAGGCTCGTCAAGTTTAACCCGAGTATTCTGCATGTGCAAAACTATCTTACACCCGTTGTATTTGAACGTAGAGCTTCTCACACCCGATCATCACGTGGTGTCTCGGCACGACGAACTTTCGCAACGGTGCATACTCAGGGAGAACACTTATACCTTGAAATTTAGTGAGAGATCATCTTATAATGCTACCGTCGATCTAAGCAAAATAAGATGCATAAAAGATAAACATCACATGCAATCAATATAAGTGATATGATATGGCCATCATCATCTTGTGCCTTTGATCTCCATCTCCAAGGCACCGTCATGATCACCATCGTCACCGGCGCGACACCTTGATCTCCATCGTAGCATCGTTGTCGTCTCACCAACTATTGGTTCCACGACTATCTCTACCGCTTAGTGATAAAGTAAAGCAATTACATGGCGATTGCATTTCATACAATAAAGCGACAACCATATGGCTCCTGCCAGTTGCCGATAACTTTACAAAACATGATCATCTCATACAATAACGTATAACTCATCACGTCTTGACCATATCACATCACAACATGCCCTGTAAAAACAAGTTAGACGTCCTCTACTTTGTTGTTGAAGGTTTTACGTGGCTGCTACGATCTTAGCAAGAACCGTTCTTACCTACGCATACAAAACCACAACGATATTTCGTCAAGTATGTGCAATTTTAACCTTCACAAGGACCGGGCGTAGCCACACTTGATTCAACTAAAGTTGGAGAAACTGACACCCGCCAGCCACCTGTGTGCGAAGCACGTCGGTAGAACTAGTCTCGCGTGAGCGTACGCGTAATGTCGGTCCGGGCCGCTTCATCCAACAATACCGCCGAATCAAAGTATGACATGCTGGTAAGCAGTATGACTAGTATCGTCCACAACTCACTTGTGTTCTACTCGTGCATATCATCTACGCATAGACCTGGCTCATGATGCCACTGTTGGGGAACGTAGTATTTCAAAAATTTCCTACGATCACGCAAGATCTATCTACTAGATGCATATCAACAAGAGGGAAGAGTGTGTCTACATACCCTCGTAAACCGGGAGAGGAAGCGTCTAGTGACGCGGTTGATGTAGTTGAACTTCTTCGCAATCCAACCGATCAAGCACCGAACATATGAAGCCTCTGCAATCAGCACACGTTCAGCTTGATGACGTCCCACGGGCTCTTGATCCAGTAGAGCCTCACAGGAGAGTTTCGTCAGCACGACGGTGTGGTGACGGAGATGATGAAGCTACCGGCGCAGGGCTTCGCCTAAGCACTGCAAAGGTACGACCGAGGTGTGTTTCTGTGGAGAGGGGCACCGCACACGATTAGGAGAGATCAACTGATCAACTTGTGTGTCTATGGGGTACCTCTACCCCCATATATAAAGGAGTGGAGGAGGGGGAGGGCCGGCCCTCTCTATGGCGCGCCCTAGGGGAGTCTTACTCCCACCGGGAGTAGGATTCCCCTTTTCCTAGTAGAACTAGGAGCCCTTCCAAGTAGTAGGAGTAGGAGAGAAGGAAAGGGAAAAGAGAAGAGAAGGAAGGAGGGGGCGGAGCCCCTCCCCTTAGTCTAATTCGGACTAGGCCTTGGGGGGGGGGGGAGCAGCCTTCCTCTTCTCTCTTTCCCCTAAATCCCAGTAAGGCCCATATACTCCCCGGCGAATTCCCGTAACTCTCCGGTACTCCGAAAAATACCCGAATCACTCGGAACCTTTCCGATGTCCGAATATAGTCGTCCAATATATCGATATTTACGTCTGGACCATTTCGAGACTCCTCGTCATGTCCCCGATCTCATCCGGGACTCCGAACTACCTTCGGTACATCAAAACACATAAACTCATAATACCGATCGTAATCAAACGTTAAGTGTGCGGACCGTACGGGTTCGAGAACTATGTAGAATTGACCGAGACTCATCTTCGGTCAATAACCAATAGCGGAACCTGGATGCTTATATTGGCCCCTACATATTCTATGAAGATCTTTATCAGTCAAACCGCATAACAACATACGTTGTTCCCTTTGTCATCGGTATGTTACTTTCCCGAGATTCGATCGTCGGTATCACCATACTTAGTTAATTTTCTTACCGGCAAGTCTCTTTACTCATTACCTAATACATCATCTCATGACTAACTCATTAGTCATTTGGTTGCAAGGCTTATTATGATGTGTATTACTGAGAGGGCCCAGAGATACCTCTCCGACACTCGGAGTGACAAATCATATTCTTGATCTATGCCAACACCACGAACACCTTCGGAGACACCTGTAGAGCATCTTTATAATCACCCAGTTACGTTGTGACGTTTGATATCACACAAGGTGTTCCTCCGGTATAAGGGAGTTGCATAATCTCATAGTCATAGGAACATGTATAAGTCATGAAGAAAGCAATAGCAGTAAAACTAAACGATCATAGTGCTAAGCTAACGGATGGGTCTAGTCCATCACATCATTCTCCTAATGATGTGACCCCGTTGATCAAATGACAACTCATGTCTATAGTTAGGAAACATAACCATCTTTGATCAATGAGCTAGTCTAGTAGAGGCATACTAGGGACACTTTGTTTTGTCTATGTATTCACACATGTACTAAGTTTCCGGTTAATACAATTCTAGCATGAATAATAAACATTTATCATGATATAAGGAAATAAATAATTACTTTATTATTGCCTCTAGGGTATATTTCCTTCAATTCGGGCCTAAGGGGATGCATTGTGGATTAGTAATTAGATGGTGGGTTGCGAGAGTGATAGAAGCTTAAACCCCAGTTTATGCGCTATTCCGTAAGGGACCGATTGGATCCAAAAGTTTAATGGTATGGTTAGAATTTATTCTTAATACTTTTCTCATAGTTGCGGATGCTTGCGGGAGGGTTAATCATATGTAGGAGGTTTGTTCAAGTAAGAACAACACCTAAGCACCGATCCACCCACATATCAAAATTATCAAAGTAGCGAACACGAATTAAACCAACATGATGAAAGTGACTAGATGAAATTCCCGTGCACCCTCAAGAACTCTTTGCTTATTATAAGAGACCATCTTGGCCTGTCCTTTGCCTCAAAAGGATTGGGCTATCTTGCTGCACTTTTGTTACTACTATCCTTACTTGCTCGTTACAAAATTGTCTTGCTATCAAACTACTATGCTACTTACAATTTAAGCACTTGCAAATATTACCTTACTGAAAAACACTTTTCATTTCTTTCTGCTCCTCGTTGGGATCGACATTCTTACTTATAGAAAAGAGCTACAATTGACCCCCTATACTTGTGGGTCATCAAGGCAATTTTCTGGTGCCGTTGCCGGGGAGTGAAGCACTTTTGGTAAGGAAACATTCATATAGTATGATGAAATTTATTGTCACTTGTTACTATGGAGAACAATCCTTTGAGGGGTTTGTTCGGGGTATATTTACCTCGATCGGAACCACAATTAGATACCCCTCAACCCGCTCCACCTACTGAATATATTAAATATGAATTTCTTTCGGGTATGATAGAACAACCGCTAGCTAACCCTTATGCAAGATATGGAACCGAACATTCTGATACGCACTTGATATATGTGGAACAAATTTGTGGATTGTGTAATCTTGCAGGTTTACCCGGAGATCAAGATATGAAGAAGGTTTTTTTTCTTTACTTTGAAGGGAAAAGCATTAGCATGGTATAGGCTATGCGATGATATTGGATCTTGGAACTGAAACCGATTGAAAATGGAGTTTCATAAAAAAAAAATCCTATGCATCTAGTTCATCGTGATCAGAATTACATAAATAATTTTTGGCCTCGTGAAGGAGAAAGTATCGCTCAAGCTTGGGGGATGCTTAAGTCAATGTTATATTCATGCCCCAATCATGAGCTCTCAAGTGAAATTATTATTCAGAATTTTAATGCTCGGCTTTCTCGTAATGATCAATCCATGCTTGATACTTCTTGTGCTGGTTCTTTTATGAAGAAAACTATTGAATTCCGGTGGGATCTTTTGGAAAGAGTTAAATGCAGCTCTAAAAATTGGGAACTCGACGAAGGTAAAGAGTGAGGTATTAAGCTTAAGTATGATTGTGTTAAATCTTTTATGAATACCGATGCTTTTTCAAAGTTTAGCACTAAATATGGACTTGACTCTGAGATAGTAGCCTCCTTTTGTGAATGTTTTCTACTCATGTTGATCTCCCTAAATAGAAGTGGTTTAAATATCACCTACCTATTAAAGAAGAAATAAAATAACCGGTCCCAGTTAAAGAAGAAACTATACTTTATAATGTTGATCCAGTTGTTCCTACTGCATTTATTGAAAAACCACCTTTTCCTGTTAGGATAAAGGAACATGCTAAGTTTCAAATGTGGTTAACAAAAGTTATATCAGAACACCTAAACCAGATGAAAAATTAAAGTAGAATCTAATATTGCTATGGTCAAAGATCTCTTGGAAGAAAATGTAGACGTGCATGTTATTTGCTTTAATGAAGAAGCTGCTAGAATTGCAAAGCCTGATAAAAAGGATAAACACAGGCTTGTTGTTGGCATGCCCGTTATTCTTTCAAAATAGGAGATCACTGCTATCATGGTTCATGTGACATAGGTGATAGTGTGAGTGATATTCCGTACTCTTTATACCAAGAAATTATGAATGACATAGCACCCGCTGAGATAGAAGACACTATAGAGACACTATATCAACAATTGGGATTGTTAGAGATGTAGAAGTCTTGTGTACGAAAATAAAATACCCTACTGATTTTCTTGTTCTCGGTTCCCCACAAGACGACTTCTGTCCCATTATATTTGGTAGACCTTTCTTGAACACCGTTAATGCTGAAATAGATTATAAGAAACAAACTGTCGGTGTTAGTTTTGGTGATGAGTCTCATGAATTTAATTTTTCCAAGTTTAATAGAAAGCTTCATGAAAAATAATTTCCTAGTAAAGATGAAATTATTGGTCTTGCTTCTATTGTTGTGCCTCCTACTAATCCTCTAGAACAATATTTGCGAGACCATGAAAATGATTTAAATATGCATGAAAGAAATGAAACAGATGATATTTTCTTTGAACAACGTCCTCTGATTAAACACAATTTGCCTATTGAAACTTTAGGAGGTCCTCCTCCACCTAAAGGTGATCCTGTGTTTGAATTAAAACAATTGCCTGACACTTTGAAATATCCTTATCTTGATGAAAAGAAGATATATCATGTTATTATCAGTGCTAACCTTTCTAAACATGAAGAAGAAAGATTATTGAAAGTTCTAAGGAAGCACCGAGCTGCTATTGGATATACTCTTGATGATTTAAAGGGCATCAGTCCCACTCTATGTCAGCATAAGATTAATATGGAACCTAATACTAAAACCGTTGTTGATCATCAACTCCGGTAAAATCCGAAAATGAAAGAAGTGGTAAGAACGGAAATATTAAAACTTCTGGAAGCAGGTATAATCTATCCTATAGATGATAGTAGATGGGTAAGTCCCGTTCATTGTGTTCTTGAGAAATGAGGTATTACTGTTGTTCCTAATGATAAGAATGAACTTATTCCACAAAGAATTGTTACAGGCTATAGAATGGTACCTGATTTTAGGAAATTAAATAAAGCAACTAGAAAAGATCATTACCTCTACCTTTTATTGATCAAATTCTAGAAAGATTATCAAAGCACACACACTTTTGCTTCCTTGATGGATACTCTGGTTTTTCACAAATACTTGTTTCTCAACCTGATCAAGAAAAACTACTTTTATATGTCCCTTTGGAACATATGCTTATAGATGTATGCCTTTCAGTTTATGCAATGCACCTGCTACCTTTCAAAGATGTATGCCTGCAATATTCTCTGACTTTTGTGAAAATATTGTTGAGGTTTCAAGGATGATTTCTCTGTTTATGGGAAGTCTTTTGATGATTGCTTAAGCAATCTTGATCGAGTTTTGCAGAGATGTGAACAAACAAGTCTTGTCTTGAATTGGGAGAAATACCAATTTATGGTTAATGAAGGTATTGTTTGAGCCATAAGATTTCTGGAAAGGTTATTGAAGTGGATAAAGCTAAGGATGATGCAATTGAGAAAATGCCACGTCCTAAGGATATCAAAGGAATTCGTAGTTTCTTAGGTCATGCTGGTTTCTATAGGATATTTATCAAAGACTTTTCTAAAATTTCTAGGCCTCTCACTAACCTTTTACAAAAGGATGTTCCTTTTGTTTTTGATGATGATTGCTTTGAAGCCTTTGACACACTTAAGAAAGCCTTAATATCTGCACCTATAGTTCAACCAACTGACTGGAACTTTGTAACGCCCTGGACGTAACAATTCTATTTATGGCAATATAATCTTCGTTGACTCAATCAATTCCATTCTGGGCTCTTCCTTCATTTCGGGTTTCTTCGTTTTGCCATGTGCGTGTGTGCATATCATCCATGTCATGTCATCATGTGCATTGCATTGCATTCGTGTTGTCACTTGCACCCGTTCATGCTCGTCTCTTCCCGTTGTCCGTTTCGAGTTCCAACACTCACACATGTGCCCGTGGCACCTCCGAGTCCTTCTTTCGTATGTGGCCGTAAAACGTTCTCGGAATGAGGTGAGACTTGTCGTACGTTGTTGTTTTAGTACGTGGAGATCGCCTGTCAAGTTTCGTCACATTTGGAGGTCGTTTGGTACTCCAACGGTTAACCTCATGGGCTAAAAGCTCCTCTTTCTTTTGGCCCAACATCCCTCCACAACAGCCCACTAACCCAGCACAACCACCCCCATTCTATCGGTCGTCGGATCTTGATCGTGTGGGCGAAAACTGCACCTCATTTGGACACTCCTAGCTCCCAGGATCTATAAATAGGCATCTCTCCCCCGGATTTCGGACGAAACCCTAGTCCCACAGCTCCTCCTCGCGCCGGAAACGTCCGTCGACGGCCGGACGCGTCCACCCGCCGCCCCGCAGCGAATCAGCCGCCGCCACGTGTCCCTCCGTCGCCGGGCTCCTCCACTCCGCGCCATCGAGCCCGCCGGCCCGGATCGGGCCCTCTCGGCCCGCATCGCCGCCTCCGCGCTCAGGCGCGCCCGCCGCCGCCGCGACCGACACGCCGCCGCCCCGCGCCTCAGCGCCGGATCCGTGCTGCCGCCAAAGCACCCGCGCCATCGCCGCCGCCCCTGCTGTCTTCTCCGTCGCCCGACCTCCCGCCGACGGCACTGACCCCGGCTGCCGCCATGCCGGTCCTCCCGCCGCCGGCGCCGACCATGACCGCCGCCGGCTCCGGTCCTCGCTGACCCCGGCCGCCGCGCCCCTCACCGCTCCGGCCACCTTCGTCAAGTCCAGCGAGCCGCCGCCGGACCCGATCCAGATCCGGATCAGCGGGGTGGATCAGATCCACCCATCCCGCGATCCAAACGCGCCACCGTGTCCCAGATCCCTCCGTCCCACTCCGTCCTGTCCCGCATTGACTTTTCACGGAGGTAAAAATCCACTAAGTCCCCGGATCTGTTAAATTTCTTGCCCTCTTTGACATGTGGTAACTTTGTGCTCGTAGCTCCGTTTTGCATGTATGATATATCAAAATGTTCGTCTCGACGTGCTCTACATGTTAGCATCAGTTTCATGCATGTTAGAGTTCATCTAGTTGGATTAATATTAATGGCAAGAGTGCATCATGATGTAACTGGTTCAACACTTGTTGTCTGTGTAAATTTGTTGGCATGTTCGTGAGCTAGTAACTTGGTGCATGTTGGTCCAAATGGAGTGTATGATATGTCCAGATGTTCGTCTTGTGATGCTCTTCATGATGGATGCTTCTTCAAGAATCATATGATGCATTATGCCATGTTTATATCTTTTGCAAAAGTGCATTTGGCTGATAAGTTTCTGAACTTATTATGAGATGATGTTTTGTCTTGCTTGTGTGTATTAATCCATGTGTCATATGAGCTAGGTGTCAACATGAGTTTTGCTCTTTGGAATGTGCTCTGCATGATAGATTCATTTTCATGCCATGATATGTCTTGAGATGAGTGCAACAAGCTTGTTAATATGTCATCGCGATGTTAAATTTCTGCTAAGTGTGAATCTGTTAATTTTTATGCCATGTGCCCATGATGCCACCGTCATTGTTGTGCATGGTTAGAGTTGTCCAATGGGTGTTCCTTGATGTATATGTTATGCTCTAGCTATACATGCTCTTGTTTGACATGATGCCATGCTGTAGCTTGTTCTTTTGAGGCTCTCTAGTTGCTATAAAATGTATCTGTCAGCCAGGTATCCACAAGTTCAGTTTTGCCATGTCAATAGCTAGTGTTCCATGCATCCTATAACCATGTTATTGCCATGAGTAGCTTCACAAACATGTATTCTTTCTGTTGGTTATATTCGCATGCCATGATATGCTTTGGGTTGAGTTGCACAAGGTTGCAAACATGCCTACTTGTTGTAATTTCTGCCATGCCTTGTAATTTTCACTAAGTTTGAGAAATCTGTAAACTTATTGCATCTTGCCATGCTTGGTTAATTGTGTTCCAGCAAGTTTTTGGGTGTGCTCTAAGTGCATACTTGTTAAGTATCATGTCTATTTCACATCCATGCCTTTTGTCTCCATGTTTGGGTGCTGTAGCATAATTATATCTTGCTCCAAAGATGCCATGTTGCTGTTAACAACAGTTTTGAATTGCATCTTGTTTTGCTTGTCATTTGCAAACCGTGCATCCGTTTCCGGTGATCTTTATATTGATTTCAACCGAAATCTTCCCCTCTATCCAATGGCCGCCTTGGTTACCCAAGATGAAGCCATTTCCATCACCTTCTCCTTAGGCTCGAGAGCATCCTCATGCATACACACATCATACTTGCATTCCATGACATGTCTTGCATCATGTTGATTGTGCATTGCACCGTGATTGATCTTGTACCGTTGTTGTGCTCTTTTGTTGGGTAGAGCCGGGAGCCGATACCGAGTTCGAGGATCTTGTCGAGACTGAGTTCGAGGAGCCGTCTTAGCATCCCACTGACGACTTACCAGGCAAGATGACTGTTCCCTGATATCACCTCTATCTTTGCCTTTGCTAGTTGTATCACTCTTTAGCTATGCCTCGATGCCTATTCCTGTTTGTTGGCCTCCTATTGTTGCCATGAAACACTCTAACCGCCTTCCTAGCAGAACCGTTGATTGGCTAAGTACGCTTTGCTCAGCCCCTCTTATAGCGTTGTTAGTTGCAGGTGAAGATTGAAGATCGCTCCGTGATGAACTTGTTTATTGGGATAACACAATATATATCTATGCTAAACAATGCACACATATATATTGGCAATGGGTGGAAGGCTTGTCCTTCTGCTTGGTGTTTTGTTCCACTCATGCCACCTTAGGACCCGATAAACCGGTGTTATGTTCCTTGATTTTTGCGTTCCTAACACGGTTGGGGTTTATGCCCCCCCCTTGATAATTCGCACTGCTTAAAGCTTTTCCAGCAAGGCCCAACTTTGGTTTTACCTTTTATCATAACTAAATAACTTGCATAGGGACTTTTCGGACCCCGAGGACTTAATTTTACAACCCGGGCCAGTGCTCCTCATGAGTGTTGGTCCAAACCAGTCAACCGCCGGTGGCCGCCAGGGTAAACTCTGGTATTTTGGCCTACCGGAAATTTGGACAATCTGATCGTGGCCTGAGACAAGATAGGCACCGCTCTTATCAGGGTGTCGGCACGTCGAGAGGCTTTGCTGGATTAGTTTTACCTTTGTCAAAATATCTTGAGCACATGATTCCGAGAATACTCGGGTCTTCCCACTTTGGAGTTGTGACTCGTAGATCGTGAGCTTGTGATAGGCTAAGTTGGGACACCCCTACAGGGTTTTGAACTTTCGAAAGCCGTGCCCGCGGTTATGTGGTAGATGGGAATTTGTTAATATCCTGTTGTAGATAACTTGACACCATATCCATAAGAATACAATACCTGTGTGAGTAACCGTGATGGTCTATTTCCGAAGGGCTTCGGGAAGTGAACACGGTGGGGTTATGTTTGATCGTGAGTAGCTAGGATCACTTCCTGATCAACTTGGCGATCGTTGGCACATATTCTCATCTCGCTCTGAACTCGTAAGCTAGTTGCTGAGTGCTTGCTGCAAACACTTTATGCCTCTCCACACCTAAGGCTTTGCTAGTTTTGATACCCGGGAATGGGATTGCTGAGTCCTTGTGGCTCACAGTTTACTACACACACCAGTTGCAGGTTCAGTCGAGTACGATGCATGAGATGGATCAGAACGTCACTGGGAGTTCGATGAAGAGCGTGGTCGTTACTATGTTTCGTATCCCGACGATCAGTAGTGGTTCCTACTAGGGGCGATCAGGCCTTGTGTTATGGTATCTTTCTCGTTTGGATTTTCGTTCGTAGTCGGACCCTGTGTTATTCGGATGATTGTATGTTATTGTATTCATTGTGTGACGTGGCGAGTGTAAGCCAACTATCTTTTACAATTTCATCCCCAAACTTTTACATGAGATGTGCAAGCTCCTTGGAAATGATTTGATCCCAGAGGCCGAAGAAATGTGCAAAGTCATATGTGAGAATCTCAAAGCCGTGCAATCACGCCAAAAGAGCTACTATGACGGCAAGCATCGTGACTTGGCTTTCGACATTGGTGATCATGTCTATCTCCGTGTCTCTCCCATGAAGGGCACTCAGAGGTTCGGTATCAAGGGCAAGCTTGCTCCAAGATACGTTGGTCCTTTCAAGATTCTTGGCAAGAGAGGCGATCTAGCCTACCAACTCGAGCTTCCCTCCAACTTTGCTAATGTGCACGATGTGTTTCACGTGTCACAACTCCCCGCAAGTGCTTCAAGATGCCTGAACGCACCATTCCTTTCGAAGAGATTGATCTCCAGCAAGACTTGTCTTATCGTGAGCACCCTGTTGCTATCCTTGAAGAAACTGAGCGCAAGACCCGCAACAAGTCCGTCAAATTCTTGAAAGTGAATTGGTCACACCATACCGACCGAGAAGCTACATGGGAACAAGAAGATCTTCTCCGTTCCAAGTATCCCGCTTTCTTTCAGTCCTAGATCTCGGGACGAGAACTTTTTGTAGTCGAGGAGAGTTCGTAAAGCCCCGGACGTAACAATTCCATTTATGGCAATATAATCTTCGTTGACTTAATCAATTCCATTCTGGGCTCTTCCTTCATTTCGGGTTTCTTGGTTTTGCCATGTACGTGTGTGCATATCATCCATGTCATGTCATCATGTGCATTGCATTGCATTCGTGTTGTCACTTGCACCCGGTCATGCTCGTCTCTTCCCGTTGTCCATTCCAAGTTCCAACACTCACACACGTGCCCGTGGCACCTCCGAGTCCTTCTTTCGTATGCGGCCGTAAAACATTCTCGGAATGAGGTGAGACTTGTCGTAAGTTGTTATTTTAGTACGTGGAGACCGCCTGTCAAGTTTCGTTTGGTACTCCAACGGTTAACCTCGTGGGCTAAAAGCTCCTCTTTCTTTTGATCCAACATCCCTCCACAACAGCACACTAACCCAGCACAACCACCCCCATCCTATCGGTCGTTGGATCATGATCGTGTGGGTGAAAACCACACCTCATTTCGACACTCCTAGCTCCTAGAATCTATAAATAGGCATCTCTCCCCCGGATTTCGGGCGAAACCCTAGTCACGCAGCTCCTCCGCGTGCCGCACACGTCCGCCCACCGCCCCACAGCGAATCAGCCGGCGTCACGTGTCCCTCCGCCGCCGGGCTCCTCCACTCCGTGCCACCAGGCCCGCCGGCCCAGATCGGGCCCTCCCGGTCCGTATCGCCCGCGCCGCCGCCTCCGTGCTCGGGCGCGCCCTCCGCCGCCCGGCGCCTTAGCGCCGGATCCGCGCCGCCGCCAAAGCTCCCGTGCCATCGCCGCCGCTCCTGCTGTCTTCTCCGTCTCCCGGCCTCCCGCCGTCGGCGCCGACCCCGGCCGCCGCCGAGCCGGTCCTCCCGCCACCGGCGCCGACCCCGGCCGCCGCCGCGCCGGTCCTTGCCGACCCCGGCCACCTTCGTGAAGTCCGGCGAGCCGCCGCCGGACCTGATCCAGATCCAGATCCGCGAGGTGGATCAGATCCACAAATCCCGTGATCCAAACGCGCCACCGTGTCCCGGATCCCTCCATCCCGCTCCGTCCGTCCCGCGTTGACTTTTCGCGGAGGTAAAAATCCACTAAGTCCCCGGATCTATTAAATTTCTTGCCCTCTTTGACATGTGGTAACTTTGTGCTCGTAGCTCCGTTTTGCATGTACGATATATCAAAATGTTCGTCTCGACGTGCTCTACATGTTAGCATCAGTTTCATGCATGTTAGAGTTCATCTAGTTGGCTTAATCTTCATGGCAAGAGTGCATCATGATGTAACTGTTTCAACACTTGTTGTTTGTGTAAATTTTTTGGCATGTTCGTGAGCTAGTAACTTGGTGCATGTTGGTCCAAATGGAGTGGATGATATGTCCAGATGTTCGTCTTGTGATGCTCTTCATGATGGATGCATTTGCAAGCATGATATGATGCATTATGCCATGTTTTTGTTTGTTGCAAAAGTGCATTTGGCTGATAAGTTTCTGAACTTGTTATGAGATGATGTTTGGTCACACCATATCGACCGAGAAGCTATATGGGAATGAGAAGATCTTCTCCGTTCCAAGTATCCCGCTTTCTTTCAGTCCTAGATCTCGGGACGGGATCTTTTTGTAGTGGAGGAGAGTTTGTAAAGCCCCGGATGTAACAATTCCAGTTATGGCAATATAATCTTCGTTGACTTAATCAATTCCATTCTGGGCTCTTCCTTCATTTCAGGTTTCTTCGTTTTGCCGTGTGCGTGTGTTCATATCATCCATGGCATGTCATCATGTGCATTGCATTGCATTCGTGTTATCACTTGCACCCGGTCATGCTCGTCTCTTCCCGTTGTCCGTTTCGAGTTCCAACACTCACACACGTGCCCGTGGCACCTCCGAGTCCTTCTTTCGTATGTGGCTGTAAAACGTTCTCGGAATGAGGTGAGACTTGTCGTATGTTGTTATTTTAGTACGTGGAGACTGCCTGTCAAGTTTCGTCGCGTTTGGAGGTCGTTTGGTACTCCAACGGTTAACCTCGTGGGCTAAAAGCTCCTCTTTCTTTTGGCCCAACATCCCTCCACAACAGCCCACTAACCCAGCACAACCACCCCCATCCTCTCGGTCGCTGGATCGTGATCGTGTGGGTGAAAACCGCACCTCATTTGAACACTCCTAGCTCCCAGAATCTATAAATAGGCATCTCTCCCCGGATTATGGGCAAAACCCTAGTCACGCAGCTCCTCCGCGCGCCGGACACGTCCGCCGACGGGCGGACGCGTCCGCCCACCGCCCCATAGCGAATCAGCCACTGCCACGTGTCCCTCTGCCGCCGGGCTCCTCCACTCCGCGCCACCGGGCCTGCCGACCCAGATCGGGCCCTCCCGGCCCGCATCGCCGGGGTCGCGGCCTCCGTGCTCGGGCGTGCCCTCCGCCGCCCCACGCCTTAGCGCCGGATCCACGCCGCCGCCGAAGCTCCCGCGCCATCGCCGCCGCCCCTGCTGTCTTCTCCGTCGCTCGGCCTCCCGCCGCCGGCGCCGACCACGGCCGCCGCTGCGCCGGTCCTCCCTCCGCCGGCGCCGACCCCGGCCGCCGCCGCGCCGGTCCTCGCCGACCCCGGCCGCCGCGCCCCTCGCCGCTCCGGCCACCTTCGTCAAGTCCGACGAGCCGCCGCCGGACCCGATCCAGATCCGGATCCGCGGGGTGGATCAGATCCACCCATCCCGCGATCCAAATGCGCCACCGTGTCCCGGATCCCTCCATCCTGCTCCGTCCCGTCCCGCGTTGACTTTTCGCGGATGTAAAAATCCACTAAGTCCCCGGATCTGTTAAATCTCTTGCCCTCTTTGACATGTGGTAACTTTGTGCTCGTTGCTCCGTTTTGCATGTATGATATATCAAAATGCTCGTCTCGACGTGCTCTACATGTTAGCATCAGTTTCATGCATGTTAGAGTTAATCTAGTTGTCTTAATCTTCATGGCAAGAGTGCATCATGATGTAACAGTTTCAGCACTTGTTGTCTGTGTAAATTTGTTGGCATGTTCGTGAGCTAGTAACTTGGTGCATGTTAGTCCAAATAGAGTGGATGATATGTCCAGATGTTCGTCTTGTGATGCTCTTCATGATGGATGCATTTGCAAGCATGATATGATGCATTATGCCATGTTTATGTCTGTTGCAAAAGTGCATTTGGCTGATAAGTTTCTAAACTTGTCATGAGATGATGTTTTCTCTTGCTTGTGTATATTAATCCATGTGTCATATGAGCTAGGTGTCAACATGAGTTTTGCTCTTTGGAATGTGCTTTACATGATAGATTCATTTTCATGCCATGATATGTCTTGATATGAGTGCAACAAACTTGTTAACATGTCATCGTGATGTTAAATTTCTGCTAAGTGTGAATCTGTTAATTTTATGCCATGTTCCCATGATGCTACTGTCATTGTTGTGCATGGTTAGAGTTGTCCAGTGGGTGTTCCTTGATGTATATGTTATGCTCTAGCTATCCATGCTCTTGTTTGCCATGATGCCATGCTGTAGCTTGTTCTTTTGAGGCTCTCTAGTTGCTATAAAATGTATCTATTAGCCTGTTATCAACAAGTTCAGTTTTGCCATGTCAATAGCTAGTGTTCCATGCATCCTATAACCATGTTCTTGCCATGAGTAGCTTCACAAAGATGTCTTGCTGTTGGTTATATTCGCATGCCATGCTATGCTTTGGGTTGAGTTGCACAAGGTTGCAAACATGCCTACTTGTTGTAATTTCTGCCATGCCTTGTAATTTTCAGTAAGTCTGAGAAATCTGTAAACTTATTGCATCTTGCCATGCTTGATTAATTCTGTTCCAGCAAGTTTTGGGGTGTGCTCTAAATGCATGCTTGTTAAGTATTATGTCTATTTCACATCCATGCCTTTTGTCTCCATGTTTGGGTGCTGTAGCATAATTATATCTTGCTCCAAAGATGCCATGTTGCCGTTAACTGCAGTTTTGCATTGCATCTTGTTTTGCTTGTCATTTGCAAACCGTGCATCCGTTTCAGGTGATGTTTATATCGATTTCAACCGAAATATTCCCCTATATCTAATGGCTTTCTTGGTTACCCAAGATGAAGCCATTTCCATCACCTTCTCCTTAGGCTCGAGAGCATCCTCATGCATACGCACATCATACTTGCATTCCATGACATGGCTTGCATCATGTTGATTGTGCATTGCACCGTGATTGATCTTGTACCATTGTTGTGCTCTTGTGTTGGGTAGAGCCGGGAGCCGATACCGAGTTGGAGGATCTTGTCAAGACTGAGTTCGAGGAGCCGTCTTACCATCCCACCGACGACTTACCAGGCAAGATAACCGTTCCCCGATATCACCTCTATCTTTGCCTATACTAGTTGTCTCGCTCTTTAGCTATGCCTCTATGCCTATTCCTGTTTGTCAGCCTCCTATTGTTGCCATGAAACACTCTAACTGCCTTCCTAGCAAAACCGTTGATTGGCTAAGTACGCTCTGCTCAGCCCCTCTTATAGCGTTGCTAGTTGCAGGTGAAGATTGAAGATCGCTCTGTGATGAACTTGTTTATTGGGATAACACAATATATATCTATGTTAAACAATGCACATATATATTGGCAATGGGTGGAAGGCTTGGCCATTCGCTTGGTGTTTTGTTCCACTCATGCCACCTTAGGACCCGATAAACCGGTGTTATGTTCCTTGATTTTTGCGTTCCTAACATGGTTGGGGTTTATGCCCCCCCCCTTGATAATTCGCACTGCTTAAAGCTTTTCCAGCAAGGCCCAACTTTGGTTTTACCTTTTGCCATAACTAAATAACTTGCATAGGGACTTTCCGGACCCCGAGGACTTAATTTTACAACCCGGGCCAGTGTTCCTCATGATTGTTGGTCCAAACCTGTCAACCGCCAGTGGCCGCTAGGGGAAATTCTGGTATTTTGGCCTACCAGAAATTTGGACAATCCGATCGTGGCCTGAGACGAGATACGCACGGCTCTTATCAGGGTGTCGGCACGTCAGAAGGCTTTGCTGGATTAGTTTTACCTTTGTCGAAATATCTTGAGCACAGGATTACGAGAATACTCGGGTCTTCCCACTTTGGAGTTGCGACTCCGCAGATCGTGAGCTTGTGATGGGCTAAGTTGGGACACCCCTGTAGGGTTTTGAACTTTCGAAAGTCGTGCCCGCGGTTATGTCGCAGATGTGAATTTGTTAATATCCGGTTGTAGATAACTTGACACCATATCCATAAGAATACACTACCTGTGTGAGTAACCGTGATGGTCTCTTTCCGAAGGGCTTCGGGAAATGAACACGGTGGGGTTATGTTTGATCGTGAGTAGCTAGGATCACTTCTTGATCAACTTGGCGAGCGTTGGCACATATTCTCATCTCGCTCTAAACTCATAAGCTAGTTGCTTATTGCTTGCTGCAAACACTTTGTGCCTCTCCACACCTAAGGCTTTGCTAGTTTTGATACTCGGGAATGGGATTGCTGAGTCCTTGTGCCTCACAGTTTACTACACACACAAGTTGCAGGTTCAGTCAAGTACGATGTAGGAGATGGATCAGAACTTCACTGGGAGTTCGATGAAGACCATGGTCGTTACTATGTTTTGTATCCCGACGATCAGTAGTGGTTCCTAGTAGGGGCGATCAGGCCTTGTGTTATGGTATCTTTCTTGTTTGGATTTTTGTCCGTAGTCGGACCCTATGTTATTCAGATGATTGTATGTTATTGTATTCATTGTGTTACGTGGCGAGTGTAAGCCAACTATCTTTTACAATTTCATCCCCGAACTTTTACATGAGATGTGCAAAGATACCATACTTGAGATCATTCCAGAATGCGCTTATGTCTTTAAGTCGTGCCTCGACACGTAGGAGACATAGTCGCATCCTGGGCATTACAAACTTACCTTTTGAAATTATGTGTGATGCTAGTGATTATGTTGTTGGTGCTGTTCTAGGACAAAGAATTGATAAAAAAACTAAATGTTATTCGTTATGCTAGTAAAACTCTAGGCAGTACTCAAAAGAATTATGCTAGCACTGAAAAAGAATTCTTAGGAGTTGTGTTCGCTTGTGACAAATTTAGATCTTACATTGTTGATTTTAGAGTAACTGTTCACACTGACCATGCTGCTATTAAATATCTTATGGAAAAGAAAGATGCTAAACCTAGACTTATTCGGTGGGTTCTCTTGCTACAAGAATTTGATTTCAATATCGCTGATAGAAAAGGAGCCGAGAACCCCATAGCTGATAACTTGTCAAGACTTGAAAATGTACTTGATGGCCCACTACGTATTGATGATAGTTTTCCTGATGAGCAGTTAGTTGCAATAAATATTACTAATAATACTCATTGGTATGCTGACTATGCTAATTACATTGTTGCTAGATATCTACCACCTAGTTTTACTTACCAACAAAAGAAAAAGTTCTTTTATGATTTAAGACTTAACTTTTGAGATGACCCACATCTTTATAAAGAAGGAGTAGATGGTATTATTAGACGTTGTGTACCTGAACATGAACAGGGACAAATCGTTCGGAAATGTCACTCCGAAGCATATGGAGGACATCATGCTGGAGATAGAACTGCTCACAAGGTATTGCAGTCAGGATTTTATTGCCCTACTCTCTTCAAAGATGCTCGTATGTTCATCTCATCTTGTGATGAATGCCAAAGAATAGGTAATATTGGTAAGCGTCAATAAGTGCCTATGAATTATTCACTTGCTATTGAACCATTTGATGTTTGGGGCTTTGATTACATGGGACCTTTTCCTTCCTCTAATGGGTATACACATATTTTGGTTGTTGTTGATTATGTTACTAAAGACGAGATATTCTTCTTTCCCGACGGAACTACCTTTCGGCTTCGCTAAAAACACCTGGGCTATGCCTCAAAAACACTAGCTCGGAGGAGAACACTAATCTACGCATAAATCAAATCTCTTGTCACGACCCGGATTTGGTAACCCAAGTCTCTGTGCTTACTGTGCTATCCCTGGATCGTACCTAGCACACACAGTAACAAGAATGAATATCAGTAAAACATACATCATTTTACTACAACGGTAGATCCAGAATTAAGCAAATACATACCATAGGCATAGCTCAATGCTGGCACATCCTACAGCGGAATAACACGTAGTCGCTAAGTTAGGGCTCCATCAACGCCACTGGGCTCGTTGAGTGTAGACCATAACCCTATCGTCGCTTAATCTACCGAGATCTGCACATGACAAGTGCAGATGAGTACGTGGAATGTACTCGCTAGTTGCAAAGGTAAGTATATAACAGATTATATATGCAAGGTAAGTATTGGTGGAGGTTTCCTTTGCATAAAGCCAATTTTCTCCTATACTAAATTTTGTAAACTTTCTTTGAAATAAAATAATTTTTAGTATAAAAGGTTGGAGTGAGACTTTGGATATACGCACCAAAGTTCATTCTCCGATTTTAGTAAAATATTTATATAGTTGAAGTGAAACACAATCACTGTGCTCAATCCTCAACCAACCCTTAAAACAGATTTTTAGAAAAGAGAGGGGAGATTCTTCTTCAGTCCAAGTCTTCAGTTGCTCAAATTGCCCGTAACCGGGGGCACGGCTAATCGATTAGGTTTAACCCTCTGCAGAGATCGTACACGTTCCCCACATGACACAACCAACCCCTTTTACCATTACACACTTGGGTGTATGACTAGGAGAAGATTGTGACAAAGCCTTTCCGTAACAGCCCCCTATACCTGACCAAGCCGCCCGCAACTTAGGCAATGAAAGCTCCTCTCCGATGGCGGTCCTGAGGTAAGGGTTTCCCGTTAGTACTAAGCTAAGCCAGAGCCCATAGTAGCATGTGTCTGTACTGGAAGCTACATCAAACTGTACTTGGAAGATCTCATTTCCCTGGACGGCGGTCCCCACCAAAACCTGTGTGCAAGACCCCAGTCGAGCGCATTCACTGCAAGACCCGGATGGGCGCAATCACTTGTAGACGCTCCCGTCAATACCATTCCGCCCAGAGAGAAGAAATAAAATAATATGATTTTTTTTTGTTTTTCAAAAGTTTTCTCAAAACGTTGCCTCAAAAGATGGCAAGTTTATTCTTTTAAAACTTGTTTACTTCCCATCCCTGTTTTTCTTTGCAAGCATGGCTAAGCAAGTTTCTAGGGCTTTAGCTAGCCTAGTGCTTTGCAAAACTTTTTAGTAAAACATGCACAATAGTAAATTTTAAATAGATCATGCATATTCCAAAATCATAGGACAAGGTATGATCAATTTGCAACTTGCCTTTGGATTGTCGGTAACACAGTTCTACCTCCTCGTAGAATTCACCTTCACTCTCGTCACAATCTAACGCAATAAAGTTACTTAAGTAAGACACTCCACACATAAAATATTCACATAACACGTGCTCAAGCAAAACCATCCAACAAACAATTCATGCCAAACAACCCTAGCAAGTATTACCATATGATTCAAGTTTATGCAATTTGATCAGTTCCTATGTATGTCATATACTTCGTGTTAATAAACTAATTAATAATTTTCTAACTCTAAATTGTTATGGTGACTACAACTAACCAGAGAAGTTTTCTACGGATCAATCTAATGGTTTAAACAATAAAACAAATTTTAGTTTCACAAGTTTATTAATGGATGATCAAGAAGGTCAAAATTAAGGTATTGTGTTAAAACAATAACTAAACCTTACTTAGTAATTATTCTATGAGTCCTAGCAGATTGGTATGGTTCCAAGGACCAATTTTCATCTGCAAAACTTTTTCATATCATTTACAGAATAAAAGATATAGTAAAAATACTCAAATTCTCATTTAAATCAAAACTAAATTTTAATCTGCGTAAAAGTAAGATTTCAAATTTTTATAATAAACTAGAGGTCCGCAGCTACCCAGGGATATCTTATTTGTCAAATTTGGATAAGCGGTTTAAAAGAAGTGATTTTTCGAAGTTGGGCTAAATGTCTGTAATAGAAACGGGAATAAGAAAAAGACTCGCCACGTGGCAGAATCTGGTAGGCTTGTACTGTTCCGTTTTTTTTACAGAAAAGGAGGAGTGGCCTCACCGGAGATGGAGATGGCTGGTGGTGGTGACTCAGATGTGAAGCAACGCAGCGGTCTCCGGCAATGGTCGAGAAGTGAACGAGGATGAGGAAGTCGGGGCGAGTCTCCGGGGCACGGCGCAGGCTCCTGGTTCGTCCTTAGGTGGCTGCTATATGTCGCCGGAGTTGGGCGGAACTCCGGCCGGACGTGGACAACGTGAAGCTCGTGCTCCGGCTATGAATTTGGACAGAAAACCATATCTATAAGATGCGCAAGATCGAGATATGAAGGATAGAAAAGTTAGAAGGTCTGCTTCACCTTGGACTCGCCGGAATCTTCCACGAACAGCGGCAATGTCAAGCAACTCCGGCGAGCAATTCACGACTATGGAGAGGGGTATAAGCTCCCTAAGGAGAGGGGTTCGGGCAAGGAGAGAGTTGTGAGGGGAGGGGGCCTTTTATAGGACGAAGGGGAC
>LR738715.1:259711553-259764367 GCA_902687465.1 Secale cereale | reverse complement strand
CCCGTCGCCGTCGACCCCAAAAGCTCCCGCCGTTGCGTCTCCGTCTGCCACGGCGATGGATCCTCTGCCGTGGAGTGCCACCGTGTCCCCCAGGCTGCACAGCCATCCGCCACGCGTCCCTGGAGTGGCCCCAGGGCGACGCGTGGGCCGATGAGCTGGAGCGCGGGCACACAGCGCACCTCCCCCGGCAAGCACCTTGCCGGGGATCTCGACCTTGCCGGGCCCGGAAGCTTGCCGCTCCCCGAGCCCTTGCCGGGTCTTCTAAGATGAAATCTTCTATTCGTCCTGACAAGCTCCTCTTGCCAGGGCCTCGTGCTAGTTAAGCAATCTCGAGCCCGGGACGGCCTTCCCGGCAAGCTCCTCTTGCCGGGGTCTTGGTCTTCTGTCTTGTATACTTTGTTTTTGAATGGCTAGATAAGGGTCAGGAAGGTCTCCGACAAGCGCGTGGTGAACCCTGCCGCGGGGAGCTGCCGCTGCCCGTGCACAAGTTGGGGTACTAGGGTACCCCTACCTTAGTACACCGACAAATAGGCTTAGCCCGTGAGCTAAGTGGTTAGATGCATATAATACTAAGTTACTAAAGGTACAAAAGTTAAAGAAAAAAAAACAATTCGTATATAACATAATTAATATTTGGAGTCTAGTAAAAATACAGACTACACACTGAATAAATTAGTTCGCGTGCACCTACTTATTTTAAATGCCTTATGGACATAATCTAATTACTCAGAATGCAATACAGGGATAACATTCCTATTGTTCTGTTAATTACTATTATAAAAATTACAATTTTGTATAGGCGGCCAGTATAACATTTTAATAAAAAAAATTAAATGGAAAGCACTCATAAACGATAAAAAGAAAAATTCAAATGATGATCAAATTATGCAAAATTTTCATGCTCTAATACAACATTCCAAATTGAAAATTTGGGATGTTACAAACCTACCATCCTTAAAAGAAATCTCGTCCTCGAGATTTGTGGAGGCTAGCAAGAAATAGGTTATAGCTTCGGTCTCTTGGGTTACTTTCCCAGGGTTGGCATAACATCATCTCGCTTGCGGTTTATCCTTCACATCTCGTCTAAGGGTGTCTTCCGCTGGTACGATTCCTTATGCGTGTGTTTCTTTGACTTATACTTGCACACCATCACTGAGTCTTAACTATGTTGGGGCTTGTTAACAAATATCCTTTCAGGGTGTCAGAAGCTACCACCCTTAAAAACAAACTTGCGGGGGATTCCACAATTTCTTCATTCCATGATGGTTCTTCATCGAGCTCTTGTGATTTAGAACTGGGCTTTTCCTCAAAATAAAAGTCTTTCACAAAATCCATAAATTCCAGAACTACCTATCAAGACTCTCATGGTGGTCGATAGCTTCTCATGGAACTCCTTGAAGATCTTCACGTTCTTCCTCACCGTTCATTCTTACGTTAGGCACGACTGCCTATCTATAATGATAATACATCTTACCGTTTTATGGTTGTAGGCTTGTCGTATCGACACTCTACTAGGTTCTCAGATCTCTCCGACTTACCCATCAAATATATGAAAATATATAATAAGAGTCTCCGGTATGGTGATCAATCCATCCCGTACTCAAATCATTACCCCATATGTAGATTGGTGAATCGCGTGTTCTAACACTCGGTCATTCTCACTCCTCTTTAAGAGGTCTTCACCTGCAAAGCTAATAAAACGTCTTTGGGTGGCGTTAATCCTACTCAGGTCGCGGTAAAACTTGCAGCCGTAAAATTTCCTCGCATCTTTACTTGGTTTGTCCAGATCCTGTATGACAATATGAGATTGAATTTGAAACTTGAATTCTTCCCAAGTAATTACCCTTGGAATTCGTCGATGGCTATAAGCCTCTTACAACATGTGTGAGTCTCTCGGATGAAATACTGGGAAGCATAATCCATCTTCTCCATTGGATTTACTTTGATGTCTTCCATTATTCCTATTTCCTGAATCCACTCCAGTACTTCTGAATGTGTCACTTGTCCCATCAAATAATTCCTTTCATCTTTGGGTTTAAGGTTTGGTCAGAGAAGGGGATAAACTTTAGAGAAAGAGAGATGGATACACACACAACAATCAATAAACAACTCATATCTTAATGTTTATAATACTCGTTTTCTACGATTTCTTCATAGGATCTTCATTTCTTCGGTTCTTGAAAGTCTTCAGTGTGTGACGCTTCACCCGTAGAATAATAAAACCACATAGTTTGTATCCTAATAACGCAAGTTTTTTTTTCAAAAAAAATCACACATCTCAAATGACAACAAAAATCAAATCAATGGTGAAGAACTCCAACAAAAATCCAAAATTCACTCATAGATTTCAAACAAACAATACCTATGGTACCTTCGTTCACATGATTTCTCATGGTCGGGCACACTACTCGCACTCTTTCGTTTATTTCGCAACTCTCATGCTGGGCTTGTATACTATTGAATCGTGTGGGATATTCCATGATAGTGGTAATCTTCAACTTCTTCATAGCCATCTTAGTCTTGAGTGTCTTCAGTTCTTCTTTACCAAGGTCACTGGAGTTTGGAAGGTTGGTCATCTAAGTTTTTGAAAGCAGAAGAGAACTTAGTAAAGAAAACAAGAGGGTACGAGAAAGCTATTATTACTACTGGAAATTTAAGTTGTTCCTATCAAGGTCTTCCTATTTCTAAGCCATTTTTTAGGGTCACGTCCTACAGTCAACGTATGCTCTGATATCATTTTGTCACGACCCGGATTTGGTAACCCAAGTCTCTGTGCTTACTGTGCTATCCCTGGATCGTACCTAGCACACACAGTAACAAGAATGAATATCAGTAAAACATACATCATTTTACTACAACGGTAGATCCAAAATTAAGCAAATACATACCATAGGCATAGCTCAATGCTGGCACATCCTAAAGCGGAATAACACGTAGTCGCTAAGTTAGGGCTCCATCAACGCCACTGGGCTCGTTGAGTGTAGACCATAACCCTATCGTCGCTTAATCTGCCGAGATCTGCACATGACAGGTGCAGATGAGTACGTGGAATGTACTCGCAAGTTGCAAAGGTAAGTATATAACAGATTATATATGCAAGGTAAGTATTGGTGGAGGTTTCCTTTGCATAAAGCCAATTTTCTCCTATACTAAATTTTGTAAACTTTCTTTGAAATAAAATAATTTTTAGTATAAAAGGTTGGAGTGAGACTTTGGATATACGCACCAAAGTTCATTCTCTGATTTTAGTAAAATATTTATATAGTTGAAGTGAAACACAATCACTGTGCTCAATCCTCAACCAACCCTTAAAACAAATTTTTAGAAAAGAGAGGGGAGATTCTTCTTCAGTCCAAGTCTTCAGTTGCTCAAATTGCCCGTAACCGGGGGCACGGCTAATCGATTAGGTTTAACCCTCTGCAGAGATCGTACACGTTCCCCACATGACACAACCAACCCCTTTTACCATTACACACTTGGGTGTATGACTAGGAGAAGATTGTGACAAAGCCTTTCCGTAACAGCCCCCTATACCTGACCAAGCCGCCCGCAACTTAGGCAATGAAAGCTCCTCTCCGATGGCGGTCCTGAGGTAAGGGTTTCCCGTTAGTACTAAGCTAAGCCAGAGCCCATAGTAGCATGTGTCTGTACTGGAAGCTACATCAAACTGTACTTGGAAGATCTCATTTCCCTGGACGGCGGTCCCCACCAAAACCTGTGTGCAAGACCCCAGTCGAGCGCATTCACTGCAAGACCCCGATGGGCGCAATCACTTGTAGACGCCCCCGTCAATACCATTCCGCCCAGAGAGAAGAAATAAAATAATATAATTTTTTTTGTTTTTCAAAAGTTTTCTCAAAACGTTGCCTCAAAAGATCGCAAGTTTATTCTTTTAAAACTTGTTTACTTCCCATCCCTTTTTTTCTTTGCAAGCATGGCTAAGCAAGTTTCTAGGGCTTTAGCTAGCATAGTGCTTTGCAAAACTTTTTAGTAAAACATGCACAATAGTAAATTTTAAATAGATCATGCATATTCCAAAATCATAGGACAAGGTATGATCAATTTGCAACTTGCCTTTGGATTGTCGGTAACACAGTTCTACCTCCTCGTAGAATTCACCTTCACTCTCGTCGCAATCTAACGCAATAAAGTTACTTAAGTAAGACACTCCACACATAAAATATTCACATAACACGTGCTCAAGCAAAACCATCCAACAAACAATTCATGCCAAACAACCCTAGCAAGTATTACCATATGGTTCAAGTTTATGCAATTTGATCAGTTCCTATGTATGTCATATACTTCGTGTTAATAAACTAATTAATAATTTTCTAACTCTAAATTGTTATGGTGACTACAACTAACCAGAGAAGTTTTCTACGGATCAATCTAATGGTTTAAACAATAAAACAAATTTTAGTTTCACAAGTTTATTAATGGATGATCAAGAAGGTCAAAATTAAGGTATTGTGTTAAAACAATAACTAAACCTTACTTAGTAATTCTTCTATGAGTCCTAGCAGATTGGTATGGTTCCAAGGACCAATTTTCATCTACAAAACTTTTTCATATCATTTACAGAATAAAAGATATAGTAAAAATACTCAAATTCTCATTTAAATCAAAACTAAATTTTAATCTGCATAAAAGTGATATTTCAAATTTTTATAATAAACTAGAGGTCCGCAGCTACCCAGGGATATCTTATTTGTCAAATTTGGATAAGCGGTTTAAAAGATGTGATTTTTCGAAGTTGGGCTAAATTTCTGTAATAGAAACGGGAATAAGAAAAAGACTCACCACGTGGAAGAATCTGGTAGGCTTGTAGTGTTCCGTTTTTTTACAGAAAAGGAGGAGTGGCCTCACCGGAGATGGAGATGGCTGGTGGTGGTGACTCAGATGTGAAGCAACGCAGCGGTCTCCGGCAATGGTCGAGAAGTGAACGAGGATGAGGAAGTCGGGGTGAGTCTCCGAGGCACGGCGCAGGCTCCTGGTTCGTCCTTAGGTGGCTGCTATATGTCACCGGAGTTGGGCGGAACTCCGGCCGGACGTGGACAACGTGAAGCTCGTGCTCCGGCTATGAATTTGGACAGAAAACCATATCTATAAGATGCGCAAGATCGAGATATGAAGGATAGAAAAGTTAGAAGGTCTGCTTCACCTTGGACTCGCCGGAATCTTCCACGAACAGCGGCAATCTCAAGCAACTCCGGCGAGCAATTCACGACTATGGAGAGGGGTATAATCTCCCGAAGGAGAGGGGTTCGGGCAAGGAGAGAGTTGTGAGGGGAGGGGGCCTTTTATAGGACGGAGGGGACGTCGGAATGACGCACAGCGTCGTCGAAGTTATGGCGGCTGTTTCCGGTGATCTAATGGCCATTAATGCATGATTTAGTGCGGGTAACGGACGGGAGGGAGTTAGGGAGGGCATGGGGGTTCCGTTCAGAGCGTTATTGGGGCAAGGGAGAGGAGGGGAGGGGTCGGGCGCGAGTGCGGTGCGGTGCTGGCTCGTCGCCTGAGTATGTCCAGAGGATGAAGACGAACGACCAGGTCGGGTCGTGAGGAAGGAGGAGATAAGAGAAAAAAAAGTGCTGGGCCATGCTGGGCCTTGCTGCATGTACGTAGTAATGAGACGTAGTGCTTGCATGCATGATTAGAAGTAGGAATAGGCTTAGCCCGTGAGCTAAGTGGTTAGATGCATATAATACTAAGTTACTAAAGGCACAAAAGTTAAAGAAAAAAACAATTTGTATATAACATAATTAATATTTGGAGTCTAGTAAAAATACAGACTACACACTGAATAAATTAGTTCGCGTGCACCTACTTATTTTAAATGCCTTATGGACATAATCTAATTACTCAGAATGCAATACAGGGATAACATTCCTATTGTTCTGTTAATTACTATTATAAAAATTACAATTTTGTATAGGCGGCCAGTATAACATTTTAATAAAAAAATTAAATGGAAAGCACTCATAAACGATAAAAAGAAAAATTCAAATGATGATCAAATTATGCAAAATGTTCATGCTCTAATACAACATTCCAAATTGAAAATTTGGGATGTTACATCTCTGTTCATTTTTCATTCAACTGACAGAGACTAGCAAATCAATCCTTTTGAAGCACTCAGCTTTCAGACAAGTCTTCAGACTGCCATGTTTTAGCTTACTTACCTTTGCCTGCCAACGCTAGAAAAGCTAGCTTCCTTGTTTGTGGTACCAGGAATGTGTCATCTTGATCAAGGAGTCTGGAAGATATTTAATGACTAATGGTGGTTCACACTTTATTCAAGGTGCTTTCCGTAAAATGCTTGCTAAATATGATGTGAACCATAGAATTGCATCACCTTACCATCCTCAGTCTAGTGGCCAAGTTGAGCTTAGTAATAGAGAAATAAAATTAATTTTGCAAAATACTGTCAATAGGTCCAGGAAGAATTGGTCTAAGAAATTAGAAGATGCACTTTGGGCTTATAGAACAACTTACAAAAATCCTATGGGTATGTCTCCTTATAAAATGGCTTATGGTAAAGCTTGTCATTTACCTCTTGAGTTAGAACATAAATCATTTTGGGCAATCAAGGAACTCAACTATGATTTCAAACTTGCTGGTGAAAAGAGGTTATTTGATATCTCATTAGATGAATGGTGAACCTAAGCTTATGAAAATGCCAAGTTATTTAAAGAAAAAGTTAAAAGATGGCATGATAAAAGAATCCAAAAGTGTGAGTTCAAAGTCGGAGAATATGTTCTTTTGTACAACTCTCATTTCAGGTCCTTTGCAGGCAAACTCCTCTCTAAATGGGAAGGCCCATATGTCATCGAGGAGGTTTATCGGTCTGGAGCTATCAAAATAAATAATGGCGAAGGTACTTGAAAGGATCAATACGGTCAACTAGAGGGGGGGGGGTGAAAGGAGACTACTGAAAGGGCATGTAGCCCCTAAGTGTGGTTTTGGTAATTAATGGCAATTTCTATGGACTAATGCTTTAATTGATATATATTTGAAGGGATTGTCCATAGATGGTTCATCAATGATATTGGATGGATTCAAGGATGAAGTCCATATAGATGAAGATATTTTCCCTAAGATTTGGTATTAACTGAGAATTCCTATGGAGCATCAAGTGCATTGAATCTTATATGAAGAAATGTTCCATAGTGATGCATGAAGCATGTTGGATTTATGTGGGAAGAATGCCATAAAAACATTCGAAGAAGTCCTCATGGTATCCCTCTCTGGATATCCCGTGCGCACGGGCCTCCTAATCCGCCGTGCACACGGGGTCGAGTGTAAACTCTCTGGATACCCCGTGCGCACGAGGTCTCTGACCCCCATGCACATGGGGCCTAGGTTTTGGCACTCGAGGTCCCATATTCAGTGAGGTTTCAAGTTGGTCTTTGGGGATTTATGTTGAAGCCATCAAGCTTGATTTTATTGTCTAATCAAATATGTTCAAGTTGGAGTTTGTTAGAGGATCTCAAAGATTGACATATATGGGCTTATAAGGATGACGGGCTTGAGAGTATAATCAAAAATAAGAATTCAATTTATGGTTTCAAGACGAGATCATGGTAATCTCATGTGTTGTGTTTTCCGTTGATCAAGTCTTGAAGCAAGCAACTAGAGTGAAGAATTCGTTATGCCTCTCAAGAGATTACGATGGAGTTTTAGAAGAGCAAATGATGACCGACATGATATTCATAGTGGAACTTGATATGTTCATGAAAGAGTCTTTGGCGATCTCTAGTATTGAAGCAATGAAGGGAAATGAAGAGTTCATTATGGCTTTCAAGAAACCGAGATGGGGCATGAAGTAAAGATGTTGGTTGACCAAGATGAAGCTCGAAGATTATATGTATGGTCAATTCACAAAGTGCAATATTTGTACCACGTGGGATCAAGTGACCTAGTGGTATGGTAAGTAATTGTGAATTGTGCTTTATTACCTAACCCATGCTATGTGCTTTCTATGTCTATCTAGGTTAGGTGTTTCTCATGGGCTTGCATCAAAAGGAAAAGATTTCAAGTAGCCTATGTGTGGATGACATCAAGTGGTGATGGTCATCGGGTTCGAGGATCCCAAATGCAAGATGAGAAGCTAGAGGTTATATGCTTTGAAGCTTGCGGTCCACATCATGTAATGTGCATGTGAAGATGGGCTTAAGTTAAGACTTCCCTCATTACAATATGAGGAAGCAATTCGAGTATCTTCACCAAGCGGTTGTGGACAAGAAAGGGATTCCAACTTGAGGCAAGCATTAAAGTCATCATCAAACTCAAGTTGTATTTGCAAGGCAAAGGTATAACTTAGCTAGGTTTTCCTAGTTTTGTCAGTCTCATGGTGCTTAGAGGGAGACCAGATTGTAGGTTTGATAGCCGTACTATCAAGAGGGACTTTCGCGAAGTTGCTTGATCACATCGCATAAAGAGAGCTCATACCTTTGAAGAATTTTCATCATTCTTTCTTATTGATGTTGGGTGGTTCTCTATGCGAGGACCTTGGGCTTTTCCATAACTTCAAAACAAGCCCAAGATCATCGAATTCGGAGTTCGTATGCCAAAGTTATCTCTGTTTTAGCGGGCTACTGCAGGCTGTCCTGGGTACCCCGTGGACACGGGGTTTTTGACCCCCGTGGGCACGGGCCCCTGTGTGCACGGGCTTGTACTGTGCGCACGGGACCCTGTGGGCACGGGGTGTCTAGGAACTATCCGTTGAGCCCCAACGGCTAGTTTTGGGTTTTGTCTATTTAAGGGCTCCTTCCTCCCACCCGTTGGGGGGCAGTTCCTACACTTTCCTAACACCATTTTGAGCCTCTTACCACCTCTCCCAAAGCCCTATCTCCCCTCTATGTGAAGGGAGATCTGTGGATGGATTTGTGAGCCATTTGTTGATCCTATCCATTGCATTCCCTCTCTTCAATCTCCTACTTTCGAGAGTTCATCTTGTGAGACTGAGAGACTGAGTTGAGAATTTGTTGCTTGACCTTGCATTGCATTTTTTGCATTGGTTTGAGCTCCCCGCATCAATTTGTTCGAGTGAGTGCTCGTGAGTTTATTACTCTTGGAGGATTCCGCCTCCTAGACGATTAGGTGATATATTGAGAAGTTTGTGAAGAGGCCTAGGTGGCCAAGGTTCCTCCGGAAGCTTCCTTTTGTGGTGTGCTCCGGGGTAGGGTGTGAAGTGGCCTTGGTGGTCAAGTTCCTCCGGAAGCTTCCGTGTTTGTGGTGTGCTCGGGAGAAGTTTGTAAAGGTGTGTGGTCGCCTTCAAGACCAACCCCGAGTGAATCAAGGCTCGTCCGTTGGGGGTGACTCGAAAGGGAGAATACGGTGAGTCACTTGGTGACGCACCGGAGATTTGGCTTCGGCACCGCTCTAACGGATATTAGCACTCTCACGAGTGTGAACTTCGAGATAAATCCACATCCCCGTCTCACTTGTGGTTATATCATACCCACTCCCTTTACTTTCCGCTATTCATACTTGCTCCTATTGATATATCTTGTGCTAGTTGAATTGCTTAGTTGTTTCTACCTTTCCATATCTAGTGATATAGTTTGTGCTTGCTAGTTCCTTAGGTGCCTATCTTGTTTAGCATAGATTGTTGGTGCACTTAGTTGAGCCTAGCATATTTAGGATTTGTGCTTGAAAAGTATCGGTTTAGTTTAATTCCGCATTAGGATAAAGCCAAATCTGTAAAAGTTTTAAAATGCCTATTCACCCCTCTCTAGTCGTCATCTAGATCATTTCAATTGGTATCAGAGCTTTGGTCTCTCCTTGTTATGCTTCACCATCTAGAGAGTAAATGTCGACTAGTGATATAGTGCACGATGACACTTGTTATTTTAGTGGCACAAACTATCACTTATGGAAAATTCGCATGCTTTGTCATTTCTGGGCCATGAGTCCAAATTTTGTGCAAATTGTTCTTGTAGGGGCTTCTCCGTGGAAGGATGACCTTTTTACAACTAGTGAGGAAAATCATGATATGCTTTGGGTATGGTGCTAAGAATGCCATAATCCGGTTTATATCCCTCGAAGTATTTGAGTCTATCATGACTTGTGTGTCGGCTCATGATATGTGGACCAAACTTGAAGAAATATATGGTGGGTCCAATATTTGTGATATTCATCATATTTCAGAGGAGTCAATTGAGGAGTTCTCCACATCTTCAAATCACGAAGAGCTCCATATTACTTCTTCCTCCGTGTGCTTGGACATTTCTACTTCTTCCACCTCACCATCATATGGCATGTCCCAAGGTAATGACATGGTGAGTGGAAATATCATTTGTGACATACATTGTTGTGTTGGTAGTCCATGCATATCACCTAGAGATTCCTTGGATACTTTTTGTGATGATATGCTTGATACTCCTTGTTGCCATGATCTATATGCTTCTATTTCCTCTAGTTGTTCTTTGACTAACCATGTAGAGGAAATAAGCGAAATTAGTTCACACAACACTAATGGAGAAATTGCTAGAAGAGCAAAGTAGGAAATCACCATGTTGGAGAGGAAATGCTATGAGCGTCAAGAGGATGGAAATGAATCTCCTACTATTGTTTATGAAGAATCTTCCTCTCCAAAAGAATCATCATCAACCTCCAATGTTTATATGTGCCTCATGGCAAGAGGTAACACCGAGGTATCATCTACTCTTAGTAATGATATTGATGATAGTGATGATGAATGTGATAGGGATATGAGTCAAGAAATATATGAAATTGGTAATTCTCTTCGTGGGGCAAATAAGAACACTTATGTGATGTTTAAAGATCTTATTACTCATTTTGGTAAGTGTAATGATTCACGAAGAACAAGAGCAAAATGAAAACTTGATTGTAAGAAAGCTCCTCAGAAAAGAAAGCTCCTCAAAAAGATGTATGGTACTTTCGGATTACTCCCTGTCTGCAGTGGTATTTCGTAGATCCTAAGGAAGCAAAGCTCATGCGCTGGCACGCGGAGAGGAAGAAGCCCGACGATGGAGATGATCCGAGGCTGAGACACCTCGTGGATGGTAGCCAGTGGAGAGCATTCAACACCGTATATGGATTTGCCACAGAAGATCCAAGGAACATCGTGCTTGGTGTGAGTACCGATGGCATGAATCCATTTGGAAACCAGGACACCAACCACAACACATGGCCCGTGTTTGTATGGATGTACAACCTCCCCCCATGGAAGTGCATGAAGAAAAAGTACATACACATGAGCATGCTGATTCAATGGCCGAAACAACCGAGAAATAGTATTAACCTGTATATGGGGCTTCTGCAAGAGGAGTTAGACATGTTTTGGAAAACACCGGCATGGACATGGGACGCCAGCAAAGGAGAATATGAGAGTCGCGCTGATGACGACAGTGCACGACTATCTCAGTTACGGGTACACCTCAGGCCAGGTGTGCCATGGATACAGCGGATGCATGAGGTGCATGGATGATACAACGTCTCGGCAACTTAGGTCAACGAAAGATGGCGGGTCCGAGAAAATCGTGTACATGGGGCATCGTAGATGGCTCGAGAAGGATGACCGGTGGAGAAAGCATGGAGATCTATTAAATGGGTTGGCTGAGCTTCGAGGACCTCCACGTAAGAGGAGCGGCGCCGAAATCGACAAGCTGTTGAGAAACTGGGAACAATGCCCCGCGCCGGGAAAGATCATAAAGGCGCCGGAGCCACTGCTGAAGGTATGGAAAACGAGGTCTGTTCTCTGGGACTTGGAGTAATGGCCCAATCACGACACGCCTCATTGCCTTGATCAAATGCATATCATGAAGAATGTCCTTGAGAGCTTGCTTGGCACACTGATGAACATGCCGGAGAAGACCAAGGATGGGCCGAAGGCAAGGAAAGACTTGGAAGATTTGAAGATCAGGAAAGAGCTCCACCATAAAAAGTCGATGGAGGAGACGGAGACGGAGACGGAGGAGGGGGGAAGGGGCAGAAAATTCAACAAGAAGGAGGAGAATTATTGCCCCCCTTCTTGCTTCACCTTAAGTGCGAAGGAGATCGATCAATTCATAAAGTGCCTTATGGGAATCAAAGTCAGTTCCAGTTACTGTGGGAAGATAAGCAGATTTCTAGACCCCAAGAAGAAAAGGTTCAGCGGGATGAAGTCTGATGACTGTCACATGACCTCGCGCCCAAGCTCGCGACCTACCAGTCCTACAATATCAATGGGTACACGTTCTACACGGAGGCCAAAGACATTGACAATGATTACCAGAACTCCGGGGTGACAATTCAATGCGTGACTGACACCAACGACACAACTAAAAGGTTCTACAGAAGGGTCAAAGAGATCTGGGAGCTTGACTATGCTGGAATGCACGATGCGACGATGTTCCGTGTCAGATGGGCCAAGGACGTCGTAAGAGAAATCAAGTATTTCACCACCATGTCTATACCCAACGCGAAGAGCAGTCCCGTGAACGTTAACGTCATCGCGAAAAATGAGCCATGGGTACACGCTAAGCACGTGACACAATGCTTCTTCATAACCGACCCGGCCAATCCCAGCCGTGTTGTCGTGAGGAGATCGAAAAGGAGCATCGTCGGAATGGATGGAGTAGCCAACAAGGAAGACTACGACCAATAAGGCAACCCGATGAGGGAAGATGACGATGACGATGAAGTATATGTGAAAAGAAGAATCAATACTACATTACCTAAGAAAGATCGTAATCCATGGCTCCGGAAAAGTCGCAAGGCGGGGCTCAATTACTCGGCAACGAACAAGAAAGGGAAGAAGCTCAAAGTGAAACATCGTCGACGCAGCTGATCAGAGACCTACATTTATATATATGTATCTACTTTGTGTACGCACTTAAGTAACAACTATCGGTCAAATGATGTAACCATATACCCATTCAATTACCACCACATGCATGGTTCCGGTGATGTTCGCGCAGTGTGGGGGGGAGACGCCGTCGCCGGGAGAAAAAAACAAATGGGAGAAAGCAATACAAAATAAAAATAAAAGTAAACATAAAGGAAAAGGAAAATAATAAAAAGAAAAGAAAACAAAAAACTAGAAAAGGAAAATAATAAAAAGAACAGAAAACAAAAAACTGGAAAAGGAAAATAATAAAAGGAAAATAACAATAGAGGTAGCGCTGGTTTGGACTCCAGCGCTATCGCTATGTTAGCTATAGCGCTGTATACTAATCCAGCGCTACCGCTATTTTGAGTTAGCAGTAGCGCTGGTTTAGGATCCAGCGCAATAGCTAACTTAGCTATAGCGCTGGATTCCAAACCAGCGCTACCACTATTTTGAGTTAACCCCCCGCCGCGCGGGCTCAAAATTTCAGCAAGTCATTTCTCCCCATCTCCACCTATCTCCCCCCCTCGAACTGTCGCCGATACCCGCCCCTACCCCCCGTCGACGCCCCTGCCCGCTGTCGACGCCCTTGCCCGCCCTCAACCTTGCCGCCGCCCCGTCGTCCTCGTCTGCGCCGCCGCCGTCGACCTCACCCTCAGTAGCCAACGTCCCCTTCTGCCTCCCTTCAGGTATTGGCTGACCACCTCCCACCTCACCCTCTCTTTGTCAATTAGGTTTTCTTTTGTTATAGAAATGAAACTATGTTTTTAATTTAGGTTTCAATTAGGTAGGCAGTCAGAATCAATTTTAGGGTTAAATTTACGAATTTTTATTAGGATAAAATATTTATTAGCAAAACAATTCTAGGGTTCTAGGGTTCATATGTCAAAAAAGTTATAGAAATTTCTTTAGCCGCAACAATTAGGTGATGTTGTTGCTGCTTTAAACAGAATTAATAAAATTTTGAGTTAACAAAGAGTAGTTAGCTAGGGAAAATTAGCTATGGCATTTAGCGAGGGCATTTTTAGCAAATTTACCTAGGGCTTTTAGCAATAAAAACCAGTACCATTTAGCTATAAAAAACAGAAGCATTCAGCTAGGGCATTTATCTATAAAAACAGTAGAATTTAGCTACAAATTAGCTATAAACAAAAAAATGTAGCAAATTTTAGTGAGGTCATTTTGCAAAGGTTTTCGGTTTTCGAAAAAACCACTATTTTTCATTGTTTAGTGCGGTCATTTCACGATGTGTACTTGCTTTATATATGTGCTCCTGTGATGCTCATATGTCATTGATGTTATATGATATATGTCATTGATGTTATATGATTTTGCAATGTTGATCGAATGTCGAAGTCTATCTGAGTGGCCTATGTTTTGCCAGAATTTTGATTCATTTCCGTTCCGGCAAATTTCAGGCGCTCCATATGTCCACTTTTAAGCAGAGGTCATGCCGAAAGTTTCCGTGATTTTCGGCATGACTTGCGATAGAAACTAGGACATATGGAGTACCCGGGATTTGCCGAAAGGGGAATGAATCAACATTCTGACCAAACATAGGCCCCCTTTTCCTCTTCATTATATCCTTTATGTATTTTTTTGATAAATAGGAAACATGTCTACCGATGCTGAAGTCGTGGGTAGTTCTGCTCGCCTCGAAGACCCCATCGAGGCAGCAAATCACTTTTTCAATTACTTGGACGAACACCAGATGGGGTGCTACCTCTTGAGCTTGCGTTGTATTCCCTCAAAGAGGAAAGGGAGATGCAGCACAATAGCGTAAGTATTTCCCTCAGTTTTTGAGAACCAAGGTATCAATCCAGTAGGAGACCCGCGCGAGTCCCTCACACCTGCACAAACAAATAAGAACTTCGCAGCCAACGCGATAAGGGGTTGTCAATCCCTTTACGATCACTTACGAGAATGAGATCTGATAGAGATGATAGTTTATATTTTTGGTACTTTTGGTTTAATAAAACAATAAATAAAAGCGGTAAAAGTAAAGTAGATGTAGATTGATATGTTGAGAATAGACCTGGGGGCCATAGTTTTCTCTAGTGGCTTCTCTCATGATAGTGATATTCTACGGTGGGTAAACAAATTACTGTCGACCAATTGATAGAAAAGCGAATAATTATGAGACTATCTAGGCATGATCATTGTATATAGGCATCACGTCCGAGACAAGTAGACCGACTCCTACCTGCATCTACTACTATTACTCCACACATCGACCGCTATCCTGCATGCATCTAGTGTATTGAGTTCATACGAATAGAGTAACGCTTTAAGCAAGATGACATGATGTAGAGGGATAAACTCAAGCAATATGATGTAAACCCCATCTTTTTATCCTCGATGGCAACAATACAATACGTGCCTTGCTGCCCCTACTGTCACTAGGAAAGGACACCGCAAGATTGAACCCAAAGCCAAGCACTTCTCCCATTGCAAGAACTATAGATCTAGTAGGCCAAACCAAACCGATAATTCGAAGAGACTTGCAAGGATATTATGAGCACACATAAAAACTTCAGAGAAGAACCAAGTATCTTTCATACATAACCTTGATCATAAACTCACAATTCATCGGATCTCGACAAACACACCGCAAAAAGAGATTACATCGAATAGATCTCCTCGAAGACCGAGGAGAACTTGGTATTGAGATCCGGAGAGAGAGAAGAAGCCATCTAGATACTATCTATGGAACTGAAGGTCTATGGTAAACTACTCACAACTCATGGCAAGGGCGATGATGATGACGATGTAGGCCTCCGTGATGGATCCCCCTCCGATGGAGCTCCGGAACATGCTCCAAAATGGGATCTCCACGAGAACAGAAGCTACGTCGGTGGAATTAGGGTTTTCTCTCTACATATGGAGTTTCTGGGGTACGTGTACTTATATAGGAAGAAGGAGGGCACCGGGGGCCACTTGAGGGGGCCTCGAGGCAGGGGGGGCGCGCCCCCACCCTTGAGGGCCACCTCTCTGTCCCCTGACTTGGTCCTCAAGCTCCGCGTGCGTGATTTTCTCCAAAAATATCTCTTGCGAAGGTTTCATTCCGGTTGGACTCCGTTTGATATTCCTTTTCTGCAAAACCCTGAAATAGGCAAAAAACAGCAATCTGGACTGGGCCTTTGGGTTAGTAGGTTAGTCCCAAAAATGATATAAAAGTGAATGATAAAGCCCATTAAACATCCAAGACTTCATAAATACTAGCATGGAACAATAAAAAATTATAGATACGTTGGAGACGTATCAAACATCCCCAAGCTTAATTCCTGCTCGTCCTCGAGTAGGTAAATGATAAAGAAAGAATTTTTGATGTGGAATGCTAACCAATATAGTTTTTCAATGTAATTCTCTTAATTGTGGCATGAATGTTCAGATCTGAAAGGTTCAAGATAAAAGTCTATATTGACATAAGAAATAACAATACTTCAAGCAATACTAACAAAGCAATCATGTCTTCTCAAAATACCATGGCTAAAGAAAGTTATCCCTACAAAATTATATAGTCTAGCTATGCTCCCTCTTCATCACACAAAATATTCATATCATGCACAACCCAGATTTCAGCCAAGCATTTGTTTTCATACTCTATCTTTTCAAACCTTTCAACTTTCACACAATAAATGAGCGTGCGCCATGGATATAGCACTATGGGTGGAATAGAGGTGGTTGTGGAGAAGACAAAAACGAGGGTGATAGTCTCACATCGACTAGGCGTATCAACGGGCTATGGAGATGCCCATCAATAGATATCAATGTGAGTGAGTAGGGATTGTCATGCAACGGATGCACTAGAGCTAAATATGAATGAAAGCTCAATAAAATAAACTAGTGGGTGTGCATCCAACTTGCTTGCTCACGAAGACCTAGGGCATTTGAGGAAGCCCATCGTTGGAATATACAAGCCAAGTTCTATAATGAAAATTCCCACTAGTATATGAAAGTGACTAAGCATGAGACTCTCTACAATGAAGAACATGGTGCTACTTTGAAGCACAAGTGTGGAAAAAGATAGTAGCAATTGTTCCTTTTTCTTTCTCTTTTTTTTGGCCTTTTTTTGCGGAGGGGCTTTATAGATTTATCCTTTCCTCCCATGGGACAATGCTCTAATAATGATGATCATCACACTTTCATTACAACTCGATACTACAACAACAAAGTATGACTCTATATGAATGCCTCCAGCGGTGTACCGGTATGTGCAATAAAACAAGAGTGACATGTATGAAAAGTTATGCATAGTGGCCTTGCCACAAATACAATGTCAACTACAAGATCATGCAATGGCAATATGACAATATGATGCGTGTCATATGAACGGAACTGTGGAAAGTTGCATGGCAATATATCTCGGAACGGCTATGGAAATGCCATGATAGGTAGGTATGGTGGCTGTTTTGAGGAACAATATGGTGGCTGTTTTGAGGAAGGATATATAGTGAGTTTATGGCACCGGCGAAAGTTGCGCGGTACAAGAGAGGCTAGCAATGGTGGAAGGGTGAGAGTGCGTATAATCCATGGACTCAACATTAGTCATAAGAACTCATATACTTATTGCAAAAATCTACGAGGCATCAAAACAAAGCAATCAACGCATGCCCCTAGGGGGGAGGTTGGTAGGAGTTAACCATCGCGCGCCCCCGACCACCACACAAAGGTTGGCACTCTACAAATACCTCATGCTCTAACTTCGTCACATAGCGGTTCACCATACGTGGATGAAACGGGAATCACTAACCTTAATACAAGTATTTCTCAATTTCATAATAACTCCACTAGCATGACTCTAATATCACTATCCTCATGTCTCAAAACAATTATCAAGCATCCAACATCTCATTCTATTCAATGCACTTGGTGTGAATTTTTTTACTACATTGACATTGGATGTTTATCATGTGAAGACTAGTTTCTTTAGCCTAAACACTTTACCATGCTGTTTTAATAGACTCTCAAATAGATATAAGTGAAGAAATGAGAGTTCAACAATTTCTACAAAATATTACCACCACCATGCTCTAAAAGATATAAGTGAAGCGCTAGAGCAAAAACTATTCAACTCAAAAGATATAAGTGAAGCACATAGAGTGTTCTAATAATTTCTAGGCCATATTTAACTCTCTCAAATAGGTGTGTCCAGCAAGGATGATTGTGGTAAACTAACAAGCAAAGACTCAAATTATACAATACGCTCCAAGAAAAACACATAACATGTTGCGAATAAAAATATAGTTCCAAGTATAGTTACCGATGGATGAAGACGAAAGAGGGATGCCTTCCCGGGGCATCCCCAAGCTTAGGCTTTTTATTATCTTGAATTTACTTGCGGGGCCATGGGCATCCCCAAGCTTAGGCCTTTTCTACTCCTTGTTCCATAGTCCATCAAAGCAATACTCAAAACTTGAAAACTTCACAACACAAAACATAGACAAAAATTCTCGTGAGCTCCGTTAGTATGAGAAAGCAAACCACTACTAAAAGGTACAGCAATTAATTCATTCTTTGTATATATAGGTGTTAAACCTACTGTACTCCAACTTCTCTATGGTTCATATCCTTCAATATTACTCATAGATGCATCAGAATAAGCAAACAACACACGAAAAACAGAATCTGTCAAAGACAGAACAGTCTGTAGTAATCTGCAGGGTTCGCCTACTTCTGGAACTCCAAAAAATTCAAACTAAATTGGTAAATTTGCGAAATTTGTCTACCAATCAGCAGAAAAATGAATCATCTAAGAAGCACGCTCCAGTAAAATCCCACGACTACTTTAGCGAGCGCTAACAGTTCTGTTTTTTACAGCAAGATCATATAAACTTCACACAAGTCTTCCCAAAGGTTTTACTTGGCACAAACACTAAACAAAACATGAAACCACATATAATCAGAGGCTAGATGCAATATTTATTCCCTAACAGAAACAAAAACAAAAAACAAAAAATTGGGTTGCCTCCCAACAAGCGCTATCGTTTTACGCCCCTAGCTAGGCACGATACAAGATAGATCTAGGTATTGCCATCTTTGGAAGGCAATCCATAAGTGGCTCTCATGATAGATTCATATGGTAATTTGATTTTCTTTCTAGGAAACCGTTCCATACCTTTCCTTAATGAAAATTGGAATCTAATATTTCCTTCCTTCATATCAATAATTGCACCAATCATTCTAAGGAAAGGTCTACCAAGAATAATAGGACATGAAGGATTGCAATCTATATCAAGAACAATGAAATCTACGGGCACATAATTTCTATTGGCAACAATAAGAACATCATTAATTCTTCTCATAGGTTTCTTAATAGTGGAATCCGCAAGATGCAAATTTAAAGAACAATCATCAAGCTCATGGAACCCTAAAAAATAACACAAAGTTTTTGAAATAGTGGAGACACTTGCACCCAAATCACACAAAGCATAGCATTCATGATCTTTTATTTTTATTTTTATAGTAGGTTCCCACTCATCATAAAGCTTTCTAGGTATAGAAACTTCCAACTCAAGTTTATCTTCATAAGATTGCATCAAAGCATCAACTATATGTTTAGTGAAAGCTTTATTTTGACTATAAGCATGCGAAGAATTTAGCACGGATTGCAACAAGGAAATACACTCAATCAAAGAGCAATTATCATAATTGAATCCCTTGAAATCCAAAGTAGTGGGTTCATCACTACGCAAAGTTTTAATCTCTTCGTTCCCACTTTTACCAATTTTAGCATCAAGATCTATAAACTCCGTATCATTGGGACACCTTAAAGCAGAATCATCTCCAATCCTACTATCATTAAGATTAATACTAGAAAACAAGGATCTAATAGGAGACACACCAATAACTTTCAGATCTTCATCTTTATTTTCATGATAACTAGAAGAACACGATTTAATATAACCTTCTCTTTTAGCACACATTCTAGCGGTTCTTTCTTTGCATTCATCAATGGAAATTCTCATGGCTTTGAGAGACTCATTGATATCATGCTTAGGTGGGACAGATCTAAGTTTCAAAGAATCAACATCAAGAGTAATTCTATCCACACATCTAGCCAATTCATCAACCTTGAGCAATTTCTCCTCAAGCATATCATTGAAATTCTTTTGCGAGATCATAAACTCTTTAACACTAGTTTCAAATTCAGAAGGCATCATTCCATAAGAGTTGTTGTAGGAATTACCATAATTATTAGAGGAATTACTAGGGAAGGGCCTAGGATTAAAATTACCTCTATAAGCACTGTTACCAAAATTATTCCTACCAACAAAATTCACATCCAAAGATTCATTGTTATTCTCAATCAAAGTGGACAAAGGCATATCATTAGGATCGGAAGAAGCACTCTTAGCAGCAAACAATTTCATAAGTTCATCCATCTTTCCACTCAAAACACTAATTTCTTCGATAGCATGCACTTTTTAACTAGTAGATCTTTCGGTGTGCCATTGAGAATAATTACCACAATATTATCTAGGAGTTTGGTAGCTTCTCCTAAGGTGGTTTCCATGAAAATGCCTCCGGCGGACGAATCTAAAAGATTTCTAGAAGCAAAATTCAAGCCATCATAAAAGTTCCGAATAATCATCCATAGATTCAAACCATGTGTAGGGCAATTACGTATCATCAATTTTATTCTTTCCCAAGCTTGTGCAACATGCTCATGATCTAGTTGCTTAAAATTCATAATATCGTTTCTAAGAGAGATGATCTTAGCAGGTGGGAAATACTTAGAGATAAAAGCATATTTGCACTTATTCCACGAATCAATACTATTTCTAGGCAAAGTGGAGAACCAAGTTTTAGCACGATCTCTAAGTGAAAACGGAAATAACTTCAATTTAACAATATCGTTATCCGTATCCCTTTTCTTTTGCATATCACACAAATCAACAAAGTTGTTTAGATGGGTAGCGGCATCTTCACTAGGAAGGCCGGATAATTGATCTTTCATGACAAGATTCAACAAAGCAGCATTGATCTCACAAGATCCAGCATCGGTAATAGGAGCAATCGGAGTGCTAATAAAGTCATTGTTGTTGGTATTGGAGAAGTCACACAATTTGGTATTGTTTTGAGCCATAGTGACAAGCAAGCAATCCAACACACACAAGCGAACAAGAAGCAAGCGAACGATAAACACACGGCAGAAGAAGGGTAAATAAAACGGAAAGGGTGAAGTGGGGGAGAGGAAAACGAGAGGCAAATAAATGTAATGCAAAGGATAAGGGTTTGTGATAGGTACTTGGTATATGAGTTTTGCGTAAGCCTCCCCGACAACGTCGCTAGAAATTCTTCTTGCTACCTCTTAAGCTTGCGTTGTATTCCCTCGAAGAGGAAAGGGAGATGCAGCATAGTAGCGTAAGTATTTCCCTTAGTTTTTGAGAACCAAGGTATCAATCCAGTAGGAGACCACGCACGAGTCCCTCGCACCTGCACAAACAAATAAGAACTTCGCAGCCAACGCGATAAGGGGTTGTCTATCCCTTTACAGTCACTTACGAGAGTGAGATCTGATAGAGATGATAGTTTATTTTGGTATTTTTTGTTTAATAAAACAACAAATAAAAGCGGTAAAAGTAAAGTAGATGTAGATTTATATGTTGAGAATAGACCAGGGGCCATAGTTTTCTCTAGTGGCTTCTCTCATGATAGCGATATTCTACGGCGGGTAAACAAATTACTGTCGAGCAATTGATAGAAAAGCGAATAATTATTGTATATAGGCATCACGTCTGAGACAAGTAGACCGACTCCTGCCTGCATCTACTACTATTACTCCACACATCGACCACTATCCAGCATGCATCTAGTGTATTGAGTTCATACGAACAGAGTAACACTTTAAGTAAGATGACATGATGTAGAGGGATAAACTCAAGCAATATGATGTAAACCCCACATTTTTATCCTTGATGGCAACAATACAATACGTGCCTTGCTGCCCCTACTATCACTGGGAAAGGACACCGCAAGATTGAACCCAAAGCCAAGAACTTCTCCCATTGCAAGAACTATAGATCTAGTAGGCCAAACCAAACCGATAATTCGAAGAGACTTGCAAGGATATTATGAGCACACATAAAAAGTTCAAAGAATAACCAAATATCTTTCATAGATAACCTTGATCATAAACTCACAATTCATCGGATCTCGACAAACACACCACAAAAAGAGATTACATCGAATAGATCTCCTCGAAGACCGAGGAGAACTTTGTATTGAGATCCAGAGAGAGAGAAGAAGCCATCTAGATACTAGCTATGGACCCGAAGGTCTGTGGTAAACTAATCACAACTCATGGTGAGGGTGATGATGATGATGATGATGATGATGATGAAGGCCTCCGTGATGGATCCCCCTTCGGTGGAGCTCCAAAACAGGCTCCAAGATGGGATCTCCACGGGAACAGAAGGTACGGCAGTGCAATTAGGGTTTTCTCTTTGTATATGGAGTTTCTGGGGTACGTGGACTTATATAGGAAGAAGGAGGGCACCGGGGGCCACTTGAGGGGGCCTCCAGGCAGGGGGCGCGCCCTGGGAAGGGGGGCGCCCCCACCCTCGAGGGCCACCTCTCTGTCCCCTGACTTGGTCCTCAAGCTCCGTGTGCGTGATTTTCTCCAAAAATATCTTTCGCGAAGGTTTCATTCCGTTTGGACTTCGTTTGATATTCATTTTCTGCAAAACCCTGAAATAGGAAAAAAAACAGCAATCTGGACTCGGCCTTTGGGTTAGTAGGTTCGTCCCAAAAATGATATAAAAGTGAATGATAAAGCCCATTAAACATCCAAGACTTCATAAATAATAGCATGAAACAATAAAAAATTATAGATACATTGGAGACGTATCATGGGGTTGCATGGTGGCGGCAGTGCCACCAACCCCGACACCGACGCTGACGCCGGCACCAGCACCGAGACCGACACCACCCCCGAGACCGGCAATGAGGCTGTCATAGCCGGTAAAGCACCGAAGAAGAAGAGGACACAAAAACCAAACGTGCTTGGCATCGGACAAATTGTGGTCACGGAGATGCACCCCAAGAAGTTAGAGCCAACGGCGCCGGAGGAAGCGCGCTCGTGCTGGGGCAATCAACTAGGATGCATCCTCAGGGAAACCGCCAACATCAATGATGTTCTGTTGAAGAAGGTACCACATATGGAGCACATGCTCCTAAAGAAATTGCACAATAGGTTCCTGTTCCCCGGACAGAATGAAGGCCAATATAAAGATCCGTGGGACGATCCTGGAATGACAAAGATAAACGACAAGGCGATGGTGACTTTCACCAACGACTTGTTCTCTGCTACTTCTCGAGCTTGCGTTGTATTCCCTCGAAGAGGAAAGGGAGATGCAACACAGTAGCGTAAGTATTTCCCTCAGTTTTTGAGAACCAAGGTATCAATCCAGTAGGAGACCACGCGCGAGTCCCTCGCACCTGCACAAACAAATAAGAACTTCGCAGCCAACGCGATAAGGGGTTGTCAATCCCTTTACGGTCACTTCCGAAAGTAATATCTGATAGAGATGATAGTTTGATATTTTTGGTATTTTTGGTTATAAGAACAGAAAGTAAAAGCGAAAAAAGTAAAGTAGGTGTAGATTGATATGCTGAGAATAGACCCGGGGGCCATAGTGTTCTCTAGTGGCTTCTCTCATGATAGTGATATTCTACGGCGGGTAAACAAATTACTGTCGAGCAATTGATAGAAAAGCGAATAATTATGAGACTATCTAGGCATGATCATTATATATAGGCATCACGTCCGAGACAAGTAGACCGAAACGATTCTGCATCTACTACTATTACTCCACACATCGACCGCTATCCAGCATGTATCTAGTGTATTGAGTTCATAAGAATAGAGTAACACCTTAAGCAAGATGACATGATGTAGAGGGATAAACTCAAGCAATATGATATAAACCCCATCTTTTTATCCTTGATGGCAACAATACAATACGTGCCTTGTTGCCCCTACAGTCACTGGGAAAGGACACCGCAAGATTGAACCCAAAGCCAATCACTTCTCCCATTGCAAGAACTATAGATCTAGTAGGCCAAACCAAACCAATAATTCGAAGAGACTTCCAAGGATATTATAATCATACATAAAGAGTTCAGAGAAGAACAAAATATTTCTCATAGATAATCTTGATCATAAACCCACAATTCATCGGATCTCGACAAACACACCGCAAAAAGAGATTAGATCGAATAGATCTCCTCGAAGACCGAGGAGAACTTTTTATTGAGATCCAAAGAGAAAGAAGAAGCCATCTAGATACTAGCTACGGACCCGAAGGTCTGTGGTAAAATACTCACAACTCATGGTGAGGCAATGATGATGATGTAGAAGCACTCCGTGGAAGATCCCCCCTCCGGCGGAGCTCCGGAACAGACCCCAAGATGGGATCTCACGGGAAAAGAAGGTTACGGCGGTGGAACTAGGGTTTTCTCTGTTGTTCTGATGGTTTCGGGGTACGTAGGTATATATAGGAGGAAGGAGGGCACCGGGGCCCATACGTGGGGCCCACGAGGCAGGAGGCGCGCCCTAGGGGGGCGCCGCCCACCCTCGTGGGCACCACGTAAACCCTAATCCGTGGTTCTCAAGTCTCCTGTGTGTGATTTTCTCCAAAAATATCTGTCCCGAAGGTTTCATTCCTTTGGACTCCGTTTGATATCCCTTTTCTGTAAAACCCTGAAACAGGCCAAAAACAGCAATCTGGATGGAGCCTTTGGGTTAGTAGGTTAGTCCCAAAAATAATATAAAAGTGTATGACAAAGCCCATTAAACATCCAAAACATCATAAATAATAGCATGGAACAATACAAAACTATAGATACATTGGAGACGTATCATTCTCCTGGAAAGCTCAGGTGAAAAAAGCGATTGTGAAGAATGAACATGGTCCAAGATTCATGCTGACAATCCATCAATAACGGAAGCGGACTTTGCAAAATTCAAGGACAATTGAGGTAAAGAAAGTGTCAAGGCAAACTCAGAGAAAATGAAGGCGCTCCATGCCAGGAACACGCCTCCCCGCCGCCTCGGAAGCCGTGGTTACGAGGGGAAGAGGCACGTATGGGCCAAGGAGGACGCCGAACATGAAAGTCACGGAATCCCATACCCCTTGGCGGAGTTCACCGACCCGTTGGAGCATGACTGGATCAGGGCCCGGTACAAGTGGGACAAAGCCAAAAAGATCTTTTACACAGACCCGGACACTAGGGAGTTCATGAGACTTTTGGTAATTGTTATATCACCACATTATCAAATTTGCTTCCAATCAATTCGACTGCATGTTTTGTCACATTTGTAAACTATCCACATTCCTTTTGCAGAAAGAGCAGCACCAAAAGGCAGCTGAAAGCGACGAGTCATCACAGTCGTCGGTGAGGCCCAAGTGGGACACCCCATTCAACTGGGCCCTAAACATACTAAAAAAGGTCCCGGTAGACAAGCCGTCGTCCTATGGACATGTGTAGGGCGTTAGAGATGGCGCCTCGTGGAAGACGTGCTACCACGAGGAGCCAGAGGAAAGAAAGAAGAGACGCTTGGTCGTCAGTCAGCAGAGCATCGACGTGAAGGTCAAGATTGTGGTCGGTAAGACCAAACCTGGGACCAAAGAAGAGTTGCTCGGGGCCGTCAATGCAGCGGTCACTGACGCGGTGGTCAGCTTGCTTCAGGCACTTTTCGATTACATGAAGAACAATCCAAATGCACGGCCGAAGGACTTTCCCCTTCCCAGCTTTGTCGGGAGCAATTCGGTGAATACCAGAGCACCAGCACCTGCTCAAGCAACCGCAAAAGGTCCCGCTCCTGTTCATAGCACCCTGACCTCCGTCTCTTGCATGCTCGGTGGGCCTTCATCGCTGGCTGAGCTCGACACCCTCATGGTAACTACACGTCATACCCTTTTCAGCAGCATGTCTATAGTCTTCCGTTTTAGTTGCCTTTTGGATGTTTGACATCGCAGACATGTCTCCTTTGTAGGCCGACGACATCCCGTTCACCGTACTCTATGACATCAAGGGCTAGAAGGTGGCCGTGGGAAAGGCAACGATCATGAAGCCCAATGACCACATGTTCCACAACCGAGAGATGCCCGATGGCGTCTTCAAGGTTAACGTGTCCAGTGTCTTAGCGGGCTTCGAGGATTTGCCTCCTCGGTACCAGTCGCTAACGTCGAGACACCTAAGATGATTGGCGCATGCAAGAACTGGTTCTTGCCTTGGCCCAAGTCTCTTCGTCTCGAGGCGCCCAGTATCACGCCAATGCTACCTTCTCAAGAAGGTATGAACACCACCCCACCTACCAAATTACATGCACTTGTCGTGGCGGGTGATAGCGGACGACGCGAGGGAGAGCCTCCATTATTACTATATCATGTCTCCCCCGCTGTCGAAGAACCAAATGTTGATGATGACATGGAGGAGGATGATGATGAAGACCCAGACAAGTATTTCAATACCGCCTATGATGATGGAAGGTTGATGGCTCAGGACGACGAAGACTCGGGCTATGAGCGTGGAGATGATGACTTGATGCTACCTGATTTGCCGGAGCCGGAACATCCTAAGGCGGAATGCAAAAAGTCTCTCTTCAAGAAATCCTCGCAGGAGACGCCTCTAGATGCCACCTCTACCCAGCAACCCCCCGAGGCCCATCCAATGATTAGCCCGATGACACTTGGGGTGGTGGTTGGGGAAGGTATGGTGGGCTCACTACCGCCACCCACCAAGAAGCAAAGGAGGAGACCAGACAGGAAAGGTCCTAAAGGCGCCATAGCTGCTTCAAGCAGCCAGCCGCCTCTGAAGCCCCGGGTAGTAGACATAATACCCGTCAAAGGTAAGAATCGTTTCCATGTCGCCGGCGAAGCGATCCTACCTGGAAAAGCGCTAGATCACATACTGAACAATGATCTAAGGAGACTCCATGAAGATGTGCTGGCCAGAGAGAAAAGCCTTTTGATCGCGGAAAAACCAGGATACCCGCTTTACGTGGCTCACGTGCCGGGTGGGAAGTTGTACGTCGATACCTGGCCCGCGAATCAGTACATCTTGCGATTTGACTACATCTTCAACATGTTCTACACGACCAAGCTCGATTTCCAGTTCATCCGCATGTATGCGCTGTATCTCAACTACTTCATCAAGATCGAGAACATATAATATATCTGCATCGCGGACCCGTTCTATATGCACGAGAGCTTCTTGGCAGTTTGCAAAGAGCATCGTGAATATGCAAGCAAGTACCTCGGCGAATTCATGATCACTAATAAGGACAAGGAAGCGATTCTCCTGCCTTGTCATCCCATGTAAGTCATCCACGCATATCCTTTCGTAAGTGTTAATCATTCCTTTGCAAGCATGGAGGCTAATTTGAGGTGTACCTAATTTGCGCAGCGGGGATGGCGCCGTGCTCATCGTTCTGTACCCAGAATACTCCCATGCTATGTACTTGGACTCATCAAAGATCATCAAGAAAAAGGATTACACGCACGTAAAGAGTGTTCTCGATAGTTCCCAGATTACCTTCAGCCTGTCTGGTGGATATATCAAGGTGAAAAGGCACAGGAAGAATGGGCTGGTTTTCCGCCATAAGACCGACTTCTGCTGCATCCAGCAACCGCACACCAGTCATGCTGATGGATTCTACCTCATGCATCACCTGCTCGAGTGCAGAAGGGATAATCAACGTCTTCGCATGTCACCTACTGTCGAAGATGTCGAGATTGTCGGCTGGGCCACAAGCATAGGAAAGACACCGGATCATCAAATCCGAGCTGAGTTTTATCACGTCAAGTGTGAACTTGCCCAAGTGATGATGAAGGAGGTTCTCGAACCAACAGGGATGTTCTACCATGGGCCAACAATGACACGGGATGATGTCTGAGCACTGCTACTCGCTCAGTGTCTAGACCTTAAGCCTTTCATGAAGCTCGGGTGCTTCGTCCCTGACTATGAAGATTGGACCGCCGACATGGAGGTCTGATCGCTCTAGTTAATTACTTTGGGTATGAGGAACTTCGTCACTTATGTTTGCTATAAGTTGCTTGTATTTTGCTAATTATACCTCTTTGTTTTCTTAAGTACATTATGTTGCATATTATCGTTCAATTGATCAACTGTCGATGCAGGTACATAGATCAGAGATGGCGAAGGACTGCTACGTCGTGTTCGTTGGGAGGGTTCCAGGAGTCTACGACAGCTGGCCAGATGCTCAGGCGTAGGTGTACAAGTACCCAGGTGCTAGCCACAGAGGGTTCGACAGCAAAGCCGAAGCGGAAAGTAGTTACTTGAGGTGGACACTCCGGTATGAGCGGGGGTGGGACCGTCGGTGCCTCAAGTACTACATAGTCGCGCTCTTGCTCATGCTGACCGCTCTTCTCCTCTACATCATGGTTTAGATAGACATGATGAAACTTGTGTGTGTGCCATAACCATGCATTTGCACTTAGTCGAGACATGACAAGATCACTCTTGTGTATCGCTATTTTCGGAATGTGACAAAATTTGTGTTGAATGATGATGATGGTATGACGAGAGTACTGTATGTCTATGATGATGATATTTAGTATGATCTGATGAAACTACTGTATAGAGCATGTATAAATACATCACAAATACGTAGAGGGGGTGTAAATATGTGAAAGGAAGAATATTAGCAGCAACGCTGGGTTAGCAGCAGCGCTTCCTTTGTTCAAGCGCTATAGATAGTTAGCAGTAGCGCTGTTCTAGGAAGTGCTACTGTTAATAGTACTTACCAGTAGCGCTGCCCATACCAGCGCTACAGCTACAACTTAGCTGTAGCGCGCTAGCAGTAGCGCTAGACCCAACGCTACTGCTATGCATATTTCCAGTGCTACTACTAGGGTTTTCCCTAGTTGTGTTAAGAGAGCTTGTAAATTTCTCATGCCCACGTGGGCTTAGCCTATAGTGCCATAGCCACCTCACGTCAGCCTTGGCCATTAGGCATGTTGCAAGATGAGTTTTCTCTTTTGAGAAATCAACCACGTAAAGGTTGTCTTCAACATGCACAACAAAGACCACTTTGAGATTACTTCTCTTAAAGACGATCACATGGAATTCACTGAAATGTGAATCATAACCGGCACGAGCCAATTGAATAGTTGAAAGTAAATTGTAGTGAAGGGATTGGACAAGCATGACATTTGCAAGTGATGAATCATTAGAGATTACCACCTTGCCCAAACCCAATACCTAGCCCTTGCTATTGTCACCAGAAGAGATGTTCGAAGAGGCCTTGAGTGAATCAACGAACTCCACAAGCATCTCCCTTTCTCCGGTCATATGATTTGTGCATCCACTATCGATAACCCATTGAGTTCCACCGAAGACATAGTCCTACAAGAATCAAGCTTTGGTTATAGGTACCCATTTTGCAATGGGTCCTGGTGAGTTAGCGACAAGGGTCTTGGGGACCCAAATAGTCCAAGCATAATCATCATAGTTAGTCCCAACAAATTTTGCAAAGGTATAGCCATCATCTCCTCTCAGGAGGACATAAGATGGATTGTTCTTGCCGGCAAAATTCTTAGGAATGGCCTTGTCCCTAATGACCTTGCCGCTCCCAACACCCTCCTTTTCCTTCTCCTTCTCCTTGTGCCCTTCTTGCACAAACACTACCTTTTGGGGATGGGAAGGAGTCAGACCGATCTTCTTCTTGTTGTTCTTCTTCTTTTTCTTACCATTCTTAGATGCAGGATCAAACCCAACTCCCTCCTTGGCAACACACTCCTTTTGGTTGCTCAAGAGGTCGTTTAGGTTTTTCTCCCCTTGGATGCATGACACAAGCCCTTTCTCAAATTGGGTCTTCAACTTCTTATTCTCCTCTTGGAGGGAGATGCAATCATGAACAAAGTTAGCCGTATAAGCATCATCATTTAAATCTATATGAGGTATGGACGTGAGAGCCTTAATGGTTGTATCTTTTAGTCGAGCATAAGACTCGGTGAGAGCAATGAGGTCACCTTTGACAACCTTGGAACTAGTCACAAGGAGCTCATATTCCTCGACAAGCCTCGTGTGATCAACTAGAAGCTTTTCAACTCTAACATTAAGAGCACATTTGTTCTTAAGAGCAAGTTGCAAAGCATCATTGGTTTTCACAAAGTCAATTTGATGAGCCGACAAGGCTTCCTCAAGAGATGCTCTCATGACACTCTCTTCATTAAGTTTGTGCTCGAGGAGATCAACTCTCTCTTTTTACTCTATAAGGAGGTTTTCAACGTTCTCAATAAAGTCATCACGTTCGGCAAGTGACTTAAGGAGATTGCCAAAATGAGCACGAGCTTCACCATGAAGAGTTTTCATGAAAGCCATTAAGGATTCCTCATCATTATCCACTCCCTCATCACACTCATCCTCCACTATCTCACATGAGACATAGGGAGTGTAGATGTCGGGTTCTTAGATTTCGACTTTGTTTTTACCTCTTTGGCCATGAGGCACCTGATACGTCCAAAACGTATCTATAATTTCTGCTTGCTCCATGCCTCTTTTGGGTGATATTGCTATGATATTTATACACTTCCATACACTTTCGATCATATTTGGACTAACCTATTAACTCAGTGCACCCCAGTGCCAGTTTCTGTTTTCGGCTGTTTTTGTATTTCAGGTTTTCACGTTACGAGAACTGCCAGGAAAAATCCAAAAAAATTATATAAAAAATCAGCGTTCCAGAACCTACCTATCGGGGAAACTGATCGCCCACGGACACCTATGGGACCGGAGCCCCTTTTCGGTCCGGCAAGGGAGCGGAGGGAGCACGAAGAGCAGATCGAGGGGCACACGCGAGCAGTTTACCCAGGTTCGGGCCGCACGGATGCGTAAAACCCTACTCCTGCCTTGGTTATATTGAGTTCTCAGCTCGGGAGCAAGAAGATCTACAGTACATGTACAGTGTATGTACAGTGATCTATACCTAACCCTGACGGTGGGGGACAAGGGCATTGAATGCCCGTCGCCGTCACCCAAAAAGCATCCGCCCGGGCGCCTCCGTTCGCCACGACGGAGGCCTCGTCATCGTGGCTTGCCACCGTGTACCCCCAGGCTGCACAGCCATCCGCCACGTGCCCCATGAAGGGCCCCAGGGCGACGCGTGGCCAGGTGAGCTGGAGCGCAGGCACAAAGTGAAAGCTTGCCGCGGCAAGCACCTTGCCGCGGTCGCTACCTTGCCGGGCCCGGAAGCTTGCCGCTCTCCGGGTCTTGCCGGGGCGCGCGATGTGCCATGGCATGTCTTCTGGAATGCTGTTCTCTGGCCTTCCTGGCAAGCTCCTCTTGCCAGGGTCTTGTGCAGAAGGGATGATCTCGAGCCTGGAGCGGCCTTCCCGGCAAGCTGCTCTTGACGGGGTCTTGTTTCTTAACTTGAATACTTTGTTCTTGAATGGCTTCAAGGGAACCAGAGCGGGCTTTGGCGGGCACGTGGTGAGCATGACCACGGGACGCTGCAACTGCCCGTGCACAAGTCGGGATACTAAGGTACCCCTACTTTAGTACACCGACAGGAGCCCCCGGGCCTGGGCCACACACGGTGCCGAGCGCTGTTGGGCCAGGCCCAGAACAGTGCACGGGCACACGCGGCCCACGGCGCGCCGTATCCCGCTCCGTATCCGCCGCATCCCTCCCTAACGGCATGCGTCGATTGCGGCGTCGTGGGAGAGATCGTGGCCTGTTTCTTTAATGGAAAAATGCGGAACGTCCCCCACTTCCCCCCTTAAAAGCAGAGGAAGCAGGCGCAGTTTCCCCCATTGCTTCATTGCGTCTTCAATCTTCAGAAACCCCCACTGCTCTCCGCCTCCCCAAAGGTCGACAGAGAGCCGAGCTCCAACCTTCCTCCGCAGTCTCCGGCATCCTCAGCGCCGCCGACCCCCCCCTCGCCGTCCCCGCCATGGCCCCGAAGAGCGACAAGGCGAAGAGCGACAAGGCGAAGAAAGAGAAGTCCGATAAGGCGGGGAAGCTGGCAGCCATGCGGAAGAGGATATTGGTCTTCCCGCCGAGGCTCGGCGCGAGGGAGCTGAGGGACAAGTATTACTTGTTCTGGGCGAGGGAGACGAAGGCTCACCCGCGCACCAGGGTCCTCCCCGCCGAAGCCTGCCATATGTATCCCGAAGGTTACCATTTCTTCGCTCTGTTCTTCCACTTTGGTCTTTGTCCTCCGTACTCTGAGTTTTTCTGCGATGTGATGAACACATACGGATTCCACCTCCTAGATTTCACCCCGAATGCAGTCTTGACCTTGGCCGTTTTCGCACATTTGTGCGAAAACTTTGTCGGGGTCCACCCCAACGTAGCTCTCTTCCGCCACTTTTTCACACCTAGAGTAGAGTCTGGATCCCCACTCTCCGGCGGCATCTCTTGGATCTTCAGGCTCAACAAGAAAGAGGCGTACTTGATTGGAGAGCTCCGCGGCAAGTGGGATGAGTGGAGGGCTGATTGGTGCTGGGTCATGGAAGAGGAACCCTAGCAGTTTACCTCCCCGCGCCGAGCGGCAATAGTGCGCGACAAGGATTGGAGTGACTTGGACCCGGAGGACGATAAGCTGCAGATTGCCCTTACTAGGATCCTTCGCCTCCGGGCCGCCAACCTTACTGTAGCTGAGGTCGGGGCGGATTTCCTTCGCCGCCGCATTGCCCCCTTGCAGGACAGGAAGAGGCCTGCTTGGGAGTTCGGCAATGCGGCAGACTTCATGAGGCTGCGCCCCGGCCTGAATTACAACTTCACCGTCTTGGAGCTCATCGGAATGGTCCGCTCGCTGTTTAAGCATGACCCCAAGCACAAGGAGTGGTTCACCCCGTCGAACGGGGTAGTTCCATTATGCAACAACTCTGCCCTTAGCGCCATCCGTGCGGCAATGCCTCAGTGCGACTCCCACGGGGTTGATCCTACTTGGTTGATGCCTTCAGAAGAGACTGTGCAGACTTTCTTTGACAATCTGGTTGAACGGCCGCGCAACCCCGAAGAGAAGAAGGGCCTCACCCGTGCGACCACCGACCGTGACATGGCGTATATCGCCAGCAGGATGGAGGAGGCTGCCGCAGCGGCGGCCGCGGGTGAGTTTGGGTACACCGTGGAAGAAGCAGAAGCAGCGGATGCAGTGAGCCAGGCCGAGGAGGAGGAGATCCTCAAACTGCTGAGGCCCGCCGGGAAGCCTGCCGGGGAGCCTGCCGGGGTGAGCGAGGCTGCCGGGCAAGGCACTGAGTCCAGTGAGCCCGCCGAGGAGGACGCCGAATCGGGCGATTCCGACGAAGACTCGGGTGGGTCACTGAACCTCGACGATGTTTCCTCATCCTCGGAGAACTCTCCGCCACCGCCAAGTCCTCCGCCACAGCCGAAGAAGCGCCTCCGCAAGACCACTGAGACGGCGAAGCAGCCGGCGCCCCGACAGTAGCCGAAGCGTCGTGCGACGCGTGGCACCACGACGAGCAAGGTCGTCAAGGAGGCGCCCCGTGTTCCAGCGGCAAGCGGAGGGGGATCTTCCCGAAGCGGTTCTGGTGCTCCTTCTGACCCCCGGTCCTCGGCGATGACCGACGTGGGGTCTTCTCAACCCACGGCTCCGGAGCCCGCCAAGCGCCCGAGGGAGCCTACTCCTCCAGCCCCTGGCGCTGGGATGCGCGAGGCGGAATTTGACTTCTCCGCCCTTAGTTCCGACGAGGAGGAGGAAAAGTAAGCATTTGCAACTTTTATTTCCTTTGATTCTTGTTGCTCTTGTCTTGAATTCCCTTTGCCTAACTCTGATCTTGTTTGGCTTCTAGGACCCTGACCCAGAGGATGGCGAAGAGGGCCAAAATCCCTGTGGTTGACCTCGAGGACGACGAGCCCGTCGCCGCGGCAGGGGATGCGCCCGCGACAGGCTAGCCGAACCAGCCGGCTGCTCCGGAGAGTAGCCCCCAGCGTAAGTTTCTTGTTCACTTTTCTGCTTATCGGGCGCGCTTGAGCTTCTTATCATTATTGATGTCTTGTTTGCTTGTTGATTTGTGCAGAAGTGGAGCCGCAGCCGCAGGAGCGCCAAGAGACCGCTCCCGACGAGCCGCTTGTCCCACCATCCCCGCCAAGGAGGAGCTCCCCGGCGAGGGAGGGTGCTCCGCCAAGGGCGGGTACTCCGCCAAGGGCGAGTACCCCGCCAAGGGCGAGCACACCGACAAGGGAGGGCACCCCGCCAAGGGAAGGCGCCGGCAGCCCTCAGCCGGCGGGGGCCACTACTACGCCGCCAAGGGAGAACTCCCCGGCGAGGGACCTCGTTACTGAAGAGGCCCGCGCAGGTAAACCCTTGTACTTTCCTTCTTTTGAACTCTTCTTTTTTGGATATTTGCTTGACACTTCTTTCTTTCTTTTTATGTTGTCAGATCCGCCCGCCCCGGAGCCGATGTAGACGGAGACCATCGTCGAGGAGGACGTGCGCGGCAATGCTGGTGACGCCACCACTGCTGACGAGCCCGTCGCCGACGAGACTCCCGCGGCCACCGACGCGGCAGCTGGGGAGGAGGCCGGCGGCCGCACTGACGGCCCCGAGGCCGCAGGAGCGCCGGACGCTGCACCGGCCGCCGACCCCTCCGCCGCCGCGGCTGGGCCGGGTATCTATCTGGAGGCCGCCAACGGGGTCTTCATCCAAGTCCCGTGGGCGTCCTCATCAAGGGAACCCGTGGAGGGGGAGAGCTTCGACGGAGAAGTCCTTGCCTCCGCCGGGCTGAAGGTTGTCGACGCGCCCGGCAGCAGCAGCGAGCCCGAAGAGGAGCAGCTCCTGCGCCGGCTTCTGGCCTTGTACCGAGCCAGGCAGGCCAAGCTGGAGTCCCTAGAGGCTCTGGCCGCCAAGGCTAACGTCGACTAGGAGAAGCGCGCCGCCGAGCTCCGCGCCGCCAACCAAGCGGCCCTCCGGAACTTGGCGGAGGAGCGCGAGGAGCTCGCCGAGGCACACCAGGCGTTCATCCTCGAGAAGGCCGAGGTTGAGGAGCAGCATCGACTGGCCGCCAAGGATCTGGCTTGGCGGGAAGGGGCGCTGAACCAGCGGAAGGTCGACCTTGATAGCCACGAGGACGACCTTACCGCGCGCGAGCAGTCCATTGGCGGGGCTCTGCAGGAGGCGAGGGATGCCACTTCTGCCGCAGAGACCGCCAAGAGGGACCTGGAGGCGAGGGTGGCGCAGCTGGAGCTCAATCTGAAGACGAGCGAGGAGAAGGTTGCCGCGCTCAAACTTGAAAGGGAGAAGGACGCCCACAGCCACTCGGAGCTGCAGGTCCAACTCTCTGAGAAGGGCAAAGAGCTCAACGATGCCAAGGACTCCATCGCAGACTTGGAGCTGAAATTGTCCACCCTTACTGAGTCGCTTGACGGGGCCCGGAATAGGGAGTCCAAGTTGAAGGAAGATCTCCGGGCTGAAAGGGCGCTGCTGGACAGTGCCGCCCTGTCGCAGAACAACTTCCAGCGGACGGTGGAGCAGTGGACCGAGGAGCTCGTCGCCTCCGCCGCCAACATCGACAAGGAGATGGTGGCGCTGAGGGCGGAGCACCTCGTGTACTCCCCCGATGAGAGCCTCCCCCACAGCGCCAAGCTAAGCTTGTTCTTCAGAGGAGTGGCGTCGGCCCTCGCGCAGCTACGGGAGAGGGTCCCCACGCAGCTGGCTAACGAGGCGCGCCGGCTTTGCATGTGTACTATGGAGCGGGTGTTGACGAAGATCGTCTACCGCAACCCCGGGATTAATCACGAGAACGTCCTCCGGACCTTGCCGCCCGAAGCTGACCTGGAAGCGTTGAAGGCACAAGTTGCCCACATCGTGGCCAAGGCGGGCAAGATCAAGAGGGTTGACGGAGACCGTGTAGACTAGGCTCCCTTCTTTCTGCTTCCCTTGCCGCTGTCGATTAAGTCATGGGTAGTAGTTGGTTAGAACAGCGGCAAGTTATCTTGTAATATAACTTTATTTTGGATAGTCAATGCAGTGTTATCTCTCTTGCTCGACCCCTTCACTTTGTATGCTTTCCACCTTACGCTTTTAGAGAACTTGCCGACAAAGGGACCCTTGCCGCGAGCGCTGAGTGCGGGACTCTTAGCAGCCTGCTGGCAATGCCCTCGCCGGCAAGAAACCTTGCCGCAGCTAGTCGCAGCACACTTAGGTTGCTGAGCGAACTCGGAAACGAAATAAGGGTGCGACACTTGTCGCAGCTCACTTAAGCCGTTGAGCGTGCTCGAAACAAAATAAGGGCGCGGCTAGCCACGGGTAGGTTCCTCTGCGCACAGGTTTTCCATACAAAGTGTGGTCGTTCAAGGAAGATAACTAAGAATTTTAAAATTTTGAATGCTCAAACTTTGGCAACTTAGCTTTTGTGTTCTGTTTGCTTCTCGGCAAGGCTTTCCTTCCTTGAACAGCACTTGGTCCATACCATTGTCTCCTTCCCCCCGGCAAACTTGTGCGCGAGGAACACTTCTTCTGCTTGAGAGAAAAAGGAAGAGGGGAGGAAACACAGATATGGAGCCTTGCGGCTTGTTATCGCTTACCGGGATCGTGTGCTGCACAAAGTGTCAGATAATACATGCAATGAAAACAATAATGCATGAAATGACAAGCTGTGCGAAGCACAAAAGTTTTACTGATGCACGGGGTCTGCGCCCGGCTTTGTACAAAGGTTTACATGCAACAGCGGCAAGACTTGTACAAAAGGTGGTTGTCGGAGCGGATCACGGCAACCGCGCCTCATGGGTGAAACTTGCGAAAGTGCTCAATGTTCCAGGAATTGCTCACCGGTAAGCCTTCTTCGGTCTCAAGGCGGACAACGCCGGGCCTTGTGACTTGTCTCACCCGATAAGGGCCTTCCCACTTCGGCGTCAACTTGTTGGAGTTCTTGGCGGACTGAACGCGCCGAATAACAAGGTCGCCTTCCTCGAGACTCCTGGCCTTGACTTTGCGGCTATGATAGCGACGCAAAGCTTGCTGATATCGAGCAGCTCGTACAGCAGCCTGGAGACGGTCCTCCTCGAGGAGCAATGCATCATCTTGCCGCAGCTGATCCTGCTCAAACTCATCGTAAGCGAGCACTCGAGGAGACCCGTATATGAGTTCCGTGGGGAGAACTGCCTCTGCTCCATAGACAAGAGCAAAGGGTGTCTGTCCGGTGGCTCGATTTGGTGTCGTTCTGATTGACCAAAGAGCTGCCGGCAACTCCTCGATCCAGTTTCTTCCGCATTTGTGCAGCCTGTCGAAGGTCCTTGTCTTGAGTCCGTGCAGCACTTCTGCATTTGCCCTCTCCGCTTGACCATTGCTCCTCGGGTGAGCAACAGAAGCGAAGCAGACCTTGGCGCCAAGGTCTTGGACGTATTGCATGAAGGTGCGGCTTGTGAACTGTGTGCCGTTGTCGGTGATGATCCTGTTAGGGATTCCAAAACGGAAAACGATCGATCTGAAGAACCTGACTGCTGACTGTGCGGTCACCTTTCTCACTGGTTCCACTTCCGGCCACTTTGTGAACTTTTCGATAGCAACGTACAAGTACTCAAAGCCCCCGACAGCGCGGGGAAAGGGGCCGAGGATGTCGAGCCCCCAGACCGAAAAGGGCCAGGACAAAGGGATCGTCTGGAGAGCTTGAGCTGGCTGGTGTATTTGCTTGGCATGGAACTGGCACGCTTCACACTTGGTTACTTGTGCAGTTGCATCTTGGAGGGCTTCTGGCCAGAAGAAACCTTGCCGGAACGCCTTCCCGGTAAGTGCCCTTGCGCCAATGTGGTGCCCACATATGCCTCCGTGTATCTCTGCCAACAGCTTCTGTCCATCTTCCCGGGAAATGCATTTCAATCTGACACCATTGAGTCTTCTTCTGTACAGTTCATTGCCAACGAACTGGTACATACTTGACTGCCTGGTTATTCTATCTATCTCTTCTGGTTCTTCGGGAAGTTCTCCAGTTTGAAGGAAGCGGACAATTTGATGTGCCCAGGCTGGAGCTTGAGGCTCAACAACAAGGACTAAAGGCATCAGTGCTGCTGCGGGAATGTCAGCTTCTACGGCAAAGACTTGAGGTTCTACCGGAGCTGGACGTTCCCCGGCAAGCCTGCCGGAGCAAGACTTGCCGGGAACATCTGCTTCAACTGCACGAACCCTAGGGCCCACATGAGCAGAGTGTTCCTCAGCAACTCGGTCATTGATCTTGGGAACCTTGGCGGCGGCTTCAGGAAGATCCGCCAGCAAGTAGTCACCGGAGACCAACTTTCGTTTCTTGCTCTGCCCAACTGATGGTGTAAGGGATGGTTGAGTTAGCTTGAGCACGAAGGTCCCTGGTTCCACAGGTAACTTCATTGCAGCACACTTTGAGAGGCCATCTGCGATATCATTTTGAGCTCTTGGAATGTGCTCCATCTGTAAGCCTTCAAAGTGTTCTTCAAGCTTCCTCACTTCATCGACATAAGCTTCCATCAAAGGACTCTGGTAGCTCTTGTTTACTTGTCGGACCACCAACTGTGAATCTCCCCGCACAATCAGCTTCTTGATCCCAAGTTCGGCTGCAATTCTGAGGCCGGCAAGCAAACCTTCATACTCTGCAGTATTGTTCGTCGCTTGCTCCTTGGGAAAGTGCATTTGAACAACGTACTTGAGGTGCTCCCTGGTGGGCGCTACGAGTAACACACCAGCACCGGCGCCTTGCAGCGAGAAGGCACCATCGAAGTACATTATCCATTCCTTGCTTGCTTCCTTGACGGGGATGTTTGTCTCTGGAACTTCTTCGTTCGGCGTTGGTGTCCATTCTGCTATGAATTCTGCCAAAGCTCTGCTCTGTATAGTTGAAGTGCTTTCAAACTTAAGACCAAAGCTTGACAGCTCTAGTGCCCACTCGACGATCCTGCCTGTTGCTTCTGGATTTTGCAATATCCTCTTCAGCGGAAAGCGAGTGACCACTGTTATCTCATGTGCTTGGAAGTAGTGGCGCAGCTTTCTCGAGGCCATGAGGAGGCCGAAAAGCAGCTTCTGCACCCCAGAGTATCTTGATCTAGCCCCCTGCAAGAGGGAACTTACAAAATAAACTGGGCGCTGCACCATCTTCTTTCGCACTTCTTCTTGTTCCTGCGCAGACTTGTCCTTGTCGGGGTCAGAGCTTGTCGGGGAAGCCCCCTGCTTGTCGCTGGATGTGCTTGCCGGGGCTGTGGGCTCCTCCTCTGCCTCCCTCTCCGGGGAGTCTCCTCCCTTCTTCAGCGCGCGCACACTTGTCAGCCAGAGCGTAAAGCTCGCTGACGTCCCGGATCTTGGTCATCTCCATTTCCTCCCTCATCCGGCGGTTACGCACGTTCTGGTGGAACGCGCTGATAACCGCGGCGGGGTGGACATCCGGGATGTTGTGCTGAACGCGGCTGAACCTCTGGATGTACTTTTGCAGGGACTCTCCCTCCTTCTGGGCAAGAATGTGGAGATCGCTCTCCTGGCCGTGGGGTTTGTGGCCGCCCGTGAAGGCGCCGACAAACTGGTGGCACAGGTCTGCCCACGAAGAGATGGAGTTCTCCGGCAAGTGCATAAGCCAAGATCTGATGTTTGGCTTAAGCACGAGCGGGAAGTAATTCGCTAGAATCCTCTCGTCGCGTCCCCCGGCAGCCTGCACCGCGATGGTGTAGATGCTGAGGAACTCCGAGGGATGGGTCTTGCCGTCGTACTTCTCAGGTACGTCGGGCTTGAAGTTCTTCATGCTGGGCCACTGGACTTGCCGCAGCTCTCGGGTGAACGCAGGGCAACCTACCGCATACGGCAAGTCGCCTGGTTCACCGGGCGCGTGCAAGTCGACAGCGGTCCCAGTGCGCTGGTCGGACTGTCGCCGTGCTTCTCTTCGACGCTCGATGCGAGTTCGAGCATCCTCTTGTCGCCTGTCGTCGAGGACTTGGCGCTGATCGTGGCGAGCTCGCGGATCCGACGACGCCGTGGAGTCGTCGTCGACGTTGATCCGGCGAGCTGGTGATTTTTGCTTCTGCGGCGGGGAGTGCACGGTAGTTGCACCCCCGGCAGTCTTGTCTCCATCAGCCTTCGCTTGGCTGACTTGCCGCGGCCGTGATGTTGCCGGCTGCTGCGGCAAGTCATTGTTGGCGAAGGCGATGAGGCTCTGGATTGTAGCCCTCCAGTCTTCGGCCTTGTCCGCCGCTGGAGGGAAGTCGAGGAGCAGCTGAGCTCTAGCTAGAGCTTCTGCTGGAGAGGAGGGAAGCAGTGGCGAGCGGTGCGAGGAGCGAGATATGCTCGGACTTCTAACAGGGTTAGAGGGAGCAGGGTCTCGCCCCGGCGACCGTGCTTTGCTCGTACCGACGCGTTGGCCTTGAGCATCCCGCGACCCGCCGGCTTGGCCACGTCCCAGCAAGCGTATGGTACCCTGGGTACCACACCGCTGCTGGTCCGGCACCTTCTGAGAGGGGCGCGGTGCATGCACGGACGCCGAAGTCTTGGAATGGGCTCGGTCGTCCGTCTTGTCCTTGGACTTGGCGGCGCCGTGAGTTTCCTCGCCGGCGTCCACCCTTCCGCCAGCGTCTACCGCACCAACCGTTGGTTCTGGTGGTGGTGGGATCGACGCGGACAGGCCTCCGACCTCCGAAGCTTTCTTCTTCGGCGGCATGTCGATGTAGTCGATGAAGCCGACGAAGTTGGAGAAGGTTGCGCCCGCATGAGCGCCGGATCAGGTTCGCACAACCTCGACGCCCCCTACCTGGCGCGCCAAAGATGTCGGGGAAACTGATCGCCCACGGACACCTATGGGACCGGAGCCCCTTTTCGGTCCGGCAAGGGAGCGGAGGGAGCACGAAGAGCAGATCGAGGGGCACCCGCGAGCAGTTTACCCAGGTTCGGGCCGCACGGATGCGTAAAACCCTACTCCTACCTTGGTTATATTGAGTTCTCGGCTCGGGAGCAAGAAGATCTACAGTGCATGTACAGTGTATGTACAGTGATCTATACCTAACCCTGACGGTGGGGGACAAGGGCATTGAATGCCCGTCGCCGTCACCCAAAAAGCATCCGCCCGGGCGCCTCCGTTCGCCACGACGGAGGCCTCGTCATCGTGGCTTGCCACCGTGTACCCCCAGGATGCACAGCCATCCGCCACGTGCCCCAGGAAGGGCCCCAGGGCGACGCGTGGCCAGGTGAGCTGGAGCGCACGCACACAGTGAAAGCTTGCCGCGACAAGCACCTTGCCGCGGTCGCTACCTTGCCGGGCCCGGAAGCTTGCCGCTCTCCGGGTCTTGCCAGGGCGCGCGATGTGCCACGACATGTCTTCTGGAATGTTGTTCTCTGGCCTTCCTGGCAAGCTCCTCTTGCCAGGGTCTTGTGCAGAAGGGATGATCTCGAGCCTGGAGCGGCCTTGCCAGGGTCTTGTGCAGAAGGGATGATCTCGAGCCTGGAGCGGCCTTCCCGGCAAGCTCCTCTTGCCGGGGTCTTGTTTCTTAACTTGAATACTTTGTTCTTGAATGGCTTCAAGGGAACCAGAGTGGGCTTTGGCGGGCACGCGGTGAGCCTGACCACGGGACGCTGCAACTGCCCGTGCACAAGTCGGGATACTAAGGTACCCCTACTTTAGTACACCGACACTACCGTGCGCCCGAAGTACAGCCGGGGGGGTGGCCACCAGGGCTCCAGGCGCCCTAGCGGCGCGCCCCCCACCTGGGCTGCGCCGGGGGGGGGGCGCCTGGGCCCCCCGAGGCTCCGCTGATGCCCCCCTTTGGCATATATTTAAAGCGTCTCCCGAAACCCTCGAGACGAAAACTCTTTTTTGCGATCTCATCTCTGTTCCGCCGCCGCCGCCGCTTCCAACATCGGGAGCACTAGGAGAACTCTTCCCAGCACCCTGCCGGAGGGGAGGATCACCACCGGGAGCTTCTCCACCACCATGGACGCCTCCCGGATGAGTTGTGAGTAGTCTCCCTTGGACCATGGGTCCATGCCCAGTAGCTATGTGATGTTCTCCTCCCGTTCTTGTGCTTCACTAATTAGTCCTCGTGAGCTGCCCTACATGATCGAGGCACATATGTAATCCTTATGCTGTTGCTATGATGAGTTTGCTGGGATCCGATGGATTATGAGATTATGTTCAGATTGTGTTTGAGTAATATATTTGATTCACCTCTTTTATGTTTATGTTCGTAAGTAATTCTTGCATGTTCTCCGTTGTTATTTATTGCTTTGGCCAAGTAGTAGGTAGTGACTCCAAGAGGGAACGTTATGCTTGATTGTGGGTTCATGCCCCTCGATGACTAGTTTGAGTGACAGAAACATGAGTCTAGGGGATGTGATGTTGCCACAAGGGGGAAAACAACGGTGCTTGTGCCCGCGGGTGCAAGGACTGTTTACTTTACGCAAAGTTCTTTTAATGCAGTTGTCTGCTGCTTTGAGTTTACACTATGGGTGGGACTCGCAACTTAATACCAGCGAGATGTTCTGGATAGATATCTCAAGGTGGATGATTAGTAGTAGATGCAGATGGATTTCGGTCTACTTACCTCGGCGTACCGCCCATGCTTTGAACCTCTACCTTTCTTGCAACTTAGTCAACATTGGTCCTGTCAATTGCCCAGCTGTAATTCGTTTACCTCACATAGCTGTTTTATCGTCTTTTGGGAGAGAGACATCACTAGTGAACATCATGAGACTCCGGTCCATATTACCATCATTGATCACATCGCTATTTACTTTTCCGCATTTTACTTACTATTGCAATTATATCTATCACTACTATCACTTGCGTTTGATCCTTTGTAAACTACAAGGCCGGAGGGATTGACAACCTCTCTGTACTCGTTGGGAGCAAAGTTATTTGTATTTGTGTGCAGGTCCACGTTGATTGCTAATATCTGGCGCCGTTAGCAGTTGACACCTTCTTGTTGAAACTGGGAGTCTCAGGGAAATCGATCCTTGGTATTGCCAAGGGAAATCTTCTGCTACACTGCATCTCTAACCTTCCACTTGGGGTAACCAACGAGCGGCGAGAAGCCTAGCAAATCAATTTCTGGCGCCGTTGCCGGTGACTCCACTCTTCAGGATAGGGGAGTTGCACGCTATCTTTTACCTTTGCTTTTAGTCTTGTTAGTTTACCTTTCAGTTTTGCTTTAGTATCTTTTATCGAAAATCACAAAAATAGTTATCTTATTCTTTAGTTGTCATTATGTCGGGTCTTTTTGTCTTTGACGGCAGAAGTTCTCACCTTTAAACAAAGAGGTGGGGAAAGTTTGAAAGATGCTTGGTATAGAATTAATGACTCACAAAAAAGAGCCACCAAGAAGCAACCTACTACTATCTTGCTTAGAAATTTTTATGTTGGAATTACTTCTTGGAATAGGTTTATTCTAGATACTGCTATCAATGGGAACTTCCTAGAGGCCCCAGTTTGGGAGTCTCTTAGTATTATTGAAAATCTTGTTGGGAATCCCCCTGTTGTTAGCATTCAAGAGGACATCACCCTAGCTCACATTATGAAAAAACTTGAAAAAATAGAGCTAGAGATGCCAAGCATTAATAAGATAAATGAGTTGGATCATAAGATCCAAGGGAATTTGAATAGGCTTGATAGCTCCATGCATAAAATTTTCAAAACTTTGGAGACCGTCAAATCCCATGACTTGGACTCTTCTAGGGTAGATAAGATTGAGGAAATATTTGATACTCTAGGAACTACTTTCTCCTCGATCAAAACCAAAAAGGTAGAAACTCCGGCAAAGAGGGAGCCTAAGTTCGTTCACGTTCCAAAGGCTTCCCGTTCTAAAAGTAATCCATCTATTGCAAAAGGGGTTGAAACCGTAAAGACTTTGGATGAAACACCTCTCTTTGATGAATTTATAAATGAATCTTCCCTTGACTTTTATCCTTTTAGTCTTCTTTCTAGAAGTATCTCTATGAGGCCTTTGTTTGAAAGTCCTCTTAAGACTAGTTGTATTATTGAAGAACTTTTTGATGATCTTGATGATGGTTCAATTGATACAACTTGATCTATATGCATTATGCCTAGCTTAAAGGCATAAAGAAAGCGCTTTTGGGAGGCAGCCCAATGAATAAATTTTATTTTTCTTTTGTTGTGTCTTGATGTTGTTTACTACTGTAGCATCATCATTGTATCTTTGCTTTTCAATTTTGTGCCAAGTATAGCCTCTGATTGCTAGAAAGTTCAAAAGTTGTGAGGTGCTGTCCAGGAAACAGATTCTGTCCTTGGATAGAAAAATTGGTATAAAATCACCAGATCATATTTTTGGTCTGAATTTTTTTGACAGCGTGCTCTATATAATTGTCTTTCGTGCGTCTGTTCTGAGTTTTTTGATTAGAGTTGCAGAAGTTCCCCGAACAAATCATTTACTACCTGCTGTTCTGTTTTCACAGATTCTGTCCTGTTTTGCCTTTCCTTCATTTTGCAAACCTAGAGCTTGCTTTTTCTTTGCAAAAACCTTTTGGCAATATTGAGAAACAGTAGAACTTCAAGAATATCTTTATTTCCAGCAAGGTACAATTATTTTATTATAGGTACTAACCTCGCTAATCAGATTATGATGAGTTATGTATGAAGAGAGTTTTCAAGTGTGCGAGGGAAGATGATAAAAAGATTCAGGAGTGTCAAGCGCTCAAGCTTGGGGATGCCCCCGTGCACCCCCAAGAAATATTCAAGGAGACTCAAGCGTCTAAGCTTGGGGATGCCCCCGTGCATCCCCTTCTCCATCAACATTATCAGTTCGTCTTTCGTTCCACTATATTTTAATCACTTCATGTGTTATGTGCTATGCTTGGAGCGTCTTGTTTTTAGTTTTCTTTAGCTTTTCATAACGAGTCGGAACTCAGCTTTCTTTATGTGGGAGAGAAACACGCTCCACTTCTACGTAGAACATAACATAGAATTTTCATGTCTATCTATGTTGTGTGTGTTCTTTGTCTTTTAATAGCTACTATCATGTTCAGCTCTCAGTTTTCATGCTTATCTTTTCAAGGAGCTTTTGTTTAGTTGGTTGCTTGAACTCTCTTTAGCTATCATGCTCACCATATTAAGAGAGTTTGCTTCCGTTACATTGGTTGATATGTCTATGATAAAGATGCTACGTGCATAATGGCGCTTAGTAGTTCATGTTTTCTTATGGTTAGTCTCAAATAGCTGGGGGATTCCCAATGTGTTATTGGAGTACCAACATGATTTGTTTGCCTACGATGTGGTATGGTTTAGTAATATCTTCCTTCGAGGAATTTATTTTGATTGACTTGGCGTATGATCACGCATATTTAAGACTGTAAAGAAAGTCTGTCAAGCCTTGATGATCTTTTGTTTCTGAGTAGCGATATAACTTCCATGCCTGATTCAATGTTGCTTTGTCGCTCTGCATGATTATGACCGTCATTGCTCTCTTAGTTGGTCGCTCCTAGTCTTTTGCTAACCTCCACCTGTACTAAGCGGACTGACTGCTTGTGCATCCACATTCCATTATACCAGTTATGCCATTTGAGTCCACTATACCTTCCTACATGGTATTTACCTGCCATTCCTAACGTAGACTTGCATGTGCCATCTCGAAATTATTCAAAGAAAAAGCATTCCTATTTTGTGCCTCTGTTGTAAGTCCATGAGGAAGTAGTAGTTAATTCATGATCTTTTTACGTTGGACAAGCTTCACCCCGGGATTGCATGTATAATGTGCAAACCCATAATACGAGAAGGAACTGGCATTGAGTGCGCCAGGCTCAAAAAGATAATATAACAAACAAACCCTTCTTCACGCTTTGTTCATGAGAAATCAGAAAACTTTGGTAGTGATAAACAAAGGAGATTAAGAGGATGTGATCGTCCTCATTCGGGAGCCGTTCCTCGAAACTTGTCCATCTCAAGAAGTGATTGAGCTATCTGCTAGCATTCGTTGACGAAACATGCATGATCTAATTTTTTTTATTATTACCTCTGTTTTAAAACCAAGAGCTCTGGTACATGTTTTGTCTTTGTTTCCAATTACGGGTTTTCAACCTTGCCAACAAAAGCCACGGTTCGAGAGTCTCCACCTTCTTTTAAAGCACCAACTACTGAGAGCATGATTGTCATTCTGAGTGTAATGTGCATTGTCCCAAAGTAGCATTGTCTTTTGCATGATTGTGATATCGTTTATTCTGAAATCATTGTATCTAGTCATCACTTAAACCTTGGAGGTGCCCCTGCATTTATGTTTTGCTTCACTAAAGGGGGCAAGCTAGATATCACTTTATCATATTTACACATCATGTTCATTACAAATCTATTTGATGTTTCAGTATCATATAGTAAAACTTTCAGTTCTTTGTGATTTTCTCATGAGGCAACTTAATTACTATAGATTCATTGTCTCAGTAAGCTTTTGTCATGTGACTATGAAAAATTCGTATATGGTTAATAGCATGTCACCACATAAATTATTCTTGTTATCATTTACCTACTCGAGGACGAGCAGGAATTAAGCTTGGGGATGTTGATACGTCCAAAACGTATCTATAATTTCTGCTTGCTCCATGCCTCTTTTGGGTGATATTGCTATGATATTTATACACTTCCATACACTTTTGATCATATTTGGACTAACCTATTAACTCAGTGCACCCCAGTGTCAGTTTCTGTTTTCTGCTGTTTTTGTATTTCAGGTTTTCCCGTCACGTAAACTGCCAGAAAAATCCCGGAAAAATTATATAAAAAATCAGCGTTCCGGAAGCTTCCACACGGCCGAAGTAGGGCCGGAGGGGGGCCACCAGGGCTCCAGGCGCCCTGGTGGCGCGGCCCCCCTCCTGGCCGCGCCGGGGGGGCGCCTGGGCCCCCCAGGCCTCCGCTGATGCCCCCCTTTGGCATATATTTAACACGCGTCCCGAAACCCTCGAGGACGAAACCCTTTTTCGCGATCTCATCTCTGTTCCGCCGCCGCCGCGCTTCCAAGATCGGGAGCACCAGGAGAACTCTTCCCGGCACCCTGCCGGAGGGGAGGATCACCACCGGGAGCCTCTCCACCACCATGGACGCCTCCCGGATGAGTTGTGAGTAGTCTCCCTTGGACCATGGGTCCATGACCAGTAGATATGTGATGTTCTCCTCCCCTTCTTGTGCTTCACTAATTAGACCTCGTGAGCTGCCCTACATGATCGAGGCACATATGTAATCCTTATGCTGTTGCTATGTTGAGTTTGCTGGGATCCGATGGATTATGAGATTATGTTCAGATTGTGTTTGAGTAATATATTTGATTCACCTCTTTTATATTTATGTTCGTAAGTAATTCTTGCATGTTCTCCGTTGTTATTTATTGCTTTGGCCAAGTAGTAGGTAGTGACTCCAAGAGGGAACGTTATGCTTGATTGTGGGTTCATGCCCCTCGATGACTAGCTTGAGTGACAGAAACATGAGTCTAGGGGATGTGCTGTTGCCACAAGGGGGAAAACAATGGTGCTTGTGCCCGCGGGTGCAAGGACTGTTTACTTTACGCAAAGTTCTTTTAATGCAGTTGTCTGTTGCTTTGAGTTTACACTATGGGTGGGACTCGCAACTTAATACCAGCGAGATGTTCTGGATAGATATCTCAAGGTGGATGATTAGTAGTAGATGCAGATGGATTTCGGTCTACTTACCTCGGCGTACCGCCCATGCTTTGAACCTCTACCTTTCTTGCAACTTAGTCAACATTGGTCCTGTCAATTGCCCAGCTGTAATTCGTTTACCTCACATAGCTGTTTTATCGTCTTTTGGGAGAGAGACATCACTAGTGAACATCATGAGACTCCGGTCCATATTACCATCATTGATCACATCGCTATTTACTTTTCCGCATTTTACTTACTATTGCAATTATATCTATCACTACTATCACTTGTGTTTGATCCTTTGTAAACTACAAGGCCAGAGGGATTGACAACCTCTCTGTACTCGTTGGGAGCAAAGTTATTTGTATCTGTATGCAGGTCCACGTTGATTGCTAATATCTGGCGCCGTTAGCAGTTGACACCTTCTTGTTGAAACTGGGAGTCTCAGGGAAATCGATCATTGGTATTGCCAAGGGAAATCTTCTGCTACACTGCATCTCTAACCTTCCACTTGGGGTAACCAACGAGGGGCGAGAAGCCTAGCAGCACCGATGAGTGAAAGGCTTGTCCTCGTTTGGAGAATCGAAGAGTCCGGTAGTGGAGGAGGAGGTAGTGGCATGCATGGCAATGGCGGCCATGCCCACTTGATCATCATCACCGTCATCTTCATCCCCGGATATGTATTCTTCATGAACAAGAGCCTTGTCATCCTTCCTCTTTGCAAACTTGGTGAACTTCTTTTTCTTGAGCATAAGCTTCTCGGACTTGTCTTCATGTCTCTCAAACGGACAATCATGTACAAAGTGTCTTGGGCTATCACAATTGTAGCATTTCCTTCGTCCAAAAGATCTTCCTTGAAGATTCTTCCCTTTGTTTGCCATGGTCCCGGAGTACTTCTTGACTAAGAGGGCCAAGTCTTCAGCAAAATCATTTGCCGGGCACGAGGTGTCAATATCTTCCTCACCTATCTCTTCACTCACTTCTTCATCCCTTGAGGGTTGGCTTATCACTTTCTTGGCATTCAAAGCAAGATTGGAGTTCTTGGTTGCTTGAGCTATTGCAAAGCTCTTCTTGGACTTGGTTTCCAAAAGAACATGAGTTGAGAAAGTGGAAACAACTTGAGCCGCGGTCAACTTGTGATAATCTGGACGCTGATGTATCATCATACCATGGTATGTTCCGTGAGAACCATAGCATCTATGAACGTGTCCTTGATGAAGTCATCATTTGCCCAAGTGCACCCAAAGGTTCTCAAGTTCAGCACAAGGGACTTCAACCTTCGGTAAACCTCTTCCGCGGACTCACCCTCATTCCTCACAAAGATATTGACTTCTTGCTTGAGCAAAGCCAATCGAGATCTTTGAATTGCTTCATCTCCTTCGAGAGCCTCCTCAAGACAATCCCAAATTTCCTTTGCGGTTTTAAGCAAAGCAATGGAGTCACTATAGTCTTCGGTCACATCGGTGCGCAACATGTTGTGTGCGGTTGCATTGAGTTGGTCATCAACGGCTTCCCTTGGAGTGAGATTCATTGGGTCCTTGGGGTTGAAACCATTGACCACAATCTACCACAGTTGAGTTGAAGCATTGCGCATGTAACACTCCATATCTAGCTTCCACTTAGCAAACGCATTAGCTTTCAAAGGGGGCGGAGGCCCCACAGGATTAATGCGAGGATGTTGAAAAGGTTGAGGTGAGTAAAAGGGTTCCATCGCATTGTACTTGGGAACTTGAGTACGAGCCGGAGAAGCAAGAGGTTCTCTCGAGTCATCCGCATCATGAATGGCATTTGGATCAAATGAGTTTGATGCGGATGTTGATGGCTTCAAGCGAGCATCAATTTCCTCCTTGATCGAGGACCGAACTTCTGTTAACATAGAGGCTTTGAGGTCTGCAAACATTGAAAGAATATCGCCTGCGATCAAGGGGGCACCCGGGTTAGTAGGAGCGGCGGGAGCAACGACCGGGGCACCAAGTGCCTCGGGCACGGCGGGGGGTAGGTTTTGACCATCCCCCATAACAGGTGCGCCACCTCCCTCATTCCCTAGATCAAGCATATCCTCTAGGGTTGTAAAACCTTATATTAGAGCACGAGGCTCTGATACCAATTGAAAGGATCGATACGGTCGACTAGAGGGGGGGGGTGAAAGGAGACTACTAATTTTAAACTTTCTTGTCAATTTTAAGGCTTAGCGAATAAATAGGGTTCACTAGATATGCAACTAGGTGAATGCAACTTATATGACAAGCAAGCTCTAAGTAAGATGCTAGGCAACAAACTAAGTAGCAAGCCAACAAGTAGAGAAAGCAAAGTAAAGTGCGGGAAAGGATTAACCATAAGTGAGACGAGGACGCGGGATTTTAAGCCGAAGTTCACTCTTCCTTGGGGAAGGGCTACTCTTCGTTTGGAGCGGTGCCGGAGCCAAAGCTTGCGGAACGCCACCGAAGGCTCACCGTAATCTCCTTCGAGTCACCCCCAACGGATGAGCCTCTAATCACTCGGGGTTGGTCTTGAAGGCGACCACCACACCTTTACAAACTTCTCCGGAGCACACCACAAGCAAGGAAGCTTCCGGAGGAACCTCTAACCGCCTGGGAGCCCAAGCTCCAAGAGTAACAAGTCAATGGGGGGAAAGTTGTGGGGAACACGATTTGGTTTGGTCAAGATTTAGATCAGGTCTTGCTCTCCCAATCCCCAAAGTTTCAACAAGTTTGGGTGGAGGGATTGAGAGTATTGAGCAAAATGAGGTGTAGCAATGGTGGAGCTCAACAAGACATTAGGGTTAGGGGTTGGAGGTGGAAGAAGAAGCTTTATATAGTGTTCTTGGCCGGGTGGGGAAATCTGCCCGTTGGACCCCGTGCGCATGGGCTAAGTCAGCCCCGTGCGCCCGGGGTACTCAGAGAGTTTCACACCACCCTGTGCGCACGGGGGACAAAAGACCACGTGCGCACGGGGTACTCAGAGAGTTTACGCAGTACCCCGTGCTCACGGGGGTCAAAAGACCCCGTGCGCACGGGGTATTCATAGAGTTACGCAGTACCCCGTCCGCACATGGGTCCAAAGACCCCGGGCGCATGGGGTAGCTAATACGTCTCCAATGTATCTATAATTTTTTATTGTTCCATGCTATTATATTATCTGTTTTGGAAGTTAATGGGCTTTATTATACACTTTCATATTATTTTCGGGACTGACCTACTAACCCAAGGCCAAGTGCAAATTGCTGTTTTTTTTGCCTATTTCAGTGTTTCACAGAAAAGGAATATCAAACAGAGTCCAAATGGAATGAAACCTTCGGGAGGATTGTTTTTGGAACAAACGCAACACAGAATACTTGGAGTACACGCTAGGGAAGCCACGGGGTGGCCACGAGGCAGGGGGGCGCGCCTAGGGGGGTAGGTGCGCCCCCACACTCATGGGCCCTCCATAAATCCACCGATGCGCCTCTTCCTCCTATATATACCCATATACCCTGAAAACATCCGAGAGCACCACGAAACCCTAATTCCACCGCCGCAACCTTCTGTACCCATGAGATCCCATCTTGGGGCCTGTTCCGGAGCTCCACCGGAGGGGGAATTGATCACGAAGGGCTTCTACATCAACACCATAGCCTCTCCGATGAGTTGTGAGTAGTTTACCACAGACCTTCGGTTCTATAGTTATTAGCTAGATGACTTCTTCTCTCTCTTTGGATCTCAATACAAAGTTCTCCTCGATCTTCTTGGAGATCTATTCGATGTAATTCTTTTTGCGCTGTGTTTGTCAATATCCAATGAAGTGTGGGTTTATGATCAAGATTATCTATGAACAATATTTGATTCTTCTCTGAAATCTTTTATGCATGATTTAAATATCTTTGAAAGTCTCTTCGAATTATCAGTTTGGTTTGGCCTACTAGATTGATCTTTCTTGCAATGGGAGAAGTGCTTAGCTTTGGGTTCAATCTAGCGGTGTCCTTTCCTAGTGACAGCAGTGGCAGAAAGGCACGCATTGTATTGTTGCCATCGAGGATAAAAAGATGGGGTTTATATCATATTACATGAGTTTATCCCTCTACATCATGTCATCTTGCTTAAGACGTTACTATGTTCTTATGACCTTAATACTCTGGATACATGCTGGATAGCGGTCGATGTGTGGAGTAATAGTAGTAGATGCATTGTCGTTTTGGTCTACTTGTCACGGACGTGATGCCTATATACATGATCATGCCTAGATATTATCATAACTATGCGTTTTTCTATCAATTGCTCGACTCTAATTTGTTCACCCACCGTAGAAATATGCTATCTTGAGAGAAGCCACTAGTGAAACCTATGGCCCCCGGGTCTATCTTCCATCATATTAATCTTCCAATGACTATTTATCTTTACTTTACTTTTATTTTGCAATCCTTACTTTCAATCTATACAACAAAAGTACCAAAAATATTTGTCTTATTATCTCTATCAGATCTCACTTTTGCAAGTGGTCGAGAAGGGATTGACAACCCCTTTATCACATTGGTTGCAAGGTTCTTATTTGTTTGTTTAGGTATGAGGGACTCGCGTGTAGTCTCCTACTTGATTGATACCTTGGTTCTCAAAAACTGAGGGAAATACTTACGGGATTGTGTTGCATCACCCTTTCCTCTTCAAGGGAAAAACAACGCAAGCTCAAGAGGTAGCGAGAAGAATTTTTTGGCATCGTTGCCGGGGAGATCTACGCAAAAGTCATATACCAAATACCCATCACAAACTCTTGTACCTCGCATTGCATTATTTGCCATTTGTCTCTCGTTTTTCTCTTCCCCACTTCACCTTTGCCGTTTTATTCACCCTTTTTTCCGTTCGCCTCTTTTCGCTTGCTTCTTGTTTGCTTGTGTGTTGGATTGCTTGTTCGTCACTATGGCTCAAGACAATACCAAATTGTGTGACTTTTCCAATACCAACAATATTGATTTTATTAGCACTCCGATTGCTCCTATTACCGATGCTGAATCTTGTGAAATCAATGCTGCTCTGTTAAACCATGTTATGAAAGATCAATTTTCTGGCCTTCCTAGTGAAGATGCCACTGCCCATCGAAACAACTTTATTGAGTTGTGTGGTATGCAAAAGAAGAGAGATACGGATAATGATAATGTTAAATTAAAGCTATTTCCATTTTCTCTTAGAGATCGTGCTTGGTTCTCTTCTTTGCCTAGAAATAGTATTGATTCATGGAATAAGTGCAAAGATGCCCTTATCTCTAAGTATTTTCCTCCCGCTAAGATTATTTCTCTTAGAAACGATATTATGAATTTTAAGCAACTTGATCATGAGCATGTTGCACAAGCTTGGGAGAGGATGACATTAATGATACGTAATTGCCCTACACATGGCTTGAACTTATGGATGATTATACCAAACTTTTATGCTGGATTGAATTTTGCTTCTAGAAATCTTTTAGATTCGGCCGCGGGGG
>LR738715.1:259693654-259705273 GCA_902687465.1 Secale cereale | reverse complement strand
ATCACGGAGCACTGAGAACCAATATCCTGAGATAAACTTTAGTAACTGATAGTAGTTCAAGTAACCACATTGTCATCACACCAAAATAGTATAAGTGCCACTTGCACTTTCAGTACTAACCCGAAGGTTGTTAATGGGCAACGAATATAGCATTATATCTCAGGCACGACCATTAATGTTGAAAGCAATATTATCCAAACTTCGACACCGGAAGAACACATAAAAGAGTCCTTTCGGAACACTCTAGAATCGTGAAAATAAGGAGGCATGTGATACAGTAAGTAAACGGACTCCGAAAAATTCGCAAAAATATGTTTTATCAGTTTTGGAATATTTACAAAATTAGGAAAATAAGAAGCTACCAGGAAGCGTACCCTGGTGGGCTCAAGACACCAGGGTGCGCCAGGCTTGCCTGGCGCGCCCAGGTGGGTTGTGCCCACCTCTGTCACCTTTCGGACTCCGTTTTTCTACAGTGTGCTTGTTTCCCAAGATAAAAATTCTTTATATACCCGCCTGAACCTATTGACCATCGTATCATAGAGAAATCTTTTGTTTTATTTTCTTGCTGTTTTCTGGCAGATCCCATCTACCATGGCTACCCCAAGCTCCTCCAAGGACAAGTTCTTCAAGAACGTCATCAACCCATAGCTGCGGGAGGTGATGCAGCACCCTCAGGTCATCCAGATGCATGAAGGTTTGCTGCACATCCGCGATGAGCACGGACCCAAGGGGACGGGAACCGTGCAAGCCAGGCTCGAGGCTATGGAGCAAGAAGTCTTCCCGTGCAAGAAGATGGTGGAGCGTGGACTCAAGGCCAATCACCTCATGATCACGGACCTCTCCCGCGATCTCAAGGTGGATGGCCATTCCATGAAGGATATCATCTTCACCCTCAACGAGCAAATCCACTACCTTCAAAACCAGATCTATGATCTTCGGAACCAAGTTTTTGAATACGAGGCAAGGTTCAAAGGTATGAGTTTGGCTGCCAGTTGCAGGACCCGTGAGACTCATTCTTCCTCTTTGGATGGTGGACCTCTGTCATGGAAACCCGAGGACAAGATCGCATCTACTTATCCACCACCACCATCTACTTCATCACCGAAAGAAAATTGACTATCGGGTATGGGCACTCCCCTTGGCTTTCGCCAAGCCTGGGGGAGGTGCCCCGGTATCGTATCATCCCCACTATCGTTTTTACCTTTACTTATTTTAGTTCGATCTTTTGCTTGAGAATAAATGAAAGTTTAGTTCGATCCTTTTTCTTTTCAAGAGTTTGCTTAGTGATCTATCCTTGTAATCGTGTGCAAGTTATATAATAAAGTTTAGTTTGAGTTTCGCTTTCTTTACTTTCATGTTGCAATAAAAGAAAGGAAATAAATTAAGAAGATCATATGATAATCCTATGGTAGGTGATATCACCACATAGGGAAAAGTGTAAGTAGAAAATTTTATTAGAGATTGACAAACATAGCATTGGTCAATAATGCAACTCATTAAAGAATTAATAAGGGAAGAGAAGATTCACATATAAATATAATATCCTAGATATATTTTGTGATTGTGAGCCCCCGTCAAAATATTATATGCCAAAATTGTTGACGTTGGACAAGGAAGACAACTTAATGATTTATGTTTGTTCATATTGACATAGAAGTTATATTGTCATAGATCCTTTAACATGTGGTGCTTGGTCAATATCTTTTCTAGCCAAAAACTCCGCATTAAGTAGAGATACTACTTGTGCATCCGAAAACCCTTAAACTCAAACCTTTTTCGAGAGTCCACCATACCTACCGATGGATTGAGTAAGATCCTTCAAGTAAGTTGTCATCGATGCAATAAGGCAATAAAAAATGCTTCTAAAAGTGTGAGATCATTTAGTGTAAGAGAAAATTGAGCGTTGCACGAACTTGTGATGGAGAAGAATAAAAGCGACAGCCTGCATAATAAAGGTTGCTATCACAAGGGGCAATGCAACGTGATGTTCTTTTGCACTAATGGATTGCGCATACAAACAAATAAGCGCATGGCAACCTCCGCTTCCCTCTGCAAAGGGCCTATCTTTTACTTTTATGCAAAGACTCAAAGTTTTCTCTATATTCATTTTTTTATCCTTTGGCAAGCATCATGTGGTGAGGAAAGATCTAGGCACATATGTCCAGTTGAATATGGGTGACATGAGTTATTATTGTTGACATCACCCTTGAGGTGAGTACGTTGGGAGGAAAAACCATAAGCCCCTATATTTCTATGTGTCCGGTTGGAACGTTTTGCTCATGTGTATGCGGTGAGTGTTAGAAATCATAGAAGACTATATGATGGTTGAGTATGTGGACTTGTCTAAAGGCTCCGATACGTGACTCTTCCTGAAAAGATGATGAATTGTAGCTGCAAAGTTGACTGAGAACATAGTTTATTGGTTTCTAATAGAGTTTATGCTTTGTACTTCAACTATGTGATGAACTGTTACTTATTCATGAGAAGTCTATGATACAAGTCCTTTTATAAAAGTCTTATGTTTAAATTTGTTGTTGTTATAATAATCAACATGATGCTTCTATGTCCGTATTTCATTTTTATCGACACCTCTCTCTCAAAGCATGTGGACATGTTTTTCGTTTTCGGTTTTCGCTTGAGGACAAGCCAGGTCCACGATTGGGGGAGTTGATACGTCCATTTTGCATCATGTTTTCTTGTTGTTATTTATGTTGTTATTATGCGTAATAATGTTTTTTTGGAGTAATTCTAATGCCTTTTCTGTCATAATTTGCAAGGAATCCACCAAGGGGAGAATTCCGGCAGCTGGAAATCTAGACCTGAAAAAGCTATGTCAGGACACCTATTATGCACAACTCCAAACAAGCTAAAACTTCACAGAGATTTTTTTCGGAATATATGAAAAATGTTAGAGCTGATAACCACCAGAGGGGGCCCACCAGGTGAGCACAACCCACCTGGGCGGGCTAGGCCCCCCAAGCGCGCATTGGTGGGTTGTGCTCACCCAGGCCCATCTCCGGTGCCCATCTTCTGGTATATAAGCCCTTCTAACCTAGAAAAAAAATAAGGAGAATACTTTCGGGGTGGAGCGCCGCCGTCTCGAGGCGGAACTTGGGCAGGAGCACTTTTGCCCTCCGGCTGAGCGATTCCGCGGGGGGAACTTCCCTCTCGGAGGGGGAAATCATCGTCATCATCATCACCAACAACTCTCCCATCTTGGGGAGGGCTATCTTCATCAACATCTTCAACAAAACCATCTCATCTCAAACCCTAGTTCATCTCTTGTGTTCAATCTTGTTACCGAAACTATAGATTGGTGCTTATGGGTGACTAGTAGTGTTGATTACATCTTATAGTTGATTACTATATGGTTTATTTGGTGGAAGATTATATGTTTAGATTCATTATGATATTTAATACCCCTCTGATCATGAGCATGTTTATAATTTGTGAGTAGTTACCTTTGTTCTTGAGGTCATGGGAGAAATCATGTTGCAAGTAATCATGTGAATTTGATATGTGTTCGATTTTGATAGTATGTATGTTGTGATTCCCTTAGTGGTGTCATGTGAACGCGGACTATATGACACTTCACCATATTTGGGCCTAAGGGAATGCATTGTGGAGTAGTAATTAGATGGTGGGTTGCGAGAGTGATAGAAGCTTAAACCCCAGTTTATGCGCTATTCCGTAAGGGACCGATTGGATCCAAAAGTTTAATGATATGGTTAGAATTTATTCTTAATACTTTTCTCGTAGTGGCGGATGCTTGCGGGAGGGTTAATCATAAGTAGGAGGTTTGTTCAAGTAATAACATCACCTAATCACCGATCCACCCACATATCAAATTATCAAAGTAGCGAAGACGAATTGAACCACCATGATGAAAGTGAGTAGATGAAATTGCCGTGCACCCTCAAGAACGCTTTGCTTATTATAAGAGACCGTCTTGGCCTGTCCTTTGCCTCAAAAGGATTGGGCTATCTTGCTGCACTTTTGTTACTACTATCATTACTTGCTCGTTACAAAATTATCTTGCTATCAAACTACCCTCCTACTTCAAATTTCAGCACTTGCGGATATTACCTTACTAAAAAACACTTGTCATTTCCTTCTGCTCCTCGTTGGGTTCTACACTCTTACTTATCAAAAAGAGCTACAATTGATCCCCTATACTTGTGGGTCATCAGTTAGTACACCTTTCCACTTGTTTTGCTTAACCATCGTGCTTAAACCTGCACACTGAAGCTATCTTTTGGAAATTATTTTGTCTGCCATGGATATATCTGTTTGATGTTTAGCCTGTTGTGCTTAACATGCCTCTCGATGTACTTACACATGAAAATTTTGGGAACGACTATTATTTTCCATCGAGGTTAGTTTCATCCCATGGCTTATATATACTCACTATTCAGGATATCGGTAGCTGGTACCATATAGGCCGGGGGCTGATAAGGGACTAATCAGTGAATCGGACTTTTAACTGAATATATCTATAACCCATTTATCGTTAGGTTAACTAGGGCCATATGTAATATATCTGAGGCTACATAGCAACATGCACTGTACTGAATGCCTAAATATGCAATCCTAGGATACATAACAACAAGGAAGAGTGATTCCTTAATGTGCTGATGATGTCTAGATATACGTAGAAGAGCAGCAGCAGCAGCAGCAACACAACAGTTAATCAGCAGATAATTTGTAAAAATTCGATAAACTACCTTCGTACCATAATATAAGATGTTAATTCATCCAATATATGCGTATATTGGATGTTATAAGATATTATATAATGGGATGGAGGGAGAGTTGCACTACATCATTATGCAATTGTTGTTTAGCTTCTAATACTAACTTGGTGTTTTTAGGTACATATGTCATTGGTAAAGATCCGAGCTTCGACCCTTTCTGCGTATTGGGCAATCAGATATTGATGAACTAGCATCAAGTGAGGAAACTGATAAAGATTGTTAGTAAAATGGGTCAAAAGATGGCAATTAAACTATTGTTTACACTTTATCCAAGACAATAGTGAACTGCAGGATGGTAAGTAAGAACTCTGTAGCCTTCTTTTTACTGCCCATAATGAGTTGTGTTAGATGACAATATATGAATCTTTTTTCCTTTGCAGTGGTTCCCAAAGCAGTTTACTCAAGATTACCTCTCAAACTACATGATTGGTGGGCATGCAAAGGTTAAAGTATTTCTACCAGAACACGATGATTATCTAGATGTTTTCATGAAGATAGTGAAGGATGGGCGGTCGGCCATCACAAGGGATTGGACTAGATTCGTGCGTGCCTTTTGCATGGAGGAGGGCACAATATGGGCATTCCACTTCACCTTGTTCAGCAACCAGGATGTATTTCGTCTATTTCTTTACCATCTTTAATAGTACAAGTATACAACTGTGGTTCATCATTCTTTATTTGGTGCTTATGTAATTCTTGAACATATGTACCTTTGAATCGAATAATGCATTGGTTGTTTGAATCTGATGGATATGAATAAAGCTATAGCATACTTTCAAATTCAAATCCAGTACAGTTTGAAATTGTAGCAATTAAATTACAGTGAAATTACGCTCTGCAGTTCGTTACGGCGCACATGGTCAGTAAAACACAAACATTTGTGATATACACCATAATCCGACACGGTTCATAGAGAGGAAATGTGTGCGAGCATGCACACAGTTGACGTTTGTAAACCGTGTGTGATGTCACACAATATCACAAACGGTGCAGGCAAACTAAATGTTTGTGATAGTCACCTTATCGTACATGATTTGCAGCCATGAACTATTTTTGATGTGGCACGCATCATAAACATTGCACCATAGAATAGCGTGTGCGATAGTCAGCATGTACGACGATGTTACGACGGTCCGATGTTTCGTAATCCTAGCCGACACTCATACAATGATTAGATAATCTTCTTAATTAGTTATCACATACGGTTCGGGAAAAGTGAGTGTGTGTGATTGTCTGCTTATCATACACGTTTTATAATCGTGAACCATTTGTGATGGGCCGCACATCGTTAATGTAGCACCACAGAATACTGACTGGGATGGCAATGCGAGCACAAACGAGTAGCAAGGATGAAGCATCTGGGATATTTGAGATATCAGAAATAGTTTTCTCGGGACAACTGTATGCATCAAGGCTCCCTATCCCCGACAGTTTCTGGGTCATGTGGGAAGGACACCCCTATCGCAGTCACTCACTTGGTGACAGTTCAAAACGTCGCCGCGGAAAGGGGTTAAAACCGTTTGTATAGCACCTCGATGTACCAGTGATTAGGTATGGCATATACTAATATATGATGCTTAAACTAAATAGATGGTGGTGTAACAGAGTAGAAGTAATGCAAGAGGTTATATGCAAGATATGTCCGACCAATACAATCTTGCCAAGTTAGAGCAAGCACCTTGATGGGTGAATAAGATAGGTCATCCTCCACCATGCCAAGTTTGTTAGCCAGTAGTTGTTCCGCAGTATTCCTCTCGTGCGCCCATTCTCATATTCATTTTGAGCACATTTAGTACCTGACATGCATGAAACATAAAAATAAGTGAGATTATCTTTGTAATGCAGAAGTGATTCTAATCCAATACTGCCTCCCTGTAAACCCCTATGTGCTATCTTTGCAATTCTTCTGAGAAATGCCATGCATGCTGTAATTTGGTATGTGCATTAATATAATGTGGCCTACTACTCAAAATATGAGAGCTCCAGAAGTGATGAGACTTTGCAGATGACATCTTCAACATATAGTAAAGAAGAACAACTCGACCTGACCTGGCAGATTCAAAATGTACTAAGGAAGAACAACTCGACCTGACATGTCAACCGCAAATGTCTCTGCTACTCTTCCCAACAAGGAACACACTTATTAAAGAAGAAGATAAGAGGATCATGTTAAAGAAGAGCAGGAGAGCAAGCAGATTGAAGATATTACAAGTCTTTATATACAATGTCTGTTGCTCACCCATGATGAACCAGAGCGCACAGAGAAATAATATTCCTTCCAGTCTCTCCATATGTGGCTCACATGCACTTCGAAAATAAAGTAGGAACATTTAGCTGACCAATTAAACATGTCTCAGTTTTACTAATATCAGCATCATATCAGATTCGAATTTTTACAACTAAGCTTGTTTAGCTTGATGGGTGGAGCAGTGCTATTACGACACGAATCACGTAGGCTCATCGTGGTCATCATAAAATGGGGAAACGTAAGCATGATGAGTATAGTCTTGACCGTGGCAGTGGCATGGCAGATCTAAAGCTGCAAACCGCACAAAGGTACTTAGCAACCATTGTTTGCTTTGAAATAACAACTAAGATTTGGTATGGACAAGAAAGTACAGTCAACAAGTGACAAAGAAATGCTATTCCACCTGCCTCTCTATATGTTGTAACATGCATTTGGAAACTCAAGTGGGACCTTTAGCCAACCAATTAAATGTGTCTGTTAACTAATATCAGTATCATATCACAATCATATTTGAACAACTAAGCTTTCGAATGATGAGTGATGTGTTTTTTAGCTTGAAGGTTGGAATGTTGCTAGTACGGCAGAAAGCACCTAGGTAGATCATAGTAGTGTAGATAAAAGGGGAAACCTTAAGCATCACGAGTACAATCAGGAAAATGGAACTAGCTAGAACATATGGGCTTGTATTGCCGGTACTTCTAGAAAGGGTTTGAAAAGGCTTCGGCCCCAAAATGGGCAGCTCTATTCAACCGAAGGCACAATACTGTTACTATCAGTCTAGACTCCAAAGACGACATACCTCCCAACATTTCCCGGATATTATGGCAGACTATCTAGAATCTTTGAAAGCATCCATTTGAAGCGACCCAATAGACATGTCGACTGCAAATGTTCCAGCTCCACTTCCCGACAAGGAACATAATGTACTACTCCCTCCGTTCCTAATATAAAGCTCTTAGAGATTCGAATGCAGACTACATATGGAGCAAAATGAGTGAATATACACTCAAAAATATGTCGATATACATCCATATTTAGTTCTTATTGGAATATCTAAAAAGACTTATGTTTTACCGAAAAAGGCTTTCACCCTGCTTTATAAATAAAGCAACGATGCACAACACCCGATACAAACACACACCACCACAACACACGCATGCACCCAAGGCAGTTTAGGAATGGAGGAAGTAATATACTTATAAAGAAGAACATAAAAGGAACATGGTAGCAAAGAGCAAGCAATTTTTAGTTAATACAATGTGTGTTGCCCACCCATGATGAACCAGAGCGCACAGAGAAATGTAAATCCATGATGTCTCTCTATATGTGGCGCACATGCTTTTCAAAACGAATATAGTAACATTAGCTGACCAATTAAAAGTTCTTTGTTTTAGTAATATGAGCATCATATCTGTAACACTCCAAAATTTTGGATTTGTTTTCATCAAACTTTTTGGTCTTTTGGAAGGGGGATATTTGAACCTTTCTTGGAACCCCCTTTCTCAAATCTTTTCTGGCAAAAAATTTACATGCCTTTCCCAACCTTGCTTTCTGGTCTTGAAGGTTTTCACCTTGTGTTGGCTCAACACACATTTTTTTTCAAAAGGGTTTTGTTAAGCTTTTGTTTTAATGAAAAGTCTTTATATGACAATCTTGGGCTTATTCACCCCCTCAAAGTTTTCTTCCACCATAACTCCCAGTGAAGATCTTTCTTCTCAAAACCTTCATCCCCACCTTGGAATAAGACTAACATCAATTCCAGAAGGTTTCAACCTCATTTAGATTTTTCTTCTAATTATTTTATCCCCAAAACAAATTTTGTCTATTAATTTGAGCCTTGGTGATTTACAAAGGAACCACCAGTTCCCTTTTGAGTTTTGATCCCAAACAAGCTCCCCAGGCTAGTCCTTAGTACCCTCAACCTAGATCCATCATGATCCACTGGTCCACAGTTCAAAATTTGCAAATTTCACTTGCTGCAAGTTTGGACCAGATTTGCCATTTTTGGTGAAATTCATATTTTCTCTCTTCCTAAAAATCTGTGAAAATTCAGGCAGCCTCTGGATGCATCAAGAGACCACCTCAATAAAATTCATCCCAAGAAAAATTTGGCAAGTGCCTGAATTATTTCATCAAACAGTTGATGTGCACTGTTTCTGCCGAAATTCAGAAAAAGTTAACTAAAGATCCAGTCGACAATGCAGTTCCTCAGAGCTTCTCGTCAATCTCGCCAGTGTCACCTTGGCACCTTGCCGCACTGCTCCTCTCCCTTATCCTGAGCGCCGCACGCTCGCTTGGCTGGTTGTGAGCGTCAGTGGCGTCGTGGACTGCCTGCGCCGGTGGCTTCCGCGGCGGCAGAGCCACCCGTAGCGGCCGACAGGGGGCCACCCTGCAAAGCAACGCCGTTCGGCACCGCCCAAGCCACCTGGGAGCTCCGCGTGGCCGTCTTCTTCTCTGTGCATGCTGCAGCACCCTCGCCGTGGCCTGAGATGCGCAGAGCGCGCTCTCTGCCGCCGACGTGCCCGCACGGCCGTTCCGTTGGAAAAGTACCATAAGCACCCGTGTCTTGCCAAGCTCTGCATCGGAATGGAACCAGTAAACCATCTAGTCGATGCTCAAGTGCTTAAGCCACCCGTCCAACCATAGCCTCACCGTAATCGCTCGTCGGACTTATCCCGTTTGCGGCAACCGCCTCGGGCCGGCTATAAATAGCACCCCCAAGCTCGCACTCGACCCCGCACAGCTCCACAATCTCACCAGACCCCCCAGCCACTGGAAGAGCCTCGAGGAGCCCTTCTTCCCCAACTCCGGCCGCCCCGATCCGCTTCGCGCTCCGGCAGCTCCTTCTCTGGTCAGAGCTCCTCCACCGCCCTAGTCTTGCCAGTAGTCTCCTGACACACCTAGATGACTAACCCCCACTCCAGTTTGACCCCCGCAGCCCTCTCCGACGAGACCCACGACCACCCGAGCCGCCAGACAAGGTCGCCGTCGACGTGGTGCTCGCCGACGTCCAACTCCACCACCCACCGACGCGGAAGAACACCGTGAACACGTAGGTACCACCCACTTCCCCTACCTCGCCGTGGATCAGTGCTGGCGACCACCGCAGCTCTCTGGCGCCGGTGCGACTCTGTTTTCGGTTCGAAGATTCAAACCTGACGGGTGGGATCCCCTCGTCAGTCTCTCTGTTTCATTCGAATCGTTTTTCTGGAAAGCGCCTTTGGGCAAAGTACGCTTTCCCTATTCAGCTGGCGTACTGCGTTCTGAATCGTTTTCTGTTTTTATATTCTAGCCCCTGGGAACTTTCTGTTTCATTACAAACAAGTCCCTGGACAAAAACTTTAATAACTTTTAAACTAAAGATGATTTTGAGTTGATTCTTTTTCTGTCCTCTTTAGTTTTCTGTCTAGTTTTTTATCACATTTATTTGAAAATATTTGGGATAACTTTTATACACGTGCGGTGTTTATGTTAGTACCCGTTTTATTTGTATTCGTATATACCGAAGGAAGTGACGGAGCCGCGAACTTCACCGAGTTAGACTCCGACTACTCCGAACCAGGCAAGCATGTTTGAACCTTTGATATGATGAGTGTGTTGCATGTTTGCTTGAGTAGTTCTTCTTCATGGCATGGTCATATAAGCATTTGTGGATGTTATATTCCATGCAAGGCAAGCTCCGTGTGAACCCCGATAGATGATGATGAACCAACCTGATCATGTGGTTACATGATAGGTTGTGAGCTGGGACATTAACTCTAGTACTAACGTGGATCAAGTCATGATCCCGTTCGTCTCCTTTTTGGTACTGTCACATGTCTTCTGCAAAGATTACGGTTTAGTCAGTTGCAAACCTCTTTCCGAGTACACACTAAATAGAGGGGCCGGGGTGAGGGAGCATGGGTGCTTCCGGTTGCGACGGGGAGGGGGCACCCCTTAGAGCGGGCGATATAAATTTGATCCCATGCTATTCGAGGTTGTAGCCTGCCCGTCTTAAAGTATTTCGTGAACGTTGTCTCGGGTGATTCCGGGCAGCAGGAAGTGAAATGGATGTGTACTGGTTAGTTGTGTTTCTGCTAAAACACCGTAGACGGAACTAGTCCTTTGTGACTAGTGAAATTCGTTGGCTGTGATTTAAGAGTACAAAATCTGCAGAGTCAAAATCTCCCAAGTAGCCATGTTCATGGCCTAGCGTCAATCTCCGTGTCAACCTCAGTAACCGTCTCGGGCACTCTATGATAGTGACAATAATGGTGATCTAGTCAAGGGTCATCCTGGTAGATGAACTAACCAGTTATTTCTGCACTGATTAATCCCTTGAGATGATCTACCATCATACCAAAGATTATATAAGCCCTTTATGTGATGTCGCTCAGACGTTCGACTGTGGCATTCTCATTATTTACTTTTGAATATAAGCCCTTTATGTGATGTCGCTCAGACGTCCGACTGTGGCATTCTCGTTATTTACTTTTGAATATAAGCCCTTTATGTGATGTCGCTCAGACGTCCGACTGTGGCATTCTCATTATTTACTTTTGACTATAAGCTCTTTATGTGATGCCGCTCAGACGTCCGACTGTGGCATTCTCGTTATTTACTTTTGAATATAAGCCC
>LR738715.1:259651630-259677301 GCA_902687465.1 Secale cereale | reverse complement strand
CTCACACATCTCCCCCCATGTACGCATGTGTATCTTGCACAATCACTCTCTAATTATGTTTATGTGTCTCCACGTTACACAACACAACAAGCCGGATGCACATGTCTCTCTCCATCCTCCACACATAGAGACACACACAAAATGTCTTATCATTGCCTCAGTCTCTCCATATCACACACACGCACTCTCTCTCTCTCTCTCTCTCTCTCTCTCTCTCTCTCTCTCTCTCGCACACACGCTCAACTAAGGTTTTCTCATGAATAACTTACCCTCTATTCATCAACATTCGTGGCAATATGACGAACACGATACGTGAAAAAGAATACATCCACATGTCCGGAGATCACCTAGCCGCCGTCACCCCCTCCTTATCAGCGACAACAAAACTTTTGTTTTACACAGTCGGGAAGCCATCGTGCTAAGGCTCCACGTGCTCAGCCGTTGAATAGAACGCAGATCCAAGTTTATGGAAACAAGTATTGACAATACATTTGTATCTCCATACTTATACTCATGTAAAAGACTTAGTTGGTGACGATGGTGTGTTTTCCATCCGTCATTTCTGACCATTAGATCCACATCTAACGACTGTGAGGTAAGGTGTTGCGTTTTTGCAACAACATCACACTTCTCTACTCCAATTTGAAGAAAACCCCTTGCTATCTTAAAGCAAACCACATTCCTCCCTCACCTCATCAAAACAGCCCAAGGAATATATTTTAACTGAAACATAATATATTTTTAGTGATATATGTATATCAAAATTAGAGTGTTTTCTATCGAGTTTCTGAATAAGTATTATTCTACTTATGATTCGTTGCAACACATGTGCACATTGATAGTATTTCCATAGTTTCGAGTTTTCCCTCAAGATATTAGTTACTCATGGTCGATATTTAATTTGAATTACGTACACATAACCACTATGTAGCTAGTCGTGCTTATTGGCTTCCAAAGCTTAACTTTCACTCCTACTTACAATATGTAGAGTACTTAAAAAAACTACCAATTTCAGCCAGGCCTAGGAAGAAACTACTGTACAAAAAATAGCAAAAAACTACTACCTAGTGCTGATTAGGCTCGTTGAAATCTGTTTATGATAGGGTTAGCCCACACGTCTGTGCTAACAAGGCACCTTAAACCAACACCGTCTATTTGACCGATGTGTTGACCATTAAGACACGAGGGACCCACATATGAGCATCTATCCTCTTCTTCCTGCTCCAATCATTATGTTTCCTGGACATTACTTCAAACAGTTTGTATGCGCTGGCCTCCGCACGGGTTGGTTGGCTCGCCCGAGCGTGGCTTACGCACGAGCAACCCATCGCGTTGGCCTTCACTTGAGCCATATGATTGGCCTTAGAGCGGCGCGCATGAGCAAGCCGTCACACTAACCTTTGCTCGAGCCAAATGACTGGCCTTAGGACGGCGCGTGCGAGAAAACCGCCGCACTGATGTGTCAACCTAGATAGCAAACCATGCAGACAAGTAGCTGAATGCATCCATCAGGGTGTGTGCTAGGTTGGCTAGCTAGCAGCCGTGGGCGCCACACGGAGCTGGCGTCTGGGCTGCCGCAAGGTGGGCTCCGCGCTGCTGGCGCATTTGACCTCGCCTTGTGTCGGCGGCGGTAGCTGCCTCTCATTGCCGATGATGACTAGGTGGACGGGCCGGAGGTAGGAGGTGACTCGGGAATTCTTGTCCAGACTGCCATGTAGGTCCCACAAGTCATAACGCCTAGCCTGCTGACAGGGTTATCAGAATCATGATTTTGTATCGGATCGGAGCTTTGATGGCAGGATCACAAATCGTAGAATCTTCACTATCAGGATCATAGAAACGTAGATTCTGATAACTAAAATCATAGAATCAGAGGGTTTAGTTTGGATCGCAAAGTTGTAGAATCGTATAACAGAATCATGATTCTCACAACCTTGCTTGCCGGTCAAATAGATGACGTTGACTTAAGGGGCGACATGGGTTTAAACGTGCCTATAATGACACTTGGTAGTTTATTGCGATGGATTAATAATTTTTTGGTATGTTTTTGCTAATTTTTGTAGAGTAGTGGTTGCTTGGTATGGCTGGTTGGAAAGTGGTAGTTTCTAGGTAGTGGTATCTTGTAACGAAAAATGTACTAGCGACAAAAAGCGATTCTAGGTTGAGTGTATAGCTTGTTTTGTGGGTTAGATCCCGGATGAACGCAGGGTGGCCTTTAAATAAAATATTAACCTCGCCGCAAGCCAATATTATAGGAGCAGTACACTGGTAGACTGGTAGTTTGACTTTTGAAGTTGAACGGACGTGTCGCACCAGAATCAGGGTGCACTGGATAGCCCAGCCACGTGAACGGGGTTTCCCTCCCATCATCTCGGCGCTCACGTACTAGAGTAGTAGTGTTCGCACACGAACACGTCATTGTGCACCCTCGATGCCAGGAGTGATGCATAGTAGCTCATGTCGAAGGAGACCCGTCCGGAAGAGCGATACGCAAGCAATTCGGCGAGCGCTTTTGTAGACCTGAAACCCCACACACTCGCGAGGGACCCCGTCAGGGCGCGCGACATCTATGGGATGTCCTAGGTCCGCCTGGTCGCCCCTAGAGCCTTGATGTTTGCCGCCATGTAACAAGAAGAACGAACAAAGAACGAGGAAGAAGAAGAACAAGGGAGAGGGATAAAAGTAAAGGTAAAAAGTGGTAGATGATTGTTTGATTGTGTGTTGTTCAATCGACCGTAACCTATTGTCTATATAAGAGGCAGATGGACTTCCCGTACAAGAAAAGGACTTGCCTTGGCTTCCAAATCACCAAAATCGGACTTCTCACGACCTCCGGCCCAAGGCCCGGATGATCCGGCCAAGCCCAGTTTTGTGAAAGCAGGTCACTAATCGGGCTGTAACATTTACATACGAACTCGGATTACAATGATTTTTAGATCAAAATCAACTGTTTTGATGACACGCATAATTTTACTGTTGAACACTTTTCTATTTGAGGTCATCTTGAGGGTTTTTTGGGCTGTTTTCTAACATATGCAGCAGAAAAATGTTGTTCGAACGTCCGGATCCTTGCCCGGATGGCTTTACTCGGACCACAGAAAAAAGTTGTCCGGACATCTGGATCAAATATTTCGGCCCTTTGGATCAGCAATAAACTTATAGCTAATATATGAAACTATATGGCATCCATGGATCTAAATAAGCCCATGGAGGGTGAACGATCGTATCTGGGGATGAACTCCATGGCAAAGACATCAATGGCATGGTTGAAGAAAATGGATGATGTGCTAACCGAAGATTTTTATGTTGTGATGCACACCTTCGGCTTAATTGTTTGTTGCTTCCATCCTTCTATTTCTTTACTTTTATTATACTTGTTGCAATTGAAGCATGCACATCATTTCTCTTTTGATTGATCCTCTCGGGAACCCATGACATGTTCTTCTTTCTCTGCTCTTGTGCACTAAGATTTTGCAATTCCTTCTTTTGCCAATATGATAAGCCGAGTGGGCATCTCGGCTGTGATTCTGTTTTGACCAATGGTAATTCTTTCTTGGCCTTGTGCACTCTCAACTTCTTTCCTTCATATTTGGCACTTCGACTCTCAATAATTGGTTGCTTCATCTCATTTCCTTTAGTAGCCAATGTTAACACTTTAATTGAATCTTCCTCTTTTGAGATCAAATCTGAAGTTGTAGTTTATGACCATCTCTTCTCACATTGTAAACTTTCTTGACCACCTCTTTCTTCTTTCTTAAGCTCTGTACTGACTCCTTATGATTGAAATGGTCTTTGACGCGTGATTGTTCAAATGCTGATCTTCTTGGACCTGCCTAATATTTGTGAGATGGTCTAAACTAAGATGGAGAATGTGACCTTAAGTCATACTTGTCCCATGATGGATATGGATCTACATGAGCATAGGGAGGCATCCACGGCATTGGCATTGGCGCCCCAAAATAAGGATATGAATATGTTGCATGAAGATTCTCACTTTGCCAATACCGATCCTCATATCTGCGCCTTGGGGGTGATCTTGGTTTCTTTGCATGATTTGACCGATAAGCATTCTTCTCTTCACTCTTCTTTTGATATTTATCCAATAGTTCAGCGAAGGTGATATTTGATTTCTTACACTTGCGCTTATTCCGGCCTCTGTTTTCTTTTGGTTTGGTTTCCTTGATCATTGCATTTGCTTGCTGCCCCCCAGTCCTTGGCGTCTTCATTGCAGCTTCAATGGAATTCTCACCCTCAAGTTTATGTTCATTGTGCTCTTCAATAAATTCTTTACTTGAGAGCTTGATCCCATCACCTGTACTTTTTACCTTCTCTTTTGATGGATCAGCTTGAAGCAGCTGATGCAAACACTTTTTGCCAACAAGACCAATCGGATGTAACATCCCATATTTTCAATTTGTAATGTTATACATAGGTCATCATATGCATATCATATTTATTTGCTTCTCGTGTTGCGGTCCTCGAAATTCTAAGCAACTCAAGGACCCACGAAGAGAGTTGGGGATTTCACTGTTTTCATATTTGAATTTTCTCAAATATCGGAACGAGGATCATTTGGTTTAATTATTTTTCTCTCCAAAAATATTCCCTATTAAAATATATGAGAGGATATAATATGACTTCTCCAAACTAAATGTTATATTGGAAGAAAAATATTAAAATCAAATAAATAGTTTTATTGGGTTTTTTCTGCCATTTTATTTGAAGTAGAAAAATGTGCATATTTTCAAATTTGCATTTTAGGGCCAAGAAAAATGTTAATCATGTTCTAAATATTTTATTTAGATGGTGAAAATTTGTTCTCACATTTTTAGATATTTATTTATTTTTCTAGGATTTTTCCGGCAAAATCATTTTAAAAAAATCGCGACCGGACTGGGCCGGCCCCGCTAGCGCCAGGCCATGGCCCAGCTGGCCACCGCCTCCGTCGCTGTGCGCCACCCGGACTCACCGGGAGTCTGAGCTGGTCACGCCTCGCCGCCGTCGCCCCTTCCCCAAGTCGGGCCTCGCCCGAGGCCTTTAAAAGTCATCGCAACGCGCCCCCCTTGCCCCACATCGCCGCGACGCATCTCCACCGCGGCCACTGCCGCTCGCTGCCGCCAGCCCGCCGCCGCCGCGCCGCTTGCCGCTCGCCACCGAGCCCAGCCGCCACCCCTTCCCCGCGCCCGCAGCCGCCCCGCCACCGCCGTCCGCCGTCGCTCCCGACCCGCATTCGAACTCCCGCCGTTTTTTTAGTTTTAGGTAAAAACCCTGGATCAGTTTTTTTGTTAGATCGGTTCGGTTTTCTCGGTTTAGTTGTTTAGCGAACGTTCATCCGTTCATTCTTTTTAACGAACGCTTTTCGTTAGTTAGCCAGAGACAGCGAACGTTCGTTCATTAGCCTGTTCGTCTCATTTTCTTTTTCAGGGTTTTTCCACGATTATTTTCGATCGTGATTTCCTCCCTGATCTTCGTTTTAGTTTATCTTTTCGCTCATTTATCCGAATCAGGTGAAACAAGCACCTAGATCTTTGTCTCGAAGCCCTCTTTCTATTTAACTAACTTTAACAGGATTTTGGTACTTTAAAATTTGACTTTAGTACAACTTAGTAAACGGATCTTGTTTCTTTCGTGGTTTCAGTTTCGTTGCTCCGTTTGATTTGATTCTTTCTGCAAACGGGAGATCTTTAGTTGAACTTTCTGGTTAGATCTTCTTATTTGAGATTACCCGTGCATCTTTGGTTGATTGCTTATGTATGCTATTGTTTGTTTGCGATAGAATTCCCGGAGTGCGAAGCATGCTACTACGAGTCACTAGGTTTTGCGAATCGTCAGCAAGGCAAGTAACACATTGATCATACCCCTTTATTACCGAGTTTTTATGCATTAGTTTCAACCCTCACACATTGCATGAGTAGGATCTCTTAACATGTGGGTCTGGGAAGTAGTTGATGAGGTAGAACCTATTACCTGTTCTATTACCAAACCCTTGGGAGCTTACTTCTATGTTATGCTTAGGTTGCCATGCTATGCTCGTATACGTGGATTGGGTTTGAGAGTATCCATAACAGATGTGAGATTGCTAATTAATGGTTCAACTTAAGGTGGCAACTTTAATACACATATGGGTGGATTGGTTGCAAGGCACCTAGAGAATCCAGTGTTGTCTTAGGAAATCCCGGAGGACCCGTGCGATTATCATATGGAATGCCACCAAGGCTCAAAGGGATCATATGATTTTTCATGCTAGAAACTTTCGTGTGTAGCCACAATGCCATTATGGGCTCTGGCATAGTTGAGTATGTTGTGTGAGCTCTTTCAGTGGTGGACTAGCAGATTTAGGGGAAAAAAGGTGTACCGGTCTACCCAGGGTAAAGAGTAAATGCTTCTAAAAGACTGTGTCTCGGTCATCCGGTTCTCAAACACCATGAAGTGCGAGAAATTAAACGGAGGCGGTCGAGTCTTGTGGGGAAAAGTGCACAAACCTCTGCAGAGTGTACAAACTAATCATGATTAGCCGTGTCCCCGGTTATGGACATCTTGAGTATCTGGTACTTGAATTGTTGATTTGATCTCATCACTCTAAATTAATTTGATGGGTCGATAATGATTACTTTAATTGGGATTGAGTTGGAGGAACCTTCTCAATGATGTTTCAACTACCATGATAGTTAAAATAAAACTTATTCCTTTGTTGTAGGAAAAAATTGGCTTTATGCAAAACATTATAACCTTAGAGCCTCCACCAGCCATATATGCATGTAGTGATAGCACTTATTTGTTCCTTGCTCTACTATGTTATCTTGCCAGCATATTCCACATGCTGACCCATTTCGGGCTGCAACATATCATGTTGCAGTCTTTCAAGAAGAAGAGTAAGGTGCGCTAGGTCGTTTGTCATGTACTCAGCTATGCCGTTGGAGTTGTGGACTCACTTTATCTTTCAAGCCTTTTGATGTTAGCGTAGTTAGATGGCCTTAAGCCATATCTTTTGTAATAAGTTTTCTTTTGAGACATTCAATGTAATAAGTGTGTGATTGCTACTCTATTATAAATCCTTCGAGTACTGTGTGTGTCAGCATTACCGATCCAGGGATGAAACTGAAGCACATATACTTGATCCATTCGGGCCGAGTCGCTACAAGATGGTATCATAGGACACTCTGAATGTAGGACACGACCACTAAGGTGAACCATAGGCACTCTCCTCTACTCATTTCCGACTCCTCTCCATTTTCTACTCTTTAGAATGGCGGACTCGAGGAACAAGTTCACCCAACCGGATGAAGACACAGCTTTTGGACGACACCTGAAGGAAGTCACTAGGTACCTGAACATTGGAATACCAAGCTTCACCGGGACCTACACCGCCACTTTACCAGAAGAGGAGCGATGGATTATTCGAGTTCAAATTCCTGGGAGGACGTTCATGCCAGTCACTGAGCCCATAGAGTTTTCGTTTGATGCACCAACCTTGAGCCTAGGCAAGAGTATGGCAGCCCACATTGCTATGGGACGAATTGGAGAAGTGTACAAACAGGAGCTGAAGGACACTATCTACTAGATATGTGGGCGCCAAGATGAACAATTGGAGATCATCAATACCAAGAAGGACAAGTCCATTGCAACTTCCATCCAGGAGTTAAACCTGCACATTCATCGACAGGAGAACCAGATGTGCGCAGGCATGAGATATTTGAAGAAGGCGTTAACCAGGAACACGGAGCTAGAAGAGGAACTCAAGTTTTCACGTGATGGATATGAGGAGGAAATCTCAATACTTGTGGAGAAGAATGACGACCTGAGAAGGAAGCTAGGAGTATTTATGGGAGACCCCGAGCCAGGAGGAGAAGACGATGAACCCATGGAGATTCATTCTGAAGACTACATCATCATCGACGACACCGACTCCGACCCTGATGATAGTGATGATGACTATGAAGACGAAGCTGGAGCGGATATCATGGAGTCTTCCACCGATCAAAATTTCTAGATGACCACCATATGAATAGTAGTTTTCCCCCATATAGTAGAAGTCTGAGCAGTTTTGTAACGATAGTTCTAGACCTTTTTTATGCCCTTGCTTGAATTGTTTTGGTGTGATATGATTGTGTTTGTCTCATGTGCATATGGGTAGTGATTTTCCCCCTAGACATCATTCTATTCTAATCTCTCCCCTCTAAAACCCATCAGATGCCTCTGAGACGTGAGCCCGGATTTGAGTTTCCTCCTGAGCTCACCCAGTTGATCCAGTAGTAGAACACTTTGATGCAACTTCTTGTCCAGAACAACAACAACAACAACCCTCCGCCACCACCACCAGTTGACAACCTAGCCCATTTTCTGAGGTTGCAGCCGCCGGTGTTTTCCAGTAGCATCGAGCCAATAGTTGCTGATGACTGGCTACACAAGATTGGAAGGGAATTGACCACCGCAGGTTGGACAGATGCTGAGAAGGTGCGTTTTGCCGCACATCAATTGATGGACCAGTAGCCTCATGGTGGGAGAATTATACAGCCACTTTCCCTATAGCCAATGTCACTTGGGATCAGTTTCAGCAAGCTTTTCGCACCGCCCATGTCTCAGCTGGGGCTATGAACATGAAGAAGCATGAGTTTCGCAACTTGCACCAAGGAAATCGTACTGTGGCTCAGTACGTAGATGAGTTTAGGACTCTATCTCGCTATGCCCCTGATGATGTGGCCACTGATGCCGCGAAGCAGGAGAAGTTTATGGAAGGGCTGAATGATGAGATGAGCATACAGTTGATGGTGGCAACATTCAACAACTACCAGGAGTTGGTAGATAAGGCTCTTATGATTGAAGGGAAGCAGCAGCACATTGAGAGTCGCAAGAGGAAGTATGGACAAGGAAAGAACAATTTTGGAGCCCAACAAAAGCCCCGTTTCACCCTGAACTCGGGAGGATATACCCATAACCATGGAGGCCACACCCATAATGGAGGGAGTTCTCACAACCACAATGGCCCCAAGAATGGGAACGGGAATGGAGCAAGCAGTAATCAGAACCGCTCCAATCTAGCCACACCCGCAAAGAAGGATCTAGGTCACATTACCTGTTTCAAGTGCGGGAAGACTGGACACTACGCCATTGAGTGTCCTGAAGCAAAGAATGGGAATGGCAATCGAATCTCTCGGAAGAAGCCCAACCCTTTCAACAGGGGACAAGTGAACCACGTGAACGTGGAGGAGGTTGAAGAGTAGCCTGATGCAGTTGTCGGTAAGTTTTTGGTTAAGTCATTTACCGCAATAGTTCTTTCTGATACTGGTGTATCGCATTCATACATTTCAAGGGGATTCGTGGATAGATATAAGTTGCCAACCAAAGTACTTATGACACCTATGTTAGTAAGCTCACCAGGAGGGGAGTATATGGCAAGTCAAGGATGTTTTCAGATGCCATTGATCATGGGAAGCCATGTTTTCCCCTCAGACCTGATAATTTTGGAACCACAAGGATTGGATGTGATACTGGGCATGGATTGGCTATCGATGTATGGAGGAAACATCAATTGTGCTAGTAAGTCGATTCTACTTACCACCCCGGAGGGAAAAAGGATCAAGTATGTATCCAGGCATGCGCCTAGGAGGAACCAAGTAAATTCTCTCTCCGAAGTTGTTCAGGAGGAAGTGCCTGTAGTGAAGCATTACCTGGATGTATTTCCAGACGAGCTACCAGGCATGCCGCCAGATCGAGGCATAGAGTTTTTGACAGAACTATTGCCAGGCACCGGACCAATATCAAAGAGGCCATACCAGATGCCCCCAAAAGATCTGGAGGAGATCAAGAAGAAGATTAATGAGTTATTGAAGAAAGGATTCATTCAACGAAGTTCATCACCCTGGGGAGCCCCAGTGCTCTTGGTCGAGAAGAAGGATGGATCTTTAAGAATGGTGGTTGATTATCGGGCGCTGAATGAAGTGACAATTAAGAATAAGTACCCACTACCAATGATCAATGATTTGTTCGACCAACTTCAAGGAGCTAAAGTATTCTCCAAAATCGATCTGCGATCAGGGTACCACCAGCTAAAGATCCGAGAAAAGGATATACCTAAGACAGCCTTCACCACAAGGTATGGGCTATATGAGTATACTGTTATGTCATTTGGATTGACTAACACCCATGCCTATTTCATGAGTATGATGAATAAGGTGTTCATGGAATTCTTGGATAAGTTTGTTGTGGTATTCATTGATGATATCTTGGTGTACTTGAAGAACGAAGAGGAACACAAGGAACAATTGCGATTGGTTCTTGAGAAGCTTAGAGAACATCAGTTATATGCCAAGTTCAGCAAATGTGAGTTTTGGTTGAAGGAAGTTGGATTCCTTGGACATGTTATATCAGGAGAAGGTATAGTAGTGGATCCTACCAAGGTTTAGTCAGTCACTGAGTGGTTGGCACCCACCTTAGTTGGAGAGATCCGCAGTTTTCTTGGACTCGCGGGATATTACCGGAGGTTCATTGAGAATTTCTCCAAGATTGTGAAGCCTATGACAACATTGTTGAAGAAGGAGACTAAGTTCCATTGGACTAAAGAGTGCAAAGAAAGTTTTCAGGAGTTGAAGAAACATTTGACGACAGCCCGAGTGCTGATTTTGCCAGATATACGCAAGGATTTCCAAGTGTATTGCGACGCCTCTCGCTTAGGACTTGGAGGAGTACTTATGCAAGACGGAAGAGTTGTTTCCTATGCCTCCCGTCAACTTCGACCGCGCGAGTTAAATTATGCCATGCATGATTTGGAGTTAGAAGCTGTAGTGCATCCGCTCAAGACCTGGAGACACTTTCTTATTGGAAACCGTTGTGATGTGTACACTAATCACAAGAGTTTGAAGTACATTTTCACTCAGAAGGAGCTGAACCTCAGGCACATGAGATGGTTGGAGCTCATAAAGGATTATGATATGAAGTTTCACTATCATCTAGGCAAGGCCAATGTCATAGCAGACGCTTTGAGCTGAAAGAGTTATGTCAACACCCTAGTAAACAGAGGATTGCCAAAGGAGTTAGCAGAAGATCTCAAGGAGCTTCATATAGAGATAGTTCCTAGAGGTTTTGTTGCAACAATTGAGGTTCAGTCAACATTATTGGGAAAAATACGAGAAGCTCAGAAGGATAACAAAGAAATTGCCGAAATAAAGGAGAAGATGAGTGAAGGAAAAGCCAATGGTTTTCGTGAGGATGAACACGACACCTTGTGGTTTGAGGACCGTGTCTATGTGCCCAACAACACCGAGATTAGGAAGTTGATACTACAGGAAGCACATGACTCGCCATACTCGATACACCCCAGAAACACTAAGATGTATTTAGATTTGAAGGAATGTTTCTGGTGGACGGGAATGGACAAGGACATTGCCGGGTATGTAGTTGTATGTGATGTATGTCACAGAGTAAAGGCAAAACATCAGAAGCCAGCAGGATTACTGTAGCCTATGTCGATACCTAAATGGAAGTGGGACAAGCTTGGCATGGATTTCATCACCGGATTTCCGAGGACCCGATCGGGGTATGACTCTATCTGGGTAGTAGTGAATCATTTGACCAAAGTAGCTCACTTTATCCCAGTGAAAACCACCTATACCAGTGCAAAATTGGCCAAGATATACATGATCAGGATCGTATGTCTGCACGGAGTTCCGAGGACCATCGTATCAGATAGAGGAACATAGTTTACTTCAAAGTTTTGGCATCAATTGCACCAGACTTTGGGTACCAGGCTAGAGTTTAGTACAACCTTTCACCCGCAGACTGATGGACAGACCGAGAGAGTAAATCAGATTCTGGAGGACATGTTGAGAGCTAGTGCGCTATATTATGGATCTAGTTGGGATGACAACTTGCCCTACGCGGAATTATCGTACAACAACAGCTACCAGGCCAGTTTGAAGATGGCACCGTTTGAAGCATTGTACGGAAGAAGATGCCGACCACCGTTGATGTGGGATGAAGTTGGAGACCGTCAGTTATTTGGACCGAATTTGATTAAAGAGATAGAAGAGAAGGTTAAGCTGATTCGAGATAGACTCGAGGTAGCTCAATCCAGACAGAAGAGTTATGCAGACTCAAAACGCAAGGAGGTAGTCTATGAAATCGGAGACAGAGCATACCTGAGAGTGTCACCTCTACGAGGTGTTAAACATTTTGGAGTTAAGGGAAAGTTAGCCCCGAGATTTGTAGGACCATACCGAGTTTTGGAACATATGGGAGAGGTAGCCTACAAGTTAGAATTACCCGAAGGACTGTCAGGAGTTCATGATGTGTTTCACGTTTCCCAGCTAAAGAAGTGCCATGTTGAGATGGCCGATATCCCTCTGAGAGATACTGTGCCCCTGGAAGCAATTCAATTGGATAGTGATCTAACTTACAAGGAGAAACCAGTAAAAATCCTCGAGGTTGCTAGCCGAGTCACACGCAGCAAGGTTATCAAGTTTTGCAAAGTACAGTGGAGCCACCATACCGAGGATGAAGCCACCTGGGAACAAGAGGATGATCTACGCAAGGACCACCCACACCCATTTTCTAGCCAACCCGAATACCGAGGGCGAGATTCATCTTAAGGGGGGGGTAGGTTTGTAATAGCCCAAATTTTCAATTTGGAATGTTATACATAAGTCATCATATGCATATCATATTTTATTTGCTTTTTGTGTTGCGATCCTCGAAATTCTAAGCAACTCAAGGACCCACAGAGAGAGTTGGGGATTTCACCAATTTCACATTTGAATTTTCTCAAATGTCGGAACGAGGATCATTTGGTTTAATTATTTGTCTCTCCGAAAATATTCCCTATTAAAATATATGAGAGGAGATAATATGACTTCTCCAAACTAAATGGACTATTGGAAGAAAAATATTAAAATCAAATAAATAGTTTGTTGGGTTTTTTCTGCCATTTTATTTGAAGTAGAAAAATGTGCATATTTTAAAATTCGCATTTTAGAACCAAGAAAAATGTTCATCATGTTCTAAATATTTTATTTAGACGGTGAAAATTTGTTCTGGCATTTTTAGTTATTTATTTATTTTTCTAGGATTTTTCGGTCGAAATCAGTTTTTTAAAAAAGTTCCCGACCAAACTGGGCCGACCCAGCTAGCACGAGGCCACGGCCCAGCTGGCCACTGCCTCCGTCGCCGTGCGCCGCCCGGACTCGCCGGGAGTCCGAGCCGACCCCGCCTCGCCGCCGTCGCCCCTTCCCCAAGTCGGGCCTCGCCCCAGGCCTTTAAAAGCCGCCGTGACGCGCCCCCCTTGCCCCCACATCGCCGCGACGCGCCTCCACCTCCACCACTAACGCTCGCCGCCGCTAGCCGCCCGCCGCTGCTAGCAGACGCCGCCGCCGCGCCGCTTGCCGCTCGCCATCGAGCCGAGCCGCCACCCCTTCCCCGCGCCCGCAGCCGCCCCGCGCCGGAGCCGCCGCCCCGCCGCTGCCGGTCGCTACCGTCCGCCGCCGCTCCCGACCCGCATCCGATCTCGCCGCCGTTTTTTTCGATTTTAGGTAAAAACCCTAGATTGGTTTTTTTGTTAGATTGGTTCAGTTTTCTCGTTTTAGTTGTTTAGGAGACGTTCGTCCGTTCATTTTAACGAATTCTTTTCGTCAGTTAGCCGCAGACAGTGAACGTTTGTTCGTTAGCCTGTTCGTGTCGTTTTCTTTTTCACGGGGTTTCCACGATTATTTTCAATGCGATTTCTGCCCTGATCTTCGTTTTAGTTTATCTTTTCGCTCGTTTATCCGAATCAGGTGAAACAAGCGCCTAGATCTTCATCTCGAAGCTCTCTTTCTGTTTAACCAACTTTAACAGGATTTTGGTACTTTAAAATTTGACTTTAGTACAACTTAGTAAACGGATCTTGTTTCTTTCGTGGTTTCAGTTTCGTTGCTCCGTTTGATTTGATTCTTTCTGCAAACGGGAGATCTTTAGTTGAACTTTCTGGTTAGATCTTCTTATTTGAGATTACCCATGCATCTTTGGTTGATTGCTTATGTATGCTATTGTTTGTTTGCGATAGAATTCCCGGAGTGCGAAGCATGCTACTACGAGTCACTAGGTTTTGCGAATCGTCAGCAAGGCAAGTAACACATTGATCATACCCCTTTATTACCGAGTTTTTATGCATTAGTTTCAACCCTCACACATTGCATGAGTAGGATCTCTTAACATCTGGGTCTGGGAAGTAGTTGATGAGGTAGAGCCTATTACCTGTTTTATTACCAAACCCTTGGGAGCTTACTTCTACGTTATGCTTAGGTTGTCATGCTATGCTCGTAGACGTGGATTGGGTTTGAGAGTATCCATGACCAAGGTTGTCAGAATCGCGATTCTATTATACGTTTCTACGACTTTACGATCCAAACTAACTCCTCTGTTTCTACGATTTTGGTCACTAGAATCTATGTTTCCACGATCCTGATAGTGAAGATTCTACGATTTGCGATCCTACCATCGAAGCTCCGATTCGATTAAGAATCACGATTCTGACAACCTTGTCCATGACAGATGTGAGATTTCTAATTAATGGTTCAACTTAAGGTGGCAACTTTAATACACATCTGGGTGGATTGGTTGCAAGGCACCTGGAGAATCCAGTGTTGTCCTAGGAAATCCCGAAGGACCCGTGCGATTATCATATGGAGTGCCACCCAGGCTCAAAGGGATCATAAGATTATTCTTGCTAGAAACTTCCGTGTGCAGCCACAATGCCATTATGGGCTCTGGCATAGTTGAGTATGTTGTGTGAGCTCTTTCAGTGGTGGACTAGCAGATGTAGGGGAAAGTAGGTGTACGGGTCTACCCAGGGTAAAGAGTAAATGCTTCTGAAAGACTGTGTCTCGGTCATCCGGTTCTCAAACACCATGAATTGTGAGAAATTAAACAGAGGCGATTGAGTCTTGTGGGGAAAAGTGCACAAACCTCTGCAGAGTGTACAAACGAATCATGATTAGCCGTGTCCCCGGTTATGGACATCTTGAGTATCTGGTACTTGAATTGTTGATTTGATCTCATCACTCTAAATTAATTTTATGGGTTGATAATGATTACTGTAATTGGGATTGAGTTAGAGGAAGCTTCTCAATGATGTTTCAACTATCATGATAGTTAAAATAAAACTTATTCCTTTGTTGTAGGGAAAAATTGGCTTTATGCAAAACATTATAACATTAGAATCTCCACCAGTCATATATGCATGTAGTGATAGCATTTATCTGTTCCTTGCTCTACTATGTTATCTTGCCAGCATATTCCATGTGCTGACCCATTTCGGGCTGCAACATATCATGTTGCAGACTTTTCAGAAGAAGAGTAAGGTGCGCTAGGTCGTTTGTCATGCACTCAGCTATGCCGTTGGAGTTGATGGACTCACTTTATCTTCCAAGCCTTCCGCTGTTAGCGTAGTTAGATAGCCTTAAGCCATATGTTTTGTAATAAGTTCTCTTTTGAGACATTTGATGTAATAAGTGTGTGATTGCTACTCTGTTATAAATCCTTCGAGTATTGTGTGTGTTAGCATTATCGATCCAGGGATGACACTGAAGCACAGAGACTTGATCCATTCGGGTCGGGTCGCTACATCGGAATAGACTGGTCATCTTTTGGTGTTTCAACAAATTTCATTCGTCCTTTTTCAATGGCCGATTTGACTATTCGATTGTAATGCCCCGGATGTAATACTTTCCCTTTTGGGCATATAATATATCTCTTGCTTCATCTATTCCATTCCGGGTTCTTTGTCTTTCGTGTTTTCGTTGTTTTGTTGTGTGCGTGTGTGGCCTTCATTCATATCATATAGTCATGTGCATCGCATTGCATTTGTGTTGTCGGTTGCATCCGGTTCCACGCGTTCCTTCCCGTTGTCCGTTTCGCGTTCCGAAGCTCTCTCACGTGTCTGTGGCGTCCCGTAGGCCTACTTTGGTGTTTGGCCGGGTAACGTTACCGGTTTGGCGCGAGTCTTGTCATGTGTTGTTGTTTTGGTGTGTGTAACCCGCCTGTCAAATCTCGTCTTGTTTGGAGACCGTTTGCTACCCCAACAGTTATTCTCGTGGGCTCAAAGTGCCTCCAATTTGAGGCCCAAGACACCCCTCCAACAGCCCACCAAACCTCTCCTAGCCACTTCCTTCATCTAGGCCATCCAATCCTGATCGTGTGGCTGAAAACCGCACCCCATTTGGACAACCCTAGCTACTTGTGCCTATATATTTGTCCACCTCCCCCAAATTTTGCCACAAATCAAGGAAACCCTAGCTCCCCTAGCCACTTCTCTTCCACCTCCAGCCACCTCGCCGGAATCTCGCTGGAGTTTCGCCGGATTTCTACCACCTCGCCGGAGTTCCTCTAATTCGCCGGAATCCGCACCCCACCTCACCACCGGCGCCCTCCACCTCGCAGGCCAGGCCACTCCTCCCGCCGGTTCGAGGCCAGCTTCGAAGCCAGCGAGCGCCGCCGTTTTTGCCCGTCGATCCGACCGATTCGACCGCCGCCAGATCGAAGCCCGATCTGGTTCCAGAGTCAACGCCGCCGGATCCCGCATCGCTCCGATCGGGCAAACCCTAGGCGTTCGCGGCCCATCGCTTCCTCGGCCGCCGCGGCCCATCATCCCGCACCGCGCTCGTCGCCTCCTCCCGCATCGCCCCGGGTCGCCAGGCCCCGCAGCGGCCCAGCCCGGGCCAGATCCAGCCGTCGGAGGCCCAGTTCGCCTCCCTCCATCGAGCCGCCGCGCGAGGCCGGCTCCCCTCCGCTCGGTCGCCAGACGGGCTGGTCTCTCCTTCGCGGGCCGCGCTTTGCCTCGGGCCAGGCCGCCTCGCGTCTCCTTCCGCCAGGCCCCAGCGCTCGCCAACTCCTGGGCCGAGCCGCGGCCCGATTCGCCCGAGCCGGGTCTCCAGCTCCACGCCGGCCCGCCACTTCGTTCCCCGGGCCAGATCCGCCCGAGCCCGTTGACTTCTTCCCAGATCTGAGAGGTTGCTTCAAAATCTCTAAGTCCCTGTATTTTGCTTGTCGGATGCATATTTCACATGGTGATATCTTTTTGTGTGGAGCTCCGTTTTGCGCAAATGACATGTCCAGACGTTCGTGGTGACTAGCACTACGTTTCATTCCATTGTGACATGCATGTGTGAGATCATCTAGATGCTTATTTTTCTGTTGCAAGAGCGCATCCCGATATAAACTGTTGTTAGTGATGTTTTTTTGCCATCTTTGCATAGTGATATCTTTTAGCTCGTTTATCCGAATGATGCAAATGATATGTCCACGTGTTTGTCTTGCCATGCTCTACATGTTGTTTGTGTTAGGTTGCATGATAGATTTAATCTTGCCATGTTTATCCTCATTGCAAAGTGCTATGTGGCTGTTTAGTTGTTTTACTTGTTATGAGATGCCATCTTGTTGAGCTCGTTGCTATCGTTATGTTTATCTCCATGATGCATGCTCACATGTTTTGGAATCACCATCATATGTACTTTGATGTGGTGCTTACCACTTGCCATGTTTAGTTTTGAGGTGACTTAAACTTGCTCTTAAAGATGCCATGATGAAACTGCTGTTTTAACACTTAGTGAAATTTCACTAAGTCTGGAATCTGTTATTCTCAGATGCCATGTTTGCTTGCTGTTCTAGGGCAATCCATGATAGTTTTGGGGTGCATCTTGATGGTTACTTGTAGTATATATTGTTGGCTATCCATTCATTTTCTCACATGCTTATTTCAGTGGCTGTAGTATATTTAACTTTGGCTCCAAAGTTTCAATAAAATTCTGCTGTCAGGATTTTGTTGTCAAGTTCAATATGTACAAGCTTGTTGCTATTGATCCGTGGCTCCTTTGGGGGTGCACCTTTGGAATTATTTGCTGTAGGATATGTCTAGTTTATGTTCATGCTCTTTGCCATGATGTTTGAGTGATGTAGCTTATTTTTTTAGGGCTCCGAAGTTGCTATGTTGCTGTAATTTTCAGCTTGTGCATATTTCTTGTTTCGGGCATAACTTTTAGCCCGTAGCTCCGTTTTCAGCAAGTCTTATATGAAACTTGATTGATTTTCCGTGTAGATTCATAATATCCTATTGTTATAATGTTTTGACGTATTTTGCTTGAGTGCTATTTTCCGTGCTCCGTGTGCTCTCATAGTGCATCAATCATGCATCCATCATTTTTGAGTGCGCATTGCATCTTGTTGATTCGTGCCTTGTGTGGTTGTATTGTTTAGAGCCGGAAGCTGAGATCGAGTACGAGTACGAGCACGAGGTTACCAACGAGGTTGAGCACGAGGACCCTTCTTACGATCCGAACTACTACTCTTCAGGCAAGATGACCGAACCCCGATAACATTACTATCTTTGCCTATTGCTAGTAGTTCCGCTCTATAGTTTTGCCTCGATGCCCATGTATTTCTTGTCAGCCTCCTACTTGTAACCATGACCATGTTTAACCACCCTACCTATGCAAACCGTTGAATGGCTAAGTATGCTTCGCTCAGCCCCTCTTATAGCATTGCTAGTTGCAGGTGAAGATCGAAGATGCTTGCTTCATGTTGAAGTTTTGTTGGGTTATATCACACTATATAAATTCTTAAAATGAAATCATCTATATATTGGCAAGGGTGGAAGGCTAAGCCTTTTGCTTGGTGATTTGTTCCACTCATGCCCCTAGGAACCATATAAACCGGTGTTATGTTCCTTGATTATGCGTTCCTCACACGGTTGGGGTTTATGGGGCCCCCTCGATAAACCGCTAAGTGCTAAGTCTTTTCCAGCAAGTCCCAACATTGGTACTATTTGCCTAATAACTAAATAACTTGCATAGGGAGTAATTAACCCTCTTTCTTAATCAACAACCCCGGGCCAGTGCTCCACATGAGTGTTGGTCCGAAACGAGCAGACTGCGGGGTCGCCTTTCTTAATCAACAACCCCGGGCCAGTACTCATCCGGTCGTGACCTGAGACTTAGATACGCGCGGCTATTATCAGGGTGTCGACACGCCGGGAGGATTTGCTGGATTAGCCTTACCTTAGTTCGGAGTATCTTGAGCACGGGATTCCGAGAATACTCGGGTCTTCCCACTTTGGAGTTGCGGCTCCGCGGATCGTGGGCTTGTCATGGGCCAGGTTGGAACACCCCTGCAGGGTTATGAACTTTCGAAAGCCGTGCCCGCGGTTATGTGGCAGATGGGAGCTTGTTAATATCCGGTTGTAGATAACTTGACACATTGTTCTAATACACTACCAGCGTGTGTACCATGACTGTCAATTTCCGAATAGGGATTCGGGAGTTGAACACGGTGGGGTTATGTTTGTTGAGCTTTAGCTAGGATCACTTCGTGATCATCTCTCGACCGGGGCACTTCTCTTCTCGCACTCTTTCACGTAAGTTAGTGCTAGTTGCTGCTGTAGACACTTATTCTTTTCTTCAGCCTTATCCTCTCCCAAGGTTTAAATAGTCTTGTTACCCGGGAACGGGATTGCTGAGTCCTCCGTGGCTCACAGTTACTTCACCACACCAGATGCAGGTCCAGTGGTGAGCTATCTAGGTGATGGCACCGAGCTAGACTGGGAGTACGACGAGGAGCGTAGTCGATACTATGTTCGTTATCCTGATGATCAATAGTGGAGACTTCTACTAGGACTCGATCCAACCTGTGGTTTTTAAATTATGTTTGGTATCTTGTCATTTGGATTTTACCCTTAGAGGGCTGTGATGTTTTATTGTATGATGATTTGACAAGTAATGATTTTGTGTGACGTGGCGAATGTAAGCCAACTATTTTATGTTTTCCATCCCCATCTTTTACTTGAGTTGTGCAAAGATACCAGACTTGCGATCATTCCAGCATGGGGTTATCTGTCTAAGTCATGCCTCGACACGTAGGAGATATAGTCCCATCCTGGGCACTACAAGTTGGTATTCAGAGCCTTCTCCGACCTAGGAGCCCCCACTGATTGATCGAATCGTTGACGGTCGAGTCTAGGCACACACTGAAAATATTTTGAGTCCTATATTATATCGGAGAGTAGGATTTCTTTGCTTCTCATCTCCTTTCTCTCTGGTGAGGACTCCTGACGACTACTCTTGCCTCTTCTACTTTCAAAAATTCCACCAAATCTTTTTTAGGAATCTCGCGAGTATTCTGGGATTGTTTCGATGTTCTTGTGATGAGAATATTGTTCTCGATGCCTCCTGACATTAGGGGTTGTGGCAGTGTCCCGGGGAGTTGAGCTTCGGGGTATTGTCGTCACAAGCATATCGCGGCAGTACTAAATACTTAAGACGGCCGACATCGAAAATCTCTCCTATACGGTTAGTGGCAAGATAACCCCGACATCACCCAGTACTGGGGAGGTAGTTCGGGAGTATTGCCATAGCTTGTTATAGTGGATGCTTTTCGAAGTTCCGAGGTAGACGGTTTCCGAGAAAGACTGGTTATGTGTTGAAGGATGGATACAGCTGGATGTAGGTTTAGAGTTGATTGCGCGGTGCTTCCCCTGTATCCCCAACACCTGATTGCATAACTGGAATCTTTCAGAAATTCATAGGTGGGTTTATCCAGTAGATCGTAGGCATTCTTCCAACGAATGCAGGTTAGCGAGTTCGGGGTTCTACATTGAGTGAAGTGGTATTATGACCGATGTTCCGATCGGGAGTTGCATCTTAAAGGGTCCTTGGCTATGCTGATCCGGGGATTGCAAAACCCTTTCGTAACGCGTTCATAAGCTTTCATCACAAAGATGTTAGAACTAAGCTCCTATCTTGTGTTTGTTTCCGTCTGTACCTTGTTGTTTTTCTTATTTTACCTTTTTGTCCCCTATGTGGCTTCTCGTCAAGATTGATGTTATCATTTAACTGAGAATTTCATTCGTTCCTCTTGTTCGAATGATTATTGTGAAGACTTGTTGCAATTCATTCCATTGATTCAGCTTATACCTTCTGTCAGTCAATTGCTGATTCATGGTCATCTCTTTCAGGATGGCTCCGAAACGGGTTCCCAACGCTAACCCAGAGGGTGAAGAGGTCCCAGATCGTCCTCCTTCCCCTCCTCCTCCGTCTGAGGCTTGGAGAGCGATTATGCAGACTACAACTCAGAACACCCAGATGTTGATGCAGATGATGCAGCAGATGCAAGCTAATCAAGCTAATCAGGGTGTTCCAGGGAATCAAGGCAATTTCTTCAACCAGCAGCACCATGCTACGCTCAACCAGTTCTTGGCCAATAATCCAAAAGCTTTCAGTTACTGTGTCGACCCTCTTGATGCTGAAGATTGGTTAACCGATATAAAGAAGCATTTTGAGTGCAGTAACATAAGCGAAGAGGATTATGTGAAATTTGCGGCCTTCCAACTCAAAGACCAAGCAGCTGACTGGTGGCAGCAGTAAAAAGACTCCAGGCCAGGTCGTGTGATCTCTTGGGAGGATTTCTGCAAGGACTTTCGCTCTCACCACATTCCTACAAGTGTCATCGAGGGTATGCGTGAGCAATTCCGCAACCTGAAGCAGGGCTCTATGACAGTCTATCAGTATAATGTCAGGTTCCAAAACCTCGCCCGCTATGCTAAGCAAGACATTCCTGATGCCAAGAGCAAAATCTACCAGTTCCGTGGTGGTCTGAAAGATGAACTTCAACTTGCTCTCACCTTGTTCGAGCCCGATGAATTCAGCAAATTCTATAACATGGCTTTGAAACAAGAGGCATCTCAGCTTAAGATGGAGGCTTCTAAAAAGAGGATTCGAGATGCCGTTCACTCCTCCTCATCTTCTCAAGTGGCTGTGAAACAACAGAAATTTTGGCTTCCTCCTCCTCCAGTGATTCGAGCTCCATACAACAACTCCAACAGCAACAAGAACTCCAGTGGACGTGGTTTCTCCCACCCACCCAACCCGAGCAACCAGTCGAGGAACCAGTTTCAGTCTCAAGGTTCCAAGTCAAGTGGTTCTCATTTCTGTCCTCTCTCAGAAGTGGTGTGCAACAAGTGTGGCAAGAAGGGTCACTATGCCAACAAGTGCCCCAACCTGAAGCGTCTTCCACCTCCTCCACCTGTCAGTTCGGCTATTGTCAAGCATGATCCAAAGGCAGCAAGGGTCAATCTGATGAATGCAGCGCAAGCGGAGAATTCTTCTGATGTCATATTGGGTAACCTTCGAGTTAACTCTTTTCCAGCTAAAGTTTTGTTTGATTCGGGTGCTTCATGTTCTTTCATGTCTCAACCATTCGCATCCAAGCATAATGTTGACGTCCAAAGTCTGCCTCAGAAGTTGCAAGTCATTTCTCCGGGCAAGTGCATGACTTCAAATTTGATGGCTCCAAATGTATCTATTCGCATGGGTGATTATCGCTTTCTGGCTAAACCGGTGGTTCTTGGTAATTCCGACATCGACCTCATCCTCGGGATGGATTGGCTTTCTCAGCATGATGCTCACATTGATTGTGCACAAAAGGAAGTCAAGATGACTCATCCTGATGAAGATATGATTATCTTCGCCTCCAGGGATAACACTATCAGGCTTTTCTCTCTCAATGATAAGGGCGAAATTAATGCCATATCTCAAATTCCGGTGGTTAACGAATACCAAGACGTCTTTCCTGAAGAACTTCCAGGCATGCCTCCACACCGTAAGGTGGAATTCGTCATTGAACTCAAGCCGGGTACTGAGCCAGCATGCCGGCGTCCGTACAAGCTCTCTCCCGAAGAATTGAAGGAATTGAAGAAGCAGCTTGATGAACAGGAGCGTATGGGTCTCATCAGGCCTAGTACGTCTCCTTGGGGATGTGGTGTCTTATTTGTCAAGAAGAAAGATGGCACGGAGCGTCTCTGTGTTGATTACCGGCCATTGAACAAGAAGACAATAAAGAACAAGTATCCGCTTCCCAACATCAACGAACTGTTCGAGCAGCTCAAAGGAGCTAAAGTGTTCTCTAAGCTCGACCTCCGAATGGGCTATCACCAAATTCGCATTCGCGAGCAAGACATTCCCAAGACTGCCTTCAGAACGAGCTACGGCTCATACGAGTATATCGTCATGTCCTTTGGTCTTGCCAATGCTCCTCCTTCCTTCTCGAGAATGATGCACTACATTTTCAACCCCTATACCGACGAGTTTGTGCTTGTGTATCTGGATGATATTCTGGTGTTTTCCAAGAATGAAGAAGATCACAAAAAGCACTTACGTCTGGTTCTTGATCGACTCCGTGAGCATAAGTTCTATGCCAAGTTCTCCAAGTGCGAATTTTGGCTAGATAAGGTTTTGTACCTGGGCCATATTATCTCAGCTGACGGTATTGCGGTAAATCCCGAGAAAGTTGAAGAAATTGTCAACTGGGAAGCTCCTCAGAACGTCAAGCAACTCCGCAGTTTTCTGGGTCTTGCCAGCTATTGCAGAAGGTTCGTTGAGAACTTCTCCAAGATTGCCAAGCCTTTTTCCAACTTGCTTCAGAAGAATGTCAAATACTTTTGGTCTCCAGAGTGTGAAGTGGCATTCAGAACTCTCAAAGAAAAGCTCGTCTCTGCTCCAATTCTTACTCCTCCAGATGAATCCAAGCCCTATGAAGTATTCTGTGATGCTTGTCTTCAAGGCCTTGGTGGTGTGCTTATGCAAGATAAGAGAATTGTGGCTTACACTTCTCGTCAGCTCAAGCCAAGTGAGAATAACTATCCCACACATGATCTCGAGCTAGCAGCTGTGGTACATGCTTTGATTACGTGGAGACATCTGTTGTTGGGCAGAAAAGTCGACATCTTCACCGATCACAAGAGCTTGAAGTACATCTTCACACAGCCGAATCTGAACCTCCGCCAGACTCGTTGGGTTGAAATGATCCAAGAGTATGATCCCAGCATCGAATACACTCCTGGCAAGGCAAATGTGATTGCAGATGCTTTGAGCAGAAAGGAATATTGCAACAGCCTTCTTATCAAGCCGTTCCAGCCTGAGCTTTGTGAAGCATTCAGGAAGCTAAACCTCCAAGTTGTTCCGCGGGGTTTTCTTGCAAATCTTCAAGTTGCTCCTACCTTGGAAGATCAGGTCCGTGAGGCCCAACTCAGTGATGCCATGGTGCAGAAGGTGAAACATGGTATTGCAAAGGGCACTCCTAAATACAAGTGCTATCGTGTTGATGAGAGAGATACCTTGTTCTTCGAGGACAGACTCGTTGTTCCCAAAGGTGATCTCAGGAAGCTCATAATGGAAGAAGCACATGATTCTCTCCTTTCCATTCATCCTGGCAGCTCCAAGATGTACCAAGACCTCAAGCAATCTTACTGGTGGACACGCATGAAAAGGGAGATTGCCCAATTCGTGAATGAATGTGATGTTTGCAGAAGAGTGAAAGCAGAACATCAACGTCCAGCCGGTCTTCTCCAACCTCTTCCTATTCCCGAGTGGAAATTCGACCACATTGAAATGGATTTCGTAACTGGCTTTCCTAAATCCAAGAGAGGGAATGATTCTATCTTCGTGGTGATTGACAAGCTTACCAAAGTCGCTCACTTCCTTCCAGTCAAAGAATCCATCAATGCAGCTCAACTTGCAGAGTTGTACACTTCCAGAATTGTGTCCTTACATGGCATTCCTCAAGTTATCTCCTCAGACCGTGGAAGTTTGTTCACTTCAAAGTTCTGGGACTCCTTTCAGTCCGCCATGGGCACTAAGATCAGGTTCAGCACTGCTTTTCACCCTCAGACTAGTGGTCAAGTCGAGCGAGTGAATCAGATTCTAGAAGACATGCTCAGAGTCTGTGTCATATCCTTTGGCATGAAATGGGAAGATTGCCTTCCATTTGCCGAGTTCTCTTACAACAACAGCTTTCAAGCAAGTGCAGGCAAAGCTCCGTTTGAAATCCTCTATGGCAGAAAGTGCCGTACCCCTCTCAACTGGTCTAAAACAGGCGAACGTCAACTTCTTGGCAATGACTTGATCTCAGAAGCCGAAGAAATGTGCAAAGTCATACGTGAGAATCTCAAGGCCGCTCAATCGCCTCAGAAGAGCTACTATGACGGCAAGCACCGTGATTTGGCCTTCAACATTGGTGATCATGTCTATCTCCGTGTTTCTCCTATGAAAGGCACCCAAAGATTCGGTATCAAAGGAAAGCTTGCTCCTAGATACGTCGGGCCTTTCAAGATTCTTGGCAAAAGAGGCGATCTAGCCTATCAACTTGAGCTCCCTTCGAACTTCGCCAATGTTCATGATGTGTTCCATGTGTCTCAACTCCGCAAATGCTTCAAGGCACCTGAACGCATGATTCCGTTTGAAGAGATTGATCTTCAACAAGATTTGTCCTACCGAGAGCTTCCCGTTGCCATTCTCGAAGAAACCGAACGCAAGACCCGCAACAAGTCCATCAAATTCTTGAAGGTCAAGTGGTCACATCACACCGACCGAGAAGCTACGTGGCAACGAGAAGATCATCTTCGTTCCGAGTACCCTTCCTTTTTCCAGTTCTAGATCTCGGGACTGTTGGGGAACGTTGCATGGAAAACAAAAATTTTCTCTACGTTCACCAAGATCAATCTAGGAGATGCAACTACGAGGGGAGAGTAGGATCCACATACCCTTGTAGATCGCTAAGCGGAAGCGTTAAGAACGCGGTTGATGGAGTCGTACTCGTCGCGATTCAGATCGCCGAAGATCCTAGCACCGAAGCAACGGTGCCTCCGCGTTCTTCACACGT
>LR738715.1:259558276-259648078 GCA_902687465.1 Secale cereale | reverse complement strand
TATAAATAGAACAACCATTATTCTCTGACTTAAATGAGTAACCGTCTCGCAATAAACAAGATCCAGATATAATGTTCATGCTTAACGCAGGCACTAAATAACAATTATTCAGGTTCATAACTAATCCCGATGGTAATCGAAGAGCGAGCGTGCCGACGGCGATCACATCAACCTTGGAACCATTTCCCACGCGCATCGTCACTTCGTCCTTCGCCAGCCTCCGTTTATTCCGCAGTTCCTGTTTAGAGTTGCAAATGTGAGCAACCGAACCGGTATCAAATACCCAGGCACTACAACGAGAGTTGGTAAGGTACACATCAATAACATGTATATCACATATACCTTTGTTGTTGTTGGCCCCCTTCTTGTCCGCCAGATACTTGGGGCAGTTCCGCTTCCAGTGGCCGTTCCCCTTGCAATAGAAACACTGAGTCTCTGGCTTGGGCCCAGCCTTGGGTTTCTTCACTGGATTAGCAACTGCTTTGCCACCCTTCTTAGAGTTACCCTTCTTGCCCTTGCCATTCTTCTTGAAACTGGTGGTTTTATTGACCATCAACACTTGATACTCCTTCTGGATGTCTGCCTCAGCGACTTTCAGCATCGAAAACAGCTCGGCGATGGTCTTGTTCATCCCTTGCATGTTATACTGCTGCACGAAGCTCTTGTAGCTTGGAGGGAGTGACTGAAGAATTCTGTCAATGATAGCCTCATCCGGGAACACAAGTCCCAGATCAGCTATGCGGGTATAGTACCCAGACATCTTCAGTAAGTGCTCACTGACAGACGAATTCTCCTCCATCTTGCAAGCAAAGAATTTATCGGTGGTCTCATACCTCTCGATCTTAGCATTCTTCTCAAAGATGAACTTCAACTCCTGGTACATCTCATATGCACCATGACGTTCAAAACGCCTTTGAAGTCCTTCTTCCAAGCCGTACAACATGGCACACTGCACTATCGAATAGTCATCCGAACGTGTCTGCCAGACGTTCAAAACGTCTGCAGGGGCTGTAGGAGCGGGGGGGTCACCTAGCGGTGCATTTAGGACATAAACCTTTTGGGCAGCTGTGAGGATGATCCTCAGATTGCGGAGCCAGTCCACAAAGTTGCTCCCGTCATCTTTCAGTTTAGCTTTCTCTAGGAACGCATTAAAATTCAGGGGAGCTACTGCGCGAGCCATCTACAACAAAAGATTTGCAAAGACATTTTAGACTATTGTTCATGATAAGTGAGTTACTACCTAATCAAATTACTTATAACTCCCACTCAAATTGACATCCCTCTGGTCATTCGAGCGTGACATGATCCAAATTCACCAACCCAAGTCCGATCATCACGTGAGATGAGGTGGTGTCAATGGTGAACATCAACATGTTGATCATATCTACTATATGACTCATGCTCGACCTTTCGGTCCTCCGTGTTCCGAGGCCATGTCTGTACATGCCAGGCTCGTCAAGTCTAACCCGAGTGTTCTGCATGTGCAAAACTGGCTTGCACCCGTTGTATGCGAACGTAGAGTCTATCACACCCGATCATCACGTGGTGCTTCGAAACGACGAACCTTCGCAACGGCACACACTCGGGGGGAACACAATTTTATCTTGAAATTTTAGTGAAGGATCATCTTATAATTCTACCGTCATCCTAAGCAAAATAAGATGCATAAAAGGATTAACATCACATGCAAATCATAAGTGACATGATATGGCCATCAACTCGTGCTTTTGATCTCCATCTCCAAAGCACCGGCATGATCTCCATTGTCACCGGCGCCACACCATGATCCCCATCATCATGATCTCCATCATCGTGTCGCCATCGGGGTTGTCGGCGCCCACCATGCTCTTACTACTATTGCTACCGTTTAGCGATAAAGTAAAGCATTACAAAGCGCTTAATGATTGACACGCAGGTCATACAAAAATTAAAGACAACCCTATGGCTCCTGCCGGTTGCCGTATGCATCGACATGCAAGTCGATATTAACTATTACAACATGATCATCTCATACATAAAATATAATTCATCATGTCATTGGCCATATCATATCACATGCATACCCTGCAAAAACAAGTTAGACGTCCTCTAATTTGTTGTTGCATGTTTTACGTGGCTGCTATGGGTATCTAGCAAGAACGCTTCTTACCTACGCAAAACCACAACGGTGATATTCAAGTTGCTATTTAACCTTCTACAAGGACCGCCTTGTTCTATTCCGATTCAACTAAGATAGGAGAGACAGACACCCGCCAGCCATCTTATGCAACAAAAGTCACATGTCTGTCGATGGAACCGGTCTCATGTACGTGGACATGTAAAGTTGGTCCGGGCCGCTTCATCCCATAATACCGCTGAATCAAGAAAGACTAAGGAGGGCAGCAATTTAAACATCAACGCCACAAACCCTTTTGTGTTCTACTCGAGAAAGCATTTACGCAAGATCCTAGCTCTGATACCACTGTTGGGGAACGTTGCATGGAAAACAAAAATTTTCTCTACGTTCACCAAGATCAATCTAGGAGATGCAACTACGAGGGGAGAGTAGGATCCACATACCCTTGTAGATCGCTAAGCAGAAGCGTTAAGAACGCGGTTGATGGAGTCGTACTCGCCGCGATTCAGATCGCCGAAGATCCTAGCACCGAAGCAACGGTGCCTCCGCGTTCTTCACACGTACGGCTCGGGGACGTCTCCTCCTTCTTGATCCAGCAAGGGGTGGAGGAGAGGTTGATCGAGAGACCGGCAGCACGACGGCGTGGTGGTGATGGTGGAGAAGGATTCCAGCAGGGCTTCGCCTAAGCACCGCGGGAGAAGAAGATGTTATGGGAGAGGGAGGGCAGCACCGAGGCACAAACGTGTGTTGGCTGCCCTCCCTCTACCTCTCTATATATAGGGGGAAGGAGGAGAGGGGGGCGCCCTAGGGTTTCCCCTAGGGGGGCCGGCGGCCAGGGCAGAGGGGGGGCGGCGGCCAAGGGCTGCGCCTGGCCCTAGGGTTTCCCCCCCTAGGTGCCTTGCCCCCCACTCCAAGGGGTGCGGCTGCCCTAGGGGGTCCAGCCCCCTTAGCCGCATGAGGAGAGGGCCCAGGGGGGGGGGGGCGCACAGCCCTATGAGGGCTGTGGTGTCCCCCCTTGTGGCCCATTAGGCCCAGAAACACTTCCGGGACCCCCGAAACCCTTTTCGGTAATCCGCCGATTTCCCGATGCTCCCCGGAACACTTCCGGACTCCGAAACCTTTCATCCTATATATCAATCTTCGTCTCCGGACCATTCCGGAGACCCTCGTCACGTCCGGGATCTCATCTGGGACTCCGAACAACCTTCGGTAACCATGCACTGTTCTCACTAACAACCCTAGCGTCACCGAACCTTAAGTGTGTAGACCCTGCGGGTTCGGAAACCATGTAGACATGACCGAGACACTCCCAGGTCAATAACCAATAGCAGGATCTGGATACCCATATTGGTTCCCACATGTTTCTCGATGATCTCATCGGATGAACCACGATGTCAAGGATTCAGGCAATCCCGTATACAGTTCCCTTTGTCTCGTCGGTATGTTACTTGCCCGAGATTCGATCGTCGGTATCTCTATACCTAGTTCAATCTCGTTACCGGCAAGTCTCTTTACTCGTTACCGTAATACATAATCCCGTGACCAACTACTTAGTCACTTTGAGCTCATTGAGATGACGTATTACCGAGTGGGCCCGGAGATACCTCTCCGTCACACGGAGTGACAAATCCCAGTCTCGATCCATGTCAACTCAACAGACACCATCGGAGATACCTGTAGAGTACCTTTATAGTCACCCAGTTACGTTGTGACGTTTGGCACACACAAAGCACTCCTACGGTGTCAGTGAGTTACATGATCTCATGGTCATAGGAACTTATACTTGACATGCAAAAAACTATAGCGATAACTGACACGATCAAAAGCTATGTTTAACGTTTGGGTCTCGTCCATCACATCATTCTCCTAATGATGTGATCCCGTTATCAAATGACAACTCATGTCTATGACCTGGAAACCGCGGTCATCTTTGATCAACGAGCTAGTCCTGTAGAGGCTCACTAGGGACACAAAGTCTGTCTATTCATCCACACATGTATTTGAGTTTCCAATCAATACAATTATAGCATGGATAATAAACGATTATCATGAACAAGGAAATATAATAATAACTCTTTTATTATTGCCTCTAGGGCATATTTCCAACAGGGACGAGATCTTTTTGTAGTAGAGGAGAGTTTGTAATGCCCCGGATGTAATACTTTCCCTTTTGGGCATATAATATATCTCTGGCTTCATCTATTCCATTCCGGGTTCTTTGTCTTTCGGGTTTTCGTTGTTTTGTTGTGTGCGTGTGTGGCATTCATTCATATCATATAGTCATGTGCATCGCATTGCATTTGTGTTGTCGGTTGCATCCGGTTCCACGCGTTCCTTCCTGTTGTCCGTTTCGCGTTCCAGAGCTCTCTCACGTGTCCGTGGCGTCCCGTAGGCCTACTTTGGTGTTTGGCCGTGTAACATTACCGGTTTGGCGCGAGTCTTGTCGTGTGTTGTTGTTTTGGTGTGTGTAACCCGCCTGTCAAATCTCGTCGCGTTTGGAGTCCGTTTGCTACCCCAACAGTTATTCTCGTGGGCTCAAAGTGCCTCCACTTTGAGGCCCAAGAGACCCCTCCAACAGCCCACCAAACCTCTCCTAACCACTTCCTTCATCTAGGCCATCCAATCCTGATCGTGTGCCTGAAAACCGCACCGCATTTGGACAACCCTAGCTATTTGTGCCTATATATTTGTCCACCTCCCCCAAATTTTGCCCCAAATCAAGGAAACCCTAGCTCCCCTAGCCACTTCTCTTCCACCTCCAGCCACCTCGCCGGAATCTCGCCGGAGTTTCGCCGGATTTCTGCCACCTCGCCGGAGTTCCTCTAATTCGCCGGAATCCGCAACCCACCTCACCACCGGCGCCCTCCACCTCGCTGGCCAGGCCACTCCTCCCGCCGGTTCGAGGCCAGCTTCGAAGCCAGCGAGCGCCGCCGTTTTCGCCCGTCGATCCGACCGATTCCACCGCCGCTAGATCGAAGCCCGATCTGGTTCCAAAGTCAACGCCGCCGGATCCCACTTCGCTCCGATCGGGCAAACCCTAGGCATTCGCGGCCCATCGCTTCCTCGGCCGCCGCGGCCCATCATCCCGCACCGCGCCCGTCGCCTCCTCCCGCATCGCCCCAGGTCGCCAGGCCCCGCAGTGGCCCAGCCCGGGCCAGATCCAGCCGTCGGAGGCCCAGTTCGCCTCCCTCCATCGAGCCGCCGCGCGAGGCCGGCTCCCCTCCGCTCGGTCGCCAGACGGGCCGGCCTCTCCTTCGCGGGCCGCGCTTCGCCTCGGGCCAGGCCGCCTCGCGTCTCCTTCCGCCAGGCCCCAGCGCTCGCCAGCTCCTGGGCCTAGCCGCGGCCCGATTCGCCCAAGCCGGGTCTCCAGCTCTAGGCCGGCCCGCCACTTCGTTCCCCGGGCCAGATCCGCCCGAGCCCGTTGACTTCTTCCCAGATCTGAGAGGTTGCTTCAAAATCTCTAAGTCCCTGTATTTTGCTTGTCTGATGCATATTTCACATGGTGATATCTTATTGTGTGGAGCTCCGTTTTGCGCAAATGACATGTCCAGACGTTCGTGGTGACTAGCACTACGTTTCATTCCATTGTGCCATGCATGTTTGAGATTATCTAGATGCTTATTTTTCTGTTGCAAGAGCGCATCCCGATATAAACTGCTGTTAGTGATGTTTTTATGCCATCTTTGCATAGTGATATCTTTTAGCTCGTTTATCCGAATGATGCAAATGATATGTCCACGTGTTCGTATTGCCATGCTCTACATGTTGTTTGTGTTAGGTTGCATGATAGATTTAATCTTGCCATGTTTATCCTCATTGCAAAGTGCTATGTGGCTGTTTAGTTGTTTTGCTTGTTATGAGATGACATCTTGTTGAGCTCGTTGCTATCGTTATGTTTATCTCCATGATGCATGCTCACATGTTTTGGAATCACCATCATATGTACTTTGATGTGGTGCTTACCACTTGCCATGTTTAGTTTTGAGGTGACTTAAACTTGCTCTTAAAGATGCCATGATGAAACTGCTGTTTTAACACTTAGTGAAATTTCACTAAGTCTGGAATCTGTTATTCTCAGATGCCATGTTTGCTTGCTGTTCTAGGGCAATCCATGATAGTTTTGGGGTGGATCTTGATGGTTCCTTGTACTCCCTCTGTACCATAATACTTGTCTTTCTAGCAGTTCAAATTAAGCTGCTAGAAAGACAAATATTATGGTACAGAGGGAGTAGTATATATTGTTGGCTATCCATTCATGTTCTCACATGCTTATTTGAGTGGCTATAGTATATTTAACTTTGGCTCCAAAGTTTCAATAAAATTCTGCTGTGAGGATTTTGTTGTCAAGTTCAATATGTACAAGCTTGTTGCTATTGATCCGTGGCTCCTTTGGGGGTGCACCTTTGGACTTGTTTGCTGTAGGATATGTCTAGTTTATGTTCATGCTCTTTGCCATGATGTTTGAGTGTTGTAGCTTATTTGTCTAGTGCTCCGAAGTTGCTATGTTGCTGTAATTTTCAGCTTGTGCATATTTCTTGTTTCGGGCATAACTTTTAGCCCGTAGCTCCGTTTTCAGCAAGTCTTATATGAAACTTGATTGATTTTCCGTGTAGATTCATAATATCCTATTGTTATAATGTTTTGAAGTATTTTGCTTGAGTGCTATTTTCCATGCTCCGTGTGCTCTCATAGTGCATCAATCATGCATCCATCATTTTTGAGTGCGCATGGCATCTTGTTGATTCGTGCCTTGTGTGGTTGTATTGTTTAGAGCCGGAAGCTGAGACCGAGTACGAGTACGAGCACGAGGTTACCAACGAGGTTGAGCACGAGGACCCTTCTTACGATCCGAACGACTACTCTTCAGGCAAGATGACCGAACCCCGATAACATTACTATCTTTGCCTATTGCTAGTAGTTCCGCTCTATAGTTTTGCCTCGATGCCCATGTATTTCTTGTCAGCCTCCTACTTGTAACCATGACCATGTTTAACCACCCTACCTATGCAAACCGTTGAATGGCTAAGTACGCTTCGCTCAGCCCCTCTTATAGCATTGCTAGTTGCAGGTGAAGATCGAAGATGCTTGCTTCATGTTGAAGTTTTGTTGGGTTATATCACACTATATAAATGCTTAAAATGAAATCATCTATATATTGGCAAGGGTGGAAGGCTAAGCCTTTTGCTTGGTGATTTGTTCCACTCATGCCGCTAGGAACCGTATAAACCGGTGTTATGTTCCTTGATTATGCGTTCCTCACACGGTTGGGGTTTATGGGGCCCCCTCGATAAACCGCTAAGTGCTAACTCTTTTCCAGCAAGTCCCAACATTGGTACTATTTGCCTAATAACTAAATAACTTGCATAGGGAGTTATTAACCCTCTTTCTTAATCAACAACCCCGGGCCAGTGCTCCACATGAGTGTTGGTCCGAAACGAGCAGACTGCGGGGCCGCCTTGGGGAAACCCGAGGTATCTGGCATGCACCTGTAGGATGACTCATCCGGTCGTGTCCTGAGACTTAGATACGCGCGGCTATTATCAGGGTGTCGACACGCCGGGAGGATTTGCTGGATTAGCCTTACCTTAGTTCGGAGTATCTTGAGCACGGGATTCCGAGAATACTCGGGTCTTCCCACTTTGGAGTTGCGACTCCGCGGATCGTGGGCTTGTCATGGGCCAGGTTGGAACACCCCTGCAGGGTTATGAAATTTCGAAAGCCGTGCCCACGGTTATGTGTCAGATGGGAGCTTGTTAATATCCGGTTGTAGATAACTTTACACATTGTTCTAATACACTACTAGCGTGTGTACCGTGACTGTCAATTTCCAAATAGGGATTCGGGAGTTGAACACGGTGGGGTTATGTTTGTTGAGCTTTAGCTAGGATCACTTCGTGATCATCTCTCGACCAAGGCACTTCTCTTCTCGCACTCTTTCACGTAAGTTAGTGCTAGTTGCTGCTGCAGACACTTATTCTTTTCTTCAGCCTTATCCTCTCCCAAGGTTTAAATAGTCTTGTTACCCGGGAACGGGATTGCTGAGTCCTCCATGGCTCACAGTTACTTCACCACACCAGATGCAGGTCCAGTGGTGAGCTATCCAGGTGATGGCACCGAGCTAGACTGGGAGTACGACGAGGAGCGTAGTCGATACTATGTTCGTTATCCTGATGATCAGTAGTGGAGACTTCTACTAGGACTCGATCCGACCTGTGGTTTTTAAATTATGTTTGGTATCTTGTCATTTGGATTTTACCCTTAGAGGGCTGTGATGTTTTATTGTATGATGATTTGACATGTAATGATTTTGTGTGACGTGGCGATTCTAAGCCAACTATTTTATGTTTTCCATCCCCATCTTTTACTTGAGTTGTGCAAAGATACCAGACTTGCGATCATTCCAGCATGGGGTTATGTCTCTAAGTCGTGCCTCGACACGTAGGAGATATAGTCCCATCCTGGGCACTACATCGATGAAACATATTGCAATCCTCAAAATTATGTTTGAACAAATGATGCAACCTACAATACATTCTTCTTTGGATAGATGGCTCGACATGGTGATCAAGAATTCTAATATAATTATCTCTCAACAACAAATCAATGATTTGATCACACATGTTTCAATTGAAAGTATTTTTTTATTTTCTAGCTGATCTCGTTGTGAGAATGGCTTTGGAGTTAAGCAGACGAATGGTTCTGATTTTGTATCACCCCATTCGGCTATGAATTTTATTTTGCTTTCTTTTACCGGTGTCATTAGATAAGATATTATACTAGCATCGGTTTGCTCAAAAGATTTGAACCTTGGCTTTAAATTTCTAAAACCAATATAGTTAGCACATTCATGCCTCAATAGATACCAAGTGTAATCCAAGTAAGAAATAAGCAAAGCTGCCCAATTTGATATGAACTTTAGATATATCCATGGGGATAGCCTTGGCTGCAATAATAATTCACTATCGGTCTTTATAAATGGCACAATGGGTTGACCGATATGCTCTATAACAATTTTATTGCTAACAAGTAAATTACACTTCTTCATTGGTCTTTCAAAATTACTTATGAGGATTTTTCTAATAGATGCATCAACAATAAAGTTGTGACCAAATCTGGAAACAGGTAAATTACTTGCTAGACATACCTCTTCAAATATGTTGGGAGAGCATGATGGTGGAGTGACTTGAACAATATCTTGCTCTATATTTTGATGGCTCCCCAACACCTTGTCATCATATTTTTCTTGATTCCGTGCTTCATTACTTAGAAGATCCTTGTCAACCGAACTTTGTTCGGCCACTTGCTCTTGTCATTGAGGCTTGTCAATATCTATGCCACAAAACTCATAGGGCAGGAAGTAGGTTCCACTAACTTCATAAAAATAAAGCATTGACGTTTTCCTATGCTTTCCATGCCCTTTCTCAATGATGCCTGCCTCTTTAGATTTGAAGGATTCGAAATATATACTACTTGATTTGGCTTTTTCAACCGAAGCACTTTCATATTTCGAATCATCCTTCTTTTCATTGATTCTACAAATTGTCAAGGCTTGTTATCTTTGAGACAATTCCCTATTAATTCTCTCCTGGTGAACTACTTGTACCCTATCGCGCAAAGCTTTAACTCCCTTCTCAATTTCAGCCCGCTCTAGATCAGTTTGTCCCCCGGTGCTTTTAGGATCTTTCGGCAATGAATTGTTAGTGTCGCCGAAATTTTGCAATTGTGTAGGGGGTGTATAATATGTTGCGGTACAAGGTGGATGTGTATGCACTGTTGTATAACCACATGTTCTTTCGCCAATTCTATCAATGGATGAAGTTTCATCTTCTTGCAAAACTCTAGCCTTTATTGCAGCATAATCAGGAAACAACCTCTTTTTATATTGTTCTAGGCAAAGAGCACTAATCATCTTGTTTTTTTCCAAGCTCTTTTTAACGCAGCCACAACCGCTTCTGGAAGAGATTGCTCAACAATACTTTCAGACTGTTTCGGTAACGATTCGTGAGTGTTGCCGAAATTCTCGAATTGCGTAGAGCATGCATGAGATGTTATAGTATTAGATGACAGTACTTGTGTTCCTGCAAAATTTCCACTTATTCGGATATGGCCATGAAGGTGCGGGGCCGAATGATGAATATCTATAGTTGCATATGATGTATGAGAGTAACCGACTGAATAGCTAGTGGAAGCATGGCTAATTCTCCCATCCATCGGCAAGGTTGGATTCACATATTGCAAATTAGTTGTCGATGAATAAAAGGGTGGAACACTTGTATGCTATTGGAAATTTTGATTAACCAAACCCATCATGTTGTTCATCGGCATTTGGATTTGTGGGGTTGCCGATGCATGAGAGTTAGGATACATATGTTATACATTGCTAAAATTATAAGAACTTGAAGCATGAAGATTATTTTGCATCGGCCCTTGCACATAATTAGATGTGTGATTGATAAAACTAGGGCTAGCCGATACATGATGCTCATTGGGCGATCTAGCAACAACATATGGACTATTTGCATGTACAAAGGGGAATTGAGTATTCATATTACCTTTGTAGATTGCAGCAACTTATTCACGATCTCTTCGTAGCAAGAACAGACTATAGACCGTTCGAAGCTTCATCCCCAGTGGAGTCGCCAAGAAGTGTGTTCGCACACGAACACGTCACCGTGTACCCTCAATGCCGGGGGTGATGCACCGCAGCTCACGTCGAACGCGTGATGACCCACAAGTGTAGGGGATCTATCATAGTCCTTTCGATAAGTAAGAGTGTCGAACCCAACGAGCAGCAGAAGGAAATGATAGGCATTTTTCAGTAAGGTATTTTCTGCAAGCACTGAAATTATCGGTAACAGATATTTTTGTGATAAGATAATTGCTAACAAGTAAATAATAGTAAAAGTAAATAAGGTGCAGCAAGATGGCCCAATCCTTTTTTTAGCAAAGGACAAGCCTGGACAAACACTTATATGAAGGTGTAGCGACCACGATCCGAATGGACAGAAGTCTATGTGTTCTGTGTCATCCTTGGATCGGTAATGCTGACACCCACACTACTTGAAGGATTCATAACAGAGTGGCAATCACACACTTATTACATCGAAAGTCTCAAAAGAGAACTTATTACAAAAGCATATGGCATAAGGCCATCTAAGAAAATAACAGCAGGAGCCTTGGAAGATAAGTAGGTCCATCAACTCCAACGGCATAGCTGAGTGCATGACAAACGACCTAGCGCACCTTACTCTTCTTCTGAAAAGTCTGCAACGTAACATGTTGCAGCCCGAAACGGGTTAGCACATGGAATATGCTGGCAAGATAACACAGTAGAGCAAGTAACATGATAAAGGCTAACACTATATGCATATTTGGCTGGTGGAGGCTGTAAGGTTAAAGTTTTTGCGTAAAGCCAATTTGTCCCTACAGCAAAGGAATAAATTTTATTTTAACTACCATGGTGGTTGAAACATCATTGAGAAGGTACCTCCAACTCAATCCTAATTAAAGTAGTCATCATTAACCCAACAAATTTATTTTAGAGTGTTGAGATCAACCAATAATTCAAGCACCAGATACTCAAGATGTCCATAATCGGGGACACGGTAAATCATGATTAGTTTGTATACTCTGCAGAGGTTTGCGCACTTTTCCCCACAAGACTCGATCTCCTCCGTTGGATTTCTCGCACTTCATGGTGTTTGAGAACCGGATGATTGAGACACAGTCTTTCAGAAGCATTTACTCTTTACCCCGGGTGGACCGGTACACCTACTTTCCCCTACATCTGTAGACCACCACTGAAAGAGCTCACACAAGTTACTCATACTATGCCAGAGCCCATAATGGCATTGTGGCTGCACACGGAAGTTTCTAGCATGAATAATTTTATGATCCCTTTGAGCCTGGGTGGCATTCCATAGGAAAAATCACACAGTACACCCGGGATTTCCTCGGACAACACTGGATTCTCCAGGTGCCCTTCAACCAATCCACCCAGATGTGTATTCAAGTAGCCACCTTAAGTTGAACCATTAATTAACAACTCACATCTGTCATGGATACTCTCAAACCCAATCCACGTCTACGAGCATAGCATGGCAACCTAAGCATAACGTAGAAGTAACTCCCAAGGGTTTGAAAATAATGCAGGTAATAGGTTCTACCTCAATCTACTTCCCAGACCGACAAGTTAAGATATCCTACTCATTCAATGTGTTGGGGTTTGATCTAATGCATAAAAACTGGGTAATAAAGGGTATGATCAAAGTGTTACTTGCCTTGCTGATGATTCGCAAAACCTAGGGACTCGTAGTAGCACGCTTCGCACTCCGGAATTCTATCGCAATCAAACAATAGCATACATAAGCAATCAAGCAAAGATGCAGAGATAAAACTCCAAATACGAAGATCTAACTAGAAAGCTCAACTTAAGAACTCCGGTTTGCAAAAATAATCAAATCAAACGGAGCAACGAAACTCAAACTGCGAAAGAAACAAGATCTGTTTACTAGATTGATCTAAAGTCAAATTTTACAGTACCAAAACCTTGTTCAAGTTGGTGAAACGGAAAGAGGGCTTCGAGACGAAGATATGGGTGCTTGAATTGCCTGATTCCGACTTTCGAGCGAGAAGAAAAACTAAAAACAAGATCAGGGCAGAAATTGCGATCGAAAATAATCACGTAAAAACCCTAAAAAATAAAAATGGACGAACAGGCTAACGAACGAACGTTCGTTGTCTGTGACTAACGGGCGAACAACGTTCGTTAAAACGAACGTACGGACGAACGTCCGCTATTTAACTAAATCGAAAAAAACCGAACCGGTCTATTTAAAAAAACCAGATCTAGGGTTTCTAAAAGAAAACCACTCGGTTTTTGAGAAAACCGGCGGCGGCGGCGAGAACGGCGACGGCTACCTCAACGACGGCGGTGACGTCTCTAGCGAAGGCGGCGGACGGCGGGGCTTCGGCAGGGCTCCGGCGGCGATGCGGGACGGTGGCGCGGGCGGCGGCGGTGGGCCGGTGGCTCGGCGGCGGCGGTGCTAGGGTTAGGGGCGGGCGACGGGGTGGGCTGCGGGGGCGGCCGACTCGGGCTTTAAAGAGGCCCCCGGGCGCAGTGTCCTAGCCGGACACGGCTCGGTAAGTCGGTTGAGTTTTTTTATAAACAGTCCTAACGTACTAAAACAGGCGAGAAAAATACTAAACGGACTCCAAAAATTCCGAAATAAAGTTTCACCGTCCTCTAATAATATTTAGGATAAAGTGAACATTTTTCCCGGACCTAAATGCAATTTTGAAAAACGCATATTTTTCCTATGCAAATAAAATCACAAATAAATCCGAATAAAATTCCAAAGGTGATTTTAATATTTTCCTCCAATATTTCTTTTATTTTGGAGAAGTCATATTATCTCCGCTCATATATTTTTCTAAGAAATATTTTTAGGAGAGAAAAACAATTAAAACCAAAGTGATCCCCGTACAGGTATTTGAGAAAACTCAAATACGAAAACGGTAAAATCCCCAACTCTCTCCGTGGGTCCTTGAGTTTCTTAGAATTTTTGAGGATCACAATCACACAAATGCAATAAAATATGATATGCAATATGATCTATGTATAACATTCCAAATTGAAAATTTGGGATGTTACAAACCTACCCCCCTTAGAATGAATCTCGCCCTCGAGATTCGGTTTGGCTAGAGAACAGGTGTGGGTGGTCCTTGCGTAGATCATCCTCTCGTTCCCAGGTGGCTTCATCTTTGGTATGGTGACACCATTGAACTTTGCAAAACTTGATAACTTTGTTGCGGGTGACTCTGCTCTCAAGCTCGAGGATCTTGATGGGTTTCTCCTCGTAAGTCAAATCACTATCCAACTGAATTGCTTCCAGGGGCACGGTGTCTCTTAAAGTACTATCGGCCATCTCTGCACGACACTTCTTAAGCTGGGAAACGTGAAACACGTAGTGAACTCCTGACAATCCTTCGGGTAACTCCAACTTGTAGGCAACCTCTCACATGCGTTCCAAAACACTGTATGGTCCCACAAATCTTGGGCCTAACTTTCCCTTAACTCCAAAACGTTTAACTCCTCGCAGAGGCGACACTCTTAGGTACGCTCTGTCTCCGATTTCATAGACTACTTCCTTGCGCTTCGAGTCTGCATAACTCTTCTGCCTGGACTGAGCTACCTCCAGTCTATCTCGAATCAGCTTAACCTTCCCTTCTGACTCTTTGATCAGGTCTGGTCCAAATAACTAATGGTCTCCGACTTCATCCCACATCAACGGCGTTCGACATCTCCTCCCATACAATGCTTCAAACGGTGCCATCTTCAAACTGGCCTAGTAACTGTTGTTGTATGAGAACTCTGCATAGGGCAAGTTGTCGTCCCAACTAGATCCATAATCTAGCGCACAAGCTCTCAACATGTCCTCCAGGATCTGATTGACTCTCTCGGTCTGTCCATCTGTCTCCGGGTGAAAAGTTGTACCGAATTCTAGCCTAGTTCCCAAAGTCTATTGTAGCTGGTGCCAAAACATTGAGGTGAACTGTGTTCCTCTATCATATATGATGGTCCTCGAAACTCCGTGTAGACATACGATCCTGGTCATGTATATCTTGTCCAACTTCGCACTGGTATACGTGGTTTCCACGGGGATAAAGTGGGCTAATTTGGTCAAGGGATACACTACTACCCAGATTGAGTCATATCCCGATCTGGTCCTGGGCAATCCGGTGATAAAGTCCATGCCAAGCTTATCCCACTTCCATTCGGGTATCGTCATAGGCTGTAGTAATCATGCTGGCTTCTGATGTTCTGCCTTCACTCTCTGGCATACATCACATACGGCTACATACTCGACAATATCCTTCTTCATTCCCGTCCACCAGAAACGTTCTTTCAAATCCAAATACATCTTAGTGTTTCCGGGATGTATCGAGTGTGGGGAATCATGTGCTTCCTGTAATATCAACTTCCTGATCTCAGGGTTGTTGGGCACATAGATTCGATCTTCAAACCATAAGGTGTCGTGTTCGTCCTCACGAAAACCCTTGGCTTTACCTTCACTCGTTCTTTCCTTTATCTCGGCAATCTCTTTGTCAGCCTTCTGGGCTTCTCGTATCTTTCCCAACAATGTTGACTGAACCTCCAATGTTGCAACAAAACCTCTAGGAACTATCTCCAAACGAAGCTCCCTGAGATCTTTTGCTAACTCCTTTGGCAATCCTCCTTTTACTAGGGTATGGGCATAACTCTTCCGGCTCAAAGCGTCTGCAACGACATTGGCCTTTCCGGGGTGATAGTGCAGCTTCATTTCATAATCCTTTATGAGCTCCAACCATCTCCTCTGTCTGAGGTTCAGCTCCTTCTAAGTGAAAATGTACTTCAAACTCTTGTGATCCGTGTACACATCACAATGATTTCCAATGAGGAAATGTCTCCAGGTTTTGAGCGCATGCACTACAGCGGCTAGCTCCAAATCATGTGTAGCATAATTCAACTCGTGCGGTCGAAGTTTACGAGATGCATAAGAAACAACTCTTCCGTCCTGCATGAGTACTCCTCCAAGTCCTAAGTGTGAGCGTCGCAATACACTTGGAAATCCTTGTGGATATCTGGCAAGATCAGCACTAGGGCTGTCGTCAAACATTTCTTCAACTCCTGGAAACTTTCTTCGCACTCTTCAGTCCAATGAAACTTGGTGTCCTTCTTCAACAATGCCGTCATAGGCTTCGCAATCTTGGAGAAATTCTCTATAAATCTCCGATAGTATCTCGCGAGTCCAAGAAAACTGTGGATTTCTCCAACTGAAGTGGGTGCCAACCACTCAGTGACTGCCTGCACCTTGACAAGATCCACTTCTATACCTTCTCCTAATATAACATGTCCTAAAAATCCAACTTCCTTCCACCAAACCTCACATTTGCTAAACTTGGCATATAACTGATGTTCTCTGAGCTTCTCCAGAACCAAACGTAAATGATCCTCATGTTCCTCTTCGTTCTTTGAGTACACCAATATATCATCAATGAATACCACGACAAACTTATCCAAGAACTCCATGAATACCTTATTCATCATACTCATGAAATAGGCAGGGGCGTTAGTCAATCCAAATGACATAACCGTATACTCATATAGCCCGTACCTTGTGGTGAAGGCTCTTTTAGGTATATCCTTCTCTCGGATCTTCAACTGGTGGTATCCTGATCGTAGATCGATCTTGGAGAATACTTTAGCTCCTTGAAGTTGGTCAAACAAATCATTGATCATTGGCAGTGGGTACTTATTCGTAATCGTCACTTGATTCAGTGCTCGATAATCAACGATCATCCTTAAAGATCCATCCTTCTTCTCGACCAAAAGCACTGGGGCTCCCCAAGGTGATGAACTTCGTCGAATAAATCCTTTCTCCAATAACTCCTTAATCTGCTTCTTGATCTCCTCCAGATCATTTGCTGGCATCTGATATGGTCTCTTCGATATTGGTCCGGTGCCAGGCAATAGCTCAATTAAAAACTCAATATCCCTATCCGGTGGCATGCCTGGTAGCTCCTCTGGAAAGACATCCGGATAATCCCTTACTACGGGCACGTCCTTCTGAAGAACTCCCGAGAGAGAATGTACTTGTGTCCTTCTAGGCGAATGCCTAGATACATACTTGATCATTTTTCCCTCCGGGGTGGTAAGTAAAATAGACTAACTGGCACAATCTATGTTCCCTCCATACATCGATAGCCAATCCATACCTAGTATCACATCCAATCCTTGTGACTCCAAAACTATCAGGTCTGAGGGGAAAACATGGCGTCCAATGGTCAACGACACTTGAAAACGTCCTTGATATGCCATATACTCTGCTCCCGGGGAACATACTAACATGGGGGTCTTAAGGACTTGGGTGGGCAACTTATATCTATTCAGGAATCCCCTTGAAATGTATGAATGCAATGCACCAGTATCAAAAAGAACTACTGCGGTAAATGACTTAACCAAAAACTTACCGACAACTGCATCAGGTTGCTCTTCAACCTCCTCCGCGGTTACGTGGTTCACTTGCCCTTTGTTGAAAGAGTTGGGCTTCTTCCTGGCGCTTCCATTGTTGTTCCCATTCTTAGCTTCGGGGTTGTCCGTGACGTAGTGTCCATTCTTCCCGCACTCGAAACAGGTAACATGACTTAAATCCCTCTTGGCGAGTGTGGATGGAGTGGGGCGGTTCTGATTATTGCTTGCTCCATTCCCATTCCCATTCTTGGAGCCATTGTGGTTGTGAGAACTCCCTCCATTATGGGTGTGGCTTCCATGGTTATGGGTGTATCCTCCCGAGTTCGGGGTGAAATGGGGCTTCTGCTGGGCTCCAGAATTATTCCTTCCTTGTCCATACTTCCTCTTGCGGCTCTCTATCTGCTACTGCTTCCCTTCAATCATACGAGCCTTTTCTGCCAACTCCTAGTAGTTGTTGAAGGTTGCCGCCATCAATTGTATGCTCATCTCATCATTCAGCCCTTCCATAAACTTCTCTTGCTTCGCGGCATCTGTGGCCACATCATCCGGGGCATAACGAGATAGAGTCCTAAACTCATCTATGTACTGAGCCACGGTACGATTTCCTTGGCGCAAGTTGTGAAACTCTCGCTTCTTCATGCTCATGGCTCCAGTTGAGACATGGGCGGTGCGAAAAGGTTGCTGAAACTGATCCCAAGTGACATTGGCTACAGGGAAGGTGGATGTGTAGTTCTCCCACCATGCTGCTGCTGGTCCAGCTAATTGATGTGCGGAAAAACGCACCTTCTCAGCATCCGTGCAATTGGCGGCGGTCAACTCACTTCCAATCTTGCGCAGCCAGTCATCAGCAACTATTGGTTCAATGCTACTAGAAAACACCAATGGTTGCAACCTTAGGAAACATGTCAGGTTGTCCACGGGTGGTGGTGGTAGAGGGTTGTTGTTGCTGTTCTGATTGTTCTGATTGTTCTGATTGTTCTGGACAAGAAGTTGCATCAAAGTGTTCTGCTGCTGGATCAACTGAGTGAGCTCATGGGGAAACTAAAATCCGGGCTCACGTCTCGGAGGCATCTGATGGTGTAGAGGGAAGAGATTAGAATAGAATTGAGGTCTAAGGGAAAGTTCACTACCCATATGCACATGAGACAAACACAATCATATCACACCAATCAATTTCAAGAAAGGGCATACAAAGATCCTAGCTAACGTTACAAAAGTGCTCTAATTTCTACTTTATGGGAAAAAAACTACTACTCATAGGGTGGTCATCTAGAAATTTTGATTGGCGGAAGATTCCATGATGTCTGCTCCGGCTTCATCTTCATAGTCATCATCACTATCATCGGGGTCCGAGTCCATGTCGTCAATGATGATGTAGTCCTCAGAACGAATCTCCTTAGGTTCTTCTTCTTCTCCTCATACTGGTGCTCGATCTCCCATGAATACTCCTAGCTTCCTTGTCAAGTCATCATTCTTCTCCACAAGTATTGTCATCTCCTCCTCGTATCCGTCACGTGTAGACTTGAGCTCTTCTTCTAGCTCCAAGTTCCTGGTAAGTGCCTTCTTCAAATCTGTCATCCATGCGCACATCTGGTGCTCCTGTCGACGGATGTGCTGGTTAAACTCCTCGATGAACGCTGCAATGGACATGTCCTTCTGGGTGTTGATCATGTCCCATTGCTCATCTCGGCATCCACATATCTGGTAGATAGTGTCCTTCAGCTCCTGCTTGTTGACTTCTCCAATATGTCCCATGGTAATGTGGGCTGCCATACTCTTGCCTAGGCTCCAGGTTGGTGCATCAAAAGAAAACTCTATGGGCTCTGTGGATGGTGCGAATGTCCTCCCAGGAATTTGAACTTGGATACTCCATCGCTCCTCTTCTGGTAAAGTGGCGGTGTAGGTCCCGGTGAAGCTTGGTATTCCAATGTTCAGGTACCTAGTGACTTCCTTCAAGTGTCGTCCAAAAGGTGTATCTTCATCTGGTTGAGTGAACTTGTTCCTTGGGTCCACCATCCTAAAGAGTAGAAAATGGAGAGGAGTCAGAAATGAGTAGAGAAGAGTGATCTAGGGTTTATTTTAGTGGTCGTGTCCTACAGTCAGCGTGTGCTCTGATACCATCTTGTAGCGACCACGATCCGAATGGACCGAAGTCTCTGTGTTCTGTGTCATCCCTAGATCGGTAATGCTGACACACACAGTACTTGAAGGATTTATAACAGAGTGGCAATCACACACTTATTACATCGAAAGTCTCAAAAGATAACTTATTACAAAAGCATATGGCATAAGGCTATCTAACAAAATAACAGCGGGAGGCTTGGAAGATAAGTAGGCCCATCAACTCCAACGGCATAGCTGAGTGCATGAAAAATGACCTAGCGCACCTTACTCTTCTTCTGAAAAGTCTGCAACATAACATGTTGCAGCCCGAAACGGGTCAGCACATGGAATATGCTGGCAAGATAACACAGTAGAGCAAGTAACAGGATAAAGGCTAACACTATATGCATATTTGGCTGGTGGAGACTGTAAGGTTAAAGTTTTTGCGTAAAGCCAATTTTTCCCTACAACAAAGGAATACATTTTATTTTAACTACGATGATGGTTGAAACATCATTGAGAAGGTACCTCCAACTCAAACCCAATTAAAGTAGTCATCATTAACCCAACAAATTTATTTTAGAGTGTTGAGATCAACCAATAATTCAAGTACCAGATACCACTGTTCAAGAAATCTTCCGATTCAGCGATTTATCGTCCGATTTATCGCTACTCATGGGGTGACCGATAAGATTATGCCTTATCTTCATCATTTATCATTTGGGCCGATTTATCGCTATAACAAGCGATTTATCGGGAATCTACCGATAAATCGGGCCTATTCGTGGCACTATGTTTGCAAGAACTATGTTTATTTGTGTTATCCGGACCTTGTTACGCAATATGTAATGTTTTTTCTATTTTGTTTGGCATTATATCAGGATTCAAAGGCTAGGATTCAAGGTAACACTTCTGTCCAATATTGTTTTGGTGTTGAATATAGCATATTTTAGTGTTGGGAACCTCGAATTTGAAAAAAATGGCTGATTAATAGTGGACCGATAAAATCGATTAATCGACCGATTTCCGATTAATCTCTAATCCCCAGGTGACCGAGACGGTAACGATAAGCGATATCCTCAACATTGCCAGATACTCAAGATGTCCATAACCGGGGACACGGCTAATCATGATTAGTTTGTACACTCTGCAGAGGTTTGCGCACTTTTCCCCACAAGACTCGATCTCCTCCGTTGGATTTCTCGCACTGCATGGTGTTTGAGAACCGGATGACCGAGACACAGTCTTTCAAAAGCATTTACTCTTTACCCCGGGTGGACCGGTACACCTACTTTCCCCTACATCTGCTAGTCCACCACTAAAAGAGCTCACACAACTTACTCATACTATGCGAGAGCCCATAATGGCATTGTGGCTGCACACGGAAGTTTCTAGCATCAATAGTTTTATGATCCCTTTGAGCCTGGGTGGAATTCCATAGGAAAAATCACACGGTACCCCCGGGATTTCCTAGGACAACACTGGATTCTCCAGGTGCCCTGCAACCAATCCACCCAGATGTGTATTCAAGTAGCCACCTTAAGTTGAACCATTAATTAACAACTCACATCCATCATGGATATTCTCAAACCCAATCCACGTCTACGAGCATAGCATGGCAACCTAAGCATAACGTAGAAGTAACTCCCAAGGGTTTGAAAATAATGCAGGTAATAGGTTCTACCTCAGTCTACTTCCCACACCCACAAGTTATAAGATCCTACTTATGCAATGTGTGGGGGTTTGATCTAATGCATAAAAACTGGGTAATAAAGGGTATGATCAAAGTGTTACTTGCCTTGCTGATGATTCGCAAAACCTAGGGACTCGTAGTAGCACGCTTCGCACTCCGGGAATTCTATCGCAATCAAACAATAGCATACATAAGCAATCAAGCAAAGATGCACAGATAAAACTCCCAATAAGAAGATCTTACCAGAAAGTTCAACTTAAGAACTCCGGTTTGCAAAAAGAATGAAATCAAACGGAGCAACGAAACTCAAACTGCGAAAGAAATAAGATCCATTTACTAGATTGATCTAAAGTCAAATTTTAAAGTACCAAAACCTTGTTCAAGTTGGTTAAACGGAAAGAGGGCTTCGAGACGAAGATCTAGGCACTTGAATCGCCTTATTCCGACTTTCGAACGAAAAGAAAAACTAAAAACAAGATCACGGCAGAAATCGCGATAAAAAATAATCACGGAAAACCCCTGAAAAAGAAAAACAGACGAACAGGCTAACGAACGAACGTTCGTTGTCTGTGACTAACGGGCGAACAACGTTTGTTAGAAAGAACGTACGGACGAACGTGTGCTATTTAACTAAACCGAAAAAAACCGAACCGATCTATTTAAAAAAAAACAGATCTAGGGTTTCTAAAAGAAAACCGCTCGGTTTTCGAGAAAACTGGCGGCGGCGGCGAGAACGGAGGCGGCTACCTCGGCTCCGGCGGTGTGAGGCGGCGGCGGCTCGGCGGCGGTGGCGCTAGGGTTAGGGGCGGGCGACGGGGTGGGCTGCGGGGGCGGCCGGCTCGGGCCTTAAAGAGGCCCCTGGGCGCAGTGTCCTAGCCGGACACGGCCCGGTAAGTCAGTTGACATTTTTTATATAAACAGTCCCGACGTACTAAAACAGGCGAAAAAATACTCAACGAACTCCAAAAATTCAGAAATAAATTTTCACCGTCCTCTAATAATATTTAGGACAAAGTGAACATTTTTCCCGCACCTAAATGCAATTTTTGAAAACCCGTATTTTTCCTATGCAAATAAAATCACAAATAAATCCGAATAAAATTGCAAAGGGGATTTTAATATTTTCCTCCAATATTTCTTTTATTTTGGAGAATTCATATTATCGCCGCTCATATATTTTACTAAGAAATATTTTTAGGAGAGAAAAACAATTAAAACCGAAGTGATCCCCGTACCGGTATTTGAGAAAACTCAAATACGAAAACGGTAAAATCCCCAACTCTCTCTGTGGTTCCTTGAGTTGTTTAGAATTTTCGAGGATTGCAAGCACACAAATGCAATAAAATATACTATGTAATATGATCTATGTATAACATTCCAAATTGAAAATTTGGGATGTTACAGAAGGAAAGCGCTTCCGAGGACACATGGGAGTTCTCATCAAGCTAGTTTTCATCACGTTCATATGATTCACGTTCGTTTCTTTGATAATTTGGTATGTGGGTGGACCGGTGCTTGGGTGTTGCCCTTAGTTGGACAAGCATCCCACTTATGATTAACCTCTATTGCATGCATCCGCAACTACAAAAGAAATATTAAGGTAAACCTAACCATAGCATGAAACATATGGATCCAAATCAGCCCCTTACGAAGCAACGCATAAACTAGGGTTTAAGCTTCTGTCACTCTAGCAACCCATCATCTACTTATTACTTCACAATTCCTTCCTCTAGGCCCAAACAATGGTGAAGTGTCATGTAGTCGACATTCACATGACACCACTAGAGGAAAGACAACATACATCTCATCAAAATATCGAACGAATACCAAATTCACATGACGACTTATAGCAAGACTTCTCCCATGTCCTCAAGAATAAACGTAACTACTCACAAAGCATATTCATGTTCATAATCATAGAGGTATTAATAGGCATAATGGATCTGAACATATGATCTTCCACCAAGTAAACCAACTAGCATCAACTACAAGGAGTAATCAACACTACTAGCAACCTACAGGTACCAATCTAAGGTTTTGATACAAAGATTGGATACAAGAGATGAACTAGGGTTTGAGAGAAGATGGTGGTTGTGAAGATGTTCATGAAGATAACCCTCCCGAAGATGGGAGAGTTGTTGGTGATGACAGCGGTGACGATTTCCCCCTCCCGGAGGAAAGTATCCCTCGCAGAACAGCTCTGCTGGAGCCCTAGATTGGTTCCGCCAAGGTTCCGCCTCGAGACGGCGGCGCTTCGTCCCGAAAACCTCCTTATGATTTTTTCCAGGTCAAAACACCTCATAAGAAGAAAATGGGCATCGGGGGTTCACCAAGTGGCCCACGAGGCAGGGGGCGCGCCCCCACCCTCTTGGACAGTGGGTGGCCCCCTCTCGTACCTCTTTCACCAGATATTTTTTATACTTTTTGAAACGGAGTTTCCTGGAGTTTCAGGGTTTTTTGAGTTGTGCAGAATAGGTCTCCAATGTTTGCTCCTTTTCCAGCCCAGAATTCCAGCTGCCGGCATTCTCCCTCTTCATGTAAACCTTGTAAAATAAGAGAGAAAAGGCATAAGTATTGTGACATAATGTGTAATAACAGCCCATAGTGCAACAAAAATCAACATAAAAGCATGATGCAAAATGGATGTATATCAACTCCCCCAAGCTTAGACCTCGCTTGTCCTCAAGCGAAAGCCAATATCAAAAAATATGTCCACATGTTTAGAGATAGAGGTGTCGATAAAATAAAATATGGACATGAAGGCATCATGATCAACCTTATAACAGTAACATATATATATTGTCATGTGACTCTTATACTAAAGTAACAATCTATTCACAATGTCAAGTATGAATCTGAAGCTTCATTGAAAACTAACAAACTATAATCTCAGTCATTGAAGCAATTGCAATTTATCGTAACATCAGAAAGAGTCAAAATAAGAGCTTTTCAGCAAGTCCACATACTCTACTATCATTTAGTCTTTCACAATTGCTCACACTCACGCAATACTTATGGGTATGGAGTTTTAATCGGACACAGAGAAAGATAGGGGCTTATAGTCTTGCCTCTCAACCTTTTACCTCAAGGGTAATGTCAACAATAATAGATCATGCTAGCTTACATCTAATTGGGTATATATGTCGGGATCTTTCCAACATAATGTGCTTGCCAAAGGATAAAATGTAAAAAGGAAAGGTGAAGATCACCATGACTCATATAAGGTAAAAACAATAGATAGGCCCTTTTCATAGGTAAGCAGAGGTTGTCATGTGCTTTTATGGTTGGATGTGCAAAATCTTAGCGCAAAAGAACGTCACTTTATATTTCCACTTGTGATATGGACCTTTATTATGCAGTCCATCGCTTTTATTGCTTCCATATCACAAGATCGTATAAAGTTTATTTTCTCCACACTAATAGATCATACATATTTTAGAGAGTTGCAACAATGACAACTTACTTGAAGGATCTTTCTCAATCCATAGGTAGGTATGGTGGACTCTCATGGCAAGACTGGGTTTAAGGATGTACGGAAGCACAAGTAGCATCTCTACTTGGTGCAAGAAGTTTTTGTCTAGCATGAGGGGGAAAGGCAAGCTCAACATGTTGGATGATCCATGCCAATATACTTTATTTAGGATATAAGAAGACATAACCCATTATGTTGTCTTCCTTGTCCAACATCAACTCTTTAGGCATGTCATATTTTAATGAGTAATCACAATCATAAAAGGTGTCCAAGATAGTATATTTGTATGTGAAAACCTCTCTTTCTTCATTACTTCCTATTAATTGCAACGATGACCAAAACTTTGTTTGTCAACTCTCGACAAATTTTATTCATCATACTCTTTATATGTGAAGTCATTACTTTCCACAAGATCAATATGATCTCTTGGTACTCTTTATATTTTCTGTTATTCTCTCATGATCATAGCGAGATAATCAAGCCCTTGACTCAAAACTAATCTTTATTATATATAGCTCTCGGGCTCAATTACAAAGATAAGGATCATAAAGCAAGGCTCGCGACTAGATCGTAATAAACTTTATTCTACTAACTCAAGATATTACCAAAAGGATCGAACTGAGAAAAACGGTAAAGATAGGAGTGTGATGGTGATATGATACTAGGGCACCTTCCCCAAGCTTGGCAGTTGCCAAGGGGGGTGACCATACCCATGTGATTATGTCTCCGTCTTCGAAGGTGATGATGTGATATTCTTGGCGATAATACCCCTCAGGATACGATTCTCCTCCTCGAGCTTGTTGACTTGCTGCTTGAGGTCCATTATTTCCTTGCGAAGCTTGCCCGTGACGGCTAAAGCTCCTTTCACCCAAGGATGTTGCATAGCCGCGGGAGAACAAATAACACTATTTTTCATATTTTCATAAGAAAGAAACCTGACATTGGAAGGGATGACCGAGTTTGGAATGGCTGAGCTCTGTAGTTCTCCCATCATGAATCCGGCTCGAAACCGAGAAGTAACTTCTTGATCTTCTTCCATGGCATCTATCCTTTTCAAGTCAGCCTCCATCTCTTCCTCCGTTGATGGCCCAAAGTGGTCAGCATCGCAGTTTGCTCTTGGTCCTTGTGTTGGATGAGACACCCGACTCTCTCCAACTGACTCCTGAGAAGACATCTTGCTCTAATCTGCGACAGAAACAGCTCGAAACAAGAACAAAGGATTTTCACATGGTGCGGTAGTCAAAACCTTTGGGAGAATATATAATGATTTTTTACCGACCAAATGAAGTAACATGCAAGAAAACGGAGTCCATGAGGCACATGGGGTGCCCACGAGGTAGGGGGCGCGCCCAGGGGTGGGTGCGCCCTCCACCCTCGTGGACGCCTCGTGTCCTTCCCGGACTGCTTCTTATTTTTCTATTTTATTAATATTCCAAAACGCAGAAAAATTGCCATTAGAACTGTTTTGGAGTCGGCTTACTTACCGTACCACATACCTCTTCCTTTTTGGAGTCTGAATTGTTCTGGAAAGTGTCCCTTATGTATTCCTCTGGGGTTACGGTTTCAATAACAATGGTTTCAACATTTATAGGATTACCTGAATATAATGTTTGATTCTTTGACTGTTCACCACCTTCGGATTTGTGCCATCGAAGTTGTTGATTTTTATGGCACTGGAACGATAGACCTCCTCGATAATGTAAGGACCTTCCCATTTAGAGAGAAGTTTTGCTGCAAAAAATCTTAAACGAGAGTTGTATAACAAGACATAATCACCTACGTTAAACTCGCACTTTTGTATCCTTTTGTCATGCCATCTTGTAACTTTTTCTTTAAACAGTTTGGCATTCTCGTAAGCCTGGGTTCTCCATTTGTCAAGTGAGCTTATGTCAAATAACCTCTTCTCACCGGCAAGTTTGAAGTTATAATTGAGCTCTTTAATAGCCCAATATGCCTTATGTTCTAGTTCAAGAGGTAAGTGGCATGCTTTTCCATAGACCATTTTATACGGAGACATACCCATAGGATTTTTTGTATGCACTTCTATAGGCCCATAATGCATCATCAAGTTTCTTGGACCAATTCTTTCTATACCTATTAACAGCCTTTTGCAAAATTTATTTCAGCTCTCTATTACTAAGTTCTACTTGACCACTAGACTGTGGGTGGTATGGGGATGCAATTCTATGATTAACATCATACTTAGCAAGCATTTTACAAAAAGCACCATGAATAAATTGTGAACCACCATCAGTCATTAAGTATCTAGGGACTCCAAACCTCGGAAAAATAACTTCTTTAAGCATCTTAATAGAGGTGTTGTGATCAGCACTACTAGTTGGAATAACTTCTACCCACTTTGTAACATAATCAATAGCAAGTAAAATATGTGTATACCCATTAGAGGAAGGAAACGGTCCCATATAATCAAAGCCCCAGACATCAAATGGTTCAATAACAAGTGAATAATTCATAGGCATTTCTTGACGTCTACTGATTTTACCAATTCTTTGGCATTCATCACAAGATAAGACAAACTTACGGGCATCCTTGAAGAGTGGGCGCCAATAAAAACCAGATTGCATTACCCTATGTGCAGTTCTATCTCCAGCATGGTATCCTCCATAAGCTTCGGAGTTACACTTGCGTATGATATGTTCATGTTCATGCTCAGGTACACAACGTCTAATGATACCATCTACTCCTTCTTTATAAGGGGGTGGGTCATCCTAGAAGTAATGTCTTAAATCAGAGAATAACTTTTTCTTTTCATGGTATGTGAAACTAGGTGGTATAAACTTAGCAACAATGTAATTAGCATAATCAACATACCATGGAGCAGTACGAGAAGCATTTATGACAGCTAATTATTCATCAGGAAAGCTATCATCAATAGGTAGTGGGTCATCAAGAATATTCTCTAACCTAGACAAGTTGTCTGCAAGGGGTTCTCAGCTCTCTTTCTATCAGTAATATATAAATCAAATTCTTGTAGCAGGAGAACCCATCTAATAAGTCTAGGTTTAGCATCTTTCTTTTCCATAAGGTATTTGATAGCAGCATGACCAGTGTGAATAGTTACTTTAGAATCAATAATATAATGTCTAAACTTATCACAAGCAAATACGACTGCTAAAAATTATTTCTCGGTAGTAGCATAATTTCTCTGGGCACCGTCTAGAGTTTTACTAGCATATTGGATAACATTCAATTTCTTATCAACTCTTTGTCCTAGAACAGCACCTACGGCATAATCACTAGCATCGCACATAATCTCAAAGGGTAAATTCCAGTCAGGAGGCTGGACAATAAGTGCAGAGATCAATGCTTTCTTAAGTACTTCAAATGCTTCTACACAATCATCATCAAAGACAAAAGGAACATCTTTTTGTAAGAGATTAGTCAGAGGCCTAGAGATTTTGGAGAAGTCCTTAATGAAGCTCCTATAAAACCCGGCATGATCAAGGAAACTTCTTATACCTCTGATGTCCTTTGGACACGACATATTTTCAATAGCATCAACTTTAGCTTTATCAACTTCAATACCTCTTTAGTAAATTTTATGCCCCAAGACAATGCCTTCATTAACCATAAAGTGGCACTTTTCCCAATTCAAGACAAGATTAGTTTCTTCACATCTATGCAAAACTCAATCAAGGTTGCTCAAGCAATCATCAAAAGAAGTTCCATAAACATAAAATTCATCCATGAAAACCTCAACAATCTTTTCACAAAAGTCAGAGAATATAGCCATCATGCATCTTTCAAAGGTAGTAGGTGCATTATATAAACCAAAAGGCATACGTCTAAAAGAAAATGTACCGAAGGGACAAGTAAATTAGGTCTTTTCTTGATCCTCTTTTGACACATATATTTGAGAGAAACCAGAATAGCCATCTAGAAAGCAAAAATGAGTATGTTTGGATAACCTTTCTAGCATTTGATCAATAAAAGGTAAAGGGTAATGATCTTTCTTAGTAGCTTTATTTAATTTGCGGAAATCAATTACCATCCTATAACCTGTAACAATTCTTTGCGGGATCAATGAATCTTTATCAATAGGAACAACATTGATACCTCGCTTCTTAGGGACACAATGGACATGACTTACCCACTGACTATCAACAACTGGATAAATTATACCTGCCTCTAGAAGCTTCAATATTTATTTTCTTACCACTTCTTTCATCCTCGGATTTAACCGTCGTTGAGGATCAATAACAGGTTTAACATCCTTTTCCAATTTTATCTTGTGTTGGCATAGAGTGGGACTGATGCCCTTAAGATCATCAAGAGTATATACAATAGCAGCACAGTGCTTCTTCAGAGTTTTCAATAATTTATCTTCTTCCTACTCTGAAAGGTTAGCACTAATAATAACAGGATATATCTTCTTTTCATCAAGATAAACATACTTAAGAGTATTAGGTAATGGTTTGAGTTCAAACACGGGATCACCCTTGGGTGGAGGAGGATCCCCTAGAATTTCAACAGGCAAGTTGTGTTTCAATAAGGGTCCCTGATTAAAGAATATTTCATCTATTTCCCTTCTCTCATTCATATACATATCATTTTCATGGTCTAGCAGATATTGTTCTAAGGGATCGTTAGGAGGTACATGTCACATCCCTAGTTCTGGTCTGCTCTGGTCTAGTTAGTCTTGTGTGCATCATGTTTAATTTTCTCTTAAACCTGAAATGGGGTTTGCCTAAACCCTAGCATCAAAGGAATTCACTAGGTTCAACTAAAATATTTTTAGTAAATCCAAATGGCTTTCAAAAATGTTCATCATTTATGGAAAATATTGTAAACAGTAACCAGAGGTGATGCACATTTTTCCATGACATATTTGGTCTCTGAATTAAATCATACTCTATTTGCATTTGGGCATTTAAATGCTATAAAATATTTTAAATGCTCAAATAATCATAAACTAAAATGTTTACTGTTGGATTTATTCTAAAGAGTAGCCATGATTAGTTTCATGATTTTTGGAAATGCCCTGGCATTTTTAATAAAGCCCTAAAGTCTACAGAAAATAGAAAACAGAAACAGTTTTAGTAAGAGAGAGAGAGAGAGAAGGCTTACCTAGCCCAAGCTTACCTGGCGACCCAGCTGGTGGCCCAGCCCACCACCGCTGCTAGTCATCTCCCTCCTCTCGCCAGGAGGACGAGAGACACATGCCGGCGCCTGCGGCCACACGCCGTGGCCACCTCCTACCTTTCTGCTTGTCTCCTCCTCACCCTGAGGTTGCCACGCACCTCCCTGCCTCTCTCTGTCACACTTCCTCGCTCTCACTCCCTCTCACTGGATCCCCTTCCCCTCCTCTGCTCCCTCACGCCTTGGCCGAAGCGCCACAGCCGCTCCACCGCGCCCACCGGCCACCCCTCTCCCTGCCGCCGTGCCCATACGCTCCTCCACGTTGCCCTGAAGCTCCATGTCTACGCACGCAATCCCGGACGCCCTCTGATGTCGCCTTCGAGCTCGTCACCACCGCGTCTGCTCGCTGGACTTCGTCGTCGATTCGCCGTCCTCAACACCTCCCCGAGCCTGCTGAGCTCCCCTTCGACTCATCTGTGAGCTCCGTCGTCTTCTCCCCTACTCGCCGAGCTTGTTCTAGTTCCCTAACCATGCTAGCCGTCGGGGCCGAGAGCTCGTCGCCGCCATTCATGTCACCGCCGCGGCCACAGCTGCTGCCGCTCTCATCCGAACCCATAAACGAGCTCTGCACACGCCTCGGAGACGAACACCACCACTAGTTCCCCCTCCCGTGCTCTATGGCGCCGTCTTCATCGACGCCCGAGCTCCGGCAGCCGCCACGCTGCTCGCCGTTGTCATTTCCGGCCACCACAGGCCCGGCGACCACCATCGTTGGATGCGCGAGAGCGCCAGCAAGCCGTAGCAACAAACCGCGCCTCGAATGGTCCCTTGTGGGCATTTTCCGACGCGCCCTGCCGTCTCTGCACTCACCGGCGGCGAGCCGCCGGCCAGTTTGACCCGTCTGACTAGGGGTTTGACTCCCCCTGGGTCTTTGACATGTGGGGCCAGCCCCCTGCTAATTACCTACTTTAGGTTTAATTAAAGTAGGATTAGCCCCTGGCTCTCTGACGTGTGGGCCCAGGCCCCTGGTTAATTAGTGTTAATTAACTTAGTTAATTAGCTGAGTCGCTGACTGGTGGGCCCAGGCCCCACTAAAATTTTAGATTAGTGTTAACTAAATTATGTTAGTTTAATTAGACACTGACGTGTGGGACCGCACTGACAGGTTTGACCTGGAGCAGTCAGTTGACCTGCTGACGTCACTCTGACGTAATGCTGATGCAATAAAACATTTTCTGGATTTAGTTCTTTTTTTAAATTACCAGGAAATTCCAGAAAATGTTATAAACTTCAGAAAATCATAGAAAATAATCTATAACTCCAATGAAAATAATTTATGTATGAAAAATGATCAGAAAAATTCAAGGAATCTGTTTATGGCATTATCATGCATGTTTGAGCAACTCATGCCTACTGATCAGGTCAAATCAATTAAATGGCATTTAAATAATCACATATGGAGTTTGAATTTGAACCTTTGGTTCAAACCAACTTCATTTAATATGGTTGCTAGTTGCATTAGCTCAATCAACAGCATATTACCATGTCATGATCATGCATCATATTGTCGCATTGCATTGATTGTGTTCTCTCTTGTTTGCCGGTGGTTGTCCCCTCTCAGTAGACGTTGTTCCGACGATGTGATCGATGACTCTGATGAAGACACAATGCTATCTTCAAAAGTGCCAGGCAAGCAAACCCCATTGAGCATTCCGATACAATCCCACTCTCTCGCTCTTGCTCTCTTTTACTACATTAGGACAACAACGCTTCAACTGTTACCTGCTGCGGTAGTTGAACCCCTTTCCTCTGCATGACCTGTCATTGCCATAATAAATAGTTGAAACCCAGTAGCATGAGTAGGAGTTGTTTGAGCCATGTTGTGCCTACTCATTCATGCTTTCTGGTTATGCCTGCTATTACTTAAAGTTGTGTCAGGTCTGATTCATCGGGGATGAAATGGAATGTGGTGAACATGTCCTACTATTAAAAGCTAAGTGTGTGAACACGATTTGGTGTAAAGGTAGCGATGAGAGGCCATGTAGGAGTACATGGTGGGTTGTCTCATTGTAGCCGTCCTCAGGAACTGAGTTCTGTGTTTGTGATCCATGACCAGTTACTACCAAACATTGGGCCCGAAACCAATGGAACCTCTTGACTTATTAACTGCCCTTGTTCTCTGTCCAGGAGTTGCAACTAGTTTCTGGTGTTTGTAGTTTACTGGAGGTCGTGTGCAGCGCTGACCCTCGGGGTGGGTTGTGACGTGGCAGGTACGTGGCACGGTGTACCGGTCACCCGTTTGGTTACTCGGGAACCCTGTACACATCATTTGGGGCCGTTAGCGACACCCCGGCCGGATCTCCCCACGGATGGAACCCAAATAGGCGATAGACCTGGACTAGGGACTTGTGTGGTTAGTCAGCTCGTGGCCGAGACCATTGCTGGGCTTCCGCTTGAAGGTTGCCGAGTACATGTCGTGTAAACGGCGATAAGTGGTGAGAGCGTGTGTGAATAAGTACACCCATGTAGGGTTATATATGATCTATTCGAATAGCCGTGTCCGCGGTAAAGGACTTCTGGGTTACTTGTACAGTTCATAGACAAGTGAAAGTGGATACTCTAAAACACGCAAGATAAGCGTGAGTGCTATGGATGGCCTTCTCGTAGGGAGACGGGAGCGGATCCATAATGGTGTATTGGTTGGTGAATATGTGGACTCGTGTGCGCTACCTCAAAAGAGTTATTTGCAGTCGTAGTTCAGGATAGCCACCAAGTCAAAGCTGGCTTGTTGGAGTCAAACTCCACCACCCCTTTGTTGATATTGTTGCATATGTAGCTAGTTCTGATGTAAGTCTTGCTGAGTACCTTTATACTCACGTTTGCTTAATTTATGTTTTGCAGAGAGACTTCAGTGTCACTAGTGGTTCCGCGTGGACTTCAACGTTTAGCTTGTTACCTCAGCTACGATCTTGTATCCTTGGGAGGGTCTTGTAGATAGCCAGGCTTCTCAGCCTTTTTCATTTGTAGTTGTCTGTACTCAGACATGTTATGCTTCCGTTGCCTCTATGCTCTGTATGTTGGGTCATGTGACCTGTGTTTGTAATAAATGCTATGATGGCTTTTCTGGGCCTTTATCTATATGAGTTGTTGAGTTATGTTGTGATGCCATGTTGTACATCACATACTTGCATGTTATGCGTACGTGTAATGTGTATTGCTATGTGTGGGGTCCGACACCTAGTTGTTTACCCTTGGTAGCCTATCTTACAGGGAAATGCCTCCTAGTGCTTCCACTAAGCCTTGGTCGCTTGCTACTGCTCCGGAACACTTAGGCTGGCCGGCATGTGTCCTTCGTTCCTATGTCTCTCCCTTAGGGGAAATGTCACGCGTTGTTCCCTTAAGTCCTTGTAGCTTGCTACGACTTGGGTTCATACGTTGATGACCGACATGTTCGTTGCTAGGTCATGTATGCATGTCTCTGTAATTTAGCGCCACTTTTGATTTATAACTAGTCATGTCGGCCCGGGTTCTCTGTCATATGGATGCTAGCGACACTATCATATACGTGTGCCAAAATGCGCAAACGGTCCCGTGCCAGGTAAGGTGGCACCCGTGGGGATACCATGCGTGAGGCCGCAAAGTGATATGATGTATTACAGGCTAGACCTGTGTGACTTAGGATCGGGGTCCAAACAGCTTTGGTATCAGAGCCTGACTGCCTGTAGGATTAGTAAGCCAAACTGGTCGAAGTCGTGTCTAGAAACTCTTTAGTTATACTAAGGGAATTGATTGTGGAAGGGAACGTAAGCCTCTTTTTACTCCTATACCCTATGACCTTCTGATCTGAGTCACCTTCTTCTTTCTACGGGGATTAAGAACTAGGATTCTCATTCTATATATCAGGATCACGTTAATGGTGGATTCAACCCCCAGTTCAGTTTCAAGTACTTCCGTGTGTTCAATTGTTGGTCTCAGAACCTTGGCATTATGATGTTGAGTGGTTATGCTACCCTTTTTGCTTGGATATCAAAATATTTTTGAGCAATTACAGGTGTTATGCTATCCGAGTCATCCCAGGTTTCTAAATAGTCTGATGCAGTTGCAAATATTTCCTTCATGTTCTCGATGCTCCTTTGGGCCAGATTAACCACACTAACCAGTGTGTTGAGGTACTCTGTTACCTCGACACATATGTTGGAGTTATTATTATGACCCTAGGTGTCTAGAGTATCACCTAGTAATCTAGCCATGTATTGTGTTCCCAGTGTGACCATTCTGGCCATCATTCTCGAAAGCATCCCATGATGCCATTTAGTTGGTAGGCATTCTACTCCTGGGTTCTTGAATCCGAGATTCACCCTACTCACTTCATGTTGATAGTGTTTGCTCGTTCCTTTAGGATATTAGTAACCTTTTTATAGTCCTCGAGGTCCGTGGTTATCGTTCTTCCAATACCATGAACCATCCTCGGCAAAAGTTCTCCCGAACCAAAATATCACAATAAGAGTACTCTTGAGGAGTTCTTGATTCTATATTGTGACTCTGCCAGTCCTACCTTTCTGCATGGGTTATCCGAAAGAAATATGTTGAAAGTTCGACATGCTAGTCTATGCATCCACAACTCGGAAAGTTATATGTTCCTTTGAGTTGTCCCTTTTTAGTTGTATTATGACCCCGTCTATCAGTTAATAGTCAAGAGTAGTTGTGCACTCGTGTTCATCGATGCCTTTACTCTTGTGGTCCGTCAAGCCATTCTATTCTGGAATGACTAGGAGAAACAAACTCCAGTACCTTATCCATATCCAGGATTGGGTCAAAGAAGTTGTACTTCGCAGATGAAGAATGCTAATCCAGCTTCTAATCTGTTCTATCCTGGAGTATTACCATCCTTATGTCAAGAATGTCATGGGAATTGCACCACCTCCTACAAACTCTTGATACAGTGATACTTCTCACCATCATCGTTCAGTCCTCGGCCTCCGTGTTATTGTAACTGGAATGCTGACAAGTGAATTGTGATGTGTGAAAATAACACTCCTAGCAACTCCGTTGCTTGGTAGTTAATGGACGATAATCTCATTCTTAGCATGCTGGTTACTGAATCATCATTCTAAGAATGATCGTGCTACCTAGTCCTTATTTCTGGTGCACTCTCCGATCAATGAGTGAGGATTGTGTCAATTCCTCGCTCTTTTGATCATATCGTCTTGCCCTGAAAATCAAGATTGTTCTTGAGCTTCATAACGTATCGGTGGTACATGATTTTCCGAATATCTTCTCGGAAGTATTACCAGGTTGTTCCCTGACCGTTATGTTGAGCTCATGATCAAGTTGGTTTTCTTATAAACCACCCTTTCTCCAAGAATCTATGTTGGATACCCTGAACTAGTTGGTTAAGCTAAACAACAACATGGAGAGTTGGAAGATAAAAGCTTAATCCACATAGCTCACTTCAAAGGGATATCTTGTGTGTGTATTGAAGATAGATGATATCTTCTTCAATTGATCTGTGTGATCATTTATGGATCTATTGTCTTGTCCAAACTTTGATTTGAGTATGGGTTATCGTCAAGTCAAATTAGAACCTACGATATTCGTAATGTTGTCTTACTCGTGGTTGTTGCCTCGAGCATACACCATTATATCTTTGGGTCTGACCAATGCTATCACCTTGTTCACATAATTGTGGAACCCCACTTATATGGAAACCTGGATGAATTGTTGTTGAGCCCATCAGCAACATTGTTATCATTTCCATGATTTGTGTTGAACACCCAGCTAGTATTGGAAAACATTGTAACCATTGCCTTCATGTTGCGTTCATGAGGTATATGTTGGTGCAAGAAGTGACTTCCTCCCAGTTCACGTGCATTAGGTGCAAGTTGCTGTCGTGAATTCGAGAAAGTAAGTTTTGCTTCCTCTGGAATCATCCCAAGTCATTCATGCACGTGCGAAGTATACTATGGCTTGAGAGATTAGCTACCTCCATCCCATCGGTATTTCCTAGCACACCAAGCCACTGATTGATTTGTTCAAAGAAAAGAAGTTCATGCGCTAATCCCGAATGGCCCGGACGGACGTGCACAAAACTTCATTATCTTAAATGATGGTTCCCAATCAGAACTCTGAAGTGTTTCGTTGTAAGACTACTATGTGGTCCTGCTTGTCTCGGACAACGTGTTCATATGTATGTAGCAGAACCAGCTCATGTTTTGGAGCTTGTTATCGTAGTTCACTCCCCGAGAATCTCGCAACGCCGTCTCGTCGATTTGTGTTGCAAACTTTCATTTTTTCTTTCTAGACTCGATGAGTCTGGAATATCCTGACACCAACCAGAACTAAATCTCAGGCAGATATGATGGTTGGAGCATTTTCCAAGAACTATAATATTGGTCATTCGATAACCGGTAAAGTGGATGTCGTCGCCAACACACCCAACCGGAAGACCTATTGTTGTAGAATCTTGATTGAAGAAGTTGGCCACCTCCCCATAAGGATTTCCTAGGGTTTACTCTCTAGTTGTTCCTTATGGATTTTTGTGCTCCTAAAGTCCGACCTTTTACTTGACGTTCTAGGTACCAAACCATTTTAATAAATGGGTTGCGCTAGCACATCAAGGAGAACATTAGAAGCGGAGTGCTAAACGTCTCTCGGTCGATCATCCAGATTTTGCCCCTTGACTCCGCTAAGGTGAAATATGCGAAAGTGTTATCTTCCTTTGCATCTGCATCGTCCATCGCTATTCATCATGGTCGTATGTTGTGTTGTCAGCACCATTGGCACGGATAATGGTAAAACCTTGATGATTATGGAAATGCTCAAGTTCTTGAGAGCACGCACAAGCACTAGGTGTTATCACTGGCACTAACCGGGATTGCTCCCAGTGTTCTTGGTTATGCTATAGCCTCTCAAAGAGTAGATTCTCTCTCTACTTTTGGGTTTCTTCCCAGTTACTAGAATCATTCCCAGCATTTGCATTTTGTTCCCAGCTTGCACCGCCAATGTGACTTTTTACCATGGGTTCCATCCATTTCCGATGATAAGAAAAAGCATCCCTTGTGTTGTCTTCAACAAGGTAGTCCACATCATCCATTCTGGCCCGAGTATGTTGTTCTCTCGAACTCCGTCAAATGATCGTTTGTGATCGCCTTAGGCTGGTATAGAGAATTTAAATGATCTCTATATCAAAAGTAATTCTTTTTGCCACTTAAGGGAATAATTCTATGAGTCATCTTCTCTAAGGTGCCCCGTCTGGTGACCTCGATCACCATCTTATTTAAGTGTGGAATTATTGCCTGCCAAGTGAACCTTCATCGTTTGTTTCACTCCATTCCTTTGGTTGTGTGTTCCGTGTCTCAGCTCAAGAGATGTTTCAACGTCTCACTCCATGAGTTGATCTTGAGTTGCTCGATCTTTCTGGAGATCATTTTTGTAGAGCTTCTTTCGTCGTCACTGTGTTGGAAAAAGATCTCGAAAGCAAGGATGTCAAGATCAACATGATGCAAGAAATCAACATTCATATGAAGTGCAACCTGGATCGTGAAGATTGTGTTAGTTGCGTCCCCCCTTCATCTTACCCTACGCTTGAATCTCGGGACGAGATTCTTGTTTAGTGGGGGTGAGTTGTCACATCCCTAGTTCTGGTCTGCTCTGGTCTAGTTAGTCTTGTGTGCATCATGTTTAATTTTCTCTTAAACCTGAAATGGGGTTTGCCTAAACCCTAGCATCAAAGGAATTCACTAGGTTCAACTAAAATATTTTCAGTAAATCCAAATGGCTTTCAAAAATGTTCACCATTTATGGAAAATATTGTAAACAGTAACCAGAGGTGATGCACATTTTTCCATGACATATTTGGGCTCTGAATTAAATCATACTCTATTTGCATTTGGGCATTTAAATGCTATAAATTATTTTAAATGCTCAAATAATCATAAACTAAAATGTTTACTGTTGGATTTATTCTAAACAGTAGCCATGATTAGTTTCATGATTTTTGGAAATGCCCTGGCATTTTTAATAAAGCCCTAAAGTCTACAGAAAATAGAAAACAGAAACAGTTTTAGTAAGAGAGAGAGAGAGAGAAGGCTTACCTGGCCCAAGCTTGCCTGGCGGCCCAGCTGGTGGCCCAACCCACCACCGCTGCTATTCATCTCCCTCCTCTCGCCAGGAGGACGAGAGAGGCCTGCCAGCGCCCGTGGCCACACGCCGTGGCCACCTCCAACCTCTCTGCCTGTCTCCTCGTTGCCCTGAGGTTGCCACGCACCTCCCTGCCTCTCTCTGTCACTCTTCCTCGCTCTCACTCCCTCTCACTGGATCCCATCCCCCTCCTCTGCTCCCTCACGCCATGGCCGAAGCGCCACAACCGCTCCACCACGCCCACCAGCCACCCCTCTCCCTGCCGTCGTGCCCATATGCTCCTCCATGTCGCCCTGAAGCTCCACGTCTATGCACGCACCCGCAGACGCCCTCTGATGTTGCCTTTGAGCTCGTCACCGCCGCGTCTGCTCGCCGGACTTCGTCGTCGAGTCGCCGTCCTCAACACCTCCCCGAGCCCGCTGAGCTCCGCTTCGACTCATCTCTGAGCTCCGTCGTCTTCTCCCCTACTGGCCGAGCTCGTTCTAGTTCCCTAACCATGCTAGCCGTCGGGGCCGAGAGCTCGTCGCCAACGTTCATGTCACCGTCGCGGCCACAGCTGCTGCCGCTCGCGTCCGAACCCATAAACGAGCTCTGCACACGCCTAGGAGACAAACACCACCACTAGTTCCCCCTCCCTTGCTCTGTGGCGCCATCTTCATCGACGCCCGAGCTCCGGCCGCCGTCGTCGTTTCCGGCCACCCCAGGCCCGGCGACCACCATCGTTGGATGCGCGAGAGCGCCAGCAAGCCGTAGCAACAAATGCGCCTCGAATGGTGCCATGTGGGCGTTTTCCGACGCGCCCAGCCGTCTCGGCACTCGCCGGCGGCGAGCCGCCGGCCAGTTTGACCCGTCTGACCAGGGGTTTGACTCCCCTGGGTCTTTAACATGTGGAGCCAGCCCCCTGCTAATTACCTACATTAGGTTTAATTAAAGTAGGATTAGCCCCTGGCTCACTGACGTGTGGGCCCAGGCCCCTGGTTAATTAGTGTTAATTAACTTAGTTAATTAGCTGAGTCGCTAACTGGTGGGCCCAGGCCCCACTGACAGTTTAGATTAGTGTTAACTAAATTACGTTAGTTTAGTTAGACACTGACGTGTGGGACCGCACAGACAGGTGTGACCTGGAGCAGTTGTTTGACCTGCTGACATCACTCAGACGTAATGTTGATGCAATAAAACATTTTCTGGATTTAGTTCTTTTTTTTAATAACCAGGAAATTCCAGAAAATGTTATAAACTTCAGAAAATCATAGTAAATAATCTATAACTCCAATGAAAATAATTTATATATGAAAAATGATCAGAAAAATTCAAGGAATCTGTTTACAGCATTATCATGCAAGTTTGAGCAACTTATGCCTGCTGATCAGGTCAAATCAATTAAATGGCATTTAAATAATCACATATGGAGTTTGAATTTGAACCTTTGGTTCAAACCAACTTCATTTAATATGGTTGCTAGTTGCATTAGCTCAATCAACAACATATTGCCATGTCATGATCATGCATCATATTGTCGCATTGCATTGATTGTGTTCTCTCTTGTTTGCCGATGGTTGTCCCCTCTTAGTAGACGTTGTTCCGACGATGTGATAGATGACTCTGATGAAGACACAATGCTATCTTCAAAAGTGCCAGGCAAGCAAACCCCATTGAGCATTCCAATACAATCCCACTCTCTCGCTCTTGCTCTCTTTTACTGCATTAGGACAACAACACTTCAACTGTTACCTGCTGCGGTAGTTGAACCCCTTTCCTCTGCCTGACCTGTCATTGCCACAGTAAATAGTTGAAACCCACTAGCATGAGTAGGAGTTGTTTGAGCCATGTTGTGCCTACTCATTCATGATTTCTGGTTATGCCTGCTATTGCTTAATGTTGTATCAGGTCTGATTCATCGGGGATGAATTGGAATGTGGTGTGCATGTCCTACTGTTGAGAGCTAAGTGTGTGAACACGATTTGGTAAAGGTAGCGATGAGAGGCCATCTAGGAGTACATGGTGGGTTGTCTCATTGCAGCTGTCCTCAGGAACTGAGTTCCGTGTTTGTGATCCATGAACAGTTACTACCATACATTGGACCCGAAACCAATGGACCCTCTCGACTTATTAACTGACCTTGTCCTCTGTCCAGGAGTTGCAACTAGTTTCTGCTGTTTGTAGTTTACTGGAGGTCGTGCGCAGCACTAACCCTCAAGGTGGGCTGTGACGTGGCAGGTACGTGGCACGGTGTACCGGTCGCCCGTTTGGTGACTTGGGAACCCTGTACACATCATTTGGGGCCGTGAGCAACACCTCGGCCGGATCTCCCCACGCATGGAACCCAAATAGGCGATAAACCTGGACTAGGGACTTGTGTGGTTAGTCAGGTCGTGGCCGACACCCTCGCTGGGCTTCCGCTTGAAGGTTGCCGAGTACATGTCGTGTAAACGGTGACAAGTGGTGAGAGCGTATGTGAAGAAGTACACCCCTGCAGGGTTATATATGATCTATTGGAATAGCCATGTCCGCGGTAAAGGACTTCTGGGTTACCTGTACAGTTCATAGACAAGTGAAAGTGGATACTCTAAAACACGCAAGATAAGCATGAGTGCTATGGATTGCCTTCTCGTAGGGAGACGGGAGTTGATCCATAGTGGTGTATTGGTTGGCGAATATGTGGACTCGTGTGCGCCACCTCAAAAGAGTTACTTGCAGTCGTAGTTTAGGATAGCCACCGAGTCAAAGCTGGCTTGCTGCAGTCAAACTACACCACCCCTTTGTTGATACTGTTCCATATGTAGCTAGTTCTGATGTAAGTCTTGCTGAGTACCTTTGTACTCACGTTTGCTTAATTTACGTTTTGCAGAGAGACTTCAGTCTCACTAGTGGTTCCGCGTGGACTTTGACGTTTAGCTTGTTACCACAGCTACGATCTTGTATCCTTGGGAGGGTCTTGTAGATAGCACTGTTCAAGAAATCTTCCGATTCAGCGATTTATCATCCGATTTATCGCTACTCTTGGGGTGACCGATAAGATTATGCCTTATCTTCATCATTTATCATTTGGGCCGATTTATCGCTATGACAAGCGATTTATCGGGAAACTACCGATAAATCGGGCCTACTCGTAGCACTATGTTTGCAAGAACTATGCTTATTTGTGTTTTATGGACCTTGTTACGCAATATGTAATGTTTTTCTATTTTGTTTGTAATTATATCAGGATTCAAAGGCTAGGATTCAAGGTAAGACTTCTGTCTAATATTGTTTTGGTGTTGAATATAGCATATTTTAGTGTTGAGAACCTGGGATTTGAAAAAAATGGTCGATTAATAGTCGACCGATAAAATCGATTAATCGGCCGAGTTCCGATTAATCTCTATTCCCCAGGTGACCGAGATGATAACGATAAGCGATATCCTCAACATTGGTAGATAGTCAGGCTTCTCAGCCTTTTTCATTTGTAGTTGTATGTACTCAGACATGTTATGCTTCCGTTGCCTGTATGCTCTTTATGTTGGGTCATGTGACCTCTGTTTTTAATAAATGTTATGATGGCTCTTCTGGGCCTTTATCTTTATGAGTTGTTGTGTTATGTGGTGATGCCATGTTATACAACACATACTTGCATGTTATGCGTACGTGTAATGTGTATTGCTATGTGTGGGATCCGACACCTAGTTGTTTACCCTTGGTAGCCTACCTTACAGGGAAATGCCTCCTAGTGCTTCCACTGAGCCTTGGTAGCTTGCTACTGCTCCGGAACACTTAGGCTGGCCGGCATGTGTCCTTCTTCGTTCATGTGTCTGTCCCTTAGGGGAAATGTCACGCGTTGTTCCCTTAAGTCCTTGTAGCTTACTACGACTTAGGTTCATACGTTGATGACCGACACGTTCGTTGCTGGGTCATGTATGCCTATCTCTGTAATTTAGCGCCACTTTTGGTTTATAACTAGTCATGTCGGCCCGGGTTCTCTGTCATATGGATGCTAGCGACACTATCATATACATGTGCCAAAATGCGCAAACAGTCCTAGGCCAGGTAAGGTGGCACCCGTGGGGATACCGTGCATGAGGCTGCAATGGGATATGATGTGTTACAGGCTAGACCTGTGTGACTTAGGATCGGGGTCCTGACAGTACAACAATAGAAGCAAGACCAATAATTTCATCCTTACTAGGAAATTCTTTATCATGGGGTTGTCTACGAAATTTAGCAAAGTTAAAATCATGAGACATATCCCCTAATCCAGCAGTAACAATATCATTTTCGCAGTCTATCTTAGCATTAACGATGTTCAAGAAGGGTCTACCAAATATAAGTGGGGCAAAAATCATCTTGTGGGGAACCAAGAACAAGAAAATTAGCAGAGTATTTAACTTTCCCACACAAGACTTCAACATCTCTAACAATCCCCATTGGTGAAATAGTGTCTCTATTGGCAAGCTTAATAGTAACATCAATACCTTCTAGCTCAGTAGGTACAATATCGTGCATAATTTCTTCGTATAAGGAAATGGGTGTTACACTCGCACTAGCACCTACATCACATAAACCATGATAGCAATGATCACCTATTTTAACAGAAATAATAGGCTTATCTACAACATGTCTATGTTTATTCCTGGTATCGGATTTGGCGATTCTAGCAGCTTCCTCATGGAGGTAAATAACATGCCCATCTATATTATCGACCAAGAGATCCTTAACCATATCAACACTAGGTTCAAATTTAATTTGCTCAGAGGGTGTAGGTGTTCTAGTATTACTCTTACGAACCACAGTTGAAGCTTTAGCATGATCCTTTATTCTAACAGGGAAGGGTGGTTTCTCAATATAAGCAGTAGGAACAATAGGATCAACATTATAAGTGATAGTCTTTTCTTCAACTTTAACAAGTTCAACTACTTTTAATTCAATGGGAGGATGGTATTTAAACCACTTCTCCTTAGGGAGATCAACATGAGTAGCAAATGATTCACAGAAAGAAGCTACTATATCAGAGTCAAGTCCATATTTAGTGCTAAATTCACGGAAAACATTGGTATCCATAAAAGATTTAACACAATCAAACTTAGGTGTTATACCTGACTCCTTACCTTCATCGAGATCTCAATCTTCAGAGTTACGTTTAATTCTTTCCAATAAATCCCATTTGAATTCAATAGTCTTCATCATAAAAGAACCAGTACAAGAAGTATGGAGCATGGAGCGATTATTGAGAGAAAGTCGAGCATAAAAATTTTGAATGATCATTTATCTTGAGAGCTCATGATTGGGGCATGAATATAACATTGAATTAAGCCTCCCCAAGCTTGAGCGATACTTTCTCCTTCGCGAGGCCAAAAATTATATTTATAATTACGATCACGATGAACATGATGCATAGGGTAGAACTTCTGATGAAATTCCAACTTCAATCGATTGTAGTTCCACGATCCAATATCATCGCATAGACTAAACCATGTCAATGCCTCTCCCTTCAAAGATAAAGGGAAGACCTTCTTCTTGATCACATCCTCTGGCATACCTGGAAGCATAAACAATTCACAAACTTCATCCACATAGATTAGGTGCAAATCAGGATGAAGTGTTCCATCTCCTGTAAAGGGATTAGCTAGCAGTTTCTCTATCATACCCGAAGGAATTTCAAAGCAAACATTTTCAGTAGGTTCAGTAGCTTAAGGAGCAACTCTTTGCTCTACTGGTTGGGGTGAAGGTACCCCGAACAAGCCCCTCAAAGGATTAAGTTCCACAGTGACAACTGACTGTAAATTTCGGCACACTATATAAATTTTTCCTTACCAAATTCCACTTACCAAACGCGCTTCACTCCCTGGCAACGGCGCCAGAAAAGAGTGTTGATGACCCAAAAGTGTAGGGGGTCTATTGTAGTCCTTTCGATAAGTAAGAGTGTCGAACCCAACGAGGAGCAGAAGGAAATGATAGGCAGTTTTCAGTAAGGTATTTTCTGCAAGCACTGAAATTATCGGTAACAAATAGTTTTGTCATAAGATAATTTGTAACAAGTAAATAATAGTAAAAGTAAATAAGGTGCAGAAAGATGGCCCAATCATTTTTGTAGCAAAGGACAAGCCTGGACAAACTCTTATATGAAGGAAAGCGCCCCCGAGGACACATGGGAATTATCGTCAAGCTAGTTTTCATCACGTTCATATAATTCGCGTTCGTTACTTTGATAACTTGGTATGTGGGTGGACCGGTGCTTGGGTGTTGCCCTTAGTTGTACAAGCATCCCACTTATGATTAACCTCTACTGCAAGCATCCGCAACTACAAAAGAAGTATTAAGGTGAACCTAACCATAGCATGAAACATATGGATCCAAATCAGCCCCTTACGAAGCAACGCATAAACTAGGGTTTAAGCTTCTGTCACTCTAGCAGCCCATCATCTACTTATTACTTCCCAATGCCTTCCTCTAGGCCCAAAAAATGGTGAAGTGTCATGTAGTCGATGTTCACATGACACCACTAGAGGAAATACAACATACATCTGATCAAAATATCGAACGAATACCAAATTCACATTACTACTTATAGCAAGACTTCTCCCATGTCCTCAGGAACAAACTTAACTACTCACAAAGCATATTCATGTTCAAAATCAGAGGGGTATCAATATGCATAATGGATCTGAACGAATGATCTTCCACCAAGTAAACCAACTAGCATCAACTGCAAGGAGTAATCAACACTACTAGCAACCCACATGTACCAATCTCAGGTTTTGATACAAAGATTGGATACAAGAGATGAACTAGGGTTTGAGAGGAGATGGGGTTGGTGAAGATGTTGATGAAGATAACCCTCCCCAAGATGGGAGAGTTGTTGGTGATGACGGCGGTGATGATTTCCCCATCCCGGAGGGAAGTATCCCCGGTAGAACAGCTCTGCCAGAGCCCTAGATTGGTTCTGCCAAGGTTCCGCTCGAGACGGCGGCGCTTTGTCCCGAAAACCTCCTTGTGATTTTTTCCAGGTCAAAACACCTCATATAGCATAAGATGGGCATCACGGGGTCACCAGGTGGCCCATGAGGCAGGGGGCGCGCCCCCCACCCTCGTGGACAATGGGTGGCCCCCCTCTCATACCTCTTTCGCAAGATATTTTTTTATATTTCCTGAAACGGAGTTTCGTGGAGTTTCAGGGCTTTTTGAGTTGTGCAGAATAGGTCTCCAATGTTTGCTCCTTTTCCAGCCCGAAATTCCAGCTGTCGGCATTCTCCCTCTTCATGTAAACCTTGTAAAATAAGAGAGAAAAGGCATAAGTATTGTGACATAATGTGTAATAACAACCAATAGTGCAATAAATATCAACATAAAAAAATGATGCAAAATGGACGTATCAACGCGACCCGTCCGGAAGCGCGAAACACACCCAATTCGGCGGGTGCTTTTGTAGACCTGAAACCCCAGACACCCGGGAGGGACCACGTCAGGGCACGCGGCGACTATAGGCCGCCCTAGGTCGACCTGGTCACTCGTAGAACCTCGAGGTTCGCCACCCTGCAACAAGAAGAAGGAACGAAGAACGAGGAAGAAGAAGAACACTGGAGAGAGATACAAGTAAAGGTAAAAGTAGTAGATGATTGTTGGATTGTGTGTTATTCAATCGGCCATCACCCGGTTGAGGCCGAAAGAGTTGCTCATCTTCTTAACTACTCCCTAGGCTCTTTTCCTTTTAAATATCTCAGTCTTCCGATCTCTCCCCACAAGTTGCTTGCTAAAGATTTTTCTCCGGCTGTTACCAAGGTGGGCAACCGGGTCTTGCCGTGGAGAGGTCGTTACAACACCCAAGCGGGCAAGGTCGCCCTTACCAATGCATGTCTGTCCTCTCTCCCCATGTTCCTGATGGGTTTCTACCTCCTTTCGTGAGGGACTCACGCTGGTTTTGATAAGCATCGGGTTGCCTTTTACTGGAATTCAGCGGATAATAAGCGCAAATACAGGATGGTCAAATGGAAATACATTTGCAGACCCAAAAACCTAGGTGGGTTGGGTATTGTCAACACGACTGTCATGAATAAGTGCCTAACTTTAAAGTGGTGGTGGAAAATCATGTCTTCTGCGGAGTCCCCACTTTGGCTCAGCATTCTCCAGGCTAAGTACTTCCCTTCGTCGAGTCCCATGTTTGCTTCGTCCTCGGGTGGTTCCCAGTTTTGGCACCAACTCGTTAAAGTTCGGCCGATTTTTCAATCCTTGGTTAAATTTATAGTTAGGAATGGCAAATCTACTCGGTTTTGGTTAGACTGGTGGACCAGGGAAGCCACCCTTGCGGTGAATTTCCCTACCTTATTTTCTTACTGTTCTAATCCGGAGATCTCTATCTTTGAGCTCTCACTAAATAACTGGGATCTAGGCCTTCGTAGAACGCTTTCTCCTGAAGAGTTGGAAGATTGGCATCGCCTTACTTCTTGCTTCCCTTTGCTCTTAGAGGAAGCGGACTCGGTGGTCTCGCCTCTTTCTTCTTCACGTCATTTTTAAGTTAAGTATGTTTACGCTAAACTCATTTCTGGCTCCCCCACGTCCAAGTTCAAATGCTTCTGGAGTGCCCGAATCCCCCCTAAGATCAAAATTTTCATGTAGCAAACTTTCGTGGGAAGCTTCCCACGGCGGATCAAATAAAGAAGAGGAACGGCCCGGGCTCAGATAGATGCATCTTATGTGGGGACATTTAAAACACTGATCATATCTTCTTTCAGTGCTCTTTGGCTAAGTTTGTGTGGTGTTGTATTCGATATTGACTGCAAGTGAATTGGATTCCCTCGTCTTTTGTGGACTTGCGGAGATTGGCCAACGGCTTATCTGGGACTTCTAAAAGGACCTTCTGGGTTGGGTTTGCAGCGATATGTTGGCCGATGTGGACCACTAGAAACAAGTTTACCATTGAACATATCTTCCTGGCTAATCCTGTTGGTTGCTTATTTAAAACTGGTGTATTCCTGCAGCAGTGGAGATCATTTATTAAGGATGTGGACCACGAGGCCTTCAACGCTATGGTGTCCAAGATTCGGACCACAGCTTCCTCCTTAGCGCGCTGGCATCGGGAGGCGTCTTAATCCCTGTTTCTTTCTATCACTTATTGTTAGGGCTGGTCTGCGTGCCATGACTGGCTGGGTTGCCATGTATGCGAACTTATTCTATCTGCGGTTTGCTCTGTGTTCGGTAGGTGTTGGCTGTGCTACTCTGCCTGGTGGCTTTATTGATAAAATCGGGCGTATGCCTTTTATCTAAAAATATAAGAGGCGGATGGACTTCACGTACAAGAAAAGGACTTGTCTTAGCTTCTAAATCACCAAAATCTAATCAAATTCATACTTCTCATGACCTCCAGCCTGGATGTCCGGCTCAAGGCCCGGATAATCCGGCCAAACCCAGTTTTATGACAGCAGATCATTAATCAGGCTATAACTTTTGCATTAAAATCAGACAAAGATGAATTTTATATCAAAATCAACCGTTTCAATGAGACGCACAACTTTGCCGTTGAACACTTTTCCATTGGAGGTCATCTTGAGGGTGTTTCGGGCTATTTTCTAACATCTGCAACAGGAAAAAGTTGTCCCGACGCCGGATCCTTGCCCGGATGGTCTTTACCCGGATCATACGGGTCCACACCCAGATCATCCAACTTCAATTTTTAGCTTCTGTTGTTTGGGTCATTTGTTCAGCCTCCGGGCGGAGGATCTGGACCCCAGTCTGAATGATCCGGCCATGTAGTGCTGCAGTCCGTAGTTTTGCATGTAACTTTTGCATATGATCTTGGATTAAGACGATTTCTATATCAAAATTGTCTGATTCGACAAGATGAACAAATTTCATGTTGAAACATTTTCCATTAGAGGCCATCTTAATTACATTTCATACCATTTTCTAATCTGATGTCAACACGGGTATCTCCGAAATTGTCATATCTTTCGCATCTGAGCTCCGTTTTGGACCATCTTCATATCTTTTTTGATTACCTTGAAGAGAGCCATCAAATGGTGACATGGACTCATAATTTTAACCTCATATCATTATAGCCTCAAGTTACTCTTTGCGATCATGCCGTTTTCGAGCGTCCACAAGTAGTACTACGTATATATAAATAAAGTAGTAGTACCCCTATATATCAACTCACACTGTGCAATGTTTGACACCTGCGTGCTCACCCTGGTCACACGTCGCTTGCTGCATCCTCATCAGCTACCATCTTTAAACTAGCGCCTCCCAATTAGGCCTGAGGAGCCGGAAAGGCCTGGCACGGCATTGTGAACTGTGCAATATGGCTTTGGATGTACAGTACTAGTACTACATTGTAGCTTGTGGCATTGCACGCATGGCCTTCACTCCATCATCGGCTCTAAAATCTATTAAAAAAACTTCCTCTTGACGCGATTTTGTGTGTGTGTTTTGAAGCGGACGCAAAAACTTTGCCTCATCTCATTAATAAAGATGGGACAACCAACAAAAAAAATTCGACGAGATCCATTACACCTCCACAAATGGAAGCGAAAAGCCTAGTCTCATTGTATCAAAGAACTCAAATGTCCTGCCCCCACAATGTGCTAGCCTACCTTTGAGTCACTGACACATGGGCCCCAGAGAGCATTGGGCCCACCTATCAATGACTCAAAGGCGGGATATGGAAGGGATTGCTAAGTCAAAGGATCCACGTCCGTTGAGTAGGCCAGCTATGCGCTTGAATAGAGCACGAAGAGTACGCAGGTGTACTTTCCCTGCATTGATAGTACAACGATGGTTCAAGAGAATAGTAGTACCCTCCACTTGCAACTATAGATCCTTGGCATTGAGATTCAAGAGGTCAAAACTGGTGCACTATAGAAGTATACAGTACATAAAGTACTAATGCTACAGTACTATGTACTAGTACTAAACAATAACCGCACCATTGCGCTACCACTATGCATGCCCGCATAACTTGCTTAATGAAGGGACGAGGCCCTGCTGTTATGCTCTTATCTCCTCCTCGCCAGTTCCCCTCCCCACGAAGAGACGAAGGCAGTTCATCGCTGCTGCCATGGATACGCCAGGCGGTTCTCCTCCTCGTCGGGGTTGGGTGACCTTGGATGACGATCCTCTGGGAGAAATCGCACGCTGCTCCGACGTTCTCGCCGCCGCAAGACTCGGTGCTTCCTGCAGTAACTTTTTTAAGACGGTGCGTAAATAGTCTTGGGAAAAGGCCATGCTTGTTGGTATTCCATGCGTTGTCGGGCAAAGGGTTATTCTACAGAACAATCAATCGAAGAGTCCACAACAACGTGGCTATGGTTGCACATTGAAGCCGCTAGAGTTGCCGACTTGAGAGGTAGTCGGATTTTGTCCGGTAAGCAGGTCAGTCTTGGATTTTGATCATGTAGTGTATATTCTAAATATACTATGTACTTAGTTATTCCATCCCGTAATTTCTCGGCTTCCCACCGTCTTATATATAGGTTTGGGTTGGTGCCAACAGAGATTGGCTTGCATACCTTAGGCCGGATACCACCATCATTTTGCACAACATCCAGAGCAATGTGGCTGTTCCTGTAGACCCCTTCTCCACCATTGGGACCAGCCTTCCAGACTGGCTAGGCTTGAATATGTATGATGATGCCTACATGAGATTGAAGAAGATAGAAATTGATGACGCGCCGACAAAGCGACGCAACTATGACGATTACTATCTCATTGCGGTGTTCGACATAAGGATTGCCATCAATACAGAAGGCAGTAACGGCAGAGGCTGGCACATGTTGGTCGCGGCAGATTTGTACCCCTACATGTTCGAAGACGTTGTGTGCCATGTAGGCCGCATCTTCGCGGTGACAAGCTAGGGGACTTCATCTAGTTGCCATCCTACGATAGAGGAGATTAGAAACGGAACGCACAAACCATCATTTGTATCCCTAACGGTACTCCATTATTTTGCAGGACCAGTCATCCCCCGGTCAAAATAAGATCGCCGATCCTGGATGTGCATTTGCATCTGCGATTTAGTCTAACTTAGAACCTTGTAGCTTGGCTTTGATAGATTGGGATCAACTATCTTAGCTGTCGTTACCCATGGTACCACTGATGTGCAACAGGGTCACACGATTTACCACGATCGGACCATCACCGTCTACCCAAGTATTCCATTTTCTCATTGCTTTGTGTTAAAGTAGTAGTACTTGTTAGTTCTTTTCTTTTCTGGACTAGGACATGTTTACTAGTACTAGTAGTACCATAGTTTAGCATTAGATTTTTGACCCTCTCGCCTTCTCTTTCATTGTACTCCCTTTGTCTTGGTTTAGTGGGTGTGCGCGTAGTTGTAGGTCATCCATTTGACTAAGTAAATATGAGTTATATGTCACCAAAAGTATATCATTGGATTCTTAAACGGGCGTAGTTTCTAAACACATATTTTTCATCACATATAATACATATATAGCTAGTTAAATTCTCAACCGAGAACGGCGTGCATGCCCTGTAAATTGAGACGGAGGGAGTAGTACTACTAGTACTTTTTTTACCTTGGAGGACGCGTATAGCCAACTAGGCCCTTGAAGACTTGAACCCACTAGCTCCCACCATTTTTGTTTTTCCATGTCTTACTATCTCATGCATGTAGCCAAGAGTGGCTATATATAATAAGCCAATTATTTTACTTCCTCTATACTAGAGTAGTACTGCTTGCTGCACAATATTACAGACCGACATATTTGAGCACAACATTATCATGCTGCATGGACCTTGACCATGTACATCACCATGTGTCCAGATCTGAGATGTCGCATTTACCAGATGAACGGCGCCGAGTTTGACCCCCGTGATGCTATGTGGGTGCGGAGGAACACTCCTGGAGAGTACTCGCTTTTCATTGGGGACATCTACCCCATTGTGAAGCTAATGCCACCTTCCGTGCATGACACAGAAGGCCGGCCATTCATGAAGCATGGTTGTGTCTTTAGTGTGCACCGACGGATGAACAACATGCTGGGACACGCTATCCCTGATTTATGCCGTTTCAGCTTGGATGAGTCTTCATCGTGTGGAACCGGACTAGAAAGCTGCGACAATGATTCCCGTTGCCCACCGCTATTGATCCTCCCATCTATGAAGAACACATGGGACTGGAACCTAGAGGAGGACATAGACCCCATGTATAATGTGTAAGTGGAGTATGGTAAATTGTGAATATATGTAGACTAGTCATGCACAAATTTATCACATGACGTGGAGATGAACTTGTGTGGCATGCTGGCATTTGTCCTTTAGAATTTATTACTAGTAAATGTGTTATGTGTACGTGCAACTTGTGTGGCTATTGCATGGGCTCTAACCGACTCTGTGAGAAAAAAAACGGTGGCACATCTCTGGCTATAGGTGACGTGGCGGCATCATACAGTAGCGATTGTTCGCTATAGTTGTAGTACTAGGATGACGATTTCTATATAAACCTTGCGCTTGGCTCTTCGCCTCCTCGGGGGGTTCAACAGTTCGTACTCCTATGAACTTGTACTTGCACTTGGCTCTTCGCCTCTTCGAAAGGTCCAACAATGATGATACAACAGTATAATATGCTTCTGGCAATCTGACACCGAGTGAACTGCACGTGCATCGCGAGGGAGAGTGCGAGGGTGAGGGAGAGGGCGTTGTAGTCAAAACCATATCCTCGTCCTGCAAGCCACCACACGCGTGGGCGAGGGAGAGGGCGTAGGCGTACGTAGTAAGCAATCTTCTCCTCCTGTGAGCCACTGCACGTGGGAGAGGGAGATGGCGTAGTAAGTAAGCTTCTCCTTGTTCTGCGAGTTGATGGGACACATTAAAGTAGTAGTCCATATGAGCATGGTTAATAATATAGCCAGTAGCTGGATATATAAACATGACATGTCATCAAGAGTTAGTATCATTAGTTACTCATACAATAGAGTTGGCTATAAGGGTAGAGATTTTTAAAAATTTCTCTCTAAGCTCGTGTAGAGGCTGGCTCTTACATGTTATCCCATTCCATCACTTTTTCCTTGTCTCTCTTCTCCATGTAGGCAAAAGTGTCATATAAGCAGGCTTATAGCCCGCTATTGTACTTTCTCTACTGCGTCCTTTCCGGTTAATATGGCTTCATTTGAAACGAGATAGATACACTGGCAGTCAATGTATGTAACAATACAGTCACTGGACTTCATACATCGCTCATTACGGTCACTATATAGTTTTGCGGTGATTATACGGTCACTAGCTCACCGTAGAGCACCGTATTGCACCCTGCTGACCAGCCACATAGGCGATGTGGCACTTTGTTGACTGGTTAAAGTGACACCTGGTTCCTCGCTCCCACCGGTCAGTTGGTAGAGCAAAGAAATTAGTTAAACAAAACTTTACGCAGGCATGACAGGAGTCCAATCCTTGCGTGCGAACCTGTGTATGTTAGTGCATGCACGTGTACTCCCTCGGTCCGTGAAAAACTATACATCTAGCACTAGGATTTTTTTCCAACAAAGAGTGTGCATCTACACTTCCAATGCACTAGACTTTAGTCTAATCGGTAATGATTGACTAATGCAGCAACTTTGGTAGCTCACGCATACCATATCCATCCGCGCACTGCTCGGCCACACACACAATTTTCTTCGCTCGCCTTTCCGAATCCACTTCCCCACTCGCTCGCAGGCACCGAAAACCCTAATCACTCAATGCCCTAGAAAACATATGGCACAACCGACTGACACGCAGAGCCGCGATTGGAATTCCCTCCCCGATATTCTCTTGGAGTAGATCTGTAATCGTATGGACCTTCTCAGCACCGTGCATCTGGCCGCATGGTCAGTGTCTATGTACCGCGTAATCGTCTGCAACCGGCCGGCCCTTTTCAAGACACCCTGCTTGTTGATGCCCGATCCGCACAGGTGGCCTAGTCATCAACTTCACAATCCTACGGAGGTTGCCATTGTTGGGAAACGTTGCATGGACAACAACAAAATTCTACGCACATGCAAGATCTATCCATGGAGATGCGTATCTATAGGGAGGGGGAGATCATTTTCATACCCTTGAAGATCGCTAAGCGAAAGCATTTATCAACGCGGTTGATGTAGTCGAACACCTTCACGATCCGTCCTGATCAAGTACCGAACATACGGCCCCTCCGCGTTCAGCACACGTTCAGCTCGATGACGTCCTCGCCTTCTTGATCCAGCAAGACAGGCGAAGTAGTAGATGAGTTCCGGTAGCACGACGCCGTGTTGACAGTTGGTGGTGAAGAACAATCTCCACAGGGCTTGGCCAAGCACTACATAAACTAGACGGAGGATAAACTAGATGTTTTCCGAGTGCTAGCCCCGCCCCTCTATTTATATGTTGAGCCCTGGGGTCATAACTTGGAGAAAGAGCCTCCTCAAAGTCGGTTTTGCCCGCAAGGAAGAGTCCTTCTCAGACTTCCAGAACCAGACACCACAAATCCTTGGCGTATGGCATAGACGCCATGGGCCTCAGCATCTGGCCCAGGGCCAGACGCCAGGGTCTCCGGCGTTTGGCCCCCTGGCCTCCGCAAAACTCCTTTTGCACTGACTTAATGCCCCGTGGGCCCGACCCATTGGCCTAACCATATCATCCTATATATCGATCTTTACCTCCGGACCATTTCGGAGCTCCTTGTCATGTCCGTGATCTTATCCGGGACTCTGAACAACATTCGGTCACCATCATACATAACTCATATAATATTATATCATCAATGAACGTTAAGCGTGCGGACCCTACGGGTTCGAGAACTATGTAGACATGACCGAGACACTTCTTCGTCCAATAACCAATAGCGCGGAACCTGGATGCTCATATTGGCTCCTACGTATTCAACGAAAATCTTTATCGGCCGAACCGTTATGACAACATACAAAATTCCTTTTGTCCGTCGGTATGTTACTTGCCCGAGATTCGATCATCGGTATCTCTATACCTAGTTCAATTTCATTACCGACAAGTCTCTTTACTCGTTCCATAATCATCATGCCATGACTAACGCATTAGTCATTTGCTTGCAAGGCTTATTATGATGTGTATTACCGAGAGGGCCCAGAAATACCTCTCCGATACTCGGAGTGACAAATCCTAATCTCGATTCATGCCAACCCAACAAAACACATTCGGAGATACTTGTAGAGCATATTTATAATCACCCAGTTACGTTTTGACGTTTGATAGCACACAAGGCATTCCTCTGGTATCCGGGAGTTGCATGATCTCATAGTCAAAGGAATATGTATTTGACATACATGAAAGCAGTAACAATAAACTATACGATCAAATGCTACGCTAACGGATGGGTCTTGTCCATCACATCATTTTCATAATGATGTGATCCCGTTATCAAATGACAACTCATGTCCATGGTTAGTAAACCTTAACTGTCTTTGATTAACGAGCTAGTCTAGTAGAGGCTTACTAGGGACATGGTATTTGTTTATGTATTCACACGTGTATTTAGGTTTCCGGTCAATAAAATTCTAGCATGAATAATAAACCTTTATCGTGATTAAGGAAATATAATAATAACCATCTTATTATTGCCTCTAGGGCATATTTCCATCAGTCTCCCACTTGCACTAGAGTCAATAATCTAGTTCACATCGCCATGTGAATAACAACCAAAGAGTTTACTAGAGTCAATAATCTAGTTCACAACGCCATGTGATTAACACCCATAGTTTGCATTGCCATGTGAGTAACACCCAAAGAGGTTACTAGAGTCAATAATCTAGTTCACATCGTTATCTGATTAACACTCTAAGGTATGATCGTGTTTTGCTTGTGAGAGAGTTTTAGCCAATGGGTCTGCAACATTCACATCCGTGTGTATTTTGAAAATTTCTATGTCTACAATGCTCTGCATAGAGCTACTCTAGCTAATTGCTCCTAGTTAAATATGTATCCAGATTCATACTCATAGTCATCTGGATTAGTGTCAAAGCTTGCATTGGCGTAACCCTTTATGACTAACTCTTTATCACCTCCATAACCGAGAAACATTTCCTTATTCCTTTCAGGATAATTTTGACCGTTGTCCAGTGATCCACTCCTAGATCACTCTTGCACCCCCTTGCCATACATGTGGCAAGGCACACATTTGGTCTGGTACACAACATGGCATGCTTTATACAACCTATGGATGAGGCATAGGGAATGACATTCATTCTCTCTCTATTTTTCTGCCATGGTCGGGTTTTGAATCTTACTCAACTTCATACCTTACAACTCAGGCAAGAATTCCTTCTTTGACTGATCCATTTTGAACTCCTTCAAAATCTTATCAAGGTATGTAATTATCGAAAGTCTTATCAAGCATCTTGATCTATCTCTATAGATCTTGATGCCCAAATGTAAGCAGCTTCACTGAGGTCTTTCTTTGAAAAACTCCTTTCAAACACTCCTTTATGCTTTCTAGAAAATTCTACATCATTTCCGATGAGTAATATGTCATTCACATATACTTATCAGAAAAGATGTAGTGATCCCACTGACTTTCATGCAAATACAAGCTTCACCGCAAGTCTGTATAAAACTATATGCTTTGATCAACTCATCAAAGCGTATATTCCAACTCCAAGATGATTGCACCAGTCCATAGATGGATCACTGGAGCTTGCACACTTTGTGAGCACCTTTATGATTGACAAAACCTTCTGGTTGCATCATATACAACTCTTATGTAAGAAATTCATTAAGGAATGCAATTTTGATATCCATTTGCCAGATGTCATAAAATGCGGCAATTGCTAACATGATTCAGACAAACTTAAGCATCGCTACAGGTGAGAAAGTCTCATCGTAGTCAACTCCTTGAACTTGTCGAAAACCTTTCGCAAAAAGTCGAGCTTTATAGATAGTGATATTACCATGAGTGTCTGTCTTCCTCTTGAAGATCCATTTATTCTCAATGGTTTACCGATCATCGGGCAAGTCCACCAAAGTCCACACTTTGTTCTCATACATGGATCCTATCTCAGATTTCATGGCCACAAGCCATTTATCGGAATCTGGGCTCATCATAGCTTCTTCATAGTTCGAAGGTTCGCCGTTGTCTAACAACATGACTTCTAGGACAGGGTTACTGTACCACTCTGGTGCGGTACGTGTTATGGTTGACCTTCGAGGTTCGGTAGTAACTTGATCTGAAGTTTCATGATCATTATCATTATCTTCTTCTCTAGTTGGTGTAGGCATCATGGGAACGATTTTCTCTGAAGATCTACTTTCCAATTCGAGCGAAGGTACAATTACCTCATCAAGTTCTACTTTCCTCCAACTCACTTCTTTAGAGAGAAACTCCTTCTCTAGAAACGATCCATTCTTAGCAACAAATATCTTGCCTTCGGATCTGTAGTAGAAGGTGTACCCAACAGTTTCTTTTGGGTATCCTATGAAGACGTACTTCTCCGATTTGGGTTCGAGCTTATCAGGCTGAAGCTTTTTCACATAAGCATCGCAACCCCAAACTTTAAGAAATGATAGCTTTTGTTTCTTTCCAAAACCATTGTTCATAAGGTGTCGTCTCAACGGATTTAGAGGGTGCCCGATTTAACGTGAATGCAGTTGTCTCCAATGTATAGCCCCAAAATGATAAAGGCAAATAAGTAAGAGACATCATAGAATGCACACTATCCAATGAGTACGGTTACGATGTTTAGGCACACCATTACGATGATGTGTTCCAGGTGGCGTGAGATGTGAAACTATTCCACATTGTTTGGAATGAAGACCAAACTCCTAACTCAAATATTCGCCTCTGCGATTAGATCGTATAAACTTTATTTTCTTGTTACGATGATTCTCTACTTCACTCTGAAATTCTTTGAACTTTTCAAATGTTTCAGACTTGTGTTTCATCAAGTAGATATACCCATATCTACTCAAATCATCTGTGAAGGTGACAAAATAACGATACCCGCTGCGTGCTTCAACACTCATCGGACCGCATACATCAGTATGCATTATTTCCAATAAGTCATTTAGCTCGCTCCATTGTTCTGGAGAACGGAGTTTTAGTCATCTTGCCCATGAGGCATGGTTTGCAAGTATCAAATGATTCATAATCAACTGATTCCAAAAGTCCATAAGCATGGAATTTCTTCATGCGCTTTACACCAATATGACCTAAACGGCAGCGCCACGAGTATGTTGCACTATCATTATCAAGTTTGTATCTTTTGGCATCAATTTTATGAATATGTGTATTACCACGATTGAGATTCAATAAACCACTTACATTGGGTGTATGACCATAGAAGGTTTTATTCATGTAAACAGAATAACAATTATTCTCTGACTTAAATGAATAACCATATTGCAATAAACATGATACAATCTTGTTTATGCTCAACGCAAACACAAAATAACATTTATTTAGGTTCAAAATGAATCTCGAAAGTATAGGGTGCGTGTGATGATGATCATATCAATCTTGGAACCACTTCCAACACACATCGTCACCTCACCCTTAACTAGTTTTCGTTTATTCTGCAACTCATGCTTCGAGTTACTAATCTTAGCAACTGAATTAGTATTAAACACCCAGGGGATACTATGAATACTAGTAAGGTAAACATCAATAACATGTATATCAAATATACCTTTTGTTCACTTTGCCATCCTTCTAACCCGCCAAGTATTTTTGGGGCAGTTCCACTTCTAGTGACCATTCCCTTTGCAGTAGAAGCACTCAGTTTCAGGTTTAGGTCCAGCTTTGGGCTTCTTCATGGGAGTGACAACTTGATTGCCATTCTTCTTGAAGTTCCCTTTTACTTCACTTGCCCTTTTTAAAAAAAACTAGTGGTCTTGTTTACCATCAACACTTGATACTCTTTCTTGATTTCCACCTTCGCCGATTTCAGCATAGCGAAGAGCTTGCGAATCGTTTTCGTCATCCCTTGCATATTAAAGTTCATCACGAAGTTCTAGTAGCTTGGTGATAGTGACTAAAGAACTCTGTCAATCACTATCTTATCTGGAAGATTAACTCCCACTTGATTCAAGTGATTGTAGTACCCAGACATTCTGAGTGCATGCTCACTAGCTGAGCTATTCTCCTCCATCTTATAGACAAAGTATTTTCCAGAGGTCTCATACCTCTCGACATGGGCATGAGTCTGAAATGCCAATTTCAGCTCTTGGAAAATCTCATATGCTTCGTGTCGTTCAAAACATTTTTGAAGTCTCGGTTCTAAGCTGTAAAGCATGGTACACTAAACTATTAAGTAGTCATCATCATTGTTCAGGAATTCGGTAACTGATAACTGCTCAGTCGACTTGGGAGTAGCGATTAATCGATGTATCGGCCTATTAACTGGATTATTTGTTCGACCATTAATCGACCGATTAAATAGGAACCTATGAACGTAGTATAGCTTTTTATGTATTATACCATACTCTCATGCTGTCAGCTATGTAATATACCAAAATATGCTACTATTTGGTCAAAACCTAGCTTTTGAGGAGCGGGAGGGCGATGGTAGACATTATGGGTCAAAATTTTGGGCTTTGTTTGCCCACAAGTTAGTGGGACATCAGCAATTAGTTGGCCTGACAACTGATTAATCAGTGTGATAGGCAAATTAATCGGCCTAACAACCGATTAATCGGTCTGATAGGCAAGTTAACTGGCGTGACAAGTTAACGCAGTGAATAGGTGTTATTCGAGTCGGCCACCCAATGAGTAGCGATTAACTGGCCCGTTAACTGATTAATCGGACAAATTCTTGAACAATGGTCATCATATTGAGCTTTGCCAAACGTTCATAACATTTGCATCTGCTCCTGCAGTAGATCTGTCACCTAGTGGTGCATCAAGGACATAATACTTCTGTGCAGTAATGAGGATAATCCTCAGATCATGGACCTAGTCCTCATCATTTCTACTAACATCTTTCAACTTAGTTTTCTCTAGGACTGTATAAAAAACGGGGAGCTAAATCGTGAGCTATTGATCTGCTACATATATATGAAAATACTATCAGGACTAAATTCATGATAAATTTAGTTCAAATAATCAAATTACCAATGAACTCCCACTTAAATTAACATCCCTCGGGTTATCTAAGTGAAACATGATCCAAATCAACTAAAACATGTCCGATCATCAAGTGAGATGGAGTAGTTGTCAATGGTGAACATCTCTATGTTGATCATATCTACTATATGACTCATGTTCGACCTTTCGGTCTCTAGTGTTTTGAGGCCACGTTTGTACATGCTAGGCTCATCAAGTTTAACCCAAGTATTATGTGTGTGTAAAACTGTCTTACACCCATTGTATGTGAGCGTAGAGTCTATCTCACCCGATCATCACGTGGTGTCTCGAAACGATGAACTATAGCAACGGTGCATACTCAGGGAGACCACTATTATCTTGAAATTTAGTGAAAGGATCATCTTATAATGCTATTGTCGTACTAAGCAAAATAAGATGCATAAAAGATAAACATCACATGCAATCAAAAATATGTGACATGATATGGCCATCATCATCTCGTGCTTTTGATCTCCATCTCAAAAGCATCGTGATGATCTCCATCGTGATGATCTCCATCGTCACTGGCTTGACACCTTGATCTCCATCATAGCATCATGGTCATCTCGCCAACTATTGCTTCTACGACTATTGCTAACTCATAGTGATAAAGTAAAGCAATTAGATGGCGCTTGCATTACATACAATAAAGATACAACCATAAGGCTCCTGTCGGTTGCCGATAATTTACAAAACATGATCATCTCATACAAATACGTATAACTCATCACGTCTTGACCATACCACATCACAACATGCCCTGGAAAAACAAGTTAGACGTCCTCTACTTTGTTGTTGCAAGCTTTACGTGGCTGTTGTAGGCTTCTAGCAAGAACCGTTCTTACCTACGGCACAAAACCACAATGGTGATTTATCAAGTTTGTTGTTTTAATCTTCAACAAGGACCCGTCGTAGTCAAATTCGATTAACCTAAAGTAGGAGAAACAGACACCCACCAGCCACCTTTATGCAAAACAAATTGCATGTCTGTCGGCGGAACCGGTCTCATGTACGTGGACATGTAAGGTTGGTCTGGGCTGCTTCACCTTACAATGTCGCTGAATCAAAATAAGATGTTGACGGTAAGCATTATGACGATCACCACCCACAACTCTTTGTGTTCTACTCATGCATATCGTCTACACATAGATCTGGCTCATTGTTGGCGTCAAAACCGGCAGATCTCGGGTAGGGGGGCCCAAGCTGTGTGTCTGAAGATCGATGGTAACAAGAGGCTGGGGACACGATGTTTACCCAGGTTCAGGCCCTCATGATCGAGGTAATACCCTACTTCCTGCTATATTAAGATGAGTGGATATGAATACAAGAGTTGATCTACCTCGAGATCGTAATGGCTAAACCCTAAGTCTAGCCAATGGGGATATTGTAATGATGATGACCCCCCTACAGACTAAACCCCTCGGCTTATATACACGCCTGAGGAGACTTAGGGTTACAAGGGTGACATGGGGAGGAAGTAATTGACATATCCGAACTCAAAACCTGCCTTTCTACGTACATAGGAGTCGTGACCAAATGCGGGAGAAGGTCTTATGCTTCTTCTTTATGCGGCCCACCAGTGCGGCCCAGCATCATTGACCTAGATGTGTGAGGACCCCTGAATACAGGACTCCCTCAGTAGCCCCCGGACTTGCCTTCAAGGACTAGATTGTATCCGCTTCATGTCTTCGGTCTTGCAAGGTGAGTCCTTCTGGATGACAGTTTGACTTCTTTAAATATTATAACCCGTCGGTTCCTCGCCGTCGTCGCCTTGGCTTCCATGTGTCCAATGAATGCGAACTGTATGGGCGTCTTTTTGCAAATACCCCTCTGACTGTTCAGAGAAAGCGCCTATATAAGAGAATAGATCCAATCGCTTCTCCATCTCATTCCACGTGGAAGAAATCCCTAGTGCCTGCAAAAAAATCTTCAAATGTGGCCAGTGTCCCGAGTTCCTCCACTCGCCCTCATGGCCCTCGTGCAGGAGATTGGAAAAGATGCTCCGTTTCCCATGCGCATCTGCGAACACTGCAATCGCAGGGGTATCTCCCTCCAGAGGATCTAGTCCCCGTCCGGGCCAGACTAACGTCTGTTGAGAACCAAGCCCAGGCAGAGAGCTTTCCCAACCCCTCCATTGGAGAGCGAGTATGTTTAGTCCCCTACCTTCTAAGAGGTGTGGGGTTCCCTGTCCATCCCTTTCTTAGGGGACTCCTGGAGTTTTACGGCCTCCAACTGCACAATCTTACTCCAGGGTCAATCCTGCACATTGCGGGTTTTGTCGCTTTATGTGAACTGTTTTTGGGATGCGAGCCCCACTTTGAGCTGTGGAGGAGGTACTTCTACCTCGTTCCTCGATCAGAGGAAGGATCCATATTTGAAGTTGGGAGCACCAAAGTATGGCGTATAACCGGGATAGGTTATCTGCCTGGTACTCCTAAGAAGGCATTCGATGAGTAGCCCTCGGAGTGGTTTTACATCAAGGATGTCTCTTTGCTGGATCCAGTTCGGGAAGGCTTCCCCCGTATTCTAGTGTTCCACCAAAGAAGCTTTTTAACTGGCGTCCCCGGGATCCCCCGGAAGAAGAGGGAGCGAAGGTTAACCGACTGGCCGGCAAGATCAAATTGCTTGCTAGTTCAGGATTAACTATAATCGAAGTGATGGCCATTTCGATGAAGCGTCGAGTGCAGCCGCTCCAAGCCAGAGGTCTTCCAATGTATCACTATAATGGTCAGAATGATGCCTCACGCCGCCTATGTATGGATATAGAGGACCCTGTCATTCTAGGCGCTGTCCTGGAAGGCCTCTATAAGGGGGAGAAGCATGATTTTATCCGTTTAACATGTCGGGAAGGCGTTTCCATGTAAAATATTCCCAACTGGGTAAGTCCTTCTCCTTGGCCACTTAGATGTTTTTAGTTATGATGTATTAACCGAACTGTATTCGGTTGCTCCCGACAGGAGTGGAGGAAGGTGGTAAGGGGGGTTAACAATCCTACCCCGCAGCCGGAGGACCCGTTCCAAAAAGCGGGCCCTGGATACGAAGAAGACCCGGATATAGGCATAGAGTTAGAAGAGGGAGTCTTCTATCAAGCATGTCATGGGGGCACCTTGGTGGCTATAGTGGCCTATTACCCAGGCCTCATTCCTTCTTCTAGTGTAAGCAATTTAGGGTACATCTTGCCAACGAGAAGATTCCCAGTGCCCATTTACCCACTGTATTCTATTATGTTTAAACAGGGACGATGCTCCTCACGCCGAACTATGAGTAGGCCGCCGACCCATAGGGTTGTGCCTGCGTCGGGCGAGGTTTTGAAGCGGAAAAGGACCACGATCACCAGCGAACCTTCAAAGAGGTATGTTTGTTTTACTATGTGCTGGGTGGTGAAATCATTATTATAACTTTCTGTATTGTCTATTCCTTTTAGGAGGAATGCAAGCCGGACTATCTCTAGAGGCGACGCAGGACAAGTTCCAGCCAATCCGGCACCAGACCCGTCAAGGGTGAATGCTAATTCGGTGTCGGAATGTCCTCTCTAGGAGGATTCAGGTGAAGTATCCACTACCAATTCTGAAGTGGAGGTCGCGATGATTCATCGGCGGCGGAAAGCAGCCATGCGTGACCCTGGCTTCTCTACGTAGGTGTTCAACGCCCTTAATTCTGCATATGCCTATATCCAAGCCGCTCAAGACGAAATCGCCGGAGCCACTCATCATCTTTCAAAAGATATGAGAGTAGGTTTTAGTTTAAATGTTCCCATGCCAGTAGCCCCCGAGGCTTAAAGCACTTGGTACAACTGATATGAGGATTGTTGTATTTTATAGGTCATCCGAGAGAAGAATGACTCTTTATCCAAGGAACTCGAAGAGTGCCGGACCCAGCTCGCTGAATTGAAAAATTTGAAGGAATCCGGAAAGGATGCTGCTGGTAAGAATGATTGTGTTCGGAAGCTATAACAGTTCTTCTGATTACTATGATATATACTAATGTGTAATTCAGCACGAAGATTAACCGACCAACTAGAAAGGGAGCTAAGAGCTGCCCTAGCGGACAAGAAATTTGCCGAAGAGGAAAAAGCAGCTGGCTAGCGTGCACTAACGCAAGCTATGGAAAAAAGGAACCAAGCGCAGGATGAAAAGATTAGACACGAACAAGAGCTAAAGGGCATAAAGGCCCAACTCTCCAGCGCCTTGGAAGAGAACTGGAAGCTAAAAAGTGGCATGTTCAATATGTCGCTTATACCTAGCTCTCCTTATAGTCTCTTAGTTTGAAAGTTTCTTATAAAAAAAATCCTGCAGGTTTATTGACTCATCAGCCTAAAGACGGAGTATCCGGTTTTGAGGGCGATGTGCTTCAAGAGCTTTCCAGGGTCCATGAACGGGCTAAGAAGGCCATGAGGAGTATGGCCAGAGCTCTATGGCCTGGCGACTCCCCTCTCGAATATAAGGAAGATTTGGCGGACCTCTTCAAAGGGGCTCAGCGCCGCTTCAAACTATGGAAGGCGCCAGCATGCCGTATGGGAGCTCGAGAAGCATGGGCTATGGTGAAGACATGCTACACTCGTCTTGATACAAATCACATGGCCCGTGTGGGACCTCAAGGGTCCGATGGACAGGAAATCCCTCCGAGTTTGGTCTATAACCAAGTAGAAATAGCTGCCAAGCTTTCCCAACAGGACTGTAAGCTAGATAGCCTGATAGAGGGAATAGAAAATGAATAGTCATTTGATTCTATGTATGAATGTACTTTTACCATCAAACTTATCTCTGACCAAATTTATATAAAGTTCATCATGGCCGACCATCTGCTTCGACCTCCATAAACCCAAAGGCTGGAGTGTTTCCGAATACTATATTTGTGGTAAAGCACACGATATGTTCGGAAACCAGGCATTCCGGTCATAATTGCTTGAACAGATGAACTGAGTTCGGGGAGTTATGTTATATTACTGTTTAACGTAAGAAACATCTTCCAAAGAGAATAGTTCGGTTAAGGGTTCCTTTCCCTGGGTCGGCGTGCATGAAGATGCGGGCCTAGGCTTTTTGATCCTATGAGAAGGATAGTAGGAAGCCATCTCCTGTGATAGTTAAGATACGCTTTAGAATGCGATATGTCGTGTATCCGCTGACCAATTATTCCCTTAAGAGCGCTAGCTTTCGGCTTCACCCAGTCTAAGGTACATATCCGGATTACCTGGTTGTAACAATCGCAGAGGTGCTCCCTTTATGCCCTAGCCGAACAATCGGAAATGTAGGGGTAAGCATAGGAGCTGGGCAACCCAGCTTGGCCGGAACTTAAGTCATATTGGTGCATATAATGGCAAGGATGAACTGTAAAAACAGGCGACGTTTTCAAGCAATAAGCTTTATTGATGATGGGCTTCGTTAAAGAAGCCCCCAAGTATATATGAGGACGTACTCATCATGTGGTAGTTCGGGTGAGCCAAATACTAGCCAAGTAAATGTAAAGGAAAAAAGGGAGAGAAACAAGAAAGTAAAAGACAAGACCTAACTTACAAAGAGGAAGAAATTGCTACCTAACTATCCATAAAATCGTTGGAGCCTGGCAGCGTTCCAAGGGTTTAGGTCAAGGCGGTTGTCCTGTGCATTGCAAAGGCGATAGGCTCCACCGATGAGTACTTCGTCAACAATGAAGGGGCCCTCCCATTTTGGTTTGAGCTTGTCCTTTTTCTTCTCCGGGAGGCGTAAAACGAGTTCGCCGATGTTGTATGTCTTGGCCCGCACTTCTCTGCTCTGGTATCGCCTAGCCTGTTGTTGGTAAAATGTTGAACGTGCTAGCGCTGTATCATGCTCCTCTTCAAGTCCATCTAGGTCGTCTTGCCGATCTAACTCGGCTTCCCTTTCCTCATACATGCGCACTCTAGGTGAGTCATGAATAATGTCGCGGGGCAGAACAACCTCCGAACCGTACACCATGAACAAGGGTGTATATCCGGTCGTACGATTGGGCGTGGTCCGCAGCCCCCAGAGTACGGAGTCAAGCTCTCTGACCCAGTGCTTATCTCACTCCAGAGGGTGCGCACTAGTCGGGGTTTAATGCCGCTCATAATCAGACCATTGGCCCTTTCGACCTGACCTTTTGTTTGAGGGTGGTATACGGAAGCGTAATCGAGTTTTATACCCCAACTTTGTGCACCAATTTTTTACCTCGTCAGCTGTGAAATTGGAGCCATTATCTATGATAATACTATGCGGGACACCATAATGGTGTACTATGCTGGATATAAAATCTATCACGGGCCCTGCTTCAGCTGTTTTTACTGGCTTGGCTTCAATCCACTGAGTGAACTTATCTACCATCACCAGTAAGTATTTTCTTTTATGAGTTCCCCCTTTAAGGGGTCCGACGATATCAAGCCCCCAGACCAAAAAGGACCAAGTAATGGGGATTGTTCTCCATGCGGTGGGAGGCATGTGACTTTGATTTGCAAAGAGATGGCAGCCAACGCAATGTTGGACGAAGGTTTGGGCATCTGCTCGGGCAGTAGGCCAGCAAAAGCCTGCGCGAAAAGCTTTCCCTACGAGCGCCCTTGCTGCGGCATGGTGACCGCCCATTCCAGCGTGTATTTCAGTGAGAATTCACCTTCCCTCCTCTTCTGAGATGCACCTTTGGAGAATACCAGTTGTGCCTTTCTTGTATAGTTCACCTTCATGAACTTTGTAGGCTTTAGAGCGCCGGACTATGCAGCGCGCCTCATTTTGATCATCGAGGAGTTCCTGCCTATTAAGGTAAGCTAGGAAAGGCTCTGTCCAGGGGGCTATGACAACCATGATTTCGTGAGATGAAGGAGTTATCTCCATGCTTGTATCTCCGATGTCATCGTGATTGAGTTTGGCTGGGGGTGTGTTTGGATCTGTATTCGTAGAGCCTCTCGCGTCCTGCCATGTTACTGATGGCTTAAACAACCGTTCCACAAATGTGTTCGGTGGGACGGGGTCGCGTTTAGCTCCCATGTGTGCGAGTACGTCGGCTGCCTGGTTATTATCCCGGGATACGTGATGGAATTCCAACCCCTCAAATCGAGCCGACATTTTTAATATAGCATTGCGATAAGCTGTCATTTTTGAATCCTTCGCATCAAACTCCCCTTTGATTTGGGAGATGGCGAGGTTAGAGTCTCCGCGCACCTCGAGGCGTTGGATGTCCATGGATACGGCTAGTCGGAGACCATGCAATAGGGCCTCATATTCGGCCGCATTGTTCGAGTCCGTATACATAATCTGTAAAATGTACCGAACTGTATCCCCTGTTGGAGACATCAGTATTACACCGGCCCCCAGTCCGGATAGAATTTTGGAACCGTCGAAGTACATCGTCCAGTGGGAGTATGAGCCGTACTCTTTTGGGAGTTCGGCTTCGGTCCATTCTGCGACGAAGTCGGCCAACACCTGGGATTTAATAGTCCGGCGTGGCTTGTAGGATATTCCGAACGGTAAGAGCTCAATGGCCCATTTGGCTATGCGTCATGTGGCGTCTTTATTATTTATAATATCATTGAGTGGTACCTCGGATGCCATTGTGATCGAACACTCTTGAAAGTAATGCCGGAGTTTCCGAGATGACATGAAGACTGCATAGGCAATTTTTTTATAGTGGGGGTACCGTGATTTACACGGTGTGAGAACCTCGGATACATAGTATACGGGCTTTTGAACGGGGAATTTATGTCCCTTTTCGGCTCGTTCGACGACGAGCACGGCACTCACCACCTAGTGAGTAGCTGATATGTACAGCAGCATTGGTTCGCCAACACCGGGGGCGGCTAGGATTGGGTTGCTTGCTAGTAAAGCTTTTATTTCTTCCAATCCGGTTGTGACCGTATTTTTTCATTCGAAATTGTTAGTGAGTCGTAGCAATCTGTAAAGTGGGAATGCTTTTTTCTCCTAACCTGGAGATGAAGCGGCTTAAAGCCGCTACGCATACTGCTAGTTTTTGCACTTGCTTGAGATCGGTTGGTATTTTGAGTTCTGACAGGGCCCGGATTTTGGCTGGGTTAGCTTCGATTCCTCTACGGGATACGATAAACCCTAACAGCTTTCCGCTTGGAACGCCGGAGACACATTTATTCAGATTAAGCCTTATGTCAAATTCTCGGAGGTTGGCAAACGTAAGGCGGAGATCATCCACCAAGGTCTCGACGTGTTTGGTCTTTACGACTACGTCGTCAACATATGCCTCAACTATTTTGCCAATTTGTTTTTCTAAGCATGTTTGAATCATGCGTTGATATGTGGCGCCAGCGTTTTTTAGTCCGAAAGGCATAGTGTTGAAACAAAAAGGGCCGTACGGGGTAATGAATGTCTTTGCGGCCTGATCGGATTCCTTCATCTTTATCTGATGGTATCCGGAGTAAGCATCAAGGAAGCACAGCGAGTCGTGTCCGGCCATTGCATCGATGATTTGGTCGATGCGGGGCAAAGGAAAGGGATCCTTTGGGCAAGCCTTATTCAAGTCTGTGAAATCGACACAGAGGCGCCATGATTTATCCTTCTTCAGTACCATGACTAGGTTGGCTAGCAAATCCGGATGTTTGATTTCTCTGATGAATCCGGCTTCCAATAGTTTGGCTAACTCTTCTCCCATTTCTTGTCTTTTGGGTTCGGAAAATCGTCGCAGTGACTGCTTGACTGGTTTGAACCCTGTTATAATATTGAGGTTGTGTTCGGCCAGCCTACGTGGGATTCCTGGCATGTCTAAAAGGTGCCAGGCAAATATATCCCAATTTTCCTAAAGGAAGGCGCGTAACGCGCTGTCTACCGCCGGGTCCAGCTGTGCCCCAATGGATGTTGTTTTGTTAGGGTCCGTTGGGTGCACTTGGAATTTGATGATTTTGTCAGCGGGCTTGAAGGAGGTAGACTTTGATCTTTTGGCGAGGATGACATCGTCGGCATCCACCTTTGATCATAGGGTAGTTAGTTCTTCATCCGCGAGAGCTTCGGATAATGCCTCTAAGGCTAAGGATGTCGTTTTATTTTCGGCACGGAGTGTTCTATCCGGATCACTTATTATCGTGATCACCCCATTAGGCCCTGGCATTTTAAGCTTCATGTACCCGTAATGGGGTATAGCTTGAAAGCGTGAGAAAGCGTCCCGTCCTAGAAGGGCGTGGTATCCGCTATGAAAGGGCACAATGTGAAAGAGTAGTTCCTCCGATCTATAGTTGTCGGGTGAATTGAACACTACATCGAGCTTAATGCTTCCCGAACACTTGGCCTTGTGGCTTGGTATGATTCCCCTGAAGGTTGTCTTGGTGTGCTCAATGCGGGATTTCTCGACCTGCATTTTTGCAAGCGTTTCCTCATATACGAGGTTTAGTCCGCTTCTTCCGTCCATAAGTACTTTAGTGAGGCGAAAGCCATCTACTATTGGGTCTACTACAAGAGCTGCTGATGCTCGGATCGACAGGACTCGAGGTGCGCCTTTGGCAGAAAAACTGATCGCCTAGTCGCTCCATGGGCTTGCAGAGCTAATTTGGTAAACCTCGGCAAGATCGTGCTTTGCTCTCTTACGACGGTTATTTGAGGAGAACGTCTCGAAGACAGTGAAGACATTGATGCCATTCTCCCTTGGTGCGGTGGTGGCAAGAATTGCCTTACCGCCTTTTGCTACCTGCCGGAGTACCCAGCATGCTCTAAGGCGATGGTTTGGGACATTATCCGGGGTTGTGTGTATTTGACAAGGTGTATGAGTAGTTTGTCCAGTACAGACCTGTGCCTTGAAACAGGATTGTTCTTCTTGCCAATAGGAATGCTATCGCATGACCAACTAGGGTAAGTCTGTTTAGCTTTGGTAATGTATTGTCCGGAGATGGACCATTCCAGAGGTGTATTCCGGGCTTTCCAAGTATTTTCCATTGCGCAGTACTTCCGTACTAACTGCGATAATTCTGTGATACTCGGAACACGACGTCGGTTGAGGGTGTTCAAGACTCGTGCAACTGCGGTGAAATAAAGAGACCGCTTTGTCGTCATCAGCAGTCCCTAATCTTGTTTTTAACAAGTAGGAATCTGGCCCAGAAGTAGTTGACCGTTTCCCCGGGCTGGTGTTGTATGTTCGTGAGATCGTCTATGTCCGGGATTCCGGATTTACTTGAATAGTTTTTCCCAGGGTGGGTGGGTGTTGGAAATTTTGAATCCCGACCCAGAGTGATATTCGGGGTTTTAATAACCTCCGTTGGTGAAAATCCGGATTCGATGAGGTCTGACTGCCCTTCGAGTCCGGCATCGGTCCCAGAGCTCAAAGAACATAGTGCGTCTCCTAACTGGGAGGTGTTCAGCTCGATGGGTTCGAAGATCCGGACTATTGCAGTCTCCGTCTGGAGAGGAGAATTCTCTATAGCTTCGTCCTCAATTGTTGGTACCAGATTAGTAATCGGAAAAGGGTCGATCTCCTCATGGCCGGATTTAGGTCCGATCTGATCTCTTGGCGATGAGAAAGCCAGGGCGGCGATGCGATCCAGCAGCTCATATAAGGGCGAGAGTTCTGCCAAAGTCGCGTCATCGGAGTAACCGGAATCGGCGTAAAGCTAATGCTCGACGGCCGCATGGAGTGCAGCCGGCCCAGAGGCCATGTGGGTGCATATAGTGAACCCACCGAGCTGGAGAACCTGGCTGATAGCCAGGTTGTTTCCGAGTGTGATTTCGTCGTCAATGACGAGACATGCCATCGATCGCTCCTTGCGAGCGCACAGCGGAGCTCTCAATGAAAGCACCATTGTCGGGGTCAGAACCGGCAGATCTCGGGTAGGGTGGCCCAAGATGTGCATCTGAAGATCGATGGTAACAGGAGGCTGGGGACACGATGTTTACCCAGGTTCAGGCCCTCACAATCGAGGTAATACCCTACTTCCTGCTATATTAATATGAGTGGATATGAATTCAAGAGTTGATCTACCTCGAGATCGTAATGGCTAAACCCTAAGTCTAGCCAATGGGGATATTGTAATGACGATGATCCCTCTACAGACTAAACCCCTTGGCTTATATACACGCCTGAGGAGACCTAGGGTTACAAGGGTGACTTGGGGAGGAAGTAATTGACACATCCGGTCTCAAAACCTGCCTTTCTACGTACATAGGAGTCGTGACCGAATACGGGGGAAGGTCTTCTGCTTCTTCTTTTATGCGGCCCACCAGTGCGGCCCAGCTTCATTGACCTTGATGCGTGAAGACCCCTAAATACAGGACTCCTTCACTCATGATGCCACTATTGTAAATGTTGCATGGAAAACAAAAAAAATCTACGCACACACAAGATCTATCTATTGGGAACGTAGCATGCAATTTCAAAATAATTCCTACGCTCATGCAAGATCTATATAGGAGAAGCATAGCAACGAGACGGGAAGAGTGTGTCCACGTACCCTTGTATACCGAAAGCGGAAGTGTTATATTAACGCGGTTGATGTAGTCGAACGTCTTCGCGATTCAACCGATCAAGCACCGAACGTATGACACCTCCGAGTTCAGCCCACGTTCAGCTCGATGACGTCCCTCGAACTCTTGATCCAGTAGAGGGTCGAGGGAGAGTTTCGTCAGCACGATGGCTTGGTGACGGTGATGGTGATGTGATCCATGCAGGGCTTTGCCTAAGCACTACGAGGCTATGACCTGAGGAGTAAACTGCGGAGGGGGCACCGCACACGGGTAAGAACAATTGATGTGTGTTCTAGGGGTGCCCTCCCCATGTATATAAAGGAGGGAGAGGGAGCGAGGCAGCCTAGGGCGCGCCCAAGTAGGAGGAATCCTACTTGTGACCCTAGTCCAATTCGGCCCCACCCTTACCATATTTGGAAAAGGGGGAAAGGAAGGAGGGGGGAGGGGAAGGAAGTAGGAGTCCTACTTCATACTTTCCTTTTCCTCCTCTCCTTTCCCTTCCTCCCCATGTGGCTGACTCTATAGGGGGCGCGCCAGCCCCTTGTGGGATAGTGTGATCCCTTACTTGGCCCATTAAGCCCATATCTTTGCTGGGGGTTGTCCGGAACCCATTCCGGTGACCCGGTATCACCCGAAACACTTCTGGTGTCCAAATACCATCGTCCTATATATCAATCTTTACCTCTGAGCCATTTGAGACTCCTCGTCATGTAGGTGATCTCATCCAGGACTCGGAACAATCTTTGGTCACCAAAAACACATAACTAATAATACAAATCGTCACGAATGTTAAGCATGTGGACCCTACGGGTTCGAGAACTATGTAGACATGACCGAGACACATCTCCGGTCAATAACCAATAGGGGAACCTGGATGCTCATATTGGCTCCTACATATTCTATGAAGATCTTTATCGGTCAAACCGCATTACAAGATACGTTGTTCCCTTTGTCATCGGTATGTTACTTGCCCGAGATTCGATCATCGGTATCATCATACCTAGTTCAATCTCGTTACTGGCAAGTCTCTTTACTCGTTCCATAATGCATCATACCACAACTAACTCATTAGTCACATTGCTTGCAAGGCTTATAGTAATGTGCATTACTGAGAGGGCCCAGAGATACCTCTCTGATACACCGAGTGACAAATCCTAATCTTGATATATACCAACCCAACAAGCACCTTCAAAGACACCTGTAGAGCATATTTATAATCACCCAGTTACGTTGTGACGTTTGATAGCACACAAGGTGTTCCTGCGGTACTCGGGAGTTGCATAATCTCATAGTTAGAGGAACATGTATAAGTCATGAAGAAAGCAATAGCAATAAAACTAAATGATCATAATGCTAAGCTAACGGATGGGTCTTGTCCATCACATCATTCTCTAACGATGTGACCCCGTTTATCAAATGACAACGCATGTCTATGGTTAGGAAACTCAACCATGTCTGATTAACAAGCTAGTCTAGTAGAGGCTTACTAGGGACACAGTGTTTTGCCTATGTATCCACACTTGTATTAAGTTTTCGGTTAATACAATTCTAGCATGAATAACAACTTTGTTATTGCTTCTAGGGCATATTTCCTTCAGTCTCCCACTTGCACTAGAGTCAATAATCTAGTTCACATCGCCATGTGATTTAACACCGATAGTTCACATCATGATGTGATTAACACCCATAGTTCACATCGCCATGTGACCAACACCCAAAGGGTTTACTAGAGTCAATAATCTAGTTCACATCGCCATGTGATTAACGCCCAAAGAGTACTAAGGTGTGATCATGTTTTGCTTCGTGAGAGAAGTTTATTCAACGGGTCTGTCACATTCAGATCCGTATGTATTTCACAAATTTCTATGTCTACAATGCTCTGCATGGAGCTACTCTAGCGAATTTACCCCACTTTTAATACGCATCTAGATTGATACTTAGAGTCATCTGGATTAGTGTCAAAGCTTGCATCGGCGTAACCCTTTACGACGAACTCTTTATCACCTCCATAATCAAGAAACATTTCCTTAGTCCTCGAGTCACTAAGGATAATTTGGACCGCTGTCCAATGATCTACTCCTGGATCACTATTGTACCTCCTTGCCAAACTCATGGCAAGGTACATAATAGGTTTCGTACACAGCATGACATACTTTATAGAACCTGTGGTTGAGGCATAAGGAATGACTTTCATTCTCTCTATGTGTTTCTGTCGTGGTCGGGCTTTGAGTCTTACTCAACTTCACACCTTACAAATCAGGAAAGAACTCCTTTGACTGGTCCATTTTGAACTACTTCAAAATCTTATCAAGGTATGTACTAATCAAAAGTCTTATCAAGCGTCATGATCTATCTCTATAGATCTTGGTGCCCAATATGTAAGCAGCTTCATCGAGGTCTTTTATTAAAAAAACTCCATTAAAACAATCCTTTATGCTTTCTAGAAAATTCTACATCATTTCCAATCAACAATATGTCATTCACATATACTTATCAGAAATGTTGTGGTTCTCCCACTCACTTTCTTGTAAATACAGGCTTCACCATAAGTCTATATAAAACCATATGCTTTGATCACCTTATCAAAGCGTATATTCCAACTCTCAGATGCTTGCACCAGTCCATACATGGATCGCTAGAGCTTGCACACTTTGTTAGCACCTTTAGGATCGACAAAACCTTTTGATTGCATCATACAAAACTCTTGTTTCCGAAATCCATTAAGGAATGTAGTTTTGACATCCATTTACCAGATTTCATAAAATACGACAATTGCTAACATGATTCGAACAGACTTAAGTATCACTACGGGTGAGAAAGTATCATCATAGTCAACTCCTTGAACTTGTCGAAAACCATTTGCGACAAGTCGATCTTTGTAGACAGTGACATTACCATCAATGTATGTCTTCCTATTGAATATTCATTTATTCTCTATGGCTTGCCAATCATCGGGTAAGTCAACCAAAGTCCACACTTTGTTCTCATAGATGGATCCCATCTCAGATTTCATGGCCTCAAGCCATTTCGCGGAATCTGGGCTCATCATCGCTTCCTCATAGTTTGTAGGTTTGTCATGGTCTAGTAACATGACTTCTAGAATAGGATTACCGTACCACTCTCGTGCGGAACATACTCTGGTTGACCTACGAGGTTTGGTAGTAACTTGATCTGAAGTTTCATAATCATCATCATTAGCTTCCTCACTAATTGGTGTAGGCATCACGGGAACGATTTTCTGTGATGAGCTACTTTCCAATTCGAGAGAAGGTGTAATTACCTCATCAAGTTCTACTTTCCTCCGACTAACTTCTTTCGAGAGAAACTCCTTCTCTAGAAAGGATCCATTCTTAGCAACAAAGATCTTGCCTTTGGATCTGTGATAGAAGGTGTATCCAAATATTTCTTTTGGGTATCCTATGAAGACGCATTTCTCTGATTTGGGTTCGAGCTTTATCAGGCTGAAGCTTTGTCACATAAGCATCGCAACCCCAAACTTTAAGGAACAATAGCTTAGGTTTCTTGCCAAACCATAGTTCATACGGTGTCGTCTCAACGGATTTCGATGGTGCCCTATTTAACGTGAATGCAGCTGTCTCTAATACACAACCCCAAAACGATAGTGGTAAATCAGTAAGAGACATCATAGATTCCACCATATCTAATAAAGTACGGTTATGACGTTCAGACACACCATTACGCTGTGGTGTTCAAGGTGGCGTGAGTTGCGAAACTATTCCGCATTTTTTAAATGAAGACCGAACTCATAGCTAAATATTCCCCTCCGCGATCAGATTGTAGAAACTTTCTTGTCTTGTTACGATGATTCTCTACTTCACTATGAAATTCTTGAACTTTTCAAATGTTTCAGACTTGTGTTTCATCATGTAGATATACCCATATCTGCTCAAATCGTCTGTGAAGGTCAGAAAATAACGATACCCGCCTCGAGCCTCAACACTCATCGTACCACATACATCTATATGTATTATTTCCAATAAGTCATTGGCTCGCTCCATTGTTCCGAAGAATGGAGCTTTAGTCATCTTGCACATGAGGTATGGTTCGCAAGCATCAAATGATTCATAATCAAGTGATTCCAAAAGTCCATCAACATGGAGTTTCTTCATGCACTTTAGACCTATATGATCTAAACAGGAGTGCCACAAGTATGTTGCAATATCTTTATCAACTCTGCATCTTTTGGCTTCAATATTATGAATATGTGTATTACTATGATCGAGATTCAATAAACCATTCACCTTGGGTGTATGACCATAGAAGGTTTTATTCATGTAAACAGAATAAAAATTATTCTCTGACTTAACTAAATAATCGTATTGCAATAAACACGGTCCAATCTTGGTCATGCTAAACGCAAACACCAAATAAAATTTATTTAGGTTTAACATTAATCCCTAAAGTACAGGGAGTGTGCGATGATGATCATATCAATATTGGAACTACTTCCAACACACATCGTCAACTTACCCTCAGCTAGTCTCTGTTTATTCTGCAACTCTTGTTTTGAGTTACTAATCTTAGCAACCGAACAGGTATCAAATACCCAGGGGGTACTCGAGCACTAGTGAGGTACACAACAATAACATGTATATCAAATATACCTTTGTTCACTTCGCCATTCTTCTTATCCGCCAAATATTTGGGGTAGTTCCGCTTCTAGTGACCATTTCCTTTGCAGTAGAAGCACTGGGTTTCAGGCTTGGGTCTAGCTTTGGGCTTCTTCTCGGGAGTGGAAACTTGCTTGCCGTTCTTCTTGAAGTTCCCTTTCTTTCCCCTGCCCTTTTTTCTTGAAACTAATGGTCTTGTTTAACCATCAACACTTGATGCTCTTTCTTGATTTCTACCTTCATTGGTTTCAGCATCGCGAAGAGCTCGGGAATCGTTTTCGTCATCCCTTACATATTATAGTTCATCACGAAGTTCCAGTAACTTGGTGATAGTGACCAGAGAACTATGTCAATCACTATCTTATATGGAAGATTAACTCTCACATGATTCAAGCGATTGTAGTACTCAGACATTCTAAGGACATGCTCACTAGGTTGGGCTATTCTCCTCCATCTTGCAGGCAAAAAACTTGTCAGAGGTCTCATACCTCTCGACATGGGCATGAGTCTAAAATACTAATTTCAACTCTTGGAACATCTCACATGCTCCGTGGCGTTCAAAACATTTTTGAAATCCCGGTTCTAAGCTGTAAAGCATGGCGCACTAAACTATCAAGTAGTCTGATACGGCTCCAATGTATCTATAATTTTGGCTTGTTCCATGCTATTATGTTATCAATCTTGAAGGTTTTAGAATAATTTTATAGTCGTTTTATATAATTTTTGGTACTAACCTATTGACAAAGTGACCAAGTGCCAGTTGTTGTTTTCTGTTTGTTTTTTACATCGCGGGAAATCAATATCAAATGGAGCCCAAATGTCCTGAAATTTCACGGAGAATTTTTATGGACCAGAAGGAATATAATGGGCACTAGTAGAATAGCTCAACCCTAGGGGATTCTCCTCCTTCTTTCGGACCGCCTCTTTGCTCCATAAATACTCCAAAAATACCAGAACCCTAGGGGAGTCAACGAAATATTCATCCAGCCGCCGCAAAGTCCAGAACCACCAGATCCAATCTAGACACCATCTCATATGGGGTTCACCACCTCCATTGGTGCCTCTTTGATGATGCGTGAGTAGTTCTTTGTAGACCTACGGGTCCGTTGTTAGTAGCTAGATGGCTTCCTCTCTCTCTCTCTCTCTCTTGATTACCAATACAATGGTCTCTTGGAGATCCATATGATGTAACTCTTTTTGCGGCGTGTTTGTTGGGATCCGATGAACTTTGAGTTTATGATCAGATCTATCTTTTTATATCCATGAAAGTACTTGAGTTTCTTTGATCTCTTATATGCATGATCTCTTATAGCCTCGTATTTCTTCTCTGATATTTGGGTTTTGTTTGGCCAACTTGATCTATTTATCTTGCAATGGGAAGAGGTGCCCGGTAGTGGGTTCGATCTTACGCTGCTTGATCCCAGTGACAGAAAGGGAACCGGCACGTATGTATCGTTGCTACTAAGGATAAAACGACGAGATCCATATCTAACGCCATAGATAAACGGATCTTGTCTACATCATGTCATCGTTCTTAATGCACTAGTCCGTTTTCCATGAACTTACTACACTAGATGCATGTTGGATAGCGGTCGATGTGTGGAGTAATAGTAGTAGATGCAGGCAGGAGTCGGTCTACTAAGTTTGGATGTGATGCCTATGTAATGATCATTTCCTGGATATCATCATAATTATTTGAGGTTCTATCAATTGCCTAACAATAATTTGTTTACCCACTGTTTTTATCTTTCTCGATGGAAGCCACTAGTGAATCCTACGGCCCCCGGGTCTTCTTTCTCATATATTTGCCTTTGTGGTCAACTTTTTCCTTGTAATTATTTTCAGATCTATTAAACCAAAAATATAAAAATACTTTGCTGCATTTTATTTTATTTACGATCTATTATTCCAATCTATTACAAATTTTTGGCATTGTTACCCTAAAGGGATTGACAACCCCTTTAACACGTGGGGTTGCGAGGTGTTGTTATTTGTGTGCAGGTGATGTTTACGTTGTGTTGCTTGGTTTTCCTACTGGTTCGGTAACCTTGGTTTCATCACTGAGGGAAATACCTACCGTTGATGTGCTACATTATCCCTTCCTCTTTGGGGAAATACCGACGTAGTCCTAGCAGACATGAGCTTTTCTGGCGCTCTAGTCAGAGAGCAATCAAAAGGAATTTCTCGCACCATTGCAGGGGAGGATCTTCAACATAACCAGGTTCCTAATCACAAATCTCATCTCCTCACAATTTACATCATTTGCCATTTTCCTCTCATTTTCCTCTCCCCCACTACACAAAATTTGCCGTTTTATTCGCCTCTCTTTTTCATCGATCTCTTGTCTCTTGTCCCGATGGCTAGCATCCCTACTCCTCCGTTGTCACCAGATTTTGAAGTTCTTTATTTCAAGCAAAGACAAGGAGAAAATCTGAAAGATGCCTGGTATAGGCTTATGGAATCATATCGTGTTTCCAATCTAAAGGGGGATGCTAAGGTTTTGCTTCGTAATTTTTACATAGGATTAGCTTTGCATCATAGACAACTTCTTGATTTTGCTGCTAAAGGAAATTTTATTGAGCTTGATGCAAACACTGCCTATGAAATTTTGGAAGGAATTTTGGGAATTCCTCCTCAAAAGAAGGGATTTTCCTTTACCCCTGAGGGAGTTCAAATGTTGGACAAACTTGGTGATTTGCATAAATATATGGTTTAAATACAGAAATGTAATGAACCCCTCAAGTACCTCAATGGTAGTATCAATCGCATGAACACCTTAATTACTCATTGCAACCAGCATTTGGATATTTTGGATCTTAAGATGGTTTCTTTTCCGGAGAATTTAGGGAAGCGTAAAGAGCCTCCCGGGTTTGAAAAACCCTTACAAAAGTTGCCAAAACTTCGAAAGACAAAACTTAGATCCTTGCCTTACGCCTAGCTAAGGGCGTAAAACGATAGCGCTTGTTGGGAGGCAACCCAATGAATAAAGTTTACTTTTGCTTTTTGCTTTCTTTTCTTGAGTGTTAGGACAATTATGCTATTGTTATGTTTGTGTTTTTTGTGTTTTAATTAGTGTTTGTGCCAAGTAGAACCAACAGGATCTTCTTGGGTGATAGTTGTTTGATCTTGCTGAAAAAGGCAGAAACTTTGTGCTCACGAAAATAATTGTTAAAAATCACCAGAACGTGATAAAATGCCAATTCTTGTTGCAGAAGATTAATATACAAATTTCCCACGTGACCCTATTTTTTCAATATTTTGCGAGTTCCAGAAGTATTCGAAACTTCCAGATTACTCCAGACTATTCTGTTTTTGATAGATTCTGTTTTCTTTGTGTTGTGTGCTTATTCGGATGGCTCTATGGTTTTCTTTGATGTGTTTTTGCCATAGAAAAGTTGGAACACAATAGATATAATACAAAAATATGAATTGGTTTGATACAACACTTATAGTAGTGGTTTGCTTTCTTATACTAACGGATCTCACGAAGGTGTTGTTGAGTTTTGTGTGATTGAAGTTTTCAAGATTTGGGTTATCTTATGATGGATGAAAGAAGGATAGAAGAGCCTAAGCTTGGGGATGCCCCGGCATCCCAAGCTATTATCCAAGAATGAGCAACCAACTAAGCTTGAGGATGCCCCCGAGTGGCATCCCCTCTTTCTTCTAACAACTATCAGTATTTTACTCGAGGCTATATTTTTATTCATCACATGATATGTGTTTTGCTTGGAGCGTCTTGTATGATATGTGTCTTTTCTTGTTTTATTTTGTGTTTTAAGTCATCAATCCTTGCTGGACACACCTATTTGAGAGAGCCGAAATTATATCATGACTTGTTAAAAATTGCTCTCTATGCTTCACTTAAATCTTCTATGAGCTAGGACTTGCTCTAGTGCTTCACTTATATCTGTTTGAGCACGGTGTGCTTAGTATTTGTGAAGAAATGCTCTCTTGCTTCACTTAGATTTATTTGAGAGTTAGTAAAACTTTGAAGAAATTCTCTCTTACTTCATTTAAATTATTTTGAGAGAAAGAAAGAAAATTCGTTATACTCATGATCTTCACTTATATTTGTTTGAGCTTATGAAAAGCAACACATGAAAATTAGTTCCAAAGTGATAGATATCCAAGAAGGATAAAGTTAAAAAATGTCATGAAGATCATTGGACCAAATAAACTTGATTCTTAGTAATGGTTTTGAGATATGATGATGTGATATGTGAGTTATGTTGATGATTAATTGTGCTCTAGTAAAAATATTGGTGTTAAGGTTAGTGATTCCCTATGCATGCACGAAAGTCAATAATCATGCAATGAAATTATATCCTACTTATGGTGCATTATTACGTGTTATTTATGCTTAATGCTTGCTTATGACATTATCTATTTCTTGGTTGGTCGCTTCCCAATCTTTTGCTAGCCTTCATTTTGCACCAAGTATGACCTCTAATTGTGCATCTGAAATCCTTTAAATCAGTTTTGCCACATGAGTCCACTAAATCTACCTATATGCGGTATTATTTTGCTGTTCTAAGCAAATTTGCATGTGTCATCTCAAATTTTCAAAATAAACTTATCTTTTGTGTATTTGTTTCGCTCGCGGAGCGGTGAGGGGTGGCTAATACTTTCCATGCTGGATGTGTTATTCTCACGATGAGTGTTTATTCACTTGCCATTGCATGAGAGTAAGGCAAAGGTTATAGGGATGCCCAGTCCTGAAATGAAAAAGAAATTTACTTTATGTTATCAAATAATAAATTCCTTGGAAAGTGTTGGTATGGAAGGCAACCGTGGATTCGGCTAGCCATGGCTTGTGAAAGTTTGGTGGAAAAAGAATAAACTTTATTTTCTGTTTGGGAACCGCCTATGATATATCTAGCATGGAAAGTGTTGGTAACTCTAAGTCATTTTCGTTGGTGGGATGGATACAACTCCCAAAATGTTTTTATCTCTATTTTTTCGCTTTGAGCTCTGGCACCTCTACAAATCCCGACTTCCCTCTCCGAAGGGCATTTCTTTTACTTTATGCAATTTTTATTTTGAATTTGAGTCTCCATCTTCTCTTATAAAAAGCACCAACTAAGAGGCAATATGATCATGCTTAAGTATTGGGTTTAGCTAATATTTGAGTGTGTTTCATGAATGGATCAATGTTTGAGCCTGATGGGGTAGGGATAACTTGTTTTAGCGTTGATATTTTGAAAGACATGGTTGCTTATTGATATGCTTGAGTATCTAAATTATTATGTCAAAACTAGACTATTGCTTTCAATCACATAAAATTCCAAATGTCCATGCTATAAAGAGAAGAATATGTTATGACTTGATAAACAACACTACACATCAAAAATTCTGTTTTTATCACTTACCTAGTCGAGGACGGGTAGGAGTTAAGCTTGGGGATGCTGATACATCTCGAACGTATCTATAATTTTTGCTTGTTCCATGTTGTTATATTATCAATCTTGGATGTTTTATAATCATTTTGTAGTCATTTTATATCATTTTTCGGTACTAACCTATTGACACAGTGCCAAGTGCCAGTTGCTGTTTTCTGCATGTTTTTTACATCGCAGGAAATCAATATCAGACGGAGTCCAAATGTCCCAAAACTTCAAAGAGAATTTTTATGGACCAGAAGGAACGTGAAGGGCCCTGGCTGCAGGGGGGGGGCGGACCGCCTCTTTGCTCTATAAATACCCCAAAAATACCAGAACCCTAGGGGAGTCGATGAAATATTCATCCAGCCGCCACAGAGTCCAGAAACACCAGATCCAATCTAGACACCACCTCGGATGCGGTTCACCACCTCCATTGGTGCCTCTCCGATGATGCATGAGTAGTTCTTTGTAGACTACGGGTCCATAGTTAGTAGCTGGATGGATTCCTCTCTATTTCTCTTGATTATCAATACAATGGTCTCTTGGAGATCCATATGATGTAACTCTTTTTGCGGTGTGTTTGTTGGGATCCGATGAACTTTGAGTTTATAATCAGATCTATCTTTTTATATCCATGAAAGTATTTGAGTTTCTTTGATCTCTCATATGCATGATCTCTTCTAGCCTTGTATTTCTTCTCCGATATTTGGGTTTTGTTTGGCCAACTTGATCTATTTATCTTGCAATGGGAAGAGGTGCCCGGTAGTAGGTTTGATCTTACGCTGCTTGATCCCAGTGACAGAAAGGGAACCGACACGTATGTATCGTTGCTACTAAGGATAAAACGACGAGATCCATATCTAACGCCATAGATAAACGGATCTTGTCAACATCATGCCATCGTTCTTAATGCATTAGTCCGTTTTTGATGAACTTACTACACTAGATGCATGCTGGATAGCGGTCGATGTGTGGAGTAATAGTAGTAGATGAAGGCAGGAGTCGGTCTACTAATTTTGGACGTGATGCCTATGTAATGATCATTTCCTGGATATCGTCATAATTATTTGAGGTTCAATCAGTTGCCCAATAGTAATTTGTTTACCCACCGTTTCTATCTTTCTCGAGAGAAGCCACTAGTGAATCCTACGGCCCCCGGGTCTTCTTTCTCATATATTTGCCTTTGCGGTCCACTTTTTCCTTGTAATTATTTTCAGATCTATTAAACCAAAAATATAAAAATACTTTGCTGCATTTTATTTTATTTACGATCTATTATTCCAATCTATTACAAATTTCTGGCATCGTTACCCGAAAGGGATTGACAACCCCTTTAACATGTCGGGTTGCGAGGTGTTGTTATTTGTGTGTAGGTGATGTTTACGTTGTGTTGCTTGGTTATCCTACTGGTTCGATAACCTTGGTTTCATCACTGAGGGAAATACCTACTGGCGTTGTGCTGCATCATCCCTTACTCTTTGGGGAAATACCGACGTAGTCCTAGCAGACATGAGCTTTTCTGGCGCTATAGTCAGAGAGCAATCATAGTCATCATACCGAGCTTGTCAAACGTTCATAACGTCTGCATCTGCTCCTGCAATAGGTTTGTTACCTAGCAGTGCATCAAGGACATAATTCTTCTGTGCGGCAATGAGGATAATCCTCAGATCACGGACCCAGTCCGCATCATTGCTACTATCATCTTTCAATTTTTCTCTAGGAACAAATCAAAAATATATAAGAGCTATATCGCGAGCTATTGATATACAACATAGATATGCAAATACTATCAGGACTAAGTTTATGATAAATTAAAGTTCAATTAATCAAAATTACTTAATAACTCCCACTTAGATAGACATCCCTCAAGCCATCTAAATGATCACGTGATCCAAATCAACTAAACCATGTCCAATCATCACGTGAGATGGAGTAGTTTTCAATGGTGAACATCTTATGTTGATCATATCTACTATATGATTCACGCTCAACCTTTTGGTCTCCATTGTTCCGTGGCCATGTCTGTACATGCTAGGCTCGTCAAGTTTAACCCGAGCATTCTGCACGTGCTAAATTGTCTTACACCCGTTGTATGTGAACATAGAGCTTATCACACCCGATCATCACGTGGTGTCTCGGCACGACGAACTGTCGCAACGGTGCATACTCAGGGAAAACACTTGTACCTTGAAATTTTTTAAGGGATCATCATATAATTCTACTATCGTTCTAAGCAAAATAAGATGCATAAAAATATAAACATCACATGCAATCAAAATATGTGACATGATATGCCCATCATCATCTTGTGATTTTGATCTCCCTCTCCAAAGCATCGTCATGATCTCCATCGTCACCCGCTTGACACCATGATCTTCAGCGCAACGTCGTGGTCATCTCGCCAACTATTGCTTCTACTACTATCGCGAACTCATAGTGATAAAGTAAAGCAATTACATGGCGTTCGCAATTCATACAATAAAGAGACAACCATAAGGCTCCCGCGGTTGCCGATAATTTACAAAACATGATCATCTCATACAATAACGTATAACTCATCACGTCTTGAACATAACACATCACAACATGCCTTGCAAAAACATGTTAGACGTCCTCTACTTTATTGTTGCAAGTTTTACGTGGTTGCTACATGCTTCTAGCAAGAACCGTTCTTACCTACGCATCAAAACCACAACGATTTTTCGTCAAGTGTGTAGTTTTAACGTCAACGAGGATTAGCCATAGTCAAACTCGATTCAACTAAAGTTGGAGAAACAGTCACCCGCCAGCCACCTGTGTGCAAAGCACGTCGGTAGAACCAGTCTCATGAACGCGGTCATGTAATGTTGGTCCGGGCTGCTTGTCGGTGTCAAAACCGGCAGATCTCGGGTAGGGGGTCCCGAACTGTGCGTCTAAGGATCAAAGGTAACAGGAGGCGGGGGACACGATGCTTACCCGAGTTCGGGCCCTCTTGATGGAGGTAATACCCTACTTCCTGCTTGATTGACTTTGATAAGTACATGGGTTACAAGAGTTGATCTACCACGAAATCATAATGACTAAACCCTATATGTCTAGCATGTATGACTGTGAACGCCTCTGCGGACTAAACCCTCCGGTTTATATAGACACCGGAGGGGGCTAGGGTTGTACAGAGTCGGTTTACAGAGAAAGTAATCTTCTTATCTGCACGCCAAGCTTGTCTTCCACGCCAAGGAGAGTCCCATCCGGACACGGGGGAAAGTCTTCCATCTTGTATCTTCATGGCCCATTAGTCCGGCCCACGTTACGTAGCTCGGACACCCGAGGACCCCGTAGTCCAGGACTCGCTCAGTAGCCCCTGAACCAGGCTTCAATGACGATGTGTCCGGTGCATAGATTATCTTCGGCATTGCAAGGCGGGTTCCTCCTCCGAATACTTCAGGATAGCTGATCAACATTTAGCTATGTCCAGCTCTATTTAAACAATTACAACCCACTACCAAAAGCGTATTACACTTAGTTAAAAAAACAAAATATGCCTTTACTGACAGCTTTCGCTAGCTAGATGGCAAGTCTGGCCTTTCCATCATTTCAAAAAAAAATCAACTTTCCGTTTCGCGTTTCGAGAAGCAGCCTCCGGTGACACGTCTTGTCAAAACAGAGATCGTGTCCCCTTATCATGGGATTTTCATCAATACGGGCTTGGGTAATCCAACCATGCCGCCCGCACGACCCCTTGGGAACAAGCGAGTTTTAAGGCTCGTGGGAGGGACGCTCTATATTCACGGCCTTTATAAGGGGATAATAATCCGCCTTTTCATCCCATGCCTTTCTTATTCCTCAGCCCATCCGCCCTCGAGCTCCAGCGCCCAAGCTTCGATCCCCCCCGTCCCCAGAAAACATTCTAACCATGTCTGGATCCGTATCGTAGGGCAAGTGGATGCCCTCCTCCATCACAGAGGAGAACATCAAGGAGCTCTGGGAAGCGGGGTATTTAGCCAAGGAAATCACCCATCGGCTTCCAGCCAAGAAACAGACCGTCCCTACTCCCGAGCCCCATGAGAGGGTAGTGTTCATTCCTCATTTACTTCGTGGACTAGAGTTTCCTCTCCATCCCTTCGTCCACGGCCTTATGTTTTACTACGGGCTAGATTTCCATGATCTAGCCCCGAACTCCTTTCTCAACATCTCGGTGTTCATCGTCGTGTGTGAGGCATTCCTCCGCATCCCTCCCCACTTCGGCCTTTGCCTCGAGGTTTTCAATGTGAAGCCAAAAGTGGTGGAAGGACAACACGCGGAGTGCGGCGGCGCCAGGGTGGGCAAGCTCAACAACGTCACTTGATCCAAAGGCACCTTCATGGAGACCGTGAAGGGGTGGCAGCAGGAGTGGTTCTATGTCATGGAAACTCGTGACTCCACATGGGTCGATCCCTCTGAATTCAAGTCCGGGCCTCCCCTGCGGCTGACATCCTGGCTCAACAAGGCCCTACACTGGTCGTCATCTGATGAGGTGACGATGCTATAGAAACGCATCAAGAATATGCTAGACAAGAATACCAGCATCGCTAGAGTGGTCCAGATAATGCTTTTCCGCTGGATTCTGCTTTGCCAAGAACGGACTCAGCATATGGGAGTTTGACCCAGCCGGTCCACGGACCCTGCAGTGCTTCTTCGACACGAATCACGAAGATATGTGGAAACTGTTGTTCAAGACCCAAAAGAAGTGGACGAAGACGACCGAAGACCTCGACCTTGATTGTACTCACGCAGTGTCTCTCGTAAGTTTTCATGATAATTTTACTATTGGTAAATCCAAGGGGAATGATAAGCTTTCCATTCTTCTCATAGGGGTGGACGAAGAAAGCGGAGTTGATTCACTGTCCGGCTCCGCTACCTGAAGACCCAGCCATCCCTCTACTAACGAGGATGCTGGACGGCGCCATATCAGGCGCCGGAAAAGAAGGCCAAGAAGAAGGGCCAGGAGGCCAAAATCGGCCTCCACCGAAAAGGTGCTTCAGACATAGTGTCCGAGTTCACTGAGACTCACTCCTCCCCCGATGAAGGCGAAGGGGAGGAAGAAGAGAGTAATTCTCTCCTTAAGGGAGGGAAGAAGAAAAGGGGGGCGCCCGCAGATCTGGAGGCCGAGACGTCCAAGAAAGGGAGGATCTCCCTCACAGATGACTCTGAATCAGTCGCCGATGAGTGGCGCCCTATGCCGACTCCCCTGGCCGAATCGTATGTGCCCTTGAAGGTATTTGTACTTTTAAACATTTCCGCCTTATGATTGTAATGTACTGAATTACGTGTTGCAGTCCGACTCTCGTTCGCCCCCAGCGATTCTCGTCTTCGGGGAATTCGCTGGATCCAAACATAATGGATAGCGAGCCGCCTCGACCGGCCTCCTCCCCCAAAGCCACGGATAATACCAAAGTGATGTCCCGAAGGACCGTTCCGGGTCACGGAGAGGCACAGGAAGCCGTCAAGGCGGCACCAGAGGGTAATACCTCTGCTGGTGGAAACCCGGGGGCGCCGACCCTGATGAAGATTGGTGACAAGGGCCATGCCCAATTCGGCCCATAGTCGGACAGTATTCCGGAGACCCATGTGACTCCGGAATTAGGCGAGCGGCCTCCTTTGAAAGAAAGGAGTGCGCAAATTCCGCCGGCAACCTCTGTCAATCCAGAGGCGCCGGACACATTGACGGAAACACTTCAAATTGCCGTCATTGTAGAAGAACATCGTACCCTTATGGGCATGGTGGTTGAAAGAGTTTGGTCCGCCAAAAGCGGATCGAATGAGGCTTATACTAGCCTTCTGAGAGGCTTTGAGGTACGTAATATAATACCTTTTGGCTATATGAGAAAAAGGTGTCTGTGTATAGATAGTAGCCCTTGAGACTCTGTTTGGTGTTCGTGAAGAAAGGCCGAGCAGAGGATCTAAGTACTCTTGCAGGAGATTAACAGACATATCTATTTGAATCAAACAGGCTGTGATGCAAGCGTCGGCTTCCCATGCCGCCGAAGCATCTGAGCTGAGGCAAAAGTTGCATGAACGGGAAGGTATGTCATACCAAATATATATCTAAAATAATATCGGCGATAATTTTTCATCTAAATGAGTGCAATAACTCTGCTGACAGTTGACGCTTTTGAGGTCGATACCATCAAGAGCGCCCTAGCCGAGGCCAAGAAACAGGCGGAGGAGGAACGAGCCACCCGCCTAAAGCATGAGTCAAGGGTGGAGGAAGTCCAGCAAGAGCTCAATGATGCTATAAGCAAATGCAAGTCCTTAGAGCGCAAAGTGTCAGATCAAAAATCCGAACTCGCTAAGGCTCACCAAAATGCTCAGGAGGCCTGGACTGACGCTCAAAATGCCTGCCGGGAGATCCAGGAGGCGAGGAAAATTGTGGCTGGTTAGGCCTTTAATATGTAGAGCAAATTTGTGAGGAAGAAATACGTTTTACTAACCCGGATTTGGAGTTCCCCAGGAGCGTTTGCAGATTTTCCCTGGAGTGTTGCCGACGCTGTGGAGTTCTTCCGAGCCGAAGAGGGGAGCTCAACAGAAAATTTGTTCTGGTCACAGTACCTTGCGTGTGAGCATCCTGTACCCCTCAGCGATCAGCTAAAGCAGTTTTCTGAACTACATAGGGTGGCCAGATTGGCCATGAGGGATTTTATAATCCGTTTGTGTCCTACCGAGCCCATACCCAACAGCTACTTCGGGCTCGTGAGGCGGTTGATCAGTTCTTGCCCCCGGCTTGATGTCGTGAAGCGGTCGGTCTGCATCGAAGGTGTGCGGATGGCCTTCGCCCGTGTGAAGGTGCAGTGGGCGAAGATGGACGTCGTCAAGCTTCCAACCTAAGGGCCGCCGACAGGCAAAGAGCACCGCACGCCGGAGCGGTATTTCAATGATGTCCTAGAGGGATCCCGCATTGTAGAGGGCCAGTGTCCGAAGGACATTATGTTTGAATGAATGTATCCATTGTCCAATCCTACATTATGAAACAAGGCATATGTATGATATGTTATTTTTGTTTTAATTTGAAATATTTCTTCATGTGCGGCCTATAGAACTTGATGATGCATTTTGGGCCTATAGAACTGCATACAAAAATCCTATGGGAATGTCTCCATATAAAATGGTTTATGGAAAAGCATGTCACTTACCTCTTGAGCTAGAACATAAGGCATATTGGGCTATTAAAGAGCTCAATTATGATTTCAAACTTGCCGGTGAGAAGAGGTTATTTGACATTACCTCGCTTGATGAATGGAGAACCCAAGCTTATGAGAATGCCAAGCTGTTTAAAGAAAAGGTTAAAAAATGGCATGACAAAAGGATACAAAAGCGTGAGTTTAACGTAGGTGATTATGTCTTGCTATACAACTCTCGTTTAAGATTTTTTGCAGGAAAACTTCTCTCTAAATGGGAAGGTCCTTACGTTATCGAGGAGGTCTATCGTTCCGGTGCCATAAAAATCAACAACTTAGAAGGCACAAATCCGAAGGTGGTGAACGGTCAAAGAGTCAAACATTATATCTCAAGTAACCCTATAAATGTTGAAACCAATGTTATTGAAACTGTAACCCTGGAGGAATACATTAGGGACACTTTCCAGAATGATTCAGACCCCAAAAACGAAGAGGTATGTGGTACGGTAAGTAAACCGACTCCAAAACAGTTCTAATGGTAATTTTTCACCGTTTTGGAATATTTAGAAAAATAGAAAAATAAGAGGCAGCCCGGAAAGGACACGAGGCGTCACCGAGGGTGGAGGTCGCGCCCCCTGCCTCGTGGGCACCGCGTGTGCCTCCCGGACTCCGATTTTTTGCATGTTACTTCTTTTGGTCGGTAAAAATTCACTATATATTCTCCCGAATGTTTTGACCACTGTATCACGCAAAAACCCTCTGTTTTTGTTTCGAGCTATTTCCTGCTAGGGTTGATAAGGCCAGGCATCATGTCGTCCTCCTCCTCCAACAATGAGGGCAACGATGCTTGGCTAATGAAGAGAGAGCTGAAGAAGGAAGAACCCGTGGAGATCAACAAGGAGAATAGGATCAAGAAGGCTATGGAAGATCGGGCTCCGGCAACAGGAGAAGAAGACATCCTTCAACCCCTACCAGACCTTTTTACTTCAACTGAGATTGAAGCTTTCAAGATGATTGAGTTAGCTCAAATACAAAACAAGTATCTCACAAGTGAAAATATTTTGCTGAAGGAGCATATCGCCGCAATCAAGGGTATAATCTGCAAGCTAGAGGATCTCCTACGCTCAATGTATGATGAACCGTCATCACTACTTCCAACCCCATTGTCACCACCTCCAAAGAAGAAGACATAATCATATGGTTATGGGCACGCCCCTTGGCAACTGCCAAGCTTGGGGGAGGTGCCCCGGTATCGTATCACCATCACACTCCTATCTTTACCGTTTTTCTTAGTTCGATCCTTTTGGTAATATCTTTATCTAGTAGAATAAAGTTAGCATGATCTAGTTGTGAGCTTTTGCTTTATGATATTTACCTTTGTAATCGAGTCCATGAGCTATATAATAAAGATTAGTGTTGAGTCAAGGGCTTGATTTCCTCGCTATGATCATGAGAGAATAAAAGAAAATATAAAAAGTATCAAAGAGATCATATTGATCTTATGGAAGGTAATGACTTCACATATAAAGAGTATGATGAATAAACGTTGTTGAGAGTTGACAAACATAGTTTTGGTCATCGTTGCACTTAATAGGAAGTAATAAAGAAAGAGAGGTTTCACATACAAATATACTATCTTGGACATATTTTATGATTGTGAGCACTCATTAAAATATGACATGCTAAAGAGTTGATGTTGGACAAGGAAGACAACATAATGGGTTATGTTTGCTTATATCCAAAATAGAGTATATTGTCATGGATCATCCAACATGTTGAGCTTGCCTTTCCCCCTCATGCTAGCCAAAACTCCTTGCACCAAGTAGAGATACTACTTGTGCTTCCATTCATACTTAAACCCAGTTTTGCCATGAGAGTCGACCATACCTACATATGGATTGAGTAAGATCCTTCAAGTAAGTTGTCATTGTTGCAAACTCTCTAAAATATGTATGATTTATTAGTGTGGAGAAAATAAGCTTTATACGATCTTGTGATATGGAAGTAATAAAAGCGACGGACTGCATAATAAAGATCCCTATCACAAGTGGCAATATAAAGTGACGTTCTTTTGCGCTAAGATTTTGTACATCCAACCATAAAAGCACATGACAACCTCTACTCCCTCTGCGAAGGGCCTATCTATTATTCTTGCCTTATAAGAGTCAAGGTGATTTCCACCTTTCCTTTTTAAATTTTATCCTTTGGAAAGCACATTGTGTTTGAAAGATCCTGACATATATACCCACTTGGATGTAAGTTATCATAATCTATTACTGTTGACATTACCCTTCAGGTAAAAGGTTGGGAGGCAATACCAAAAGCCCTTATCTTTCTCTGTGTCCGATTAAAACTCCATACCCATAAGTATTGCGTGAGTGTGAGCAATTGTGAAAGACTAGACGATAGTTGAGTATGTGGACTTGCTGAAAAGCTCATATATTGACTCTTTCCGATGTTATGATCAATTGCAATTGCTTCAATGACTGAGATCATAGTTTGCTGGTTTTCAATGAAGTTTTTGATTCATACTTGACATTGTGAATGAATTGTTACCTTGGCATAAGAGTCATTCATATGACAATATATATATATATATATAT
>LR738715.1:259536419-259557819 GCA_902687465.1 Secale cereale | reverse complement strand
TCACCGTTTTCAAAACTGCTCTTAAACCGTGCGGAATCTCGAAAAGTTTTCAACATGGCAGAGTTGCGTCTACTCCATAGCTTTTCAACGGTATATTACACGCATAATTCCGATAAACTATTAAAAAACTAAAGCAAAAAAGTTACCGAAAAAACAACACGTACAGTTTTTTCAAACATGCAGTTCACTGGTCTCTGTGCTGCAGTAACATGCAGTTCGGAAGCGCAAAAAAACGCGTCGATTTGGGTGTCGCGAAAAACAGAGATTCCGCATTTTTGTAATTTTAAAACTGCTCTTAAACCGTAATGAATTAGAGGGGGTGTTCTACATGAAAAAGTAGCGTCTCGACGATATCTTTCCAACGGAGTATCATTTGGATCATTTCGACCAACGTTTTGTAAAATTTCACGAAAAATGGCCATTGCCCTTCGTATTCAGCCGCACGATTTTCAAATTTAACTAAAAACCGTCAGAAATCTCAAAAACGTTTCAACATATGAAAGTTGCGTCTCGTTCGTAGCTTTCCAACGGTATATTACACGCCTTGTTTCGACAAACGGTTAGAAAACTGGAGCGAAAACAGTACCGAAAATTTGAAAAAATTCGAAAAACACAATTCCGCGATTTAGTAAATTCAAAACTGCTCTTTAACCGTAGCGAATTAGAAAAAATAATAGATATGAAAAAGATGCGCGCCGATGATACCTTTCCAACGGTGTATCATACGTTTCATTCCGACGAGCGGTTTAGAAAAAAAACGCAAAAAAACGCTCGCTGCCATTCTTTGTGAGCCGCACGATTTTCGAAACTACTCTTAAACTATGATGAATTTTGAAAAGTGTTCAACATGGCGAAGTTGCGTCTACCTCATAGCTTTTCAACGGTATATTACACGCATAATTCCGATAAACATTAAAAAACTAGAGCAAAAATGGTACCAAAAAAACAACACGGACAATTTTTTTCAAACATGCAGTTCACTGGTCTCTGTGTTGCGGTAACATGCAGTTCGGAAGCGCAAAAAAAACGCGTCGATTTGGGTGTCGCGAAAAACAGAGTTTTCGCGTTTTTGTAATTTCAAAACTGCTCTTAAACCGTAGTGAATTAGAGGGGGTGTTCTACATGAAAAAATAGCGTCTCGACGATATCTTTTCAACGGTGTATCATTTGGATCATTTCGACCAACGTTTTGTAAAAAAAATCACGAAAAACGGCCACTGCCCTTCGTATTCGGCCGCACGATTTTCAAATTTAACTAAAAATCGTAAGGAATATCAAAAACATTTCAACATATGAAAGTTGCTCCTTGTTCGTAGGTTTCCAACGGTATATTACACGCCTTGTTTCGACAAACGGTTAGAAAACTGGAGTGAAAACAGTACCGAAAATTTGAAAAAATTCAAAAAACACAATTCCGCGATTTATTAAATTCAAAACTGCTCTTAAACCGTAGCGAATTATAAAATATAATAGATATGAAAAAGATGCGTGCCGGCGATACCTTTCAAACGGTGTATCATACATTTCATTCCCGACGAGCGGTTTAGAAAAAAACGCAAAAAAGCTCGCTGCCATTCGTTGTGAGCCGCACGATTTTCGAAACTGCTCTTAAACAATGATGAATTTTGAAAAGTGTTTAACATGGCAAAGTTGTGTTTACTCCATAGCTTTTCAACGGTATATTACACGCATAATTCCGATAAACGGTTAAAAAACTAGAGCAAAAAAGGTACCGAAAAAACAACACGTATAGTTTTTTCAAACATGAGGTTCTATTGGAGTATCTGTGCAGTGCGCATAGCTTTCCAATGCATTAAAACAAAGCAGTTCGGAAGTGTTATGAGAATATTATTCTCATAATGTTATGAGAATAGATCGGCTGTATATATATAAGAATGTGTGTGTGTGTGTTTGTGTGTGTGTGTGTGTGTTTGTGTGTGTTGCTGTTATAAGAATGATCATGATGCCCTCATGTCCGTATTTTATTTTTATCGACACCTCTATCTCTAAACATGTGAACGTATTTTACGATATCGGCTTTCGCTTGAGGACAAGCGAGGTGTAAGCTTGGGGGAGTTGATACGTCTATTTTGCATTATGCTTTTATGTTGATATTCATTGCACCATGGGCTATTATTACACGTTATGTCATAATACTTATGGCTTTTCTCTCTTATTTTACAAGGTTTACATGAAGAGGGAGAATGCCGGCAGATGGAATTCTGGGCTGGAAAAAGAGCAAACATTGGAGACCTATTCTGCACAACTCAAAAAGCTCCAAAACTCCACGAAACACCGTTTCAGAAAATATAAAAAATATCTGGCGAAAGAGATCTGCCAGGGGGGCACCCCCCTGGGCGCGCCCCCTGTCTCATGTGCCAACCGGTGACCCCCCCGATGCCCATCTTCTCCTATATGATGTGTTTTGACCTGAAAAAAAATCATAAGGAGGCTTTTGGGACCAAATGCCGCCGTCTTGAGGCGGAACCTTGGTGGAACCAATCTAGGGCTCCGACGAAGCTGTTCTGTCGGGGATATTTCCCTCCGGGAGGGGGAAATCGTCACCGCCGTCATCACCAACAACTCTCCCATCTTGGGGAGGGTTATCTTCATCAACATCTTCACCAGCACCATCTCCTCTCAAACCCTAGTTCATCTCTTGTATCCAATCTTTGTATCAAAACCTCAGATTGGTACCTATAGGTGGCTAGTAGTGTTGATTACTCCTTGTAGTTGATGCTAGTTGGTTTACTTGGTGGAAGATCATATGTTCAGATCCATTATGCATATTAATACCCCTCTGATCATGAACAATAATATGTCTTGTGAGTAATTATGTTTGTTCCTGAGGACATGGGAGAAGTCTTGCTATAAGTAGTCATGTGAATTTGGTACTCATTTGATATTTTGATAAGATGTATGTTGTCTTTCCTCTAGTGGTGTCATGTGAACGTCGACTACATGACACTTCACCATTGTTTGGTCCTAGAGGAAGGCATTAGGAAGTAATAAGTAGATGATGGGTTGCTAGAGTGACAGAAGCTTTAACCCTAGTTTATGCGTTGCTTCGTAAGGGGCTGATTTGGATCCATATGTTTCATGCTATGGTTAGGTTTACTTTAATACTTCTTTTGTAGTTGCGGATGCTTGCAATAGAGGTTAATCATAAGTGGGATGCTTGTCCAAGTAAGGGCAGCACCCAAGCACCGGTCTACCCACATACCAAATTATCAAAGTAACGAACGTGAATCATATGAACATGATGAAAACTAGCTTGACGATATTCCCATGTGTCCTCGGTAGCGCTTTCCTTCATATAAGAGTTTGTCCAGGCTTGTCCTTTGCTACAAAAAGGATTGGGCAATCTTGCTGCACCTTATTTACTTTTACTATCTGTCACTTTCTACCAATTACCCTATCACAAAACTATCTGTTACTGATAATTTTAGTGCTTGCAGAAAATACCTGACTGAAAAATGCCTATCATTTCCTTCTGCTCCTTGTTGGGTTCGACACTCTTACTTATCGGAAGGACTACGATAGATCCCCTATACTTGTGGGTCATCACCGAACACAAATATCTGGCCGGAGAGAAAAATCTACTTCCCAGCAGCATTGTTGTAGATGATCGATGAAGCCATCGAGCCTTTCGACGATGGCACAGTGGAACTCTCAATGAAAGCACCAATGTCGGTGTCAAAACTAGCAGATCTCGGGTAGGGGGTCCTGAACTGTGCGTCTAAGGATCGAAGGTACCAGGAGGCGGGGGACACGATGTTTACCCAGGTTCGGGCCCTCTTGATGGAGGTAATACCCTACTTCCTGCTTGATTGACTTTGATGAGTACAGGGGTTACAAGAGTTGATCTACCACGAGATCGTAATGACTAAAGCCTAGATGTCTAGCATGTATGATTGTGGATGCCTCTACGGACTAAACCCTCTGGTTTATATAGACACCGGAGGGCGCTAGAGTTGTACAAAGTCAGTTTACAGAGAAATGAATCTTCATATCCGCACGCCAAACTTGCCTTCCACGCTAAGGAGAGTCACATCCGGACACGGGGGAAAGTCTTCCATCTAGTATCTTCATGGCCCATTAGTCTGGCCCACGTTACGTAGCCCGAACGCCCGAGGACCACGTAGTCCAGGACTCCCTCACCGCTTCATCTAACAATACCGCCGAATCAAAGTAAGACGTTGGTGGTAAGCAGTTTGACTATTATCGCCCACAACTCTTTGTATTCTACTCGTGCATATCATCTACGCATAGACCTGGCTTTGATAGCACTGTTGGGAACGTAGCATGCAATTTCAAAAAAAATCCTACGCTCACGCAAGATCTATATAGGAGAAGCATAGCAACGAGATGGAAGAGTGTGTACATGTACCCTCATAGACCGAAAGTGGAAGCGTATTTTAACGCGGTTGATGTAGTCGAACGTCTTCATGATTCAACCGATCAAGCACTGAACGTACGACACCTCCGAGTTCTGCACACGTTCAGCTCAATGATAACCCACGAACTCTTGATCCAGCAGAGGGTCGAGGGAGAGTTTCGTCAACACGACGGTGATGGTGATGTGATCCGCACAGGGCTTCGCCTAAGCACTATGACGCTATGACCTGAGGAGTAAACTGTGGAGGGGGGCACCGCACACGGCTAAGAACAATTGATGTGTGTTCTAGGGGCGCCCTTCCCATGTACATAAAGGAGGGAGAGACAGGGAGGCAGCCTAGGGTGCGCCCAAGTAGGAGGAATCCTACTTGGGTCCCCAGTCCAATTCGGCCCCACCCTTACCATATTTGGACAAAGCGAAAAGGAAGGAGGGGGAAGGAAGTAGGAGTCCTACTTCATACTTTCTTTTTCCTCCTCTCCTTTCCCTTCCTCCCCAGGTGGCTGACCCTATAGGGAGCGCACCAGCCCCTGGTGGGCTGGTGTGTTCCCTTACATGGCCCATTAAGCCCATATCTTTGCCGGGGGTTGCCCGGAACCCCTTCCGGTGACCCGGTATCACCCGAAACACTTCCGGTGTCCAAATAACATCGTCCTATATATCAATATTTACCTCCCGACCATTTCGAGACTCCTCGTCATTTGGGTGATCTCATCAGGGACTTCGAGCAATCTTCGGTCGCTAAAAACACATAACTCATAATACAAATCGTCATCGAACGTTAAGCGTGCGGACCCTATGTGGCACCCTGGCTCAGAGAAACCGGAACGCCCCGTATTCCAGCCCAGAGATCGAGGAGAAGTCTTCTCGAATATGGCACTGCTTAGCATAGTACAAATCAGCCTTATATTATTACACGAATATGAATACAAGGTCTCCGATATTACAAGGGGATTACATCGGCACGGCGACACTACGCCTGCCATGGTTGCTCTATGCAAGCAGCAGAACAACACGATGCGGCGAAATGACATCTAGCAGCGGAACAACGATGACGGTGGTGAACTCCACTTCGCAGGGACTCTAGATGAGACGCTTATCCTAGCTCGTACGAACGGAAACCACGACAAGCAATCAATCCAGGCACGACCTGCAAACTGGCATGACGCGCCATGTTAGTACATTGAATGTACTTGCAAGCTCACAGTAACCAAAAGCATTCAAGACAAACAACAGCATCGCAACTATAGGTTAGGCAGGAATTATTATGAGATCATCAGGATAACATAGCATGAACAACATGAATATGATACAGCTAGACAATATGAGCATCGCATGAACATATAAATCTGATGATACTAGCATGCAACATGATGGCACTACATGCACCATTTGTTCTGTTCTGGTTACCTCGTATCCAACACATGCATCACTTACCAACATCGGACATTATACGATCATCTCAGGATCAAATCAAGCTTGGTATAAACAATACCATAGTAATCATCATATGACCACAAGGAGCTTGATCTTTATCCATGATTCTCACACAACATCACGAATATCCAATAACTTGGTATCCTCGATACCACGATGATCATGCTGGCGATCACAACCATGACCAACACTTGGTCTCAAATGGTGATATTTCCGGCGATCACAACCAACTTATCTCATCATCAAACCAGGGTTGTTATTATTAAGCACATTATTATTATTATTACTGTTGACTCATAGTGTGACCGACACGAACTGGGCCCTTATCCGCGGGCACGACAATCGATAGTTTAAGACACACACTCTGCAGAGGTAGCACACTGTACCCACACCACTGAACCCATGGCCTCGCACTCCCATTCAGGTGGACCAACGGCGTTCCGAAACCGTCCTACTTCCATGACACTCTCCCGGCCACTCCGACTTACTCCCCACTTGGCTAGTCCTGGGTGGCCTCGTGTCTACCAAAGACACAACGACCACCGTCATGGCCCAACATAAACGGTTCCAAACGGGGACCCGAGCTCAGAACATCAACAACGGGCACACAAGGTTATGTCTGCTTACTGGGCCAGGGTACCGCACGCCCATAACCTTCCCTCGTTGGAGGCACCGGCGAGAGGCATGACAATAGACCCAGTTAGGACCTTCCCATAAAGGTAAGTGTGGTTGCACTGGTCAGCTTGATATGGTGGCACCATGACTCAGCCAACAGTTGTTCAAATTCATTATTATCCGGTTAAACTTGAATGCAAAAAGCTGAGTCATATTAAAATAACATGATGCAACTATAATGCATGAGCATGATACTAACATGAGCATGGATGTGCAACCATAATCAACGAGCATAACAACAACACTTAATCATTTATTCAGATAAGCATGGCTTACTGACGAGCATGAATATTACGAATATAACTCTTTATCAACATATCATGACCACTAGCATCAACAATAAATATCATGCAAGAACATATTAACATTGCTACCATGCAAGTATTTAACCAACTGGATGCAAAGGAACATGTATAACAATGATACACGGAACAGACGACAGTCATGCATCGAAGACCATCACCAACATCAACATATACTACTACCAAGCATAGCATACGACAAAAATACTAGCAACTAGTACATGATAATCAGGTGCATAAAGGCATAACATGAAAGAGAACACAAATTCATGAACATCACCGAAACAACGATAATCGTATCAAAACAAGCAGACATTTATTAAATGTTCAAGTTGAAAACCATAGCTACTGCATGCAATCATGCAAGTGGGTATTGTGGCTTGCCTGGGGTGGAGAGTACTCCGGAAAGAAGTGCGGAAAGCTCGCGAGAAGAATCGCCGGAAACAGTTCTCTCTTATAGGGGGCTGTTTACGAGCAAGGGCAAAGTGGTCATTTCCAATATGTCAAACCATAGTGAAAATGATACCAACAGAACGGGCTCGACGAGACAAAGACCTGGCCTTTGGAATCACCTTAATCGGAGTCTCGAGCAAAAAGTTATAGCCCGACGAAGTTCAGGGACCAATCTGTAAAATGATTACTACAAACAGGCCCCTGAGCTGAAAAACAGAAAGTACACTCTCAGAAATACGCCTTCAGAATAGGGAAAACGCATTCTGAGCTTAAGAGGAAGGAAAGTTCGCTTTCCAGCTGGGAAGACGTATTCCGAGGAATACGCCTCCACTTATCCAGCGTGGCAAGGCGGGACCGGGCGGCTTAGAGGCTTACAGGTGGTGCCGGGCTCCTCGGTCACTTACAGGTGGGTTCCACCACTTTTCCACGTCGGCAGTGGCGGGGTCTGGCTAGGTGACGCTGACGGGCGGGTCCCACGTGTGTTGACTCCCACCTCCTCGTCCCTTCTTCCACCTCCCGACAGACAGAGGCAGGGCGAGGCTGCGCGATGCCGGTGTTGGCCTGGCTGCCTCCGGCCATTCCCAACCAAGGAGAGGCCACTAGTGGGCACGGCACGGCCAGCCGCATCCATCCCGGGGGAAAGGGCACACCGGGGAGGGCAGGGGAGGCGGCGACGTGAGGAGGCAGGGGAGGACAGAGAGGTGCGGGAGGAGTTTGAACTCGGCGAAGCAGGGCGCTCCAGCGAGGACTGATGGGTCGGGGCGGCTCTATGGGAGGTGGGGGTGCTCTGGTGGTGTTGGAACGGGAAGGGGAGGCGCAGCTCGCCGGGATTTAGGCGGAGCACCGCGGCGGCCATGGTGATGATGGTGGACATAGAGAGCTCCTCGAGCTCAAATGAAAGGCTGAGGAGGGATAGTGCAGTACAGGGAGGCTGCTGGTGTGCTCGAACAGCTCGGGGGAGGCCTATATATAGGCGGGAAGGGGATGGCCAAGGGTGTGTGCCGCCGTGCACGTCCGACCGACGCTCTGGCGCGCACAGCGATCACGGGAGGGTGCGGGATCACGACGAGGGGGGTGCGGACGAGCGACAGTGACGCACTGTGCAGGAGGGGCCGAGGGGCGCAGGGAAGAAGGAGCCGAACACCATTCAGGCTCGGTCGGCCACAGTACACATGTGGGCGCGCAGCGACGAGCACCGACGGCAAAGCTGCTGGAGGGGGAGAGGGGTCCAGGGAGGTTGCGACGACGAGGGGAACATGGTAGACAGGCCCGTGCTCGTTGAGGCGCCGAGCAGAGAAGGGGCCCAAGCAAGAAGCCGTCTGATGACCCACAAGTGTAGGAGATCTATCGTAGTCCTTTCGACAAGTAAGAGTGTCGAACCCAACGAGGAGCAGAAGGAAATGATAGGCGGTTTTCAGTAAGGTATTTTCTGCAAGCATTGAAATTATAGGTAACAGATAGTTTTGTGATAAGATAATTGGTAGCAAGTGACAAAAGGTAAAAGTAAATAAGGTGCAACAAGGTGGCCCAATCCTTTTTGTAGCAAAGGACAAGCCTGGACAAACTCTTATGCAAGGTAAAGCGCTCCCAAGGACATATGGGAATTATTGCCGAGCTAGTTTTCATCATGATCGTCTCTTTCGCGTTCGGTACTTTGATAATTTGGTATGTGGGTGGACCGGTGCTTCGGTGCTGCCCTTACTTGGACAAGCCTCCCACTTATGATTAACCTCTAACGCAAGCATCCGCAACTACAAAAGAAGTATTAAGATAAACCTAACCATAGCCTGAAACATATGGATCCAAATCAGCCCCTTACGAAGCAACGCATAAACTAGGGTTTAAGCTTCTGTCACTCTAGAAACCCATCATCTACTTATTACTTCCCAATGCCTTCCTCTAGGCCCAAATAATGGTGAAGTGTCATGTAGTCGACGTTCACATGACACCACTAGAGGAGAGACAACATACATCTCATCAAAATATCGAACGAAGACCAAATTCACATGACTACTAATAGCAAGACTTCTCCCATGTCCTGAGGAACAAAAGTAACTACTCACAAGACATAATATTTTTCATGATCAGAGGGGTATTAATATGCATAATGGATCTGAACATATGATCTTCCACCAAATAAACCAACTAGCATCAACTACAAGGAGTAATCAACACTACTAGCAACCCACAGGTACCAATCTGAGGTTTGGATACAAGAGATGAACTAGGGTTTGAGAGGAGATGGTGCTGGTGAAGATGTTGATGAAGATAGCCCTCCCCAAGATGGGAGAGTTGTTGGTGATGACGGCGGTGACGATTTCCCCCTCCCGAAGGGAAGTATCCTAGGCAGAACAGCTCCACCGGAGCCCTAGATTGGTTTCCGCCTCGGTTCCGCCTCAAGACGGCGACGTCTGGTCCCGAAAGCCTCCCTTTGATTTTTTTCAGGTCAAAAAGCTTCATATAGGAGAAGATGGGCACTGTGGGCTTGCGGGCTGGCCCTCGAGGCAGGGGGCGCCCTGGGAAGGGGGCGCGCCCCCCACCCTCGACGCCAGCCGGTGGCCCCTCCCGTGGGTTTCTTTCGCCAGATATTTTTTATATTTTTCGAAACGATGTTCTGTGGAGTTTCAGGGCTTTTGGAGTTGTGCAGAATAGGTTTCCAGAGTTTGCTCCTTTTTTAGTCCAGAATTCCAGCTGCCGGCATTCTCCCTCTTCATGTAAACCTTGCAAAATAAGAGAAAAAAGGCATAATATTGTGACAAAACATGTATGAACAACCCATAATGCAATAAATATCAACTTATAAGCATGATGCAAAATGGACGTATCAACTCCTCCAAGCTTAGACCTCGCTTGTCCTCAAGCGAAAGCCGAAATCAAAAAATATGTCCACATGTTTAGAGATAGAGATGTCGATAAAAATAGAATACGGACATGAGTGCATCATGATCATTCTTATAACAGCAACTTATATTAATATAGTCATATGATTCTTATGCTAAAGTAACAATCCATCCACAATATCAAGTATGCATCATAAACTTCATTGGAAACTAACAAACTTTGGTCTCGGTCATTGAAGCAATTGCAATTTATCGTAACATCGGAAAGAGTCAATATAAGAGCTTTTCAACAAGCTTACATACTCAACTATCATATAGTCTTTCACAATTGCTCGCACTCACGCAATACTTATGTTTATGGAGTTTTAATCGGACACATAGAAAGATAGGTGCTTATAGTGTTGCCTCCCTACCTTTTACCTCAAGGGTAACGTCAACAGTAATAGATCATGGAAACTTACATCCAAGTGGGTATATATGTCAGGATCTTTCCAACACAATGTGCTTGCCAAAGGATAAAATGTAAAAAGGAAAGGTGGATTTCACCTTGACACTTATAAGACAAGAATAAAAGATAAGCCCTTCGCAGAGGGAAGCCGAGGTTGTCATGTGTTTTTATGGTTGGATGCACAAAGTCTTAGCATAAAAGAACTTCGCTTTATATTTCCACTTGTGATAAGGACCTTTATTATGCAGTCCGTCGCTTTTTTTACTTCCATATCACAAGATCGTATAAAGCTAATTTCTCCCACACTAATAAATCATACATATTTAGCAGATTTGCAACATGACAACTTACTTGGAAGGATCTTTCTCAATCCATAGGTAGGTAGGGTGGACTCTCATGGCAAAACTGGGTTTAAGGATATATGGAAGCACAAGTAGTATCTCTACATGGTGCGAGGAGTTTTGGCTAGCATAAGGGGTAAAGGCAAGCTCAACATGTTGGATGATCCGTGACAATATACTTTATTTCGGATATAAGAAGACATAGCCCATTATGTTGTCTTCCTTGTCCAACATTAACTCTTTAGCATGTCATACTTTAATGAGTGCTCACAATTATAAAAGATGTCCAAGATAGTATATTTGTATGTGAAACCTCTCTTCTTTTATTACTTCCTATTAATTGCAACGATGACCAAAACTATGTTTGTCACCTCCCAACAACTTTTATTTATCATACTCTTGTATGTGAAGTCATTACTCCCCATAAGATCGATATGATCTCTTTGATACTCTTTATGTTTTCTTTCTTTTTATCATGACCCAAGTGAGGGAATCAAGCCCTTGAATCAAACACTAATCTTTATTATATAGCTCACAGACTCGATTACAAAGGATAAAGCTCACAAAGAAAAGGCTCACAACTAGATCATGCTAACTTTATTCTAATAGATCAAGATACTACCAAAAGGATCGAACTAAGTAAAATGGTACAGATAGGAGTGATGGTGATACGATACCGGGGTCACTCCCCCAAGCTTGGCAGTTGCCAAGGGGAGTGCCCATACCCATATGTTTATGTCTCCTTCTTCGGGGTTGGTGATGAGGGAGTTGCAAATAGTGACAGGGGATCCTCATATATCGAGCATAGGAGATCTTCCAGCTTGCGGATAATACCTTTGAGAGCAGCTATGTAATCCTTCAAGAAAATATTTTCACTTATGAGATGCTTGTTGCAAATCTGAGGTAACTCAATCATCCTGAAAGCTTCTAGCTCAGTTGAGGTAAAGAGATTAGGAAGGGATTTGGAGGTGTCTTCTTCTCCTGCTGCCGGAGCCGGATCTTCCACCTCCATCTTGATCTTCTTCTCCTTGTGGATCTCCTCGGGTCCTTCCCTCTTCAGATCTATCTTCATTAGCCAAGCATCGTTGCCTTCGTTGTTGGAGGAGGGAGACGACATGATGCCTGGCTTTGCAGACCTTAGCAGAAAACAGCTCGAAACAAGAACAGAGGATTTTTGCGTGATACAGAGGTCAAAACCTTCGGGAGCATATATAATGATTTTTTTCCCGAACAAAAGGAGTAACCCACAAGAAAACAGAGTCCAGGGGACACACGGGATGCCCTGGAGGCAGGGGCGCGCCCCCCACCCTCGAGGAGGCCCCATGTCTCCTCTGGACTGCGGTCTATTTTTCTATTTTTCTAAATATTCCAAAACGGAAAAAGATTACCTTTAGAACTGTTTTGGAGTCGATTTACTTACCGTATCACATACCTTTTTCTTTTCGGAGGCTGAATCGTTCTGGAAAGTGTCCCTTATGTATTCCTCCGGGGTTACGGTTTCAATAATATTGGTTTCGACATTTATAGGATTACCTGAGATATAATGTTTGATCCTTTAACCATTCACCACCTTCGGATTTGTGCCTTCGAAGTTATTGATTTTTATGGCATCGGAACGATAGACCTCCTCGATAATGTAAGGTCCTTCCCATTTGGAGAGAAGTTTCCCTGCAAAAAATCTTAAACGAGATTTGAATAGCAAGACATAATCACCTATGTTAAACTCACGCTTTTGTATCCTTTTGTCATGCCATCTTTTAACTTTTTCTTTAAACAGCTTGGCATTCTCATAGGCCTGGGTTCTCCACTCATCGAGACAGCTAATGTCAAATAGCCTCTTCTCACCGGCAAGTTTGAAATCGTAGTTGAGCTCTTTAACAGCCCAATATGCCTTATGTTCTAGCTCAAGAGGTAAGTGACAAGCTTTTCCATATACCATCTTATATGGAGACATACCCATAGGATTTTTGCATGCAGTTCTATAGGCCCATAATGCATCGTCTAGTTTCTTGGACCAATTCTTTCTAGACCTATTAACTATCTTTTGCAAGATTAGTTTCAATTCCCTATTACTTAGTTCTACTTGACCACTAGTCTGCGGGTGATAAGGTGATGCGATTCTATGGTTGACATCATACTTAGCAAGCATCTTACGGAAAGCACCATGAATAAAGTGTGAACCACCATCAGTCATTAGATATCTAGGGACTCCAAACCTCGGAAATATAACTTCTTTAAGAATCTTAATAGAGGTGTTATGATCACCACTACTAGGTGGAATAGCTTCTACCCACTTAGTAACGTAATCAACAGCAACTAGAATTTGTGTGTACCCATTAGAGGCAGGAAAAGGTCCCATATAATCAAAGCCCCAAACATCAAATGGTTCAATAACAAGTGAACAATTCATAGGCATTTCTTGACGTCTACTAATATTACCAATTCTTTGACATTCATCACATGATAAGACAAACTTACGGGTATCCTTGAAGAGGGTAGGCCAATAAAAACCGGATTGCAATACCTTGTGTGCAGTTCTGTCTCCCGCATGGTGTCCTCCATAAGCTTCGGAGTGGCACTTGCATAGACTCTGTTCATGTTCATGCTCAGGTGCACAACGTCTAATAATACCATCTACTCCTGCTTTATAAATATGTGGGTCATCCCAAAAGTAATGTCTCAAATCATAGAAGAACTTTTTCTTTTGCTGGTATGTGAAGCTAGGTGGTATAAACTTAGCAACAATGTAATTAGCATAATCAGCATACCATGGAGCAGTACGAGAAGTACTTATGACAGCTAGTTGTTCGTCAGGGATGCTATCATCAATAGGTTGTGGGTCATCAAGTATATTCTCTAACCTAGACAAGTTATCTGCTACGGGGTTCTCAACTCCCTTTCTATCAATAATATGCAAGTCAAATTCTTGCAGCAAGAGAACCCATCTAATAAGTCTAGGTTTAGCATCTTTCTTCTCCATAAGGTATTTGATAGCAGCATGATCAGTGTGAATAGTTACTATAGAATCAACGATATAGGGTCTAAACTTATCACAAGCAAACACAACTGCTAAAAATTCTTTCTCAGTGGTAGCATAATTTCTTTGGGCACTATCTAGAGTTTTACTAGCATACTGGATAACATTAAATTTCTTATCAACTCTTTGCCCTAAAACAGCTCCTACAGCATAATCACTAGCATCGCACATAATCTCAAAGGGTAAATTCATGTCAGGAGGTTGGACAATAGGTGCAGAGATCAATGTTTTCTTAAGTATTTCAAATTCTTCTAAACAATCATCATCAAAGACAAAAGGAATATATTTTTGTAAGAGGTTAGTCAGAGGCCTGGAGATTTTGGAGAAGTCCTTAATGAACCTCCTATAAAACCCGGCATGACCAAGGAAACTTCGTATACCTTTGATATCCTTAGGGCATGGCATCTTTTCAATAGCATCAACTTTAGCTTTGTCAACTTCAATACGTCTTTCAGAAATTTTATGTCCCAAGACAATGCCTTCATTAACCATAAAGTGGCACTTCTCCCAATTCAAGACAAGGTTAGTGTCTTCACCTCTCTGCAAAACTCGATCAAGGTTGCTTAAGCAGTCATCAAAAGAAGTTCCGTAAATGGAGAAATCATCCATGAACACCTCAACAATCTTTTCATAAAAATCAGAGAATATAGCCATCATGCATCTTTGGAAGGTAGCAGGTGCGTTACATAAACCAAAAGGCATACGTCTATAAGCAAAGGTACCGAAAGGACAAGTAAAGGTTGTAACGCCCCGGACACACCCGCCGGTGGTCGTTACTCCTGGCGAGATCTTGACTGGCCTCACATATCAATACTAGTCTTTTCTGCGCACTTTGTCCTCACTCGTGCACACCCGGGAGCAACTTCCCGGTCGGTCACCCATCCTGAAACTACTCCAAGCTGAGCACGCTTAACTTTGGAGTTCTATCCGAATGGGCTCCCGGAAAAGAAGGAATTCCTTATTGATATGAGTAGTCTATCATCCCTAATAAGCCATACCATCACATACACCCTCACTCAGAGGAATCGACGTCCTCGTCGGGCCACATGAACGTTCCCTCTTGGCACAACCGTCTGTGCTTCCAGGACAGCACATGTGCCATGTCGTGTGCCACGACGGGTCACAAACTTCATGCACAACATGACTGCAAACTGTTCGCAAACATCCGTGTAACCGCGAGGGTCGGCTCTGATACCAACTTGTAACGCCCCGGACACACCCGCCGGTGGTCGTTACTCCTGGCGGGATCTAGACTGGCCTCACATATCAATACTAGTCTTTTCTGCGCACTTTGTCCTCACTCGTGCACACCCGGGAGCAACTTCCCGGTCGGTCACCCATCCTGAAACTACTCCAAGCTGAGCACGCTTAACTTTGGATTTCTATCCGAATGGGCTCCCGGAAAAGAAGGAATTCCTTATTGATATGAGTAGTCTATCATCCCTAATAAGCCAGGCCATCACAAAGGTGGTCTTTTCTTGACCCCCTGTTGACATTGGTATTTGAGAGAAACCGGAATAACTATCTAGAAAGCAGAAATGAGTATGTTTGGATAACATTTATAGCATTTGATCAATAAATGGCAAGGGGTAATGATCTTTCTTAGTAGCTTTATTTAACTTACGGAAATCAATTACCATCCTATAACCTATAACTATCCTTTGCGGGATCAATTCATCTTTATCATTACAGACAACAGTCATACCTCCTTTCTTAGGAACACAATGGACAGGGCTTACCCACTGACTACCAGCAACTGGATAGATAATACCTGCTTCTAGGAGCTTTAGTATTTCCTTCCTCACCACTTCTTTCATCTTAGGATTTAACCGTCGCTGATGATCAATAACTGGTTTAGCATTTTCTTCCAATTTTATCTTGTATTGACATATAGTGGGACTAATGCCCTTAAGATCATCCACAGTATATCCAATAGCAGCTCGGTGCTTCTTCAGAGTTTTCAATAATCTTTCTTCTTCCTACTCTGAAAGGTTAGCACTAATAATAACAGGATATATCTTCTTTTCATCAAGATAAACATACTTAAGATTGTCAGGTAAAGGTTTAAGTTCAAACACGGGATCACCCTTGGGTGGAGGGGGATCCCCTAGGATTTAAACAGGCAAGTTGTTTTTCAATACGGGTCCCTGTGTAAGGAATAGTTCATCTATCTCCCTTCTCTCATTCATATGCATATCATTTTCATGGTTTAGCAAGTATCTATTTATATATAAAAGTACTTGACGGGGTCAGCAGAATAAAGATAATTATCTTATAAAATTCTTCAATAATTAGATGTATTCGGCCTTTAATTAGATGTCCCGAGAAAGCACAACCATTAGATCTTCATAAACCAGGTGGGTCCATACCCCAAACGTAACTCTAGCATGTTGGACCATCACCGCACACAAAAATACACATACAAGTTGGCCATGACACGCATAATAGAGGTTGTACATGTACCCCAACAAATCAAAACTACCATATCTCTTCGTTTCTAGAAAAAAACATGTGTCTCCAAACGAGATGTACCCAAACAAATCAAAACTACCATCTCTTTGTTTCTAAAAAAAATTGACTCCACACGGAATATCTGTCCAGACTATGTCCAAAAAAAACTTTCAAGCATGCAGATGAGAGAAACTCGACCATCAATATAAGACCTTCAGGTTTGCTAGACCTTCCCCACGACCTGAAATGTTCATTGTCCTCTAGATTTTAGAAGAGAACAACTGCATCATCTTCATCCCACATCATTTTCTTCTAGCGACCAAAACTTCGACTCCGGAACTGTCTTCCTCTAGCGGCCACAAGACAGACCGTCGATCAAACAAGAATTGTCTTCCTCTAGTGTCGAGAGCAAATGGTCTACATCAAGTAAGTTCCATCTGCACGAAATTATAGATCATACCTATTAATGGATCAATAATGGTTCAGTTATACTCTAGGCAATCCTGATCTAAAAATATTTGCCATTGTCATACTGACTTTATCAAACATCCTATTTAATTGCCTGAACTAACTATTATTTTATAAAATTGCAGTTATATCACAATAGAGTTTCAAAAAAGGGGCCTCCCACATGCCCACATAGTCATATTCCTCGACAAAAGGAAAAGAAACACAAGTATCCTGAACCATCAGAGGTTGATATAGTAACTTGCGCAGAGATACCACACAGGGAAATTGGCCCGAAAGGATATGGAGCTGTGGAAAACTACATGATGCACGGGCCATGTGGTGCAGCAAACACAAAGTCACCATGCATGGTCAACAACAGATGCATAAGAAACTTCCCCAAAAATTACAACAATAATACCACTATCGATGAAGATGGATACCCAGTATATAGAAAACGAGATGATGGAAGATACATACAGAAAGGGGAAGTAAAGTCTGATAACAAATACGTAGTCCCATACAACAAAAATCTGCTGGTGAAATATCAAGCACATATATATGTCAAGGTGTGCAACAGATCATTATCCATAAAATACCTTTTTAAATACATAAATAAAGGTGATGACCAAGCAACAACACTAATAGAAAACGATGAGATAAAAAGGTACCTAGAACGCACATATATAACACGGAATGATGCGTGTTGTAGAATATTTCAATTTGAAATGCACTGCAGAGATCCCTGCCTCGAAAGGTTTCCTTTCCACCTGGAAAATGAGCAACAAGTAATTTTCTTAGATTCTACAGATTTAACCAAGATTGTTAGGAAAGAAAGAGTAGGGATCACTAAATTTACACAGTGGATGGAGACAAACAAGATGTGCGAAGAAGCCAGAGAATTAACATATGCAGAATTCCCATCAAAAGGGTGTCGAAAAAGAAAGAGACAAAGTGAAGCAAAAGGAAAAAATGCAGTTGGAAGGATATATTATGCCCATCCAACAAGCGGACAAAAATACTATATGCGGATGCTACTTAACGTCAAGAAGGACGCACATGTTTCAAAGACATAAGAACAGTAAATGGAGTTGTCCACGCATCATACAAATCTGCTTGTGAAGCACTAGGATTTCTTGATGATGACAAAGAGTGGCTTGAGTGCATCAATGAGGCACCAAATTGGGCGATTGGCAACCAGCTAAGGTAGCTATTCACAACAATTATAAGCCACTTCGAAGTCACAAGCCCAAAAAAACTCTGGGAATCATGCTCCGAGGTATTAAGAGAAGACATGGAGTACAAACAGAGAAAATTATTGAACTATCCTACACTATGCCTCACAGCATCAGAGAAGCAAGGACATGCCTTGGTGGAAATAGAGAAGCTCATGAGACAAGATGGAAGGACACTTAAGGAATACCCTGGAATAGAACTTCCTGATTCTTCAAAAATAAAAGAATTTGGAAACAAACTACTCAATGAATAAATTAATTACAACAAAGAGCAGTAAAAACAGGAGCATTTTAAGATCTTTGGTACTCTCAACTATGAACAACGTCTTGCATTTGACTCAATAATGGAATCTGTTGACAAAGATTTGGGAAAACATTTTTTCGTGGACGGATATGGTGGTACAGGTAGGACGTACTTATGGAAGGCGATCAGAACAAAGTTGCGTTCTGAAGGGAAGATAGTACTAGCAGTGACATCATCTGGTATTGCAGCACCGCTTCTAGAAGGAGGGAGAACATCACACTCGAGGTTCCACATTCCACTAATCCTTACAAAAGAGTCAACATGTGATATCAAGCAGGGTTCACACTTGTCAGAACTACTAAAAAAGACATCGGTAATACTATGGGATGAAGATCCAATGGCAAACAAGATATGTTTTGAGGCGCTAGATATGACTCTAAGGAATATATTAAGACATAAAAATGTGAATAGCAGCGACATGCAATTCGGTGGTATGACAACGGTTCTAGGAGGGGACTTTCGCCAGATCCTTCCTGTTATTCCAAAAGGAAGAAGACACAACATAGTCACTGCATCCATTAAAAGATCTTATCTTTGGAAGAACTTTCAGGTAATAAAGCTAATAAAGAACATGCAGCTAAACTGCACAACAAATGATGAATCAGAGAAACAAAAGGTAGCAGAATTTGCCGAGTGGATTCTCAATATCGGCGATGGAAAAAATACATCATCGGAAGGTGAGGAATTGATAAAAATACCAAATGACATACTTCTCAAGAAAGGAAATGATCCAAAAAGAACAATTGTGGAGAGCATATATCCCAATTTGCAGGAAAGATATTGCCAACGAGAGTACTTAGAAGAAAGAGCAATATTATGTCCAAGAAATGAAACAGTTTGCGATATAAATGGGTATATAATGGATCAGATAGAAGGTGAAGATAAAGCTTATCTAAGTTGTGACACAGTATGCAAAGCAACTACCTTCAATGCAAAAACATAATTATTATATCAAACGGAATTCCTGAATAGCGTACCATTTCCCGGAATCCCAAATCATGAGCTGAAATTAAAAGTCGGCATACCTGTGATGCTACTACGTAATATCAACCAAAGTGCTAGGTTATGCAATGGTACAAGGATGACGATTACTCAGCTTGGAAGAAGATTCATTGAAGCATAGATAATAACTGGAAGCCGTGTGGGAGAAAAGGTATATGTCCAGAATAGTGATGTCACCAACTGAATCAGCATGGCCATTTGTTCTAAAAAGGAGATAGTATCCTATATCAGTTTGCTTTTCTATGACTATCAACAAGAGCCAGGGACAATCTCTAAACAAAGTAGGACTATATCTACCTAAACAAGTTTTCACACATGGACAGTTATACGTAGCCTTCTCAAGAGTAACAAAAAGGGAGGAATTACGGGTAATGGCAGATGATGAAGAAAGCAATGAGGATGATGTGGTCAAGAACATAGTGTATACAGAAATATTCTAAAGGTATGAACAAATAACATAATTCTAGCACAATGTTTCTTTAGCTAGATGAGGCGTTACTATTATGTAAGAATTACATATATAGGAACTTAATATGCTAACATGATGTGGCAGGTCGAATATGGTCTAATACACTTCCAAAGTAATGCAAACATGCATCAATAGGTGGAAATACTACATTACTACCAAACATCAAAAATCTATATTATGTAATACTCCCTCTGTCCCAAAATAAGTGACTCAACTTTGTACTAAGTTTGTACTAAACTTAGTACAAAGTTGAGTCAACTATTTTGGGACGGAGGGGCTACTTGATTCTATAAGCTTATTACTTCATAAAAACAAATAGGAAAATGTCGGGGAACGAAACCACGAGCACCTATGGGACCGGCGGACCGAGCCCCTTTCGGTTCGGCAGGGGCGAAGATCGCACGAAGAGCGGATCGAGGCGAAACACACGAGCAGTTTACCCAGGTTCGGGCCGCACAGATGCGTAAAACCCTACTCCTGCTTTGTGGTTTGTATTGAGTTCTTGCTCGGGAGCGCTGGGTGCTACAGTACACACCAGCAGCTAACGAGACCGAGCGTGAGTGTTCCCCTCCCCCTCTCTACGTTGCGCATGGGCCTCCTTTTATATGCTCAAGGGGTCACCGACAGGTGGCAACGTAGACAAGGGTAAAAATGGAAAGGTGTTACGGTTGGTACAACTACCTGTTACAGTGTATCATACCTAACTCTGACGGCAGGGGACAAGGGCATTGAATGCCCATCTGCGTCGCCCAAATAGTGCAAAAGGGGCCGTCAGGGACGCCACCGCTCGCCACGATGGCAATCTTGTCAGCACCGCTTGCCACCGCGCACCGCTGGCTGCACAGCCTCCCGCCACGTACGCCTGGAAGGGTCCTAGAGCGACACGTTGGTGGATGTGCTGGAGCGCGGGTACAGAGTGGTAGCTTGCCGCGGTCATTGTCTTGTCGCGTCCGAGAGCTCGTCGCTCACCGGGCCTTGCCGGGATGCGTGGCGCGTCGCGGCAAGTTCCTTGAGATGCCTTGGTTGGCCTTCCCGGCAAGCTCCTCTTGCCGGGGTCTTGTCTCCTTGGCTTGAATACTTTGTTCTTGAATGGCTCCAAAGGAACCACGGAGGACCTTGGCGGTCACCCGGCAAGCCTTGCCGCGGGATGCTACGACTGCCCGTGCACAAGTTCGGGATACTAGGGTACCCCTACTCTAGTACACCGACAAGAGCCCCCGGGCCTGGGCCATACACGGTGCCGAGCGCTGTTGGGCCAGGCCCAAAACAGGGCACGGGCACGCGCGGCCTGGGTTACGCCGTATCTCTCTCCGTATCCACTGCGCCCTCCCCGAACGACACGCGCTTGAATGTAGCGTCGTGGGAGCGATCGTAGGTGGTTTCTCTATTCGGAAAGACGGAACGTCCGCCCCTCCCTCCTAATAAGCAGGGGAAACAGGGGCAGTTCGCCAATTCGCCGGTTGCTATTCCAATCTCGGAAACCTCCGCTGCTCCCCCTTCTTCCCAAAACTGAAAGAGAGCAGCGCTCTGCCCCCCATCGCCACCAGCACCACCAACGCCGTC
>LR738715.1:259511379-259536325 GCA_902687465.1 Secale cereale | reverse complement strand
GAAAGCCGACAAGGGGAAGGTCGTGAAGTCGACCGAGGTGCAGCGGCTCGTGGCGCTGCGAAAGGAGCGGGCAATCCCCCCCCCCCCAAGCTCACCGCGAACGAGCTGAGGGAGAATTTCTACCTCTTCTGGTCGACGGAGACGCGGGCGCATCCGCGCACGAAGGTACTTCCAGCCGTCGCTTCGAGAATGGCTCCAAATGGATATCCCTTCTTCTCCTTGTTCTTCTACTGCGGGCTCTGCCCGCCTATCTCTGAGTTTTTCTGCGATCTTATGAACACCTACGGGTTCTGCCTCCTTGACTTCACCCCTAATGTTGTTCTGACCATGGCAGTTTTCGCACATCTCTGCGAAAACTTTGTCGGAGTCTATCCAAACGTAGCCCTTTTTTGCCACTTCTTTATGCCCCGAGTTGAGAGAGGAGAGCCTTTATCCGGCTGAATCGCCTGGATCTCGAGAGCCGGCAAGAAGGAAGCTTATCTGGAGGGAGAGTTCCGCGGCAAGTGGGAGGAATGGAGAGCAGACTGGTGCTGGATTGTCGAGAAAAACCCGTAGCCGTTTACCACCCAGCGCCAAACCCCAGTAGCGCGCGGAGGCGATTGAAGCAGCGTGGCCCCAGAAGACGACAGGCTGAAGATTGCCGTCACCCGGATCCAACGCCTTAGGCTTGTCGGGCTCACTGTAGGTGCAGTCGGCGCAGATTTTCTTCGCCGCCGCATCGCCCCCCTGCAGGAGAGGAGGAGACCCGCCTGGGACTTCCAGAATGCGGCGGACATCATGAGGCTGCGCCCGGGCCTCAACTTCAACTTCACTGTTATGGAACTTGACGCAATGCTCCGGGAGCTGTTCAAGTACGACTCTCAACATCCCGAAGTGTTCAGGTTGCCGAAGGATGTCGTTCCGCTGTGCAACAACTCCTCGCTCAGCCACATCCGTGCAATGATGCCGCTGTGCGACTCGCATGGAATTGTCCCAACTTGGCAAGAGCCTGCAGACGTCGTCGTGCAGGAGTTCTTTGATGGCTTGGTAGAAGTGCCGGTCCGCTCCGACGAACAGAAAAGCCTCACTCGCGCCACCATCGATGCGGAGATGAAATGCATCGCCACTAGGCTGGAAGAGGTGGCGACAGCCGTAGCCGCGGGCGAGTTTGGATTCACCGTGGAGGAGGCAGAGGCAGCAGAGTCGGCAAGCCGTGCCGAGCGAGAGGATCTTGCCGGCGAGGAAGAGCTTGCCGGGCATGATGTCGGGTCGAGCGAGTCCGCCAATGATATGAGTGGCTCGTTGGAGATCAACTCCTCTTCCTCCTCATCTCCAGACAGCTCGTCGCAAGCAGAGCCCCCAGCTCCACCAAGAAGGCGTCTCCGCAAGGCCGGGGACGTAGCGGAGTGGCACGCGAGTCGACAGTTGCCGCGCCGCGCGACACGCTCCACCGCGGCAAGCACTGTTGCCGCGGGAGCACCTCACGCTGCTGCGGCAACTGGAGCGGGGTCCACCCGGACCACCGCTTCTGCTCCTGCCGCTTCTCACGCCGCGGCGGCAGCCGGAGCGGGGTCGTCTCGGACCACCGCCACTGTTCCCGCCAAGCGGCCAAGGGAATCTACTCCTCCGCCTCCTCGCGCCGGAGGTGAGCCGGACTTTGACTTCTCCGCGTTCAGCTCCGACGACGAAGAAGAAGAGTAAGATTCTTTGTTGTACTTGTAGTTCTTCAATTCTTGCTGTTTTGTCTTGTATCTCATTTGCTTTACTCCGAACTTATTCCTTTTTAGGACTCTGGCCCAGAGAGCGGCGAAGAGAGCCAAGGTCCCGGCGTGTCCAATGGGGGTGATTATCGTCGAGGACGAACCCACCGCGACAGCAGAGGGTGCGCCCGAGACCACCTTGCCGGACCCGGCAACTATTCTCCAGAGCAGCCCCCAGCATAAGTATATGATTCGCTTTCCGCTGTTAGGCGCGCATGGATGCTCTTTCTTTGCTGACATCTGATTGTTGGTTTGTGTAGGAGTAGAGCAGCCCCACCAGGAGCGCCCGGAGGCCGCCCCCGACACGCCATCTGCTTCGACTACGCCGCCAAGGGAGAGTTCTCCAGCAAGGGACTCTGCCGAGGAGCCGGCTCGCGCAGGAGGGATGCCGGCCAGCGCTGCGGCGGCAAGCGGCAGCACCAGCGGCCCTTCGGCGGCGGAGACTACGACTACAGAACCCGGTACAGGTAATCCTCTCGCTTCAAAACTTCCCTTGGGTTCTTCTTCTTTTGATCTTCTTTTTGGATATTTGATTGACTTTTCTCCCTTTTCCGGCCGTCAGACCCATCTGCTGCGGAGCCGATGGAGACCGAGATTGCTGGCGAGGAGAACACCATCGAGGCCGCCGTCGATGATGTCGTCGAGATTGCCGTGGGCGGTGATACCGTCAACGCCGCTGCCACCGAAGAAGTAACCGACGCTGATGATCCCGTCGGCGAAGAGGCCGCCAAAGCTGGCGCCACAGAAGCTGGTGAGGGGTCTGGCGATCGCACTGACGGCCTTGAGGCCGCAGGAGCGCCAGGCGCTACGCCGACCGCCGATCCTTCCGCCGATGCCGCAGCGTCAGGCTCCGAAGAGCCCCAGCCAGGCGTCTACTTGAAGGCCGGCAAAAACGTCTTCGTCAACCTCCCCTGGGCGTCAAGCTCCAGGGCGCCGGTCGAAGGAAAAAGCTTCGATGGAGAGGTGCTCGCCTCCGCTGGGCTGACGCTGGCTGATGCGCCGAGCAGCAGCAGCGGCGAGCCTGAGGAGGAGCGGCTGCTGCGGAAGCTGGTGTCGCTCTACCGTGCTCGGCAGGCCAAGCTGGAATGCCGAGAGGCGCTTGTCGCGAAGGCGGGAGCGGACATCGGGAAGCGCACGGAGGAGCTCCGGGGTCTTAACCAGGAAGCTCTCAAGTCCATGGCAGAAGAGCGGGCGCAACTCGCCGAGGAGCAGAAGGCCTTCCTCCTCGAGAAGGCTGAAGTCGAAGAACAACAGCGGCTTGCCGCTGAGAAGCTGTCTGCGCAGGAGGGCGAGCTGGCGCAGCGGAAGGTTAACCTTGACAGCCACGAGGAGGAGCTTACCGCGCGCGAGCAAACATTCGGCGGAGCCCTCAAGCAAGCAGAGGATGATGCCGCAGCTGCCGAGGCTGCCAAGAAGGAGCTGGAGACGAAGGTGGCGCGGTTGGAGGCCGATCTCAAGGCGAGTGGTTAAGAGCTTGCCGCGCTCAAGCGTGAGCGGGAGAAGGACGCCTACAGCTTGTCAGAGCTGCAGGTTGAAGCTGACTACTTTGACCAAGACGCTGGACGGCGTCAGGGAGCAAGAGGTGGCTTTGAAGGAGGAGATCAAGGCCGATAAGGCGCTGCTGGCGAGTGCTGCCGCCGCCCAGAATGCTTTTAGGGAGAATGTGGAGCACTGGACGGAGGGTCTCGTGGATGCTGCCGCAGACATTGACAGGGAGCTGGCGCAGCTGGGGATGGAGGATCTCGGGTATCCCTCCGATAAGAACCTCCAACCCAGCGCCAAGCTCACCTTGTTCTTCAAAGGCGTGGCGACGGCCCTCCAGCGACTCCGGGAGAAGATTCCAAAGCAGCTGGCCGACGAGTCGCGCAAGATCTGCGCGGGAGCTCTTCAAAAGGTGTTGGTGAAGGTGGCCTTCCGCAACCCGGGCCTCAACCTCACCAACGTCCTCAAGACCCTGCCGCCGGATGCTGATCTGGAAGCGCTCAAGACCCTTGTCGCACCCATTGTGGACAAGGTGAGCGGGATCAAGAGGATTGAGGGCGATCGCGTAGACTAGGCCGCCCGTTTTCTTCTTTTCTTGTCGCTGCTGGTCATGTTATGAGAACAATCTGTTAGAGCCGTGACAAGCTACCTTGTAATATAACTCTATTTTGGGTAATGAATGCAATGTTATTTCCTTTACTTGATTCCTTCCTTTGTATGTTTTTGCTCTACGCTTTTAGGGAACTTGCTGGCGCAGGCACCTTAGCCGCGAGCGCTCAGTGCGGGACGTCAGCAGCCTGCTGGCGGTGCCGTTACCGACAAGAAACCTTGTCGCAACTAGTCGCAGCACACTTAAGTTGTTGAGCGGACTCGAAACAAAGTAACGGCGCAACTAGCTACGAGTTGGTTCCTCCGCGCACAGGTTTTTCATACAAAGCACGGTCGTTCAAGGAAGATAACTTAAAAATTTAAAAAATATGTTGCTCAAACTTTGGCAACTTAGCTTTTCTGTTGTTTGCTTCCCGGTAAGGCGAAACTTTCTTGAACGATGCCTGGTCCATACCATTATCTTCTCCTTTCCCCCGGCAAACTTGTGGGCGAGGGAACCTTCCTTTCCTTGAGAAAAAGAAAGAAGAGAAAATAAAGATATGGAGCCTTACGACTCGTTATTGCTTACCGGGGGTAGGTGCTGCACAAAGTGTCAGATAACACATGCAAAAAATAGAAATCATGAAATTGTCAAGATGTGCAGAAAACCTGAGCTTTATCTATGCACGGGGTCTGCGCCCGGCTTCGTACAAAGGATTACATGCAACAACGGCAAGACTTGTACAAAAGGTGGTTGCCGGAACAGGTTCCGGCAACCGCGCCTTACGGGTAAAACTTACGAAGATGCTCAATATTCCAGGAGTTGCTCACCGGAATGCCATCTTCGGTCTCAAGGCGGACAGGGCCAGGCCTAGTGACTCGTTTCACCCGGTAAGGGCCTTCCCACTTCAGGGTCAACTTGTTGGAATTCTTGGCGGACTGAACGCGCCAAAGAACAAGGTCGCCTTCCTCGAGACTTCTGGCGTTAACTTTGCGGCTATGGTAGCGGCGCAAAGCTTGCTGGTAGCGAGCAGCTCGTACAGCAGCCTGAAGACGGTCTTCCTCAAGGAGCAGCGCGTCATCTTGTCGCAGCTGCTCTTGCTCAAGCTCATCATAAGCTAGCACTCGAGGTGACCCGTATACGAGTTCCGTGGGGAGAACTGCCTCTGCTCCATAGACTAGAGCGAAAGGTGTCTGGCCAGTGGCTCGATTTGGTGTCGCCCTAATCGACCAAAGAACTACCGGCAGCTCCTCAATCCAGTTTCTTCCGCACTTGCGCAGCCTGTCGAAAGTCCTGGTCTTGAGCCCACGCAGCACTTCAGCATTTGCCCTCTCCGCTTGACCGTTGCTTCTCGGGTGAGCAACAGAAGCGAAGGAGACCTTGGCGCCAAGATCTTGGACGTACTGCATGAAGGTGCGGCTCGTGAATTGCGTACCGTTGTCGGTGATGATCCTGTTAGGGATCCCGAAGCGGCAAACAATCGACCTGAAGAACTTGACTGCTGACTGTGCTGTCACCTTCCTCACTGCTTCCACTTCCGGCCACTTTGTGAACTTGTCGATTGCAACGTACAAGTACTCAAAGCCCCCGACTGCTCGGGGAAAGGGCCGAGGATGTCGAGCCCCCAGACCGAAAATGGCCAGGATAAAGGGATCGTCTGGAGAGCTTGAGCTGGCTGGTGTATCTGAATGCTTTGCCGGAAAGTGCTCTTGCGCCAATGTGGTGACCACATATGCCTCCATGTATCTCTGCCAATAGCTTTTGTCCGCCTTCCCGATGAATACACTTCAATTTCACATCGTTGAGTCTTCTTCTGTACAGTGTGTTCTCGACAAACTGGTACATACTTGACTGCCGGGCTACTCTTTCCGCTTCTTCTTGCTCTTCGGGAAGTTCTCCTGTCTGAAGGAAACGGACAATCTGCTGTGCCCATGCTGGAGCTTGTGGCTCGACAACAAGGACTAAAGGCACATCTGCTGCTGCGGGAACATCCGCTTCTACGGCGAGAACCTGCGGCTCAGCCGGAGCTTGACGTTCCCCGGCAAGCTTGCCGGAGCAAAACTTGTCGGGAGCCTCTGCTTCAACGGAACAAACCCTAGGTCTTGTCGGAGCAGACTGCTCCTCAGCACTCTTGGTGTTGATCTTGGGGACCTTCTTGGTGGTGGCTTCGGGAAGCTCTGCCGGAAAATAGTCATCAGAAATCAACTTCCTCTTCTTGCTCTGTCCAGTTGATGGCGTTACAGACGGTTGAGTCAGCTTGAGCACAAAGATCCCTGGTTCCACAGGTAAATTAAGTGATGCGCACTTCGACAGGCCATCGGCAATGTCGTTCTGAGCTCTTGGAACATGCTCCATCTGTAGGCCGTCAAAGTGCTCTTCTAGCTTTCTCACTTCATCAACGTAGGCTTCCATCAACGGACTCTGATAACTCTTGTTCACTTGGCGGACGACAAGCTGCGAGTCACCCCTGACAATGAGCTTCTTGATCCCAAGGTCTGCCGCGATCCTGAGACCGGCGAGCAAACCTTCATACTCTGCGGTATTGTTTGTTGCTTGCTCCTTGGGAAAGTGCATCTGGACTACGTACTTGAGGTGCTCTCCGGTGGGTGCAACAAGCAGCACGCCAGCACCGACGCCTTGCAGCGAGAAGGCACCATCAAAGTACATCAGCCACTCTTTGCTTGCTTCCTTGACGGGGATGCTTGTTTCTGGAATTTCTTCATCTGGTGTTGGCGTCCAATCTGCTATGAATTCTGCTAATGCTCTGCTTTGGATAGTTGAAGTGCTCTCAAACTTGAGGCCAAATCTTGACAGTTCCAGTGCCCACTCAACAATCCTGCCCGTTGCTTCTGGATTCTGCAGTATCCTCTTCAGCGGAAAACGAGTGACAACTGTGATCTCATGTGCTTGGAAGTAATGGCGCAGCTTTCTCGAGGCCATGAGAAGGCCAAAAAGCAATTTCTGCACACCAGAATACCTTGACCTAGCCCCCTGCAGAAGGGAACTGACAAAGTAAACTGGGTGCTGCACCATTCTCTTCTGTATCTCCTCGCGCGCTTGCGCAGATCCATCTTTGTCGGGAGCAGAGCTTGTCGGGGAAGCCCCATGCTTGTCGCTGGATGCGCCTGCCGTGGTTGCTGGCTCATCATCTGCCTCCCTCTCCGCTACTAACGCAGCACTAACCACTTGATTGGTTCCCGCTATATACAGCAACAACTTCTCTTGCGGCTTAGGTGCGACAAGTGTTGGAGTGGAGGACAGGTATCTCTTCAAGTCTTGCAGCGCAGCCTCCGCTTTCGGAGTCCATTTCATTGGACCTGCCTTTTTCAATATTTTGAAAAACGGCAGGGCGCGCTCAGCAGACTTAGAGATAAACCTGCTGAGAGCAGCCACGCAACCGGCAAGCCTTCGTACATCCTTGACGCGCTTTGGTGCTTCAATCTGCTCAATGGCCTTGATCTTGTCGGGATTGGCTTCAATTCCTCGCTGAGACACGAAGAACCCGAGAAGCTTGCCAGAGGGGACTCCAAACACACACTTCTCGGGGTTGAGCTTGAGGCTGATCTTGCGCAGATTTGCAAAGGTCTCGTCTAAATCTTGAATCAGAGTTGCCTTGTCCTTGCTCTTGACCACTATGTCATCCATGTAGGCTTCCACATTTCTGTGTATTTGTGGCTCAAAAGCGACTTGGACTACCCTTGCAAATGTTGAACCAGCATTCTTTAAACCGAAAGGCATCCGTATGAAACAGTACGTGCCACATGGAGTGATGAATGCGGTCTTCTCCTCATCCTCTTCTGCCATGAAGATCTGATGGTATCCTGAGTATGCGTCAAGAAATGAAAGCAAGTCACATCCGGCCGTGGAGTCGACAATCTGGTCAATGCGCGGCAAGGGAAATGGGTCTTTGGGACAAGCTTTATTAACATCGGTAAAGTCGATACAAAGCCTCCATTTCCCGTTTGCCTTGCGCACGACTACAGGATTGGCCAACCATGTAGGATGGAGCACTCCTCTGACAAGGCCTGCTGCTTCCAACTTCTTGATCTCTTCTGCGATGAATTCTTGGTGCTCCACTGCTTGTTTCCTGACCCTCTGCTTGACGGGCCGCACATGAGGACAGACGGCAAGATGGTGCTCAATTACTTTCCTGGGAACACCGGGGATGTCAGACGGTTGCCACGCAAACACGTCGACGTTCGCCCGCAGGAAAGCAATGAGCGCACTTTCCTATTTTGGGTCAAGAGTGGCACTGATGGTGAAGGTACCACCAGTGCCATCCTCCTTGGCGGACACCTTCTTGGTCTCTGGCGAAGCTGCCATTGTCTTCTTACACTTGCCGGTGGAGCTCGATGGTGCATCCTGAACGGTAGCGCAGCACTCCGAAGAGGTGCGCTTGCCGGAGTGGGCATCAGAACTCTTGCCGGACTTGGTCTTCTTCTTCCCCCCGGGAGCTTCAACGGCAGGTGACTTGCGATCTGTTGCGGCTGCCGCTTCCCGGTAGATCTTATCGGCGCAGATAAGAGCATCCTTCTTGTCGCCAGGGACAGAGATGACACTTATCGGGCCTGGCATCTTCAGCATGTTGTATGCGTAGTGAGAGGCTGCCATGAACTTGGCGAGTGTTGGACGGCCGAGTATCCCATTGTAAGGCAATGGAAAATCGGCAACGTCAAAAGTGACCCTCTCAGTCCTGAAGTACAACTCGCTGCCAAATGTCACCGGCAACGTGATCTTCCCCTTCGGCTTGCTCCTTCCCGGGTTGATTCCTTGGAATGTGCCAGTCTCTTCAAGCTCGCTGTCAGGGATCTGGAGTGTCTGGAGTACAGCGGAGGAGATCAGGTTCAAACCGGCCCCGCTGTCAACTAGCATCTTAGTGACCTTGAGGTTGCGGATAGTTGGTGATACCAACAACGGCAAGCACCCGACCGCAGTTGTGCGATCAGGGTGGTCCTCAATATCAAAGATGATAGGCGTGCTGGACCATTTCAGAAGCTTGCGTGACTCGACAGGTGGTTCTGCCGCATTGACTTCCTGCACCCACTGCTTGAGTTGGCGGTGTGAAGTATGCAGAGAAGCACCGCCGTCAACGCACAAGACCTCTGTGGCTTTCTGTAACTCCTGCTCACTGGTCTCGACAGCATCCATGTCTTCATCGTCGTCGTCATCTTCACCCTTGTCGCGGCCGTGGGGAGGTCTGTTTCCTTGCCGCTGCTTGGCCTTGCCGCGGCGTCCTCCCCGGCCGGTGCGCTTCTTGCCGGATCCTCCAGCACCTCCTTGGGCCTTCTCCTTGTCGCGTCGCTCGTATTCAGCCTTTTGCTGCTCGACAAGCTGCTCAACCTTCTTGCAGCTCTCGGGTCATGGCCCTTGGTGCGGTGGATCTTGCAGTACTGCTTGTCGGTGCCGTCCCGCTTGTCGGCGACCGCCACAGCCTGGCAGTTGGTGCATGCGGCAATCTCCTTGCCGGAGCTACCAGCTTTGGCTTTCTTGGCGCCACCTTCGTTGCCGGACTGCTCAATGACTAGCACATCTTTGCCTTTATTCTTCCTGTTGTTCCACCGCCGGTTTTTCTTTGCCGGGGCAGCATCCTCGCTGTCAGATCCTCCTGCTCCTGTATTCTCTCCGGGGAGTTTCCTCCCTTCCTCAGCATGTGCACACTTGTCGGCCAGGGCATACAGCTCACTGACGTCTCTGATCTTGCACATCGCCATCTCCTCCCGCATCCTGCGGCTACGCACGTTCTGATGGAACGCGCTGATGACCGCGGCAGGGTGGACATCTGGGATGTTGTGCTGTACACGGCTGAATCTCTGAATGTACTTGCGCAGGGGTTCTCCTTCCTTCTGGGCGAGCAGATGAAGGTCACTCTCTTGGCCATGAGGTTTGTGGCCGCCTGTAAAGGCACCGACAAACTGATGGCATAGGTCTGCCCAGGAGGATATGGAGTTGTCCGGCAAGTGCATGAGCCAGGACCTGACGTTGGGCTTGAGCACCAGCGGGAAGTAGTTGGCAAGGATCTTGTCGTCCCGCCCCCCGGCAGCTTGCACCGCGATGGTGTAGATGATGAGGAACTCCGACGGATGCGACTTGCCGTCGTACTTCTCTGGTACGTCTGGCTTGAAATTCTTCTTGCTGGGCCACTGGACTTGCCGCAGCTCACGAGTAAACGCAGGGCAACCTACCGCGTACGGCAAGTCGCCTGGTTCCCCTGGCGCATGCATGTCGTCAGAGGGCCCAGCGCGCTGGTCCGATTGACATCGTGCTTCTCTTCGGCGCTCGATGCGAGTACGAGCATCCTCTTGTTGTCGTTCATGAAGAACTTGGCGCTGATCGCGACGAGCTCGTGGATCTGATGACGCGGTGGAGTCGCTGTCGAGGTGGATCCGGCGAGTCGGCGATCTTGGTCTTCGGGGCGGAGAGTGCACGGTGGTTGCACCCCTACCGGTCTTGTCGCCACCGGCTCGTGCCTGGCTGACTTGCCGCGGCTGCGATGTACTCGGCTGCCGTGGAGTGTCGCCGTTGGCGAAGCCGATGAGACTCTGAATGGTGGCCCTCCAGTCGTCGATCTTGTCTGCCGTTGGAGGGTAGTCCAGGAGCAGTTGAGCTCGCACCAAAGCTTCCACTGAAGTGGTGGGTGGCGGTGGCGAACGGTGTGAGGAGCGGGATATGCTCGGACTTCTAACTATGTTAGAAGGAGCAGTATCCCGTCCAGGCGACCGTGCCTCGCTCGTGCCAGCATGTTGGCATGCATGCTGCTCTTGAGCACTCCGAGATCCACCAGCTCGATCTTGGTCCAGCAAACATATGGTACCGTGAGTACCATGACGCTGCCGGTCTCGCGCCTCCTGAGATGGGCGCGGTGCATGTACGGACGCCGAGGTCTTGGAGTGCGCCCGGTCGTTGTGGGAGCCGACTACGCCGCCGATGGACAGCGCAGCCTTGTCCTTGGGCCTCGTGTCGACGCCCGATCTTCCGCCGGCGTCTACCCCACCAGCCGTTTGCTCCGGCGGTGGTGGGTTCGACGTGGACGGAGCAGCCGCCTCTGAAGCCTTCTTCTTCGGCGGCATGTCGATGAAGACGATGAAGATCTAGCTCGTGTGAACGCCGGATCAGGTTCACACAACCTCGACGCCCCCTACCTGGCGCGCCAAAGATGTCGGGGAACGAATCCACGGGCACCTATGGGACCGGCGGATCGAGCCCCTTTCGGTTCGGCAGGGGCGAAGATCCCACGAAGAGCGGATCGAGGCGAAACACACGAGCAATTTACTCAGGTTCGGGCCGCACGGATGCGTAAAACCCTACTCCTACTTTGTGGTTTGTATTGAGTTCTTGCTCGGGAGCGCTGGGTGCTACAGTACACACCAGCAGCTAACGAGACCGAGCGTGAGTGTTCCCCTCCCCCTCTCTACGTTGCGCATGGGCCTCCTTTTATATGCTCAAGGGGTCACCGACAGGTGGCAACGTAGACAAGGGTAAAAATGGAAAGGTGTTACGGTTGGTACAACTACCTGTTACAGTGTATCATACCTAACTCTGACGGCAGGGGACAAGGGCATTGAATGCCCATCTGCGTCGCCCAAATAGTGCAAAAGGGACCGTCAGGGACGCCACCGCTCGCCACGATGGCAATCTTGTCAGCACCGCTTGCCACCGCGCACCGCTGGCTGCACAGCCTCCCGCCACATACGCCTGGAAGGGTCCTAGAGCGACACGTTGGTGGATGTGCTGGAGCACGGGTACAGAGTGGTAGCTTGCCGCGGCAAGCGCCATGTCGCGGTCGTTGTCATAGCGCGTCCGGGAGCTCGTCGCTCACCGGGCCTTGCCAGGACGCGTGGCGCGTCGCGGCAAGTTCCTTGAGATGCCTTGGTTGGCCTTCCGGGCAAGCTCCTCTTGCCGGGGTCTTGTCTCCTTGGCTTGAATACTTTGTTCTTGAATGGCTCCAAAGGAACCACGGAGGACCTTGGCGGTCACCCGGCAAGCCTTGCCGCGGGATGCTGCGACTGCCCGTGCACAAGTTCGGAATACTAGGGTACCCCTACTCTAGTACACCGACAGAAAAGCATCAGGACGTTGTAATATTGCATATGTACAATGCTATCAGACCAGTTTTCATAAAAAACCTAGGAGTATTAATTTTTGTACGCGTACAAATAGTTCATTACTACCAAACATCGGCAAAATATATTATCTAATGTTTTATTGTACGACCTTAGTACTTCATGCAAATCGATGATGAAAGCATGGGAAAATTATTATAATTCATAGTAAAATGCAACCAGAGCGGTTTTCATACTAAATTATTATATATTCAGTTTTCACTGTGAAATATTTCAACTATAGTAATCAGAAATGTACAAATTATTTGGTAAGTGTGCTGAATATTAGTAGGGGTAGGGGGCCTAACACTACCAATGCCGGTCCCAAGCCCGGAAAAAAGTGGAGGGGGGCATAAACAAACTAACACTACACCTCACATATTGGATGTAATAAGGTCTTGTATTCTGGGACAGAGAGAGTATTTCGCATTCACAAATTACTATCATCAACCAAAAAAAGAGCCACTACACATGATCATACAATGAATATATATAGCACAAATTTACATTGCTGAGTCTGCTCAAATATATACTTATATTACTTATTAGTATCTACACTGTACCTAATTAAAAACTTATACATCACTTAAAAGAGAATCCAATCTTCTTCAGAAATTTCTCAAAAAAATATATGAAATAATTACCGATAACATTCATTTCTTTAATTACATTATAGTAGTCGAACGGCACAAAAAATAAAAATGTTAAGAAAAAGAAAAAATATGACAGTGTAAGGAAAAGGGGAAAAAGGACATGCAGTTCAACTTAGAAGAATGTTACCACTTTAGAGGATGAGGACGACGCCTCGAGCTTCCTCCAGCGGAAATAACGTCCAAGCGTCAGATTGCACGCTTGGGGAAGAAAACAACACAAGCATCCTGATACGTCCAAAACGTATCTATAATTTCTGCTTGCTCCATGCCTCTTTTGGGTGATATTGCTATGATATTTATACACTTCCATACACTTTTGATCATATTTGGACTAACCTATTAACTCAGTGCACCCCAGTGCCAGTTTCTGTTTTCTACTATTTTTGTATTTCAGGTTTTCCCATTACGAGAACTGCCAAAAAATCCCGGAAAAATTATATAAAAAATCAGCGTTCCAGAAGCTTCCCGGCTGCCAAAATACAGCCGGAGGGGGGCCACCAGGGCTCCAGGCGCCCTGGTGGCGCGGCCCCCCTCCTGGCCGCGCCAGGGGGGCGCCTGGGCCCCCCAGGCCTCCGCTGATGCCCCCCTTTGGCATATATTTATATCGTGTCCTGAAACCCTCGAGACGGGAACCCTTTTTCGCGATCTCATCTCTGTTCCGCCGCCGCCGCGCTTCCAAGATCGGGAGCACCAGGAGAACTCTTCCCGGCACCCTGCCGGAGGGGGGGATCACCACCGGGAGCCTCTCCACCACCATGGACGCCTCCCGGATGAGTTGTGAGTAGTCTCCCTTGGACCATAGGTCCATGACCAGTAGCTATGTGTTGTTCTCCTCCCGTTCTTGTGCTTCACTAATTAGTCCTCGTGAGCTGCCCTACATGATCGAGGACATATGTAATCCTTATGCTGTTGCTATGTTGAGTTTGCTGGGATCCGATGGATTGTGAGATTATGTTCAGATTGTGTTTGAGTAATATATTTGATCTACCTCTTTTATATTTATGTTCGTAAGTAATTCTTGCATGTTCTCCGTTGTTATTTATTGCTTTGGCCAAGTAGTAGGTAGTGACTCCAAGAGGGAACGTTATGCTTGATTGTGGGTTCATGCCCCTCGATGACTAGCTTGAGTGACAGAAACATGAGTCTAGGGGATGTGTTGTTGCCACAAGGGGGAAAACAACGGTGCTTGTGCCCGCGGGTGCAAGGATTGTTTACTTTACGCAAAGTTCTTTTAATGCAGTTGTCTGTTGCTTTGAGTTTACACTACGGGTGGGACTCGCAACTTAATACCAGCGAGATGTTCTGGATAGATATCTCAAGGTGGATGATTAGTAGTAGATGCAGATGGATTTCGGTCTACTTGCCTTGGCGTACCGCCCATGCTTTGAACCTCTACCTTTCTTGTAACATAGTTAGCATTGGTTTGCGCACATAATTCTGTCAATTGCCCAGCTGTAATTCGTTTAGCTCACATAGCTGTTTTATCGTCTTTTGGGAGAGAGACATCACTAGTGAACATCATGGGACCCCGGTCCATATTACCATCATTGATCACATCCACTATTTACTTTCAGCTTTTACTTACTATTGCAGCAATACCTATCACTATTATCACTTGCGTTTGATCCTTTGTAAACTACAAGGCCGGAGAGATTGACAACCTCTCTGTACTCGTTGGGAGCAAAGTTATTTGTATCTGTGTGCAGGTCCACGTTGATTGCTAATATCTGGCGCCGTTAGCAGTTGACACCTTCTTGTTGAAACTGGGAGTATCAGGGAAATCGATCCTTGGTATCTTTGCCAAGGGAAAACTTCCGCTACACTGCATCTCAAACCTTCCACTTGGGGTAACCAACGAGGGGCGAGAAGCCATCACATCCTCATACTGAAGCTGGATCCAACAAAATTGCAAACCTCCGGGAGATGAAATCCATGACCGAATCAATTGCACAGAAGACAGCATCAACGACACCGTGCAGAACAATAATCACACCTCCTCCCTGGCGCAGCAGATCCTTGGGCCATGATAACACTCCACCGCCATTTACAAACATACAGGAAGGAGGTGTACTAGGAGGAAAACTAACCGCCGCCGATGGTCGCCCTGTGCAAGCACCAGGTGCGGGGATGGACTTAGGTTAGCATGAAAGCACATGGGAGCTTTACACAAGTTCCAAATTTACAATGAGAAAAAAAGAAGGAAAGAAGAAAGGGGATCGGCCAAGAACAATATCACTTGCGTGAGGATAGAAGAATGGAGAAGTCTAGAAGACTATAGAATGGGTAAAGTTAAGACAAATAGTGGTGGGACCCATGAGACCAACTACGTAATGTGCAAGCTTTGTTTTTCAAGGGATTAGTACCCAGGAAACTGTGAGGAACAATGTAACGTCAAAATGTAAGGCGACCTTGTACTGCTGAGTGTACGCGTCAATCCATTTCATATTAGTTGTCCGTCAAACAAATCAATCTAGCACTCAAATATGTCTACACACAAGTACTATTTTTTTAACACAGTAAACATACAAAAGGTCACCCTTGCTACATAACCAAATAATCCATCTCAAAATGTAAGACAATTTCTCAAGAAAAAATATACATTTCAGAAACAATACGAAAATCTGCCAATTCTACAGACCTTATCGAATTACTCTTTACAGAACAAAAAAAATTGAATAATTTGTTAGCAAAAATACATTTTTCGATAATGCAGTTGATAATAAAACTATAGTTTAAAAGTACAATTAAAAATACAATCGATCATAAAACGACAATTATAATGGAATGAATAATTAGCAATTAAAGTATGAACGAACACCAATATATTCATATATATTTAAAAAACAAAACCCATCAAAGAAAAAAATATGAAATTCTAATACTTAAAATATGTCTCCACAATTAGTTCCATTTATACTTTAAGAGAAATATTCTTAAAATTTAACTTTACAAATCCTAGCCCGCGCGTCGAGCGGGCCACTTTGCTAGTTGTTCTAAAGGGTCATTAGGTGGCACGGCAATAGAAGCGAGACCAATAATTTCATCTTTACTAGGTGGTGCCTTTTCAAGGGGTTGTCTATGGAATTTAGCAAAGTTAAAATCATGAGACATATCCCCTAATCCGACAGTGACAATATCTTTCACGCAGTCTATCTTGGCATTATCGGTATTCAAGAAGGGTCTACCAAATATAATGGGACAGAATGCATCTTGTGGGGAACTAAGAACGAAAAAATCAGCAGGGTATTTAACCTTCCCACACAAGACTTCAATATCTCTAACAATCCCAACTGGTGAAATAGTACCTCTATTAGCAAGCTTAATAGTAACGTCAATCCCTTCTAACTCAATAGGTGCAATATCATGCATAATTTCGTTGTACGAATCAAAAGGGATAATACTCGCACTAGCACCTACGTCACATAAACCATGATAGCAATGATCTCCTATATTGACATAGATAGCAGGTAAGCCTACACCAGGTTTATGTTTATTCCTAGCATTGGGTTTGGCTATTCTAGCAGACTCTTCTTGGAGGTAAATAACATGTCCATCTAAATCTTCTACCAAGAGATCTTTAACCATAGCAACACTAGGTTCAACTTTAATTTTCTCAGAGGGTGTAGGTGTTCTAGTATTACTCTTACGAACTACAGTTGAAGCTTGAGCATGATCCTTTATCCTAACAGGGAAAGGTGGTTTCTCAATATAAGCAGTGGGAATAACAGGATCAACACTATAAGTGATAGTCTTTTCTTCAACTTTCATAGGTTCAACTACTTTTACTTCAATAGGGGGATGGTATTTAAACCACTTCTCCTTGGGGAGATCAACATGAATAGCAAATGATTCACAAAAAGAAGCTACTATCTCAGAGTCAAGTCCATATTTAGTGCTAAACTCACGGAAAACATTGGTATCCATAAAAGCTTTGACACAATCAAACTTAGGGGTCATACCTGACTCCTTACCTTCGTCGAGATCCCAATCTTCGGAGTTGCGTTTAATTCTTTCCAATAAATCCCATTTGAAGTCAATAGTCTTCATCGTATAAGAGCCAGAACAAGAAGTATCGAGCATGGAGCGATTATTATGAGAAAGCCGAGCATAAAAATTTTGAATGATCATTTCTCTTGAGAGCTCATGATTGGGGCATGAATATAACATTGACTTAAGCCTCCCCCAAGCTTGAGCGATGCTTTCTCCTTCGCGAGGCCAGTAATTATAAATATAATTATGATCACGATGAACCTAGTGCATAGGGTAGAACATCTGATGAAATTCCAACTTCAGACGATTATAGTTCCATGATCCCATATCATCGCATAGCCTAAGCCATGTCAGTCCATTAGTCCATCTCCCTTCAAAGATAAAGGGAAGACCTTCTTCTTGATAACATCCTCGGGCATACCTGCAAGCTTAAACAATCCACAAACTTCATCCACATAGATTAGGTGTAAATCGGGATGCAATGTTCCGTCTCCTATAAAAGGATTTTCAAGCAGTTTCTCAATCATACCCGAAGGAATCTCAAAGCAAACATTTTCAATAGGTGCAGTAGGTTGAGGAGCAACTCTTTGCTCTTCTGCTCGGGGTGAAGATACCCAGAACAAGCCCCTCAAAGGATTTTGAGCCATAGTAACAAGTGACAATAAATTTCTACACACTATATAAATTTTTCCTTACCAAATTCCACTTACCAAAGGCGCTTCACTCCCCGGAAATGGCACCAGAAAAGAGTCTTGATGACCCACAAGTGTAGGGGATATATCGTAGTCCTTTCGATAAGTAGGAATGTTGAACCAAACGAGGAGCAGAAGGAAACGATAGGCGGTTTTCTGCAAGCACTGAAATTATAGGTAACAGATAGTTTTGTGATAAGATAATTGGTAGCAAGTGACAAAAGGTAAAAGTAAATAAGGAGCAGCAAGGAGGCCCAATCATGTTTGTAGCAAAGGACAAGCCTGGACAAACTCTTATGCAAGGTAAATTGCTCCCGAGGACATATGGGAATTATCGTCGAGCTAGTTTTCATCACGATCGTCTGATTCCCATTCGGTACTTTGATAATTTGGTATGAGGGTGGACCGGTGCTTGGGTGCTGCCCTTACTTGGACAAGCCTCCCACTTATGATTAACCTCTAATGCAAGCATCCGCAACTACAAAAGAAGTATTAAGGTAAACCTAATCATAGCCTGAAGCATATGGATCCAAATCAGCCCCTTACGAAACAACGCATAAACTAGGGTTTAAGCTTCTGTCACTCTAGCAACCCATCATCTACTTATTACTTCCCAATGCCTTCCTCTAGGCCCAAATAATGGTGAAGTGTCATGTAGTTTACGTTCACATGACACCACTAGAGGAGAGACAACATACATCTCATCAAAATATCGAACGAAGACCAAATTCACATGACTACTAATAGCAAGACTTCTCCCATGTCCTCAGGAACAAAAGTAACTACTCATAAGACATAATATTGTTCATGATCAGAGGGGTATTAATAGGCACAATGGATCTGAACATATGATCTTCAACCAAATAAACCAACTAGCATCAACTACAAGGAGTAATCAACACTACTAGCAACCCACAGGTACCAATCTGAGGTTTGGATACAAAAATTGGATACAAGAGATGAACTAGGGTTTGAGAGGAGCTGGTGCTGGTGAAGATGTTGATGAAGATAGCCCTCCCCAAGATGGGAGAGTTGTTGGTGATGACGGCGGTGATGATTTCCCTCTCCCGGAGGGAAGTATCCCCGGAAGAACAGCTCCACCGGAGCCCTAGATTGGTTTCCGCCTCGGTTCCGCCTCGAGACGGCAGCGTCTGGTCCCGAAAGCCTCCCTCTGATTTTTTTCCATGTCAAAACACTTCATATAGGAGAAGATGGGCACCGTGGGCCTGCCGGCTGGCCCTCGAGGCAGGGGGAGCGCCCTGGGAAGGGGGGCGCGCCCCCCACCCTCGAGGCGAGCCGGTGGCCCCTCCCGTGTGTTTCTTTCGCCAGATATTTTTTATATTTTTCGAAATGATGTTCTATGGAGTTTCAGGGCCTTTGGAGTTGTGCAGAATAGGTTTCCAAAGTTTGCTCCTTTTTTAGCCCAGAATTCCAGCTGCCGGCATTCTCCCTCTTCATGTAAACCTTGCAAAATAAGAGAAAAAAGGCATAAGTATTGTGACAAAACATGTATGAACAGCCCATAATGCAATAAATATCAACTTATAAGCATGATGCAAAATGGACATATCACCGTCCAACTCGTGTCCACTACATGCCAAAGCGATGGTCACCGCGCAGACTGGCACGGAGAAAGTGCCAAGGGTTGTAGAATGATGTATAGTGGTAAGTCCTTCCATGGTAAGTCCCAACTATGGTGGTAGCTTGGTGAAAAGGGCTCTGGTTAAAAGGTAACTAAGCTCTGAAGTTTACTGCATCAAACTTGGCAGAGCACTGCTGATTAACAAGAAACTGATTGGGAGAAAAGGAGTTGTCTGCGAGGTTGAGGTAAAGAAGGACTTTCATCCTGGTAACTTTGAGGTGATTTGGACCAATATTAAATAGAGTTGCTTCACAACTGCATAATTTGGTCCAGAAAAAAAGATGATGAAGTAGCACTCACTTGGAGTAACCACTTGAGCTGAATTTTGTCAAGGCTAGGTCATTTGGACATATAGAGATGCTGTAAAAATTACATGCCATTTGGACTTGCCAAAATGGTACTTCCTTCACAAACATCCCTTGTGTCCAGAAAATAAGAATAATTCCTGAGGAAAAATGGCTACATAAAATGTGCCCACAATTTTTGGAGGTAGGTTATATGGGTAGGAGAAGGTCCTGGAAAATTGGCAGACATAATGGAGCAAGATAGAATATACTTGCTTCACAAACTGAAATTTTGGACAGAATCAAAGAATTGAAGATGGGCTCACATGGAGGCATGACATGAGCTCTACTTTGGTGGAGGGCTAAGATATGATGATATGAGGGATCTTGCAAAATGGCAACTCATTTGGATATGCCTAGCTTTCACCTCCTTCACAAAGCTTCTTTCTGGATAGAAACTTCAGAAAATCATAATTAAATAATTAATAGGCAAATGAGGTTGAATTTTGGCATGGGGCAATGATATGGATAGGAAAAGGTGTCCAAGGATTTTGAGGTCAATTGGGAAAAGATAAATAGCACTTGCTTCACAAAGTGCCATTTAGGGCAGAATAGAAAAAGGAATATTGGTGAAATATTTTTGAACATGGCAATGAAAAGTTTTGCCATTTTTGATGAAGATATGACCCAAACAATTTATGAGAATTTATTTGGGAATTTTAGGAGTGATGGAAATATAGGTTGCTTCACAACCTAGGGCGGACAAGGTTATTCCTTTAATAGAAAAAGGAATATTCCCTAGAAAAATAATATTGGGGTTGGGACAATATGAAAATGGCAAGGTCTAGGGATAGATATGAGGATGACAAGCCACTCTAGAAACAAAGAAGAGGTCATCTTCTTCAGTTTCCAGACCACATAGCCACGAAAAGAGAAAACTCAGGCAAAAATCTCAGAAAAACAAAAGAAAAAGAAAGGGCCAAAAATCAGGCTGTGACAAACCTTCCCTCCTTAAAGAAATCTCGTCCCCGATATTTGGTTGCTCAGGGAACAAGTATGAATGTACTGACTTAAGGAAACCGTTTCCAACTCGGGTATCATTTTTCCTTTATTGATTGTTCTCATTTCTTATGATTGTCTGTCTGGCTTGGGGTGGTTTGCACTGTATCCATATGCTGACGGACCTTACTTCATAGTTTCATGCTAATGTTGGCTCCAATTATTTTTATACCGGCTGGCTCGGCTGAGTGTGATCGATTATTATGACTGATGCATATGTCCGTCTCACAAGTCGAAGAGTGATCTCCAATTGATGTGTCATCCAGCACCGGCAATCTTTCATGAAATTGTGAACAAAATTCCTTGGTGGACAACCAATCTTTTTCTCCTTGCATTGCGTTTCCCAACTAACTGTAGGTCCTCCAGGTTTCAAACAGTGAGGTGGTTCATAACCGTTTTCCTGACGGATTCTGACTTCTCGCAGGAGTTTCTGATTCATCTTGACTGGCTCCACTGTCTTGAGTGTCAGATCTGTACCAAATATTTGTCTGTTGTGGCCAGCATAAAGAGGTACGGCCTTATGTGATAGTATCCACAGAGTTGACTCACGGTGGATGTCTTGGCCATATCTCTGAATTCTTCATGTGACCATGGGTTCTGTCAGGGGAAATATTTTGACAGGTGTATCTTTATACTTATCTCCTGGCATGGTAACATTTCTCCAATGGCAGGTTTATCGTCTCTCAAGTTTTAATCACAGGGAAATGATCACCTGAACCCTTGCAAGAAATCGGCAAATAAATCAGTAGCCACCAAAACGGTCTTTACAACTTACATCTGGGACATTACTGAAATAACTCAACCATAGCTCAAGACGGCCGAAAAGCAGCTCAGAGCATGAGACCGTGTTGATAAGAAGAAAGTGACAGCTCCCTAAGATGGCCGAAAAGCAGCTCAAAGCATAGGGCCACTGTCACAAAAAGAAACTCAACAACTGTACGAGAGCGCCAAAAAGCAGCTCAGACTCGTGACAATTGTTGAATAGAGAGAAATAAGGTCAACATCCACCCTAAATGGCCAAAAACAGCTCAGAACACAAGCGTGGTGCCATTACCGGAGAAAAGTAGACAAGGGCTCATCAGGATCACATTCCATGTTCACTGGTACTTGTACAGAGATCACTGTTGTTGTCAATCTTCTTAGTCCTTTGTCACACTGAGGTGTATATCTGGCTTCCTTAACATGTATATGAGAATCTGATTCTTGAGGCAGACTTGTTTTCTGACTGATTCTTGTTGCTGACCAACTGTTGCGGATCTGATTCTCGAGATGCACCGCCATATGCTGTCAATTCACAATTTAATATCTTGCACAAATGTCGTACTGAGGACGATTGGATGGCTTATACTGGAAACCATCGAGAGCATCTTGCTGAGGAACACTGCGTATCGTGCTTCATAAGCTTCCCCCCTTAAAGACTTGCCAGGGACAACTCGATACTTACGCCGGAAGCTTTTGTGGTTGCTTACTGGAGAAGACAGAGTACCTTGCACGAGAAGTCATCCATATATCGTACTGAGGAAGATAGAGGAATCTTGCAGTTGAAGCTTCTTTGGTAGCTTGCGAGGAAAGACTGGATTGCTTACAGCAGACGCTTCTCACTAAGATATGCGGACCAATTACCGCATATATATAATTTTAATATTTCTGTTGTTGATTACCTTTGACTGATAATATACCGTCGATCTTGCACAAAATTTATCTTTTTGCTGATCTGATCATTACCGCTATGAAGAGTGCATACTGAGGTAGACATGATTATCCGTACTATTGTGAGGAGTGCATACTGATGCAAATTTGATTATCAACAACCAGACCAGATATTTCCCCATTTCACTGCAATCAGCTGAGAATTCCATTTTATTTATCCAAGTTTCCAAATATTTGAATTCCTTGCTGATTCTTCGGATCGGATGTCGGTTGACGAGCAACTTTAATAAGGGGAAAATAATGCCACACCGAAGGCCCAAAGAAAGAAGCAAAAGAAACAACTAAAATAAAAGCACACAAACATACTAATAAAACCAAGCAACATCACATATTACTGCTACTCATAACAATAATATGCATGCACACCTAAGCACACAAATCTCGCGAAAACTCCGGTATTGCGGTCTAATATGTTGTGGTGGTGTGCACGAAAGTGAATCCACATGTGGAATGAGTTGGTGTAACCAAGGATACACCAATCGGTGGCTGAACTCCTATTGCAACTAGATAGATACGGAGGTGAGTACGGACTTGGTGATCATATAGCGAGACACAAGGTCACGACCACATCATCATCAAGCGTACGGAAGGAGATCATACACGTCCAAATAATTGGATGACAGGGTCAGATAGCGGTGGAAAACTAGGTTTGCTGGCATTGCCCTTTTTCTGACAACCAAGATCAGTAAGGATTGCCAAAGGGACGAGATGGATGGCATGATTTCGGGATAGAAACAAGTCTATCACCGAAATAATATGGGTGGGTGGAGAAAAGATATCGAAGTGATACCTGAGCATAACTCCTACAAATGGTGTCTCGAACACTCAGTACCAGGGCATCACTCTGCTGGGACAGAGGTGACGCCCAACACCGAAAAAAGGTATGCAAAGAGTGATGATGCAGGTAGTGGATTGAAACTGATACCACCTATACTCACAAGATAAACTGCTAACGACCAAATAATAATCTATATGCATGCTATGCGACAAACAAATGCTGCAATCAAATGCAACACACCAACCAAACTCTATACTACCGCATTCTAACGTTCATGCGGTCTAGGGCGTCCTACAGCCAGACCTGCTCTGATACCAAGCCTGTGGCACCCCGGCTCAAAGAAATCGGAACGCCCCGTATTCCAGCCCAGAGATCAAGGAGAAGTCTTCTGGAATACGGCACTGCTTAGCATAAAACAAACCAGCCTTCTATTATTACACGAATATGAATACAAGGTCTCCGATATTACAAGGGGATTACATCGGCACGACGACACTACGCCTGCCACGGTTGCTCTATGCAAGCAGCAGAACAACACGATGCAGCGGAATAATATCTAGCAGCGGAACAACGATAACGGTGGTGAACTCCACTCCGCAGGGACTCTGGCTGAGACGCTTATCCTAGCTCACACGAACGGAAACCACGACAGGCAATAAATCCAGGCACGACCTGCAAACTGGCATGACACGCCAGGTCAGTACATTGAATGTACTTGCAAGCTCACAATAACCCAAAGCATTCAAGACAAACAACAGCATGGCAATTACAGGTTAGGCAGGAATTATTATGAGATCATCAGGATAACATAGCATGAACAACATGAATATGATACAGCTAGACAATATGAGCATGGCATGAACATATAAATCTGATGATACTAGCATGCAACATGATGACACTACATGCACCATTTATTCTGTTCGGGTTACCTCGTATCCAACACATGCATCACTTACCAACCTCATACATTATACGATCATCTCAGGATCAAATCAAGCTTGGTATAAACAATACCGTAGTAATCATCAAATGACCACAAGGAGCTTTATCTTTACCCACGATAATCGCACAACATCACGAATATCCAATAACTCGGTATCCTCGATACCACGGTGATCATTCTGGCGATCACAACCATGAACAACACTTGGTCTCAAATGGTGATCTTTCCGGCGATCACAACCAACTTATCTCATCATCGAACCAGGGTTGTTATTATTAAGCACATTATTATTATTATTATTGTTGACTCATAGTGTGACTGACACGAACTGGGCCCTTATCCGCAGGCACGGCTATCGATAGTTTAAGACACACACTCTGCAGAGGTAACACACTGTACCCACACCACAGAACCCATGGCCTCGCACTCCCATTTGGGTGGACCAACGGCGTTCTGACAAAACCGTCCTACTGCCATGACACTCTCCCGGCCACTCGGACTTACTCCCCACTGGGCTAGTCCTGGGTGGCCCCGTGTCTACCAAAGACACAACGACCATCGTCGTGGCCCAACATAAACGGTCCCAAATGGGGACCCGAGCTCAGAACATCAACAATGGGCACACAAGGTTATGTCTGCTTACCGGGCCAGGGTACTGCACGCCCATAACCTTCGCTCGTTGGAGGCACCGGCGAGAGGCATGACAATAGACCCAGTTAAGACCTTCCCATAAAGGTAAGTGTGGTTGCACTGGTCAGCTCGATATGGTGGCACCATGACTCAGCCAACAGTTGTTCAAGTTCATTATTATTTGGTTAAACTTGAATGCAAAAAGCTGAGTCATATTAAAATAACATGATGCAACTATAATGCATGAGCATGGATGTGCAACCATAATCAACGAGCATAACAACAACACTTAATCATTTATTTAGATGAGCATGGCATACTGACGAGCATGAATATTACAAATATAACTCTTTATCAACATATCATGACCACTAGCATCAACAATAAATATCATGCAAGAACATATTAACATTGCTACCATGCAAGTATTTAACCAACTAGATGCAAAGGAACATGTATAACTGAAAGCACATTTGCTCCCTGGGTGGTTTTGGTAATTAATGACAACATACTTTGTGGTTGGACTAATGCTTTTATCAAGTATGTTTCAGGAAATTCAATCACATTGGCATGGCAAAAGGACTGAAGAAGTGGACCCCTCAAAATGCTAAGGCAAGCATTGGCAAAAGCTCAAGACTCCATTTTTGGTTAAG
>LR738715.1:259495881-259508174 GCA_902687465.1 Secale cereale | reverse complement strand
GTAGATGTGAAGTTTGATGAATCTAATGGCTCGCAAGTAGAGCAAATGCCTATTGATGTAGGAGACAAGGACCCATCGGAAGCTATCCAAGATTTATCTATTGGAAAGATCCGTCCCATGGAAGTGAAGGAGAGTACCTCATCTACATATGTGGAGCCACCTACCTCACGGCGAGATGAACCTCAAGGCAACATGGAGGCCTCCACAAGTGGAACTCACCAAGATGAGGAAGTGCAACAAGAAGATCCACCACAACCTCCTTCTCCACCGCCTCAAGACAACACCAACAACAATGAAGAAGAAGAAGAGGAAGATGAAGATGATGAGGAAGCTCAGCCACAACCTCAACAAAAGCTATCCCGAGTCCGAGCAAGAGTCAAGAAAAATCATCCCGTGGAACAAATGATGAACGACATCAACTCCGGGAGAATTACTCGCTCTAAAACGCCTAGTTAATTTTTGTGAGCATTACTCATTTATCTCTAGCATTGAACCTATGAAGGTAGAAGAAGCACTTGAAGACCCGGATTGGGTGAACGCTATGCACGAAGAACTACACAACTTCGAGAGGAACAAGGTATGGACTTTGGTAGAGAAGCCCAAGGATGATCAAAACATCATTGGAACCAAATGGGTGTTTCGGAACAAGCAAGATGAAGATGGACAAGTCATCCGCAACAAGGCTCGTCTCGTAGCTCAAGGTTACACACAAGTCGAAGGTATGGACTATGGTGAGACCTATGCCCCCGTTGCTAGACTTGAGTCCATTCGCATTCTTCTTGCCTATGCCAATCACCATGATATTACTCTCTATCAAATGGATATCAAAAGTGCTTTCCTAAATGGTGAAATTGAGGAGGAAGTATTTGTGAAACAACCTCCCGGATTTGTGAATCCCAAAAAGCCTAATCATGTTTACAAGTTGCACAAAGCTCTTTATGCTCTTAAACAAGCTCCTAGAGCTTGGTACAAATGCTTGACTAGTTTTCTTGTTGAAAAAGGCTTTGAGATTGGAAAGATAGACTCAACGCTGTTCACGAAAAGGGTTAATGGTGAACTATTTGTGTGCCAAATATATGTTGATGATATTATCTTTGGTTCAACTAACCCCCATTTTAGCAAGAAGTTTGGACAGCTCATGTCGGAGAAGTATGAGATGTCCATGATGAGTGAACTCAAATTCTTCCGTGGGTTGCAAATCAAGCAATCTAAAGAGGGTACCTTTGTCTCACAAACAAAGTACACCAAGGATCTCTTCAAGAAGTTCAACATGCAAGAAAGCAAAGGTATGAGTACCCCCATGCCTACAAGTGGACATAATGACTTGACAAAAGATGGAGAACCCGTTGATCAAAGGGTTTACCGATCTATGATTGGTTCTCTACTATATCTTTATGCTTCTCGTCCTGACATAATGTTGAGTGTATGCATGTGTGCGCGATATCAAGCAGCCCCTAAAGAATGTCATCTTAAAGCTGTTAAAAGGATAGTGAGATATTTGATACACACACCAAACTTTGGCATTTGGTATCCTAAGAGGGCCTCTTTCGACCTTGTTGGCTATTCCGACTCAGACTATGCCGGTGACAAGGTTGATAGAAAGTCAACTTCGGGTACGTGTCAATTCCTTGGTCGATCCCTTGTATCTTGGTCCTCCAAGAAACAAAATTCGGTATCTTTATCCACTACCGAAGCAGAATATATTGTTGCTGGTTCGTGTTGTGCTCAATTACTATGGATGACACAAACGCTTAAGGATTATGGGATACATGTGAGACATGTTCCCTTGCTCTGTGACAATGAGAGTGCGATTAAAATTGGACATAATCCCGTGCAACACTCTCGAACAAAGCATATTGAAGTTCGTCACCATTTTATTCGTGATCATATTGCCAAGGGTGACATTAATCTTAAGCATGTTCGTACTGACAAACAACTTGCTGATATCTTTACAAAACCTCTTGATGAGAAGGTGTTTTGTCGCTTAAGGAGTGAGTTGAACATCATTGATGCTTCAAACTTGGAGTGAGAACTCCATTGATGCATGCAAGGCATGAGCCCTCTTGACTATTCCTTGATATTTCTCTTATGATGATGATCATATGTCTTGGACACATTTGCCTCCTTGTATTGCATCTAACTCTTTGCAGGTACTTGGATGATCAACATTCCACAAGATTACCACACACTCAAATCATGAGTAATCTTGTCATTGATCAAGTATCTAGCCCTTTGGGATGTTTAGTTCAAGGAACAAAATTCCACATATCCTTTTTGACATCTTATACATCTAGTATTTCACTCTTGTCATCTTGGATATCCTTGAGTATTTCCTTGCTTGCCTAACCCATGTAGGAAGATGAACTACACAAGTAGAAATGGCGCTCCAACTTCACATTCAATGAGCACCTACATCAAGTTTACCTACATGAGTAAAGCAACAACAAGCCCAAGGTATGTTCTTCACATCTTTAAGGAGCTTTGCTCAAAGTCATGAGTACAAGCAGCTTCATAAGATGTGATCACATCAAATGCTTAATCGAAAAATGGCAACCCCATTTTGAGCTTAAATGATGAGTATGACCTATGATCAAATGTCCTCATTTGACTCCTAAGTCAATATACTCAAACATAGGTGACCTTGTCGCCGACCTTTATCTAGATGAAGTACATATGTTTTGGAGTCTTTCTATTTTCTCTTATGATCTCTCATTGAGTTTTCTTTAAACAAAAAAAAACTTCATCTAGGAATCTTTTTCATTTCTTTTCTTCTGTCTTTGTGAATATCCTTATGGCTCTGATCAATTCCCCGAAAATCTTTCACAAATTCATTGCAAATCCTTTGAAACATTCCTCGCAAAGTGAGCTGAATTATTTCTGTGTTTCCTTGGAATTAAACTCGGAGTCACCGATTTCAATTTTTCGGTCTAACCGAAAAGGATCTACCCTAAGTCCCTGACTTTCGGACCCACCGATCCATCTAATTCGGTGTCACCGATTTATCTTCCAGGATATCAACTTCTGCAGCTCCACTCAATGTTTCTCTATGCATGTTCCTATTTGCCCTGTTGTGATTCTTAAGGATCCCACTTCTTTCTCTCCATCTTCCCTCACCTTCCTAGTTTGCTATCCTTTTCGGCACTTGATGTCAAAGGGGGAGAAGACTTAGGGGGCGAAGAGAATAAAAGCAATCTTATCTGAGAGAAGACTTAGGGGGAGAAGACTTAGGGGGGAGAAGAAGAGCAATCTTATCTTAAGGGGGAGAGAATCACATCAAAGCTTTGTCATATCTTACATTGGACATCATTCTCTTTTGGCATCATTCTTTTGATTTTGCTTTTTCCATCACACCTCTTGTTCTGAGAGAACTCAAAGGGAGAGGAATCTTCACAATTGATATCTTATGGAAAGCAAAATCTCTCAGTGTTCATTGAAAATCTTTTAGTTTCGGAGACATGTTTGCTGATTCAAGCCTGTGCTCAACATGAGACACTCCTTATACATGTCATCCCTGGCTTGGTACTCTTGATGTTCTTGCAGTTGGTTGAAGGAATACTCTTGTGTTATCTACCCTTGTTTTCCCAAGTTTATCCCCTCAGGTACAATGCCAAGGAACATCAAGGTAAGTATATGCACCTTGCAGAATGTGCATGATGGTGACTTGCTTGTGAATACTTGTTTGCAAGAAATCACCATGCACATATGCATTATCACTCACTTCTTTTCATCTGCTCTGATGCATATAGCCAAGCTGCATGTAGCACATCTTGCTTATCTCTCTTGTGTGCTTGTGGTAGTCCAAAACCAAAATTTATGAAAATCTTGCACACTTGTAGGGGGAGCCTGTGTACTACATGCTTGTCAAAGCTTTCGTGATAATTCTGTCCTTCTTTCAATAAGCTTTGATGTCTTGTTTAGTGTGTTTTTAGTGTGTTCCCATCAATTACCAAAAAGGGGGAGATTGAAAGCACATTTGCTCCCTGGGTGGTTTTGGTAATTAATGACAACATACTTTGTGGTTGGACTAATGCTTTTATCAAGTATGTTTCAGGAAATTCAATCACATTGGCATGGCAAAAGGACTGAAGAAGTGGACCCCTCAAAATGCTAAGGCAAGCATTGGCAAAAGCTCAAGACTCCATTTTTGGTTAAGTGATCCAAGATCACATTGAGTCCATAGGAAAAGCCAATACTATTAAAAGGGGATGAGGTTATGTTGATGATCTGGTTGCTCAAGTGCTTAGTGATACATCTCCTAAACTATCAGCAACTTTCACTACAATACACACTCATAAGTAATCTCGGATCAACCGATTTTCCAAACTCAGTCACACCGAGATGAACCACCTCAGCCATAAGCCAAACCCTAGAAAAATCGGACATTCCGAGTTTGAGTTCGGTCTCACCGAAACATGGGCTGCCAAGCTTCTGTAACCTTTTGTCATCAAATCGGAATAACCGAGATGATATTTTCGGTCCCACCGAAACTGGCAACCTCCTGTCTTTGCTCAAATCGGAATAACCGAGATGGTATTTTCGGTCCCACCGAAAACCCCAACGTTCACATTATTTGAACTTTCGGTCTGACCGAGTTGTCCACTTCGGTCCCACCGAGATTGCTCAATTATGTGTGTAACGGTTGGATTTTTGTGTGGAGGCTATATATACCCCTCCACCCCCTCTTCATTCGTGGAGAGAGCCATCAGAAAGAACTACCACTCCTACCTTACACTTTCTGAGAAGAGAACTACCTACCCTTGTGTTGAGATCAAGTTGCTCCACTCCCACCATATGAAACTTGATTTCTAACCTTCCCAAGTTGCTTTCCACTCAATCCTTTCTTCCACCATAGCCAAATCAGTGAGGAGAGTTGAGTGTTGGGGAGATTATCATTTGAAGCACAAGAGCAAGGAGTTCATCATCATCTACAACATCTATTACCTTTTGGAGGGTGGTACCTCCTAGATTGGTTAGGTGTCGCTTGGGAGCCTCCGTCATCGAGATGTGGAGTTGAACCAAGAAGTTTGTAAGGGCAAGGAGATCGCCTACTTCGTGAAGATCTCCCCCGAGTAAGGCTAGCCCTCCGTGGGCGTAGGCCATGATGGAATAGACAAGGTTGCTTCTTCGTGGACCCTTCGTGGGTGGAGCCCTCCGTGGACTCGCGCAGCCGTTACCCTCTGTGGGTTGAAGTCTCCATCAACGTGGATGTACGATAGCACCACCTATCGGAACCACGGGAAAAATCATTGCGTCTCCACATTGCGTTTGATCTTCTCCACTTCTCTTTACTACTTGTGCAATTTACTTTCCGCTGCCCATACTCTAGAATTGCATGTGTAGTGTGCTACTTGACTTGTGTGATATGCAAAATCTGCCAAAATCTGTTCTTGATAAAAGACAGAATTTTTATCTTGTCGAGTAGTCTAATCACCCCCCCTCTAGACACTCTCACCTTCTTCGATCCCTCAATAACAATGATACTCGGAACAAACGACAGTCATGCACCGAAGACCATCACCAAAATCAACATATACTATTACCAAGCATAGCATACGACAGAAATACTAGCAACTAGTACATGATAATCAGGTGCATAAAGGCATAGCATGAAAGAGAACACAAATTCATGAGCATCACCGAAACAACGATAATCGTATCAAAACAAGTAGACATTTATTAAATGTTCAAGTTGAACACCATAGCTACTGCATTCTATCATGCAAGTGGGTATTGTGGCTTGCCTGGGGTGGAGAGTACTCCGGAAAGAAGTGTGGAAAGCTCGCCGGAAGAATCGCCGGAAACAGTTCTCTCTCAGAGGGGGCTGTTTACAGGCAAGGGCAAAGTGGTCATTTCTAGTATGTCAAACCATAGTGAGAATGATACCAACAGAACAGGCTCGACAAGACGAAGACGTGGGCTTTGGAATCACCTTAATCGGAATCTCGATCAAAAAGTTATAGCCCGACGAAGTTCAGGGACCAATATATAAAAAGATTCCTACAAATAGGCCCCTGAGCTGAAAAACAGAAAGTGCACTCTCAGAAATACGCCTTCAGAATAGGGAAAACACATTCTGAGCTGAAAGGGAAGGAAAGTTCGCTTTCCAGCTGGGAAGACGTATTCCGAGGAATACGCCTCCACTTATCCAGCGTGGCAAGGCGGGACCGGGCGGCTTAGAGGCTTACTGGTGGGGTCGGGCTCCTGGGTCACTTACAGGTGGGGTCCGCCACTTTTCCACATCGGTAGTGGCGGGGCCTGGCTAGGTGACGCTGACAGGCTGGTCCCGCGTGCGTTGACTCCCTCCTCCTCGTCCCTTCTTCCACCTCCCGACGGACAGAGGCAGGGGCGAGGCTGCGCGACGCCGGCGCCGGCCTAGCTGCCTCCGGCTACTCACGGCCAGGGAGAGGCCACCGGCGGGCACGGCACGGCCGGCCACATCCATCCGGGGGAAGGGCACGCCGGGGAGGGCAGGGGAGGTGGCGACGTGAGGAGGCAGGGGAGGACAGAGAGGTGCGGGAGGAGTTTGAACTCGGTGAAGCAGGGCGCTCCGGCGAGGACTGATGGGGTGGGGCGGCTCTACGGGAGGTGGGGGCGCTCTGGTGGTGTTGGAAAGGGAAGGGGAGGCACGGCTCGCCGGGATTTAGGCAGAGCACCGCGGCGGCCATGGTGGCGATGGTGGACACAGAGAGCTCCTCGAGCTCAAATGAGAGGCTGGGGAGGGATAGTGGAGTGCGGGGAGGCTGCTGGTATGCTCGAAGGGCTCGGGGGAGGCCTATATATAGGAGGGGAGGGGATGGCCGAGGGTGTGTGCCGCCGTGCACGTTGCTACCTCTTGAGCTTGTGTTGTATTCCCTCGAAGAGGAAAGGGAGATGCAGCACAGTAGCATAAGTATTTCCCTCAGTTTTTGAGAACCAAGGTATCAATCCAGTAGGAGACCACGCGCGAGTCCCTCGCACCTGCACAAACAAATAAGAACTTCGCAGCTAACGCGATAAGGGGTTGTCAATCCCTTTGCGGTCACTTACGAGAGTGAGATCTGATAGAGATGATAGTTTATATTTTTGTTATTTTTGGTTTAATAAAACAGCAAATAAAAGCAGTAAAAGTAAAGTAGATGTAGATTGATATGTTGAGAATAGACCTGGGGGCCATAGTTTTCTCTAGTGTCTTCTCTCATGATAGCGATATTCTACGGCGGGTAAACAAATTACTGTCGAGCAATTGATAGAAAAGCGAATAATTATGAGACTATCTAGGCATGGTCATTGTATATAGGCTTCACGTCCGAGACAAGTAGACCGAAACAATTTTGCATCTACTACTATTACTCCACACATCGACCGCTATCCAGCATGCATCTAGTGTATTGAGTTCATACGAACAGAGTAACGCCTTAAGCAAGATGACATGATGTAGAGGGATAAACTCAAGAAATATGATGTAAACCCCATCTTTTTATCCTCGATGGCTACAATACAATATGTGCCTTGCTGCCCCTACTGTCACTGGGAAAGGACACCGCAAGATTGAACCCACAGCCAAGCACTTCTCCCACTACAAGAACTATAGATCTAGTAGGCCAAACCAAACCGATAATTCGAAGAGACTTGCAAGGATATTGTGAGCACACATAAAAAGTTCAGAGAAGAACCAAATATCTTTCATAGATAACCTTGATCATAAACTCACAATTCATCGGATCTCAACAAACACATCGCAAAAAGAGATTACATCAAATAGATCTCCTCGAAGACTGAGGAGAACTTTGTATTGAGATCCGGAGAGAGAGAAGAAGCCATCTAGATACTAGCTATGGACCCGAAGGTCTGTGGTAAACTACTCACAACTCATGGTGAGGGCGATGATGATGATGATGAAGGCCTCCGTGATGGATCCCCCTCCGATGGAGCTCCGGAACAGGCTCCAAGATGGGATCTCCACGGGAACAGAAGCTATGGCGGTGGAATTAGGGTTTTCTCTCTGTGTATGGAGTTTCTGGGGTACGTGGACTTATATAGGAAGAAGGAGGGTACCTGGGGCCACACGAGGAAGCCTCGAGGCAGGGGGCGCGCCCTAGGAAGGGGGGCGCGCCCCCCACCCTCGAGGGCAGCCCCTCTGTCCCCTGACTTGGTCCTGAAGATTCCTATGCGTGATTTTCTCCAAAAATATCTCTCGTGAAGGTTTCCTTCTGTTTGGACTCCGTTTGATATTATTTTCCTGCAAAATCCTGAAATAGGCAAAAAAACAGCAATCTGGAATGGGCCTTTGGGTTAGTAGGTTAGTCAAAAATGATATAAAAGTGAATGATAAAGCCCATTAAACATCCAAGACTTCATCAATAATAGCATGGAACAATCAAAAATTATAGATACGTTGGAGACGTATCAAGCATCCCCAAGCTTAATTTTTGCTCGTCCTCGAGTAGGTAAATGATAAAGAAAGAATTTTTGATGTGGAATGCTAACCAATATAGTTTTTCAATGTAATTCTCTTAATTGTGGCATGAATGTTCAGATATGAAAGATTCAAGATAAAAGTCTATATTGACATAAGAAATAACAATACTTCAAGCAATACTAACAAAGCAATCATGTCTTCTCGAAATACTATGGCTAAAGAAAGTTATCCCTACAAAATCATATAGTCTGGCTATGCTCCCTCTTCATCACACAAAATATTCATATCATGCACAACCCCGATTTCAGCCAAGCATTTGTTTTCATACTCTATCCTTTCAAACCTTTCAACTTTCACGCAATACATGAGCGTGATCCATGGATATAGCACTATGGGTGGTATATAGAGGTGGTTGTGGAGAAGACAAAAAGGAGGGAGATAGTCTCACATCGACTAGGCGTATCAACAGGCTATGGAGATGCCCATCAATAGATATCAATGTGAGTGGGTAGGGATTTCCATGCAATGGATGCACTAGAGCTAAATATGAAGGAAAGCTCGACAAAAGAAACTGGTGGGTGTGCATCCAACTTGCTTGCTCATCAAGACCTAGGGCATTTGAGGAAGCCCATCGTTGGAATATACAAGCCAAGTTCTATAATGAAAATTACCACTAGTATATGAAAGTGACTAAGCATGAGACTCTCTACAATGAAGAACATGGTGCTACTTTCAAGCACACGTGTGGAAAAAGATAGTAGCAATTGTCCCTTTTTCTTTTCTTTTTTTCTTTTTCTTTGGGCCTTTCTTTTTTTTCTTTGGCCTTTCTTCTTTTTTTCTCTTTTTTTGCGGAGGGGCTTTATAGATTTAGCCTTTCCTCCCATGGGACAATGCTCTAGTAATGATGATCATCACACTTTCATTACAACACGAAATTACAACTCGATACTACAACAACAAAGTATGACTCTATATGAATGCCTCCGGCGGTGTACCGGTATGTGCAATGAAACAAGAGTGACATGTATAAAAATTATGCATGGTATCCTTGCCACAAATACGATGTCAACTACATGATTATGCAATGCCAATATGACAATATGATGTGTGTCATATGAACGGAATGGTGGAAAGTTGCATGGCAATATATCTCGGAATGGCTATGCAAATGCCATGATAGGTAGGTATGGTGGCTGTTTTGAGGAACAATATGGTGGCTGTTTTGAGGAAGGATATATAGTGGGTTTATGGTACCGACGAAAGTTGCGCGGTACAAGAGAGGCTAGCAATGGTGGAAGGGTGAGAGTGCGTATAATCCATGGACTGAACATTAGTCATAAGAACTCATATACTTATTGCAAAAATCTACGAGTCATCAAAACAAAGCAATCAACCCATGCTACTAGGGGGGAGTTTGGTAGGAGTTAACCATCGCGCGCCCCCGACCTCCACACAAAGGTTGGCACTCTACAAATACCTCATGCTCTAACTTCGTCACATAGCGGTTCACCATACGTGCATGATACGGGAATCACTAACCTTAACACAAGTATTTCTCAATTTCGTAATAACTCCACTAGCATGACTCTAATATCACTATCCTCATGTCTCAAAACAATTATCAAGCATCCAACATCTCTTTCTATTCAATGCACTTGGTGTGAATTTTTTTACTACATTGACATTGGATGTCTATCATGTGAAGACTAGTTTCTTTAGCCTAAACACATTACCATGCTGTTTTAATAGACTCTCAAATAGATATAAGTGAAGCATGAGAGTTCAAAAATTTCTACAAAATATTACCACCACCGTGCTCCAAAAGATATAAGTGAAGCGCTAGAGCAAAAACTATTCAACTCAAAAGATATAAGTGAAGCACATAGAGTGTTCTAACAATTTCTAGGCTATTTTTAACTCTCTCAAATAGGTGTGTCCAGCAAGGATGATTATGGCAAACTAACAAGCAAAGACTCAAATTTTACAAGACGCTCCAAGCAAAACACATATCATGTTGCGAATAAAAATATAGCTCCAAGTATAGTTACCGATGGATGAAGACGAAAGAGGGGATGCCTTCCCGGGGCATCCCCAAGCTTAGGCTTTTGATTATATTGAATTTACTTGGGGTGCCATGTGCATCCCCAAGCTTAGGCCTTTGCTACTCCTTGTTCCATAGTCCATCAAAGCAATACTCAAAACTTGAAAACTTCACAACACAAAACTTAGACAAAAATTCTCGTGAGCTCCGTTAGTATGAGAAAGCAAACCACTACTCAAGGGTACAACAATGAATTCATTCTTTGTTTATATTGGTGTTAAACCTACTGTACTCCAACTTCTCTATGGTTCATATCCTCCAATATTACTCATAGATGCATCGGAATAAGCAAACAACACACAAAAAACAGAATATGTCAAAGACAGCACAGTATGTAGTAATCTGCAGGGTTCGCCTACTTCTGGAACTCCAAAAAATTCAAACTAAATTGGTAAATTTGTGCAATTTTTCTACCAATTAGCATCAAAAACAATCAACTAAAAATCACGCTTCAGTAAAATCCCACGGTTACTTTAGCGAGCGCTAACGATTATGTTTTTCACAGCAAGATCATATAAACTTCACACAAGACCTCCCAAAGGTTCTACTTGGCACATACACTAAACAAAACATGAAACCACATATAATCAGAGGCTAGATGAAATATTTATTCCCTAACAGCAACAAAAGCAAAAAACATAAAATTGGATTGCCTCCCAACAAGCGCTATCGTTTTACGCCCCTAGCTAGGCACGATACAAGATAGATCTAGGTATTGTCATTTTGGAAGGCAATCCATAAGTGGCTCTCATGATAGATTCATATGATAATTTGATTTTCTTTATAGGAAAGCGTTCCATGCCTTTCCTTAATGGAAATTGGAATCTAATATTTCCTTCCTTCATATCAATAATTGCACCAATCGTTCTAAGGAAAGGTCTACCAAGAATAATAGGACATGAAGGATTGCAATCTATATCAAGAACAATGAAATCTACGGGCACATAATTCCTATTGGCAACAATAAGAACATAATTAATTCTTCCCATAGGTTTTTTAATAGTGGAATCCGCAAGATGCAAATTTAAAGAACAATCATCAAGCTCATGGAACCCTAGCAAATCACACAAAGTTTTTGGGATAGTGGAGACACTAGCACCCAAATCACACTAAGAATAGCATTCATGATCTTTTATTTTTATTCTTATAGTTTGTTCCCACTCATCATAAAGCTTTCTAGGTATAGAAACTTCCAACTCAAGTTTTTCTTCATAAGATTGCATCAAAGCATCAACTATATGTTTAGTGAAAGCTTTATTTTGACTATAAGCATGTGGAGAATTTAGCACGGATTGCAACAAGGAAATACAATCAATCAAAGAGCAATTATCATAATTGAATCCCTTGAAATCCAAAGTAGTGGGTTCATCACTATGCAAAGTTTTAATCTCTTCGTTCCCACTTTTAGCAGTTTTAGCATCAAGATCTAAAAACTCTGAATCATTGGGACACCTTAAAGCAGAATCATCTCCAATCCTATTCTCATCAAGATTAATACTAGAAAACAAGGATCTAATAGGAGACACATCAATAACTTTCAGATCTTCATCTTTATTTTCATGATAACTAGAAGAACACGATTTAATATAATCTTCTCTTTTAGCACGCATTCTAGCGGTTCTTTCTTTGCATTCATCAATGGAAATTCTCATGGATTTGAGAGACTCATTGATATCATGCTTAGGTGGGATAGATCTAAGTTTCAAAGAATCAACATCAAGAGTAATTCTATCCACACTTCTAGCCAATTCATCAACCTTAAGCAATTTCTCTTCAAGCAAAGCATTGAAATTC
>LR738715.1:259456849-259495768 GCA_902687465.1 Secale cereale | reverse complement strand
GGTGGCTTCGGGAAGCTCTGCCGGAAAATAGTCATCAGAAATCAACTTCCTCTTCTTGCTCTGTCCAGTTGATGGCGTTACAGACGGTTGAGTCAGCTTGAGCACAAAGATCCCTGGTTCCACAGGTAAATTAAGTGATGCGCACTTCGACAGGCCATCGGCAATGTCGTTCTGAGCTCTTGGAACATGCTCCATCTGTAGGCCGTCAAAGTGCTCTTCTAGCTTTCTCACTTCATCAACGTAGGCTTCCATCAACGGACTCTGATAACTCTTGTTCACTTGGCGGACGACAAGCTGCGAGTCACCCCTGACAATGAGCTTCTTGATCCCAAGGTCTGCCGCGATCCTGAGACCGGCGAGCAAACCTTCATACTCTGCGGTATTGTTTGTTGCTTGCTCCTTGGGAAAGTGCATCTGGACTACGTACTTGAGGTGCTCTCCGGTGGGTGCAACAAGCAGCACGCCAGCACCGACGCCTTGCAGCGAGAAGGCACCATCAAAGTACATCAGCCACTCTTTGCTTGCTTCCTTGACGGGGATGCTCGTTTCTGGAATTTCTTCATCTGGTGTTGGCGTCCAATCTGCTATGAATTCTGCCAATGCTCTGCTTTGGATAGTTGAAGTGCTCTCAAACTTGAGGCCAAAGCTTGACAGTTCCAGTGCCCACTCAACAATCCTGCCTGTTGCTTCTGGATTCTGCAGTATCCTCTTCAGCAGAAAACGAGTGACAACTGTGATCTCATGTGCTTGGAAGTAATGGCGCAGCTTTCTCGAGGCCATGAGAAGGCCAAAAAGCAATTTCTGCACACCAGAATACCTTGACCTAGCCCCCTGCAGAAGGGAACTGACAAAGTAAACTGGGTGCTGCACCATTCTCTTCTGTATCTCCTCGCGCGCTTGCGTAGATCCATCTTTGTCGGGAGCAGAGCTTGTCGGGGAAGCCCCATGCTTATCGCTGGATGCGCCTGCCGTGGTTGCTGGCTCATCATCTGCCTCCCTCTCCGCTACTAACGCAGCACTAACCACTTGATTGGTTGCCGCTATATACAACAACAACTTCTCTTGCGGCTTAGGTGCGACAAGTGTTGGAGTGGAGGACAGGTATCTCTTCAAGTCTTGCAGCGCAGCCTCCGCTTTCGGAGTCCATTTCATTGGACCTGCCTTTTTCAATATTTTGAAAAACGGCAGGGCGCGCTCAGCAGACTTAGAGATAAACCTGCTGAGAGCAGCCACGCAACCGGCAAGCCTTCGTACATCCTTGACGCGCTTTGGTGCTTCAATCTGCTCAATGGCCTTGATCTTGTCGGGATTGGCTTCAATTCCCCGCTGAGACACGAAGAACCCGAGAAGCTTGCCGGAGGGGACTCCAAACACACACTTCTCGGGGTTGAGCTTGAGGCTGATCTTGCGCAGATTTGCAAAGGTCTCGTCTAAATCTTGAATCAGAGTTGCCTTGTCCTTGCTCTTGACCACTATGTCATCCATGTAGGCTTCCACATTTCTGTGTATTTGTGGCTCAAAAGCGACTTGGACTATCCTTGCAAATGTTGAACCAGCATTCTTTAAACCGAAAGGCATCCGTATGAAACAGTACGTGCCACATGGAGTGATGAATGCGGTCTTCTCCTCATCCTCTTCTGCCATGAAGATCTGATGGTATCCTGAGTATGCGTCAAGAAATGAAAGCAAGTCACATCCGGCCGTGGAGTCGACAATCTGGTCAATGCGCGGCAAGGGAAATGGGTCTTTGGGACAAGCTTTATTAACATCGGTAAAGTCGATACAAAGCCTCCATTTCCCGTTTGCCTTGCGCACGACTACAGGATTGGCCAACCATGTAGGAAGGAGCACTCCTCTGACAAGGCCTGCTGCTTCCAACTTCTTGATCTCTTCTGCGATGAATTCTTGGCGCTCCACTGCTTGTTTCCTGACCCTCTGCTTGACGGGCCGCACATGAGGACAGACGGCAATATGGTGCTCAATTACTTTCCTGGGAACACCGGGGATGTCAGACAGTTGCCACGCAAACACGTCGACGTTCGCCCGCAGGAAAGCAATGAGCGCGCTTTCCTATTTTGGGTCAAGAGTGGCACTGATGGTGAAGGTACCACCAGTGCCGTCCTCCTTGGCGGACACCTTCTTGGTCTCTGGCGGAGCTGCCATTGTCTTCTTACACTTGCCGGTGGAGCTCGATGGTGCGTCCTCGACGGTAGCGCAGCACTCCGAAGAGGTGCGCTTGCCGGAGTGGGCATCAGAACTCTTGCCGGACTTGGTCTTCTTCTTCCCCCCGGGAGCTTCAACGGCAGGTGACTTGCGATCTGTTGCGGCTGCCGCTTCCCGGTAGATCTTGTCGGCGCAGATAAGAGCATCCTTCTTGTCGCCAGGGACAGAGATGACACTTATCGGGCCTGGCATCTTCAGCATGTTGTATGCGTAGTGAGAGGCTGCCATGAACTTGGCGAGTGATGGACGGCCGAGTATCCCATTGTAAGGCAATGGAAAATCGGCAACGTCAAAAGTGACCCTCTCAGTCCTGAAGTACAACTCGCTGCCAAATGTCACCGGCAACGTGATCTTCCCCTTCGGCTTGCTCCTTCCCGGGTTGATTCCTTGGAATGGGCCGGTCTCTTCAAGCTCGCTGTCAGGGATCTGGAGTGTCTGGAGTACAGCGGAGGAGATCAGGTTCAAGCCGGCCCCGCTGTCAACTAGCATCTTAGTGACCTTGAGGTTGCGGATAGTTGGTGATACCAATAACGGCAAGCACCCGACCGCAGTTGTGCGATCAGGGTGGTCCTCAATATCAAAGATGATAGGCGTGTTGGACCATTTCAGAAGCTTGCGTGACTCGACAGGTGGTTCTGCCGCATTGACTTCCCGCACCCACTGCTTGAGTTGGCGGTGTGAAGTATGCAGAGAAGCACCGCCGTCAACGCACAAGACCTCTGTGGCTTTCTGTAACTCTTGCTCACTGGTCTCGACATCATCCATGTCTTCATCGTCGTCGTCATCTTCACCCTTGTCGCGGCCGCGGGGAGGTCTGTCTCCTTGCCGCTGCTTGGCCTTGCCGCGGCGTCCTCCCCGGCCGGTGCGCTTCTTGCCGGATCCTCCAGCACCTCCTTGGGCCTTCTCCTTGTCGCGTCGCTCGTATTCAGCCTTTTGCTGCTCGACAAGCTGCTCAACCTTCTTGCAGCTCTCGAGGTCATGGCCCTTGGTGCGGTGGATCTTGCAGTACTGCTTGTTGGTGCCGTCCCGCTTGTCGGCGACCGCCATAGCCTGGCAGTTGGTGCATGCGGCAATCTCCTTGCCGGAGCTACCAGCTTTGGCTTTCTTGGCGCCACCTTCGTTGCCGGACTGCTCAATGACTAGCACATCTTTGCCTTTCTTCTTCCTGTTGTTCCACCGCCGGTTTTTCTTTGCCGGGGCAGCATCCTCGCTGTCAGATCCTCCTGCTCCTGTATTCTCTCCGGGGAGTTTCCTCCCTTCCTCAGCATGTGCACACTTGTCGGCCAGGGCATACAGCTCACTGACGTCTCTGATCTTGCACATCGCCATCTCCTCCCGCATCCTGTGGCTACGCACATTCTGATGGAACGCGCTGATGACCGTGGCAGGGTGGACATCTGGGATGTTGTGCTGTACACGGCTGAATCTCTGAATGTACTTGCGCAGGGGCTCTCCTTCCTTCTGGGCGAGCAGATGAAGGTCACTCTCTTGGCCATGAGGTTTGTGGCCGCCTGTAAAGGCACCGACAAACTGATGGCATAGGTCTGCCCAGGAGGATATGGAGTTGTCCGGCAAGTGCATGAGCCAGGACCTGACGTTGGGCTTGAGCACCAGCGGGAAGTAGTTGGCAAGAATCTTGTCGTCCCGCCCCCCGGCAGCTTGCACCGCGATGGTGTAGATGATGAGGAACTCCGACGAATGCGACTTGCCGTCGTACTTCTCTGGTACGTCTGGCTTGAAATTCTTCTTGCTGGGCCACTGGACTTGCCGCAGCTCACGAGTAAACGCAGGGCAACCTACCGCGTACGGCAAGTCGCCTGGTTCCCCTGGCGCATGCATGTCGTCAGAGGGCCCAGCGCGCTGGTCCGATTGACGTCGTGCTTCTCTTTGGCGCTCGATGCGAGTACGAGCGTCCTCTTGCTGTCGTTCGTGAAGAACTTGGCGCTGATCGCGACGAGCTCGTGGATCTGATGACGCGGTGGACTCGCTGTCGAGGTGGATCCGGCGAGTCGGCGATCTTGGTCTTCGGGGCGGAGAGTGCACGGTGGTTGCACCCCCACCGGTCTTGTCGCCACCGGCTCATGCCTGGCTGACTTGCCACAGCTGCGATTTACTCGGCTGCCGTGGAGTGTCGCCATTGGCGAAGCCGATGAGACTCTGAATGGTGGCCCTCCAGTCGTCGATCTTGTCTGCCGTTGGGGGGTAGTCCAGGAGCAGTTGAGCTCGCGCCAAAGCTTCCGCTGAAGTGGTGGGTGGCGGTGGCGAACGGTGTGAGGAGCGGGATATGCTCGGACTTCTAACTATGTTAGAAGGAGCAGTATCCCGTCCAGGCGACCGTGCCTCGCTCGTGCCAGCATGATGGCATGCATGCTGGTCTTGAGCACTCCGAGATCCACCAGCTCGATCTTGGTCCAACAAACGTATGGTACCGTGAGTACCATGACGCTGCCGGTCTCGCGCCTCCTGAGATGGGCGCGGTGCATGTATGGACGCCGAGGTCTTGGAGTGCGCCCGGTCGTTGTGGGAGCCGACTACGCCGCCGATGGACAGCGCAGCCTTGTCCTTGGGCCTCGTGTCGACGCCCGATCTTCCGCCGGCGTCTACCCCACCAGCTGTTTGCTCCGGCGGTGGTGGGTTCGACGCGGACGGAGCAGCCGCCTCTGAAGCCTTCTTCTTCGGCGGCATGTCGATGAAGACGATGAAGATCTAGCTCGTGTGAACGCCGGATCAGGTTCACACAACCTCGACGCCCCCTACCTGGCGCGCCAAAGATGTCGGGGAACGAATCCATGGGCACCTATGGGACCGGCGGATCGAGCCCCTTTCGGTTCGGCAGGGGCGAAGATCGCACGAAGAGCGGATCGAGGCGAAACACACGAGCAATTTACCCAGGTTCGGGCCGCACGGATGCGTAAAACCCTACTCCTACTTTGTGGTTTGTATTGAGTTCTTGCTCGGGAGCGCTGGGTGCTACAGTACACACCAGCAGCTAACGAGACCGAGCGTGAGTGTTCCCCTCCCCCTCTCTACGTTGCGCATGGGCCTCCTTTTATATGCTCAAGGGGTCACCGACAGGTGGCAACGTAGACAAGGGTAAAAATGGAAAGGTGTTACGGTTGGTACAACTACCTGTTACAGTGTATCATACCTAACTCTGACGGCAGGGGACAAGGGCATTGAATGCCCATCTGCGTCGCCCAAATAGTGCAAAAGGGACCGTCAGGGACGCCACCGCTCGCCACGATGGCAATCTTGTCAGCACCGCTTGCCACCGCGCACCGCTGGCTGCACAGCCTCCCGCCACATACGCCTGGAAGGGTCCTAGAGCGACACGTTGGTGGATGTGCTGGAGCACGGGTACAGAGTGGTAGCTTGCCGCGGCAAGCACCTTGCCGCGGTCGTTGTCTTGGCGCGTCCGGGAGCTCGTCGCTCACCGGGCCTTGCCAGGACGCGTGGCGCGTCGCGGCAAGTTCCTTGAGATGCCTTGGTTGGCCTTCCGGGCAAGCTCCTCTTGCCGGGGTCTTGTCTCCTTGGCTTGAATACTTTGTTCTTGAATGGCTCCAAAGGAACCACGGAGGACCTTGGCGGTCACCCGGCAAGCCTTGCCGCGGGATGCTGCGACTGCCCATGCCCAAGTTCGGAATACTAGGGTACCCCTACTCTAGTACACCGACAGAAAAGCATCAGGACGTTGTAATATTGCATATGTACAATGCTATCAGACCAGTTTTCATAAAAAACCTAGGAGTATTAATTTTTGTACGCGTACAAATAGTTCATTACTACCAAACATCGGCAAAATATATTATCTAATGTTTTATTGTACGACCTTAGTACTTCATGCAAATCGATGATGAAAGCATGGGAAAATTATTATAATTCATAGTAAAATGCAACCAGAGCGGTTTTCATACTAAATTATTATATATTCAGTTTTCACTGTGAAATATTTCAACTATGGTAATCAGAAATGTACAAATTATTTGGTAAGTGTGCTGAATATTAGTAGGGGTAGGGGGCCTAACACTACCAATGCCGGTCCCAAGCCCGGAAAAAAGTGGAGGGGGCCATAAACAAACTAACACTACACCTCACATATTGGATGTAATAAGGTCTTGTATTCTGGGACAGAGAGAGTATTTCGCATTCACAAATTACTATCATCAACCAAAAAAAGAGCCACTACACATGATCATACAATGAATATATATAGCACAAATTTACATTGCTGAGTCTGCTCAAATATATACTTATATTACTTATTAGTATCTACACTGTACCTAATTAAAAACTTATACATCACTTAAAAGAGAATCCAATCTTCTTCAGAAATTTCTCAAAAAAATATATGAAATAATTACCGATAACATTCATTTCTTTAATTACATTATAGTAGTCGAATGGCACAAAAAATAAAAATGTTAAGAAAAAGAAAAAATATGACAGTGTAAGGAAAAGGGGAAAAAGGACATGCAGTTCAACTTAGAAGAATGTTACCACTTTAGAGGATGAGGACGATGCCTCGAGCTTCCTCCAGCGGAAATAACGTCCAAGCGTCAGATTGCACGCTTGGGGAAGAAAACAACACAAGCATCCTGATACGTCCAAAACGTATCTATAATTTCTGCTTGCTCCATGCCTCTTTTGGGTGATATTGCTATGATATTTATACACTTCCATACACTTTTGATCATATTTGGACTAACCTATTAACTCAGTGCACCCCAGTGCCAGTTTCTGTTTTCTACTATTTTTGTATTTCAGGTTTTCCCATTACGAGAACTGCCAGAAAAATCCCGGAAAAATTATATAAAAAATCAGCGTTCCAGAAGCTTCCCGGCTGCCAAAATACAGCCGGAGGGGGGCCACCAGGGCTCCAGGCGCCCTGGTGGCGCGGCCCCCCTCCTGGCCGCGCCAGGGGGGCGCCTGGGCCCCCCAGGCCTCCGCTGATGCCCCCCTTTGGCATATATTTATATCGTGTCCTGAAACCCTCGAGACGGGAACCCTTTTTCGCGATCTCATCTCTGTTCCGCCGCCGCCGCGCTTCCAAGATCGGGAGCACCAGGAGAACTCTTCCCGGCACCCTGCCGGAGGGGGGATCACCACCGGGAGCCTCTCCACCACCATGGACGCCTCCCGGATGAGTTGTGAGTAGTCTCCCTTGGACCATAGGTCCATGACCAGTAGCTATGTGTTGTTCTCCTCCCGTTCTTGTGCTTCACTAATTAGTCCTCGTGAGCTGCCCTACATGATCGAGGACATATGTAATCCTTATGCTGTTGCTATGTTGAGTTTGCTGGGATCCGATGGATTGTGAGATTATGTTCAGATTGTGTTTGAGTAATATATTTGATCTACCTCTTTTATATTTATGTTCGTAAGTAATTCTTGCATGTTCTCCGTTGTTATTTATTGCTTTGGCCAAGTAGTAGGTAGTGACTCCAAGAGGGAACGTTATGCTTGATTGTGGGTTCATGCCCCTCAATGACTAGCTTGAGTGACAGAAACATGAGTCTAGGGGATGTGTTGTTGCCACAAGGGGAAAACAACGGTGCTTGTGCCCGCGGGTGCAAGGATTGTTTACTTTACGCAAAGTTCTTTTAATGCAGTTGTCTGTTGCTTTGAGTTTACACTATGGGTGGGACTCGCAACTTAATACCAGCGAGATGTTCTGGATAGATATCTCAAGGTGGATGATTAGTAGTAGATGCAGATGGATTTCGGTCTACTTGCCTTGGCGTACCGCCCATGCTTTGAACCTCTACCTTTCTTGTAACATAGTTAGCATTGGTTTGCGCACATAATTATGTCAATTGCCCAGCTGTAATTCGTTTACCTCACATAGCTGTTTTATCGTCTTTTGGGAGAGAGACATCACTAGTGAACATCATGGGACCCCGGTCCATATTACCATCATTGATCACATCCACTATTTACTTTCAGCTTTTACTTACTATTGCAGCAATACCTATCACTATTATCACTTGTGTTTGATCCTTTGTAAACTACAAGGCCGGAGAGATTGACAACCTCTCTGTACTCGTTGGGAGCAAAGTTATTTGTATCTGTGTGCAGGTCCACGTTGATTGCTAATATCTGGCGCCGTTAGCAGTTGACACCTTCTTGTTGAAACTGGGAGTCTCAGGGAAATCGATCCTTGGTATCTTTCCCAAGGGAAAACTTCCGCTACACTGCATCTCAAACCTTCCACTTGGGGTAACCAACGAGGGGCGAGAAGCCATCACATCCTCATAGTGAAGCTGGATCCAACAAAATTGCAAACCTCCGGGAGATGAAATCCATGACCGAATCAATTGCACAGAAGACAGCATCAACGACACCGTGCAGAACAATAATCACACCTCCTCCCTGGCGCAGCAGATCCTTGGGCCATGATAACACTCCACCGCCATTTACAAACATACAGGAAGGAGGTGTACTAGGAGGAAAACTAACCGCCGCCGATGGTCGCCCTGTGCAAGCACCAGGTGCGGGGATGGACATAGGTTAGCATGAAAGCACATGGGAGCTTTACACAAGTTCCAAATTTACAATGAGAAAAAAAGAAGGAAAGAAGAAAGGGGATCGGCCAAGAACAATATCACTTGCGTGAGGATAGAAGAATGGAGAAGTCTAGAAGACTATAGAATGGGTAAAGTTAAGACAAATAGTGGTGGGACCCATGAGACCAACTACGTAATGTGCAAGCTTTGTTTTTCAAGGGATTAGTACCCAGGAAACTGTGAGGAACAATGTAACGTCAAAATGTAAGGCGACCTTGTACTGCTGAGTGTACGCGTCAATCCATTTCATATTAGTTGTCCGTCAAACAAATCAATCTAGCACTCAAATATGTCTACACACAAGTACTATTATTTTAACACAGTAAACATACAAAAGGTCACCCTTGCTACATAACCAAATAATCCATCTCAAAATGTAAGACAATTTCTCAAGAAAAAATATACATTTCAGAAACAATACGAAAATCTGCCAATTCTACAGACCGTTATCGAATTACTCTTTACAGAACAAAAAAATTGAATAATTTGTTAGCAAAAATACACTTTTGGATAATGCAGTTGATAATAAAACTATAGTTTAAAAGTACAATTAAAAATACAATCGATCATAAAACGACAATTATAATGGAATGAATAATTAGCAATTAAAGTATGAACGAACACCAATATATTCATATATATTTAAAAAACAAAACCCATCAAAGAAAAAAATATGAAATTCTAATACTTAAAATATGTCTCCACAATTAGTTCCATTTATACTTTAAGAGAAATATTCTTAAAATTTAACTTTACAAATCCTAGCCCACGCGTCGAGCGGGCCACTTTGCTAGTTGTTCTAAAGGGTCATTAGGTGGCACGGCAATAGAAGCGAGACCAATAATTTCATCTTTACTAGGTGGTGCCTTTTCAAGGGGTTGTCTATGGAATTTAGCAAAGTTAAAATCATGAGACATATCCCCTAATCCGACAGTGACAATATCTTTCACGTAGTCTATCTTGGCATTATCGGTATTCAAGAAGGGTCTACCAAATATAATGGGACAGAATGCATCTTGTGGGGAACTAAGAACGAAAAAATCAGCAGGGTATTTAACCTTCCCACACAAGACTTCAATATCTCTAACAATCCCAACTGGTGAAATAGTACCTCTATTAGCAAGCTTAATAGTAACGTCAATCCCTTCTAACTCAATAGGTGCAATATCATGCATAATTTCGTTGTACGAATCAAAAGGGATAATACTCGCACTAGCACCTACGTCACATAAACCATGATAGCAATGATCTCCTATATTGACATAGATAGCAGGTAAGCCTACACCAGGTTTATGTTTATTCCTAGCATTGGGTTTGGCTATTCTAGCAGACTCTTCTTGGAGGTAAATAACATGTCCATCTAAATCTTCTACCAAGAGATCTTTAACCATAGCAACACTAGGTTCAACTTTAATTTTCTCAGAGGGTGTAGGTGTTCTAGTATTACTCTTACGAACTACAGTTGAAGCTTGAGCATGATCCTTTATCCTAACAGGGAAAGGTGGTTTCTCAATATAAGCAGTGGGAATAACAGGATCAACACTATAAGTGATAGTCTTTTCTTCAACTTTCATAGGTTCAACTACTTTTACTTCAATAGGGGGATGGTATTTAAACCACTTCTCCTTGGGGAGATCAACATGAATAGCAAATGATTCACAAAAAGAAGCTACTATCTCAGAGTCAAGTCCATATTTAGTGCTAAACTCACGGAAAACATTGGTATCCATAAAAGCTTTGACACAATCAAACTTAGGGGTCATACCTGACTCCTTACCTTCGTCGAGATCCCAATCTTCGGAGTTGCGTTTAATTCTTTCCAATAAATCCCATTTGAAGTCAATAGTCTTCATCGTATAAGAGCCAGAACAAGAAGTATCGAGCATGGAGCGATTATTATGAGAAAGCCGAGCATAAAAATTTTGAATGATCATTTCTCTTGAGAGCTCATGATTGGGGCATGAATATAACATTGACTTAAGCCTCCCCCAAGCTTGAGCGATGCTTTCTCCTTCGCGAGGCCAGTAATTATAAATATAATTATGATCACGATGAACCTAGTGCATAGGGTAGAACATCTGATGAAATTCCAACTTCAGACGATTATAGTTCCATGATCCCATATCATCGCATAGCCTAAACCATGTCAGTCCATTAGTCCATCTCCCTTCAAAGATAAAGGGAAGACCTTCTTCTTGATAACATCCTCGGGCATACCTGCAAGCTTAAACAATCCACAAACTTCATCCACATAGATTAGGTGTAAATCGGGATGCAATGTTTCGTCTCCTGTAAAAGGATTTTCAAGCAGTTTCTCAATCATACCCGAAGGAATCTCAAAGCAAACATTTTCAATAGGTGCAGTAGGTTGAGGAGCAACTCTTTGCTCTTCTGCTCGGGGTGAAGATACCCAGAACAAGCCCCTCAAAGGATTTTGAGCCATAGTAACAAGTGACAATAAATTTCAACACACTATATAAGTTTTTCCTTACCAAATTCCACTTACCAAAGGCGCTTCACTCCCCGGAAATGGCACCAGAAAAGAGTCTTGATGACCCACAAGTGTAGGGGATATATCGTAGTCCTTTCGATAAGTAGGAATGTTGAACCAAACGAGGAGCAGAAGGAAACGATAGGCGGTTTTCTGCAAGCACTGAAATTATAGGTAACAGATAGTTTTGTGATAAGATAATTGGTAGCAAGTGACAAAAGGTAAAAGTAAATAAGGTGCAGCAAGGAGGCCCAATCATGTTTGTAGCAAAGGACAAGCCTGGACAAACTCTTATGCAAGGTAAATTGCTCCCGAGGACATATGGGAATTATCGTCGAGCTAGTTTTCATCACGATCGTCTGATTCCCGTTCGGTACTTTGATAATTTGGTATGAGGGTGGACCGGTGCTTGGGTGCTTCCCTTACTTGGACAAGCCTCCCACTTATGATTAACCTCTAATGCAAGCATCCGCAACTACAAAAGAAGTATTAAGGTAAACCTAATCATAGCCTGAAGCATATGGATCCAAATCAGCCCCTTACGAAACAACGCATAAACTAGGGTTTAAGCTTCTGTCACTCTAGCAACCCATCATCTACTTATTACTTCCCAATGCCTTCCTCTAGGCCCAAATAATGGTGAAGTGTCATGTAGTTTACGTTCACATGACACCACTAGAGGAGAGACAACATACATCTCATCAAAATATCGAACGAAGACCAAATTCACATGACTACTAATAGCAAGACTTCTCCCATGTCCTCAGGAACAAAAGTAACTACTCATAAGACATAATATTGTTCATGATCAGAGGGGTATTAATAGGCATAATGGATCTTAACATATGATCTTCAACCAAATAAACCAACTAGCATCAACTACAAGGAGTAATCAACACTACTAGCAACCCACAGGTACCAATCTGAGGTTTGGATACAAAAATTGGATACAAGAGATGAACTAGGGTTTGAGAGGAGATGGTGCTGGTGAAGATGTTGATGAAGATAGCCCTCCCCAAGATGGGAGAGTTGTTGATGATGATGGCGGTGATGATTTCCCTCTCCCGGAGGGAAGTATCCCCGGAAGAACAGCTCCGCCGGAGCCCTAGATTGGTTTCCGCCTCGGTTCCGCCTCGGGACGGCAGCGTCTGGTCCCGAAAGCCTCCCTCTAATTTTTTTTCCAGGTCAAAACACTTCATATAGGAGAAGATGGGCACCGTGGGCCTGCCGGCTGGCCCTCGAGGCAGGGGGAGCGCCCTGGGAAGGGGGGCGCGCCCCCCACCCTCGAGGCGAGCCGGTGGCCCCTCCCGTGTGTTTCTTTCGCCAGATATTTTCTATATTTTTTGAAATGATGTTCTATGGAGTTTCATGGCCTTTGGAGTTGTGCAGAATAGGTTTCCAAAGTTTGCTCCTTTTTTAGCCCAGAATTCCAGCTGTCGGCATTCTCCCTCTTCATGTAAACCTTGCAAAATAAGAGAAAAAAAGGCATAAGTATTGTGACAAAACATGTATGAACAGCCCATAATGCAATAAATATCAACTTATAAGCATGATGCAAAATGGACGTATCACCGTCCAACTCGCGTCCACTACATGCCAAAGCGATGGTCACCGCGCAGACTGGCACGGAGAAAGTGCCAAGGGTTGTAGAATGATGTATAGTGGTAAGTCCTTCCATGGTAAGTCTCAACTATGGTGGTAGCTTGGTGAAAAGGGCTCTGGTTAAAAGGTAACTAAGCTCTGAAGTTTACTGCATCAAACTTGGCAGAGCACTGCTGGTTAACAGGAAACTGATTGGGAGAAAAGGAGTTGTCTACGAGGTTGAGGTAAAGAAGGACTTTCATCCTGGTAACTTTGAGGTGATTTGGACCAATATTAAATAGAGTTGCTTCACAACTGCATAATTTGGTCCAGAAAAAAAGATGATGAAGTAGCACTCACTTGGAGTAACCACTTGAGCTGAATTTTGTCAAGGCTAGGTCATTTGGACATATAGAGATGCTGTAAAAATTACATGCCATTTGGACTTGCCAAAATGGTACTTCCTTCACAAACATCCCTTGTGTCCAGAAAATAAGAATAATTCCTGAGGATAAATGGCTACATAAAATGTGCCCACAATTTTTGGAGGTAGGTTATATGGGTAGGAGAAGGTCCTGGAAAATTGGCAGACATAATGGAGCAAGATAAAATATACTTGCTTCACAAACTGAAATTTTGGACAGAATCAAAGAATTGAAGATGGGCTCACATGGAGGCATGACATAAGCTCTACTTTGGTGGAGGGCTAAGATATGATGATATGAGGGATCTTGCAAAATGGCAACTCATTTGGATATGCCTAGCTTTCACCTCCTTCACAAAGCTTCTTTCTGGATAGAAACTTCAGAAAATCATAATTAAATAATTACTAGGCAAATGAGGTTGAGTTTTGGCATTGGGCAATGATATGGATAGGAAAAGGTGTCCAAGGATTTTGAGGTCAATTGGGAAAAGATAAATAGCACTTGCTTCACAAAGTGCCATTTAGGGCAGAATAGAAAAAGGAATATTGGTGAAATATTTTTGAACATGGCAATGAAAAGTTTTGCCATTTTTGATGAAGATATGACCCAAACAATTTATGAGAATTTATTTGGGAATTTTAGGAGTGATGGAAATATAGGTTGCTTCACAACCTAGGGCGGACAAGGTTATTCCTTTAATAGAAAAAGGAATATTCCCTAGAAAAATAATATTGGGGTTGGGACAATATGAAAATGGCAAGGTCTAGGGATAGATATGAGGATGACAAGCCACTCTAGAAACAAAGAAGAGGTCATCTTCTTCAGTTTCCAGACCACATAGCCACGAAAAGAGAAAACTCAGGCAAAAATCTCAGAAAAACAAAAGAAAAAGAAAGGGCCAAAAATCAGGTTGTGACAAACCTTCCCTCCTTAAAGAAATCTCGTCCCCGATATTTGGTTGCTCAGGGAACAAGTATGAATGTACTGACTTAAGGAAACCGTTTCCAACTCGGGTATCATTTTTCCTTTATTGATTGTTCTCATTTCTTATGATTGTCTGTCTGGCTTGGGGTGGTTTGCACTGTATCCATATGCTGACGGACCTTACTTCATAGTTTCATGCTAATGCTGGCTCCAATTATTTTTATACCGGCTGGCTCGGCTGAGTGTGATCGATTATTATGACTGATGCATATGTCCGTCTCACAAGTCAAAGAGTGATCTCCAATTGATGTGTCATCCAGCAACGGCAACCTTTCATGAAATTGTGAACAAAATTCCTTGGTGGACAACCAATCTTTTTCTCCTTGCATTGCGTTTCCCAACTAACTGTAGGTCCTCCAGGTTTCAAACAGTGAGGTGGTTCATAACCGTTTTCCTGACGGATTCTGACTTCTCGCAGGAGTTTCTGATTCATCTTGACTGGCTCCACTGTCTTGAGTGTCAGATCTGTACCAAATATTTGTCTGTTGTGGCCAGCATAAAGAGGTACGGCCTTATGTGATAGTATCCACAGAGTTGACTCACGGTGGATGTCTTGGCCATATCTCTGAATTCTTCATGTGACCATGGGTTCTGTCAGGGGAAATATTTTGACAGGTGTATCTTTATACTTATCTCCTCGCATGGTAACATTTCTCCAATGGCAGGTTTATCGTCTCTCAAGTTTTAATCACAGGGAAATGATCACCTGAACCCTTGCAAGAAATCGGCAAATAAATCAGTAGCCACCAAAACGGTCTTTACAACTTACATCTGGGACATTACTGAAATAACTCAACCACAGCTCAAGACGGCGGAAAAGCAGCTCAGAGCATGAGACCGTGTTGATAAGAAGAAAGTGACAGCTCCCTAAGATGGCCGAAAAGCAGCTCGAAGCATAGGGCCACTGTCACAAAAAGAAACTCAACAACTGTACGAGAGCGCCAAAAGCAGCTCAGACTCGTGACAATTGTTGAATAGAGAGAAATAAGGTCGACATCCACCCTAAATGGCCAAAAACAGCTCAGAACACAAGCGTGGTGCCATTACCGGAGAAAAGTAGACAAGGGCTCATCAGGATCACATTCCATGTTCACTGGTACTTGTACAAAGATCACTGTTGTTGTCAATCTTCTTAGTCCTTTGTCACACTGAGGTGTATATCTGGCTTCCTTAACATGTATATGAGAATCTGATTCTCGAGGCAGACTTGTTTTCTGACTGATTCTTGTTGCTGACCAACTGTTGCGGATCTGATTCTCGAGATGCACCGCCATATGCTGTCAATTCACAATTTAATATCTTGCACAAATGTCGTACTGAGGACGATTGGATGGCTTATACTGGAAACCATCGAGAGCATCTTGCTGAGGAACACTGCGTATCGTGCTTCATAAGCTTCCCCCCTTAAAGACTTGCCAGGGACAACTCGGTACTTACGCCGGAAGCTTTTGTGGTTGCTTACTGGAGAAGACAGAGTACCTTGCACGAGAAGTCATCCATATATCGTACTGAGGAAGATAGAGGAATCTTGCAGTTGAAGCTTCTTTGGTAGCTTGCGAGGAAAGACTGGATTGCTTACAGCAGACGCTTCTCACTAAGATATGCGGACCAATTACCGCATATATATAATTTTAATATTTCTGTTGTTGATTACCTTTGACTGATAATATACCGTCGATCTTGCACAAAATTTATCTTTTTGCTGATCTGATCATTACCGCTATGAAGAGTGCATACTGAGGTAGACATGATTATCCGTACTATTGTGAGGAGTGCATACTGATGCAAATTTGATTATCAACAACCAGACCAGATATTTCCCCATTTCACTGCAATCAGCTGAGAATTCCATTTTATTTATCCAAGTTTCCAAATATTTGAATTCCTTGCTGATTCTTCGGATCGGATGTCGGTTGACGAGCAACTTTAATAAGGGGAAAATAATGCCACACCGAAGGCCCAAAGAAAGAAGCAAAAGAAACGACTAAAATAAAAGCACACAAACATACTAATAAAACCAAGCAACATCACATATTACTGCTACTCACAACAATAATATGCATGCACACCTAAGCACACAAATCTCGCGAAAACTCCGGTACTGCGGTCTAATATGTTGTGGTGGTGTGCACGAAAGTGAATCCACATGTGGAATGAGTTGGTGTAACCAAGGATACACCAATCGGTGGCTGAACTCCTATTGCAACTAGATAGATACGGAGGTGAGTACGGACTTGGTGATCATATAGCGAGACACAAGGTCACGACCACATCATCATCAAGCGTACGGAAGGAGATCGTACACGTCCAAATAATTGGATGACAGGGTAAGATAGCGGTGGAAAACTAGGTTTGCTGGCATTGCCCTTTTTCTGACAACCAAGATCAGTAAGGATTGCCAAAGGGACGAGATGGATGGCATGATTTCGGGATAGAAACAAGTCTATCACCGAAATAATATGGGTGGGTGGAGAAAATATATCGAAGTGATACCTGAGCATAACTCCTACAAATGGTGTCTCGAACACTCAGTACCAGGGCATCACTCTGCTGGGACAGAGGTGACGCCCAACACCGAAAAAAGGTATGCAAAGAGTGATGATGCAGGTAGTGGATTGAAACTGATACCACCTATACTCACAAGATAAACTGCTAACGACCAAATAATAATCTATATGCATGCTATGCGACAAACAAATGCTGCAATCAAATGCAACACACCAACCAAACTCGATACTACCGCATTCTAACGTTCATGCGGTCTAGGGCGTCCTACAGCCAGACCTGCTCTGATACCAAGCCTGTGGCACCCCGGCTCAAAGAAATCGGAACGCCCCGTATTCCAGCCCAGAGATCAAGGAGAAGTCTTCTGGAATACGGCACTGCTTAGCATAAAACAAACCAGCCTTCTATTATTACACGAATATGAATACAAGGTCTCCGATATTACAAGGGGATTACATCGGCACGACGACACTACGCCTGCCACGGTTGCTCTATGCAAGCAGCAGAACAACATGATGCAGCGGAATAATATCTAGCAGCGGAACAACGATGACGGTGGTGAACTCCACTCCGCAGGGACTCTGGCTGAGACGCTTATCCTAGCTCACACGAACGGAAACCACGACAAGCAATAAATCCAGGCACGACCTGCAAACTGGCATGACACGCCAGGTCAGTACATTGAATGTACTTGCAAGCTCACAATAACCAAAAGCATTCAAGACAAACAACAGCATGGCAATTACAGGTTAGGCAGGAATTATTATGAGATCATCAGGATAACATAGAATGAGCAACATGAATATGATACAGCTAGACAATATGAGCATGGCATGAACATATAAATCTGATGATACTAGCATGCAACATGATGACACTACATGCACCATTTATTCTGTTCGGGTTACCTCGTATCCAACACATGCATCACTTACCAACCTCATACATTATACGATCATCTCAGGATCAAATCAAGCTTGGTATAAACAATACCGTAGTAATCATCAAATGACCACAAGGAGCTTGATCTTTACCCACGATAATCGCACAACATCACGAATATCCAATAACTCGGTATCCTCGACACCACGGTGGTCATTTTGGCGATCACAACCATGACCAACACTTGGTCTCAAATGGTGATCTTTCCGGCTATCACAACCAACTTATCTCATCATCGAACCAGGGTTGTTATTATTAAGCACATTATTATTATTATTATTATTGTTGACTCATAGTGTGACCGACACGAACTGGGCCCTTATCCGCAGGCACGGCTATCGATAGTTTAAGACACACACTCTGCAGAGGTAACACACTGTACCCACACCACAGAACCCATGGCCTCGCACTCCCATTCGGGTGGACCAACGGCGTTCTGACAAAACCGTCCTACTGCCATGACACTCTCCCGGCCACTCGGACTTACTCCCCACTTGGCTAGTCCTGGGTGGCCCCGTGTCTACCAAAGACACAACGACCATCGTCGTGGCCCAACATAAACGGTCCCAAATGGGGACCCGAGCTCAGAACATCAACAATGGGCACACAAGGTTATGTCTGCTTACCGGGCCAGGGTACTGCACGCCCATAACCTTCCCTCGTTGGAGGCACCGGCGAGAGGCATGACAATAGACCCAGTTAAGACCTTCCCATAAAGGTAAGTGTGGTTGCACTGGTCAGCTCGATATGGTGGCACCATGACTCAGCCAACAGTTGTTCAAGTTCATTATTATTTGGTTAAACTTGAATGCAAAAAGCTGAGTCATATTAAAATAACATGATGCAACTATAATGCATGAGCATGGATGTGCAACCATAATCAACGAGCATAACAACAACACTTAATCATTTATTCAGATGAGCATAGCATACTGACGAGCATGAATATTACGAATATAACTCTTTATCAACATATCATGACCACTAGCATCAACAATAAATATCATGCAAGAACATATTAACATTGCTACCATGCAAGTATTTAACCAACTGGATGCAAAGGAACATGTATAACAATGATACTCGGAACAAACGACAGTCATGCACCGAAGACCATCACCAACATCAACATATACTACTACCAAGCATAGCATACGACAGAAATACTAGCAACTAGTACATGATAATCAGGTGCATAAAGGCATAGCATGAAAGAGAACACAAATTCATGAGCATCACCGAAACAACGATAATCGTATCAAAACAAGCAGACATTTATTAAATGTTCAAGTTGAAAACCATAGCTACTGCATGCTATCATGCAAGTGGGTATTGTGGCTTGCCTGGGGTGGAGAGTACTCCGGAAAGAAGTGTGGAAAGCTCGCCGGAAGAATCGCCGGAAACAGTTCTCTCTCAGAGGGGGCTGTTTACGGGCAAGGGCAAAGTGGTCATTTCTAGTATGTCAAACCATAGTGAGAATGATACCAACAGAACAGGCTCGACAAGACGAAGACGTGGGCTTTGGAATCACCTTAATCGGAATCTCGAGCAAAAAGTTATAGCCCGACGAAGTTCAGGGACCAATATATAAAAAGATTCCTACAAATAGGCCCCTGAGCTGAAAAACAGAAAGTGCACTCTCAGAAATACGCCTTCAGAATAGGGAAAACGCATTCTGAGCTGAAAGGGAAGGAAAGTTCGCTTCCCAGCTGGGAAGACGTATTCCGAGGAATACGCCTCCACTTATCCAGCGTGGCAAGGCGGGACCGGGCGGCTTAGAGGCTTACTGGTGGGGTCGGGCTCCTGGGTCACTTACAGGTGGGGTCCGCCACTTTTCCACATCGGTAGTGGCGGGGCCTGGCTAGGTGACGCTGACAGGCTGGTCCCGCGTGCGTTGACTCCCTCCTCCTCGTCCCTTCTTCCACCTCCCGACGGACAGAGGCAGGGGTGAGGCTGCGCGACGCCGGCGCCGGCCTAGCTGCCTCCGGCTACTCACGGCCAGGGAGAGGCCACCGGCGGGCACGGCACGGCCGGCCACATCCATCCGGGGGAAGGGCACGCCGGGGAGGGCAGGGGAGGCGGCGACGTGAGGAGGCAGGGGAGGACAGAGAGGTGCGGGAGGAGTTTGAACTCGGCGAAGCAGGGCGCTCCGGCGAGGACTGATGGGGTGGGGCGGCTCTACGGGAGGTGGGGGCGCTCTGGTGGTGTTGGAAAGGGAAGGGGAGGCGCGGCTCGCCGGGATTTAGGCAGAGCACCGCGGCGGCCATGGTGGCGATGGTGGACACAGAGAGCTCCTCGAGCTCAAATGAGAGGCTGGGGAGGGATAGTGGAGTGCGGGGAGGCTGCTGGTATGCTCGAAGGGCTCGGGGGAGGCCTATATATAGGCGGGGAGGGGATGGCCGAGGGTGTGTGCCGCCGTGCACGTTGCTACCTCTTGAGCTTGTGTTGTATTCCCTCGAAGAGGAAAGGGAGATGCAGCACAGTAGCATAAGTATTTCCCTCAGTTTTTGAGAACCAAGGTATCAATCCAGTAGGAGACCACGCGCGAGTCCCTCGCACCTGCACAAACAAATAAGAACTTCGCAGCTAACGTGATAAGGCGTTGTCAATCCCTTTGCGGTCACTTACGAGAGTGAGATCTGATAGAGATGATAGTTTATATTTTTGTTATTTTTGGTTAAATAAAACAGCAAATCAAAGCGGTAAAAGTAAAGTAGATGTAGATTGATATGTTGAGAATAGACCTGGGGGCCATAGTTTTCTCTAGTGTCTTCTCTCATGATAGCGATATTCTACGGCGGGTAAACAAATTACTGTCGAGCAATTGATAGAAAAGCGAATAATTATGAGACTATCTAGGCATGGTCATTGTATATAGGCTTCACGTCCGAGACAAGTAGACCGAAACGATTTTGCATCTACTACTATTACTCCACACATCAACCGCTATCCAGCATGCATCTAGTGTATTGAGTCCATACGAACAGAATAACGCCTTAAGCAAGATGACATGATGTAGAGGGATAAACTCAAGCAATATGATGTAAACCCCATCTTTTTATCCTCGATGGCTACAATACAATATGTGCCTTGCTGCCCCTACTGTCACTAGGAAAGGACACCGCAAGATTGAACCCACAGCCAAGCACTTCTCCCACTACAAGAACTATAGATCTAGTAGGCCAAACCAAACCGATAATTCGAAGAGACTTGCAAGGATATTATGAGCACACATAAAAAGTTCAGAGAAGAACCAAATATCTTTCATAGATAACCTTGACCATAAACTCACAATTCATCGGATCTCAACAAACACATCGCAAAAAGAGATTACATCAAATAGATCTCCTCGAAGACCGAGGAGAACTTTGTATTTAGATCCGGAGAGAGAGAAGAAGCCATCTAGATACTAGCTATGGACCCGAAGGTCTGTGGTAAACTACTCACAACTCATGGTGAGGGCGATGATGATGATGATGAAGGCCTCCTTGATGGATCCCCCTCCGATGGAGCTCCGGAACAGGCTCCAAGATGGGATCTCCACGGGAACAGAAGCTATGGCGGTGGAATTAGGGTTTTCTCTCTGTGTATGGAGTTTCTGGGGTACGTGGACTTATATAGGAAGAAGGAGGGCACCTGGGGCCACACGAGGAAGCCTCGAGGCAGGGGGCGCGCCCCCCACCCTCGAGGGCAGCCCCTCTGTCCCCTGACTTGGTCCTGAAGTTTCCTGTGCATGATTTTCTCCAAAAATATCTCTCGCGAAGGTTTCATTCTGTTTGGACTCTGTTTGATATTATTTTCCTGCTAAACCCTGAAATAGGCAAAAAAACAGCAATCTGGAATGAGCCTTTGGGTTAGTAGGTTAGTCAAAAATGATATAAAAGTGAATGATAAAGCCCATTAAACATCCAAGACTTCATCAATAATAGCATGGAACAATCAAAAATTATAGATACGTTGGAGACGTATCAAGCATCCCCAAGCTTAATTTTTGCTCGTCCTCGAGTAGGTAAATGATAAAGAAAGAATTTTTGATGTGGAATGCTAACCAATATAGTTTTTCAATGTAATTCTCTTAATTGTGGCATGAATGTTCAAATATGAAAGATTCAAGATAAAAGTCTATATTGACATAAGAAATAACAATACTTCAAGCAATACTAACAAAGCAATCATGTCTTCTCAAAATACTATGGCTAAAGAAAGTTATCCCTACAAAATCATATAGTCTGGCTATGCTCCCTCTTCATCACACAAAATATTCATATCATGCACAACCCCGATTTCAGCCAAGCATTTGTTTTCATACTCTATCCTTTCAAACCTTTCAACTTTCACGCAATACATGAGCGTGAGCCATGGATATAGCACTATGGGTGGAATAGAGAGGTGGTTGTGGAGAAGACAAAAAGGAGGGAGATAGTCTCACATCGACTAGGCGTATCAACAGGCTATGGAGATGCCCATCAATAGATATCAATGTGAGTGGGTAGGGATTTCCATGCAATGGATGCACTAGAGCTAAATATGAAGGAAAGCTCGACAAAAGAAACTGGTGGGTGTGCATCCAACTTGCTTGCTCATCAAGACCTAGGGCATTTGAGGAAGCCCATCGTTGGAATATACAAGCCAAGTTCTATAATGAAAATTACCACTAGTATATGAAAGTGACTAAGCATGAGACTCTCTACAATGAAGAACATGGTGCTACTTTGAAGCACACGTGTGGAAAAAGATAGTAGCAATTGTCCCTTTTTCTTTTCTTTTTTTCTTTTTTTTGGGCCTTTCTTCTTTTTTTCTCTTTTTTTGCGGAGGGGCTTTATAGATTTAGCCTTTCCTCCCATGGGACAATGCTCTAGTAATGATGATCATCACACTTTCATTACAACACGAAATTACAACTCGATACTACGAAAACAAAGTATGACTCTATATGTATGCCTCCGGCGGTGTACCGGTATGTGCAATGAAACAAGAGTGACATGTATAAAAATTATGCATGGTATCCTTGCCACAAATACGATGTCAACTACATGATTATGCAATGGCAATATGACAATATGACGTGTGTCATATGAACGGAATGGTGGAAAGTTGCATGGCAATATATCTCGGAATGGCTATGGAAATTCCATGATAGGTAGGTATGGTGGCTGTTTTAAGGAACAATATGGTGGCTGTTTTGAGGAAGGATATATATTGGGTTTATGGTACCGACGAAAGTTGCGCGGTACAAGAGAGGCTAGCAATGGTGGAAGGGTGAGAGTGCGTATAATCCATGGACTGAACATTAGTCATAAGAACTCATATACTTATTGCAAAAATCTACGAGTCATCAAAACAAAGCAATCAACCCATGCTACTAGGGGGGAGTTTGGTAGGAGTTAACCATCGCGCGCCCCCGACCTCCACACAAAGGTTGGCACTCTACAAATACCTCATGCTCTAACTTCGTCACATAGCGGTTCACCATACGTGCATGATACGGGAATCACTAACCTTAACACAAGTATTTCTCAATTTCATAATAACTCCACTAGCATGACTCTAATATCACTATCCTCATGTCTCAAAACAATTATCAAGCATCCAACATCTCTTTCTATTCAATGCACTTGGTGTGAATTTTTTTACTACATTGACATTGGATGTCTATCATGTGAAGACTAGTTTCTTTAGCCTAAACACATTACCATGCTGTTTTAATAGACTCTCAAATAGATATAAGTGAAGCATGAGAGTTCAAAAATTTCTACAAAATATTACCACCACCGTGCTCCAAAAGATATAAGTGAAGCGCTAGAGCAAAAACTATTCAACTCAAAAGATATAAGTGAAGCACATAGAGTGTTCTAACAATTTCTAGGCTATTTTTAACTCTCTCAAATAGGTGTGTCCAGCAAGGATGATTGTGTCAAACTAACAAGCAAAGACTCAAATTTTACAAGACGCTCCAAGCAAAACACATATCATGTTGCGAATAAAAATATAGCTCCAAGTATAGTTACCGATGGATGAAGACGAAAGAGGGGATGCCTTCCCGGGGCATCCCCAAGCTTAGGCTTTTGATTATATTGAATTTACTTGGGGTGCCATGTGCATCCCCAAGCTTAGGCCTTTGCTACTCCTTGTTCCATAGTCCATCAAAGCAATACTCAAAACTTGAAAACTTCACAACACAAAACTTAGACAAAAATTCTCGTGAGCTCCGTTAGTATGAGAAAGCAAACCACTACTCAAGGGTACAACAATGAATTCATTATTTGTTTATATTGGTGTTAAACCTACTGTACTCCAACTTCTCTATGGTTCATATCCTCCAATATTACTCATAGATGCATCGGAATAAGCAAACAACACACAAAAAACAGAATATGTCAAAGATAGCACAGTATGTAGTAATCTGCAGGGTTCGCCTACTTCTGGAACTCCAAAAAATTCAAACTAAATTGGTAAATTTGAGCAATTTTTCTACAAATTAGCATCAAAAACAATCAACTAAAAATCATGCTCCAGTAAAATCCCACGATTACTTTAGCGAGCGCTAACGATTATGTTTTTCATAGCAAGATCATATAAACTTCACACAAGACCTCCCAAAGGTTCTACTTGGCACATACACTAAACAAAACATGAAACCACATATAATCAGAGGCTAGATGCAATATTTATTCCCTAACAGCAACAAAAGCAAAAAACATAAAATTGGATTTCCTCCCAACAAGCGCTATCGTTTTACGCCCCTAGCTAGGCACGATACAAGATAGATCTAGGTATTGTCATTTTGGAAGGCAATCCATAAGTGGCTCTCATGATAGATTCATATGATAATTTGATTTTCTTTATAGGAAAGCGTTCCATGCCTTTCCTTAATGGAAATTGGAATCTAATATTTCCTTCCTTCATATCAATAATTGCACCAATCGTTCTAAGGAAAGGTCTACCAAGAATAATAGGACATGAAGGATTGCAATCTATATCAAGAACAATGAAATCTACGGGCACATAATTCCTATTGGCAACAATAAGAACATAATTAATTCTTCCCATAGGTTTTTTAATAGTGGAATCCGCAAGATGCAAATTTAAAGAACAATCATCAAGCTCATGGAACCCTAGCAAATCACACAAAGTTTTTGGGATAGTGGAGACACTAGCACCCAAATCACACTAAGCATAGCATTCATGATCTTTTATTTTTATTCTTATAGTTTGTTCCCACTCATCATAAAGCTTTCTAGGTATAGAAACTTCCAACTCAAGTTTTTCTTCATAAGATTGCATCAAAGCATCAACTATATGTTTAGTGAAAGCTTTATTTTGACTATAAGCATGTGGAGAATTTAGCACGGATTGCAACAAGGAAATACAATCAATCAAAGAGCAATTATCATAATTGAATCCCTTGAAATCCAAAGTAGTGGGTTCATCACTATGCAAAGTTTTAATCTCTTCGTTCCCACTTTTAGCAGTTTTAGCATCAAGATCTAAAAACTCTGAATCATTGGGACACCTTAAAGCAGAATCATCTCCAATCCTATTCTCATCAAGATTAATACTAGAAAACAAGGATCTAATAGGAGACACATCAATAACTTTCAGATCTTCATCTTTATTTTCATGATAACTAGAAGAACACGATTTAATATAATCTTCTCTTTTAGCACGCATTCTAGCGGTTCTTTCTTTGCATTCATCAATGGAAATTCTCATGGATTTGAGAGACTCATTGATATCATGCTTAGGTGGGATAGATCTAAGTTTCAAAGAATCAACATCAAGAGTAATTCTATCCACACTTCTAGCCAATTCATCAACCTTAAGCAATTTCTCTTCAAGCAAAGCATTGAAATTCTTTTGCGAGACCATAAACTCTTTAACACTAGTTTCAAATTCAGAAGGCATCTTTCCATAAGAGTTATTGTAGGAATTACCATAATTATTAGAGGAATTACTAGGAAAAGGCCTAGGATTAAAATTACCTCTATAAGCATTGTTACCAAAATTATTCCTACCAACAAAATTCACATCCAAAGATTCATTGTTATTTTCAATCAAAGTGGACAAAGGCATGTCATTAGGATCGGAAGAAGCACTCTTAGGAGCAAACTATTTCATAAGTTCATCCATCTTTACTCAAAACACTAATTTCTTCGATAGCATGCACTTTTTTACTAGTAGATCTTTCGGTGTGCCATTGAGAATAATTAACCATAATATTATCAAGGAGTTTGGTAGCTTCTCCTAAGGTGGTTTCCATGAAAGTGCCTCCGACGGCCGAATCTAAAAGATTTCTAGAAGCAAAATTCAAGCCAGCATAGAAGTTCTGAATAATCATCCATAGATTCAAACCATGTGTAGGGCAATTACGTATCATCGTATTCATTCTCTCCCAAGCTTGTGCAACATGCTCATGATCTAGTTGCTTAAAATTCATAATATCGTTTCTAAGAGAGATGATCTTAGCAGGTGGGAAATACTTAGAGATAAAAGCATCTTTGCACTTATTCCATGAATCAATACTATTTCTAGGCAAAGAGGAGAACCAAGTTTTAGCACGATCTCTAAGTGAAAACGGAAATAACTTCAATTTAACAATATTGTTATTTGTATCCCTTTTCTTTTGCATATCACACAAATCAACAAAGTTGTTTAGATGGTAGCGGCATCTTCACTAGGAAGGCCGGAGAATTGATCTTTCATGACAAGATTCAACAAAGCAGCATTGATCTCACAAGATTCAGCATCGGTAATAGGAGCAATCGGAGTGCTAATAAAGTCATTGTTGTTGGTATTGGAGAAGTCACACAATTTGGTATTGTTCTGAGCCATAGTGACAAACAAGCAATCCAACACACACAAGCGAACAAGAAGCAAGCGAACGATAAACACACGGCGGAAGAAGGGCGAATAAAACGGCAAGAGTGAAGTGGGGGAGAGGAAAACGAGAGGCAAATAAATGTAATGCGAAGGATAAGGGTTTGTGATAGGTACTTGGTATATGACTTTTGCGTAAGCCTCCCTGGCAACGGCGCCAGAAATTCTTCTTGCTACCACTTGAGCTTGCGTTGTATTCCCTCGAAGAGGAAAGGGAGATGCAGCACAGTAGCGTAAGTATTTCCCTCAGTTTTTGAGAACCAAGGTATCAATCCAATAAGAGACCACGCGTGGATCCCTCGCACCTGCACAAACAAATAAGAACTTTGCAGCCAATGCGATAAGGAGTTGTCAATCCCTTTACGGTCACTTACGAGAGTGAGATCTGATAGAGATGATAGTTTATATTTTTGGTATTTTTGGTTTAATAAAACAGCAAATAAAAGCGGTAAAAGTAAAGTAGATGTAGATTGATATGTTGTGAATAGACCCGGGGGCCATAGTTTTCTCTAGTGGCTTCTCTCATGATAGTGATATTCTACGGCTGGTAAACAAATTATTGTCGAGCAATTGATAGAAAAGCGAATAATTATGAGACTATCTAGGCATAATCATTGTATATAGGCATCACGTCCGAGACAAGTATACCGACTCCTGCCTGCATCTACTACTATTACTCCACACATCGACCGCTATCCAGCATGCATCTAGTGTATTGAATTCATATGAACAGAGTAACGCCTTAGGCATGATGACATGATGTAGAGGGATAAACTCAAGCAATATGATGTAAACCCCATCTTTTTATCCTTGATGGCAACAACACAATACGTGCCTTGCTGCCCCTACTGTCATTGGGAAAGGACACCGCAAGATTGAACCCAAATCCAAGCACTTCTCCCATTGAAGAACTATAGATCTAGTAGGCCAAACCAAACCGATAATTCGAAGAGACTTGCAAGGATATTATGAGCACACATAAAAAGTTCAGAGAAGAACCAAATATCTTTCATAGATAACCTTGATCATAAACTCACAATCATCGGATCTTAACAAACACACCGCAAAAAGAGATTACATCAAATAGATCTCCTCGAAGACCGAGGAGAACTTTGTATTGATATCCGGAGAGAGAGAAGAAGCCATCTAGATACTAGCTATGGACCCGAAGGTCTGTGGTAAACTACTCACAACTCATGGTGAGGGCGATGATGATGATGATGAAGGCCGCCATGATGGATCCCCCTCCGGTGGAGCTCCGGAACAGGATCCAAGATGGGATTTCCACGCGAACAGAAGCTACGACGGTGGAATTAGGGTTTTCTCTCTGTGTATGGAGTTTCTGGGGTACGTGGACTTATATAGGAAGAAGGAGGGCACCGAGGGCCACACGAGGAAGCCTCGAGGCAGGGGCGCACCCTGGGAAGGGGGGCGCCCCTCCCACCCTCGAGGGCAGCCCCTCTGTCCCCTGACTTGGTCCTGAAGTTTCCTGTGCGTGATTTTCTCCAAAAATATCTCTCACGAAGGTTTTATTTCGTTTGGACTCCGTTTGATATTCTTTTTCTGCAAAACCCTAAAATAGGCAAAAAAACAGCAATCTCGACTGGGCCTTTGGGTTAGTAGGTTAGTCAAAATGATATTAAAGTGAATGATAAAGCCCATTAAGCATCCAAGACATCATCAATAATAGCATGGAACAATCAAAAATTATAGATACGTTGGAGACGTATCACACGTCCGGCCAACGCTCAGGCGCGCGCAGCGATCACGGGAGGGTACGGGATCACGACGAGGCGGGTGCGTACGAGCGATAGTGATGCACTATGCAGGTGGGGCCGAGGGGCGCAGGGGAGAAGGAGCCGAACACCATTCAGGCTCGGTCGGCCACAATGCGCCCATGGGCGCACGGCGACGAGCACCGACGGCGAAGCTGCTGGAGGGGGGGAGGGGTCCAGGGAGGTTGCGACGACGAGGGCAACACGGTAGACAGGCCCGTGCTCGCTGAGGCGCCGAGCAGAGAAGGGGCCCGAGCAAGAAGTCGTCCAGCTCGCGTCCACTGCATGCCAAAGCGGTGGTCACCGCACAGACTGGCATGGAGAAAGTGCCAAGGGTTGTATAATGATGTCTAGTGGTAAGTCCTTCCATGGTAAGTCTCAACTACGATGGTAGCTTGGTGAAAACGGCTCTGGTTAAAAGGTAACTAAGCTCTGAAGTTTACTGCATCAAACTTGGCAGAGCACTACTGGTTAACAGGAAACTGATTGGGAGAAAAGGAGTTGTCTGCGAGGTTGAGATAAAGAAGGACTTTCATCCTAGTAATTTGAGGTGATTTGGACCAATATTAAATAGAGTTGCTTCACAACTGCATAATTTGGTCCAGAAATAAGATGATGAAGTAGCACTCACTTGGAGTAACCACTTGAGCTGAATTTTGGCAAGGCTAGGTCATTTCGACATATAGAGATGCTGTAAAAATTACTTGCCATTTGGACTTGCCAAAATGGTACTTCCTTCACAAACATCCCTTCTGTCCAGAAAATAAGAATAATTCCTGAGGCAAAATGGCTACATAAAATGTGCCCACAATTTGTGGAGGTAGGTTATATGGTTAGGCCAAGGTCCTGGAAAATTGGTAGCCATAATGGAGCAAGATAAAATATACTTGCTTCACAAACTAAAATTTTGGACAGAATCAAAGAATTGAAGATGAGCTCACCTGGAGGCATGACATGAGCTCTACTTTGGTGGAGGGCTAAGATATGATGATATGAGGGATCATGCAAAATGGCAACTCATTTGGATATGCCTATCTTGCACCTCCTTCACAAAGCTTCTTTCTAGATAGAAACTTTGGAAAATCGTAATTAAATAATTACTAGGAAAATGAGGTTGAATTTTGGCATGTGGCAATGATATGGACAGGAAAAGATGTCCAAGGATTTTGAGATCAATTGGGAAAATATAAATAGCACTTGCTTCACAAAGTGCCATTTAGGGTAGAATAGAAAAAGGAATATTGGTGAAATATTTTTGAACATGGCAATGAAAAGTTTTGCCATTTTTTATGAAGATATGACCCAAACAATTTATGAGAATTTATTTGGGAATTTTAGGAGTGATGGAAATATTGGTTGCTTCACAACCTAGGGCAGACAGGGTTATTCCTTTAATAGAAAAAGGAATATTCCCTAGAAAAATAATATTGGGGTTGGGCCAAGATGGAAATGGCAAGGTCTAGGGATAGATATGAGGATGACAAGACACTCTGGAAAGAAAGAAGAGGTCATCTTCTTCAGTTTCCAGACCACATAGCCACAGAAAGAGAAAACTTTCGCAAAAATCTCAGAAAAAGAAAAGAAAAAGAAAGGGCCAAAAATCAGGCTGTGACACCCTACGGGTTTGAGAACTATGTAGACATGACCAAGACACATCTCTGGTCAATACCAATAGCGGAAACTGGAAGCTCATATTAGCTCATACATATTATACGAAGATCTTTATCGGTCAAATCGCATAATCACATACGGTGTTCCCTTTGTCATTGGTATGTTACTTGCCCGAGATTCGATCGTCGGTATCATCATACTTAGTTCAATCTCGTTACCGGCAAGTCTCTTTACTCGTTCCATAATGCATCATCCCGCAACTAACTCATTAGTCACATTGCTTGCAAGGCTTATAGTAATGTGCATTACTGAGAGGGCCCAGAGATACCTCTCCGATACACGGAGTGACAAATCCTAATCTTGATCTATGCCAACCCAACAAGCACCTTCGGAGACACCTGTAGAGCATCTTTATAATCACTCAGTTACGTTGTGACGTTTGATAGCACACAAGGTGTTCCTCCGGTACTCGGGAGTTGCATAATCTCATAGTCAGAGGAACATGTATAAGTCATGAGGAAATCAATAGCAATAAAACTAAATGATCATAATGCTATGCTAATAGATGGGTCTTGTCCATCACATCATTCTCTAATGATGTGATCCCGTTTATCAAATGACAACACATGTCTATGGTTAGGAAACTCAACCATTTGATTAATAAGCTACTCCAGTAGAGGCTTACTAGGGACACTGTGTTTTGTCTATGTATCCACACATGTATTAAGTTTCCGGTTAATACAATTCTAGCATGAATAAAAGACAATTATCATGATATAAGGAAATATAAAATAACAAATTTATTATTACCTCTAGGGCATAATTCCTTCAGTCTCCCACTTGCACTAGAGTCAATAATCTAGTTCACATCGCCATGTGATTTAACACCGATAGTTCACATTGTGATGTGATTAACACCCATAGTTCTCATCGTCATGTGACCAACACCCAAAGGGTTTACTAGAGTCAATAATCTAGTTCATATCGCCATGTGATTAACACCCAAAGAGTACTAAGGTGTGACCATGTTTTGCTTTGTGAGAGAAGTTTAGTCAACGGGTCTATCGCATTCAGATCCTCATGTATTTCTCAAATTTCTATGTCTACAATGCTCTGCGTGGAGCTACTCTAGCTAATTTATCCCACTTTCAATACGCATCCAGATTGATACTTAGAGTCATCTGGATTAGTCTCAAAGCTTGCATCGGCGTAACCCTTTACGAAGAACTCTTTATCACCTCCATAATCGAGAAACATTTCCTTAGTCCTCCAGTTACTCGGGATAATTTTGACCGCTGTCCAGCGATCTACTCCTGGATCACTATTGTACCTCCTTGACAAACTCATGGCAATGTACATAATAGGTTTGGTACACATCATGACATAATTTATAGAACCTATGGCTGAGGCATAAGGAATGACTTTCATTCTCTCTATATGTTTCTGTCGTGGTCGGGCTTTGAGTCTTACTCAACTTCACACCTTACAAATCAGGCAAGAACTCCTTCTTAGACTGATCCATTTTGAACTACTTCAAAATCTTATCAAGGTATGTACTAATCAAAAGTCTTATCAATCGTCATGATGTATCTCTATAGATCTTGGTGCTCAATATGTAAGCAGCTTCATCGAGGTCTTTTATTGAAAAACTTCTTTTAAACAATCCTTTATGCTTTCCAGAAAATTCTACATCATTTCTGATCAACAATATGTCATTCACATATACTTATCAGAAATGTTGTAGTGCTCCCACTCACTTTCTTGTAAATACAGGCTTCACCGTAAGTGTGTATAAAACCATATGCTTTGATCACCTTATCAAAGCATATATTCCAACTCTGAGATGCTTGCACCAGTCCATACATGGATCGCTGGAGCTTGCACACTTTGTTAGCACATTTAGGATCGACAAAACCTTCTGATTGCATCATATACAACTTTTCTTTCAGAAATCCATTAAGGAATGTAGTTTTGACATCCATTTACCAGATTTCATAAAATGTGACAATTGCTAACATGATTCGAACAGACTTAAGTATCTCTACGGGTGAGAAAATCTCATCATAGTCAACTCCTTGAACTTGTCGAAAACCTTTTGCGACAAGTCGATTTTTGTAGACAGTGACATTACCATCAGCTTTTGTCTTCCTCTTGAAAATCCATTTATTCTCTATTGCTTGCTGATCATCGGGAAAGTCAACCAAAGTCCACACTTTGTTCTCATACATGGATCCCATCTCAGATTTCATGGCCTCGAGCCATTTCGCGGAATGTGGGCTCATCATCGCTTCCTCATAGTTTGTAGGTTCGTCATGGTCTAGTAACATGACTTCCAGAACAGGATTACCGTACCACTGTTGTGCGGAACATACTCTGGTTGACCTACGAGGTTCGGTAGTAACTTGATCTGAAGTTTCATGATCATCAGCATTAGCTTCCTCACTAATTGGTGTAGGCATCACGGGAACGATTTTCTGTGATGAACTACTTTCCAATTTGAGAGAAGGTACAATTACCTCATCAAGTTCTACTTTCCTCCCACTCACTTCTTTCGAGAGAAACTCCTTCTTTAGAAAGGATCCATTCTTAGCAACAAAGACCTTGCCTTTGGATTTGTGATAGAAGGTGTACCCAAGTATTTCTTTTGGGTATCCTATGGAGACGCATTTCTCCGATTTGGGTTCGAGCTTTATCAGGCTGAATCTTTTTCACATAAGCATCGCAACCCCAAACTTTAAGAAATGATAGCTTAGTTTTCTTGACAAACCATAGTTCATACGGTGTCATCTCAACGGATTTAGATGGTGCCCTATTTAACGTGAATGCAGCTGTCTCTAATGCATAACCCCAAAACAATAGTGTTAAATCGGTAAGATACATCATAGATTGCACCATATCTAATAAAGTACGGTTAGGATGTTCGGACACACCATTACGCTGTGGTGTTCCAGGTGGCGTGAGTTGCGAAACTATTCCACATTGTTTTAAATGAAGATCGAACTCATAACTCAAATATTCGCCTCCACGATCAGATCGTAGAAACTATATTTTCTTGTTACGATGATTCTCTACTTCACTCTGAAATTCTTTGAACTTTTCAACTGTTTCACACTTGTGTTTCATCAAGTAGATATACCCATATCTTCTCAAATCACCTGTGAAGGTCAGAAAATAACGATACCCACCGCGAGCCTCATCACTCATCGGACCGCATACATCTGTATGTATTATTTCCAATAAGTCATTGGCTCGCTTCATTGTTCCGAAGAACGGAGTTTCAGTCATCTTGCCCATGAGGCATGGTTCGCAAGCACCAAAGGATTGATAATCAAGTGATTCCAAAAGTTCATCAGCATGGAGTTTCTTCATGCGTTTTACACCAATATGACCTAAATGGTAGTGCCACAAGTATTTTGCACTATCATTATCAACTTTGCATATTTTGGCTTCAATATTATGAATATGTGTATTACTATGATCGAGATTCAATAAACCATTCACCTTGGGTGTATGACCATAGAAGGTTTTATTCATGTAAACAGAATAACAATTATTCTCTGACTTAAATAAATAATTGTATTGCAATAAACACGATCCAATCTTGTTCATGCTTAACGCAAACACCAATACATTTATTTAGGTTTAACACTAATCTGGGACTCTGAAGAACATTCGGTCACCATCATACATAACTCATATAATACTATATCGTCAACGAACGTTAAGCGTGCGGACCCTGTGGGTTCGAGAACTATGTATACATGACCGAGAGACTTCTCCGGTCAATAACCAATAGCGGAACCTGGATGCCCATATTGGCTCCTACATATTCTATGAAGATCTTTATCGGTCGAACCGTTGTGACAACATACACAATTCCCTTTGTCCGTCGGTATGTTACTTGCCCGAGATTCGATCATCGGTATCTCTATACCTAGTTCAATCTCATTACTGGCAAGTCTCATTACTCATTCCATAATACATCATCACGTGACTAACTCATTAGTGATTTTCTTGCAAGGCTTATTATGATGTGTATTACCGAGAGGGCCCAGAGATACCTCTCCGATACTCGGAGTGACAAATCCTAATCTCGATTTTCACACCAACCCAACAAAACACCTTTGGAGATACCTGTAGAGCATCTTTATAATCGCCCAGTTATGTTGTGATGTTTGATAGCACACAAGGCATTCCTCTGGTATCCGAGAGTTGCATGATCTCATAGTCAAAGGAATATGTATTTGACATACATGAAAGCAGTAGCAATAAAATGCATGATCAAATGCTAAGCTAACAGATGGGTCTTATCCATCACATCATTCTCATAATGATGTGATCCCGTTATCAAATGACAACTCATGTCCATGGTTAGGAAACCTTAACCATCTTTGATTAAAGAGCTAGTCTAGTAGAGGCTTACTAGGGACACGGTATTTATTTATGTATTCACACATGTATTTAGGTTTCCGGTCAATACAATTCTAGCATGAATAATAAACATTTATCATGATTAAGGAAATATAATAATAACCATTTTATTATTGCCTCTAGGTCATATTTCCATTAGCCATCGTGCCCCTCGGCATGCTACCATTACCCGGCAACATGTCCTTCATGCGCGACCACTACCAGGTCTGCAGCCGTACAACAGTATTTTCGGACTGGTTTGACACCAGCTTGATGGCGAAGAGTACCTCGGATAAGGCTTAAAATTTTATCGGCACATGTTTAAGAACAACGCGCAATACCCTAGAAGAAAATTCCTTTAAAAAGGTTGGCCAATACCCCGTTCATGAAGAAAGATGAATTTTGGTTGGATCTGTATTCGCGCAGAAAACAGATCGGAAAATTGGTCCACTCATCGGAAGGTTCCCGGAGTTTGAACCATCGGATCGAGCTGAAATTTTGAGGGGTGGTAGATATGGGAATTTCGCAGCAGATGAACGGTTGAATCTTCCAAAGGACCTTCGAGATGGGCTCTGGAGACCACGCCCTAAACTTGTCCAGATTCCCGTCCAGATTTGACAGGGCTTCGGTATATCGTAGATCGTCGGATATCCTTCATCGGAACGTGACGAAATTTTGCAGGGTTGTTATATAATTAATTCCTCATAATTACACTGAAGCAATCGTTAAAGCGACACTCGGGGAGGCGGTGGCGACGGATACAAGTTATCCGTCTAGAAAAACAGTGTGGTCGCTCAAGGGCAATATTGAAGTTGAGCCCCTGAGCTCCATGGATGGTTCATCCATGATCTTGATAGAGATCGAAGTTGATGTTGATAGAGGCCCTCGTCCGAATATGACGATCTAAGACGGGGTGCAGTCCTTGGTCGAGCCAAGGAGACCAGCCGAGTCGGTGATGAAGATGCGGACATCACAGTTGATCTGCAGACGAGCCATTGATTCTTCGTTGATCTCACAACTCTTAATTAAAGCACCATTATCGGTGTCAAAACCGGCAGATCTCGGGGTAGGGGTCCTGAGCTGTGGATCATGGATCGACGGGTAACAGGAGACAGGGAACACGATTTTACCCAGGGAATAGCGCCAAGTACCACAACAGTTCGCCAAGTACCACGACGCCTAGAGCTCTCGAATCCATCAAGTTCGACTATGACTCGTGTACGACTACGCGGGATTCCCCATACGCCAAGTTCATCGATGCGTCAAGTACCTCTACCGAAGACCCGAACATCTACGAAACGTGTACCACTACCGTCGCAGTGTACCACTACCGTCGCAGTGTACCACTACTTCCACGACGTCCGTCAACGATTACTTCCACTTCGATCTTGAACGCCCTGAAAACACACGCTTCAAGGTATAACCGCCAAACTGATGACCCCGTGAACGAATGCTTGTGTTGTATGAGATGTTCCACTTGTTGCACCGTGTCTGAGTTGTCCTTGCACGTTCCTCTTCGTTTGCCATGCCGTCGACCCATGGGAACTCGGTAGTCGGATCACCCCACCTCCTTTCGCAGGACATGCTCATGCCACCTTTCTTTTGCACTGACATCTCGACGAGTTGTCAGATCATAGGAATCTTGTCGTGGCACCATTCCGTTGTCGTTGTCATGGAACCTCTTTCTTTCCACCACGGTGACAAATGCTTCAAATCATGTTCATGTCAACTTTTATCAAAAAATGCATAAAACTTACAAATGCCATCCGCATCATGATAACAACATTTAAATGGTTAAAATTGTTGTTTGCTTTAATAATTGCTAAATAAAATGTGGGGACTTTCCGGAATTGTTGTTGTTCTTTCCGGCCTCATTTAAATTGCTTAAATGGTTAGTTTACTTATGCTTCACCTCTTGTCATGTTAATTAACCTTTAATATTGTTGTTGACATAAACGAGAGTCAACTAAATAAATGGAATGTGGTGTTTCGCCAATATGAAACTTGTTGCATATTGAGCTCCACTTATTTTGTAGTGTTGTTTGTGCACCTTGCCATGCCATGCATATTAAAACAGACATGCATCATACTTGGTTGTGCTTCATGTGCCATATTTATTTCTGTTTGCTTCTTTCCGGTTTGCTTCTCTCGGTAGCTTCGGTTTCGTTCCGGAGTTGTGAGGATTCGTTCGACTATGTCTGTTTGTCTTCTTCATGGACTCATTCTTCTTCCTTGCGGGATCTCACGCAAGACGACCATTCCTTGATATCACCTCTATTGTTGCTATGCTAGATGCCTCGCTCTATTGCTTTGTTGTGATACCTATCATTTTGCATGTCAGCCCCCACCTTGCCATGAAACCTCTAACTACCTTCCTAGCAAACCATTGTTTGGCTAAGTTACGCTTTTGCTCAAGCCCCCTCTTATAGCGTTGCTAGCTGCAGGTGAAGATGAAGTTTGCTCCATGTGGATTGGGTTCTTTTTAGGAATAACACAATATCTATATTCAAAATAATGCACCTTATATACTTGGCAATGGGCAGAAGGCTTGGCATTTTGCTCGGTGTTTTGTTCCACTCATGCCACCTTAGGAACCGATAAACCGGTGTTATGTTCCTTGATTTTGCGTTCCTAACACGGTTGGGGTTTATGGGCCCCCCTCGATAATTCGCACTGCTTAAAGCTTTTTCAGCAAGGCCCAACTTTGGTACTACATTTGCCTAACAACTAAAAACTTGCGTAGGGAGTAATTAACCCGAGTTCTTAATCAACAACACGGGCCAGTTCTCCTCATGAGTGTTGGTCCAAACAGAGCAGACTGCGGGGCTACCTTGGGGAGCCCGAGGGCTGGTATATACCTATAGGCTGACCTATCCGGTCGTGGCCTGAGACGAGATACACGCGGCTACTGTCAGGGTGTCGGCACGCCGGGAGGTCTTGCTGGATTAGTTTTACCTATGTCGAAATATCTTGAGCACGGGATTTCGAGAACACTCGGGTCTTCCCAACATGGGGTTGCGACTCCGCGGATCGTAAGAGCTTGTGATGGGCTAAGTTGGGACACCCCTGCAGGGTTATGATCTTTTGAAAGTCGTGCCCACGATTATGTGGCGGATTGGAATTTATTAATATCCAGTTGTAGACAACTTGACACAATACCTCAAACATAATACACTATGGTGTGAGTAGTCGTGATGGTCTCTTTTCGAGGGAGTTCGGGAAGAGAACACGGCTGGGTTATGGATGGCTCGTAGGTAGACAGGATCATCTAGAGATCATGATTTAGTTCATGACTATTGGCTTTCACTTCTCTTCTCGCTCTCATGATACGTAAGCTAGCCACCTCATCCACACTTAGCGCTTGCAGCAGCCCACTTATACACTTCTCCTTACCCAACGGCTTTGATAGTTTTGATACCCGGGAATGGATTGTTGAGTCCTCGTGACTCACAGCTTACTACAAACACAGGTGCAAGTGTGACGCCCGGGTAATCAAGCTACAGTAACCCTCTAGTAATGATGCCACGCCACCATGATTACTATTGCTAATCTCGTGTTAGTTCCGAACCAATCCAAATTCTAATTTGAATTAAAGTCAAAAAATAAAAGTTTTCAAATATAAAAACTAAAATGTTCGGAGTGAACCAAATATTGCATAGGTAATTATCGTGGAGAAACCACACTTGTATAAAATGTGTAATTATTCAAAAATGAACAAAACAGTAGAAAAAACAATTAGTTAAATGATTATAAAATATTATTTCTAACAAACTATTTTATTTTAGGTGCCAAGTTAATTGTGGTGGTGGCATATTTGTTAATACTAATTTAGGTACAATAATGTGTTTTACCAAACTAAAATAATTAGATTCCCAAAATTTTAAACACAAAAGAAAAAAAAATGAAAACAGAAAATAAAAGAACATAAAAAGAAAAAAAAAGGCCCTCTTGTGCACTTGGGCCTAAGTGCACAGTGCACAGACCCAGTGCACAAACCAGCCCACCTAAGGTCACCCCTTACCTCTGTTCACCCGAGGAGGGGTGGCCGCCGCTCAACCGCCCGCGGCCAAGGATGGCCACGGGGCGGCCATCCAGTGACTCTTCGTCGTCCTCAAGATGCCGACGACCACCTCAGCGCCCCGAAACCCTAGCACCCCAGATCCCCTTCTCCCCCAGGCGCCGCTCTCTCCTTCCCCGCACCGGCCCGAACCACTACCGCCATGGTCTCCGTCGATCTCGCAGCCACCGTCGCCCCCACGCCTCGAGACCGTGCCTAGGAGATGCGTCGTCGTCCACTTCGTCCTCTGCGAGGACTCGTTTGAGCTCTACGCCTCTCCATTGCGGGATCCACATCATCTCCTACCTCCGGCCACCGGAGCTCCGTCGAGCCGATCTGCCGCCCCTTGCGCTCCGGGACCTCGCCGAGCATCGCGTGTGCTCCTCCGGTGAGCTCCTCCCCCGAAGACCCCTTGTCTGCGCCGAGAATTCATGTCGTAGCTTGTCGTTGCCATTACCGTGCCCGTGCCGCTGCT
>LR738715.1:259429549-259447560 GCA_902687465.1 Secale cereale | reverse complement strand
CCATTCTCTTATCTCTTACTCTTGCATTAGATTTGCTACTGTTGATGATTTGATAGCTCCTATTCCGTTGCATAGCCTGTCAATATTGCTACTACTGTTCATACCTTTACCTGCTATCCTAAATGCTTAGTATAGGATGCTAGTATTCCATCAGTGGCCCCACATCCTTGTCCGTCTGCCATGCTATACTATCGGGCCATGATCACCTCGGGTGGTCATCACGGGTATATACTATATACATTTTACATGACACATGGTGTGACTAAAGTCGGGTCGGCTCGATGAGTACCCGCAAGTGATTCCAATGTGGGGGCTGAAAGGACAGGTGGCTCCATCCAGGTAGCGGTAGGCCTGGGTTCCTGACGGCCCCCGAGTGGATCTTTGTGGCGGAGCGACAGGGCAGGTTGAGACACCCAGTCGAGAGGTGGCCTGGCCCCGATCGTTGTTCGCGGTTATTTCATAATAACACGCTTAACAAGATCTTGGTATTTGATATGAGTCTGGCCATTGGCTTATACGCACTAACCAGCTACATGGGAATAGTTATGGGCTCTCGACGTCGTGGTATCATCCGAAGCCTTCTTGACGTCAGCGACTGAGCGGCGCACGCCGGGTTGGACTGCGTAACGTAACTTCCTTAGTAATGGAGGTTGCTAGGTCTGCTCACCTTCCGCGTACGCAACGTGCAGGTGTGCGTTGGGCGATGGGCCCGGACCCCTGCGCGCCTAGGACTTAGACCGGCGTGCTGACCTCTCTGCTGTGGTTAGGTAGGGCTGTGACGTGTTGATCTTCTGAGGCCGGGCATGACCCTGGAAAGTGTGTCCGGCCAAATGGGATCGCGCGTGCTGGGTTATGTGGTGCATCCCTGCAGGGAAGTTAATCTATTCGAGTAGACCTCATGACAACTAGAACTGGATACTTAATAAAACACACCCAGACAAGTTCCAGATACAACCCGATGATCGCTTTCCCACAGGGCGACGAGGGGAGGATCGCCGGGTAGGATTATGCTATACGATGTTACTTGGTGAACTTACCATCTACTCTCTTCTACTGCTGCAAGACGGTGGCTGCGAGAAGCGATGATAGTTATTACTTTCCAGCTACTCTCTTCTACTGCTGCAAGATGGAGGCTGCCAAAAGCGTAGTCTTCGATTGGATTAGCTATCCCTCTCTTATTCTGGCATTCTGCAATTTAGCCCACATACATTACCCCTTTACACAGATACCATTGCATATGTAGTGTAGATCCTTGCTTGCGAGTACTTTGGATGAGTACTCACGGTTGCTTTGCTCCCCCTTTCCCCCCTTTTTCCTCTTTTCTCGGATGACGCAACCAGATGGTCGAGTCCAGGAGCCAGATGATCCCGATGATGTTTCTATGTGTAGTTCGGCTTCGAGGAGTAGTTAGGAGGTCCCAGGCAGGAGGCCTTGCCTTTTCGATCGTTGTTACTTTTGTGCTAGCCTTTTTAAGGCAAACTTGTTTAACTTATGTCTGTACTCAGATATTCTTGTTTCCGCTGACTCTTGTGTATTCGAGCTTTTGTATTCGAGCCCTCGAGGCCCCTGGCTTGTAATATAAAGTTTGTATTATTTTAATTGGTGTCTAGAGTTGTGTTGTGATATCTTCCAGTGAGTCCCTGATCTTGGTCGTACACATTTGCGTGCATGATTAGTGTACGGTCTAATCGGGGGCGTCACAGCAGGTACAACCAAGTACGATTCAGTTGATGGCCAGGAACTCAAGTGGGAGTTCGATGAGGAACGTGGGCATATGTACGTGACGTCAGACTCAAACCCCGTTAGACTCGTTGGTTTGAGATGATTCAAGAGTACAACCTGAGCATTGAATATACTCCTCGCAAGGCCAATGTCATTGCAGATGCCTTGAGCAGAAAGGCTTATTGCAACAGTCTCATCCTCAAACCGTTCCAACCTGACCTTTTTGAATCATTCAGGAAGCTCAACCTTCAAGTCGTTCCGCAAGGATTCCTTGCCAACCTTCAAGTAACTTCAACTTTGGAGGATCAAATCCGTGAAGCCCAACTCAGTGATGCTATGGTGCAGAAGGTGAAGCATGGTATTGCTAAGGGTACTCCCAAGTACAAGTGTTATCGCATTGATGACAGAGACACTTTGTTCTTTGAGGACAGAATTGTGGTTCCCAAAGGTGATCTCAGGAAGCTCATAATGAACGAAGCACATGATTCACTCCTCTCGATACATCCAGGAAGCTCCAAGATGTACCATGACATCAAGCAATCCTATTGGTGGACTCGCATGAAAAGAGAGATTGCTCAGTTCATGAACGAGTGTGATGTCTGCCGAAGAGTGAAGCAGAGCATCAACATCCAGCCGAACTCCTTCAACCTCTACCTATTCCCGAGTGGAAATTCGATCACATTGAGATGGATTTCGTCACCGGCGTCCCCAAGTCCAAGCGAGCAAACGACGCTATCTTTGTGGTCATTGATAAGCTCACAAAAGTGGCTCATTTTCTTCCAGTCAAGGAATCCATCAACGCAGCCCAACTGGCAGAGTTGTACACCTACCGAATTGTCTCTTTGCATGGTATCCCTCAAGTAATCTCCTCAGATAGTGGAAGCTTGTTCACTTCCAAATTCTAGGATTCTTTCCAGTCAGCTATGGGCAGCAAGATTTGATTTAGAACAGCTTTTCACCCTCAGACTAGTGGCCAAGTCGAAAGAGTGAACCAAATTCTTGAAGATATGCTTCGGGCATGTGTCATTTCCTTCGGTATGAAATGGGAAGACTGCCTTCCATTTGTCGAGTTCTCCTACAACAACAGTTTCCAAGCAAGTTCAGACAAAGCACCGTTTGAAATTCTCTATGGCAGAAAGTGTCGTACCCCTCTCAACTGGTCTGAGACTGGTGAAAGTCAACTCCTTGGCAATGATTTGATCTCAGAGGCCGAAGAAATGTGCAAAGTCATACGTGAGAATCTCAAGGCCGCGCAATTGCGCCAAAAGAGCTACTATGACGGCAAACACCGAGATTTGGCTTTCGACATTGGAGATCATGTCTATCTCCGTGTTTCTCCCATGAAGGGTACTCAGAGGTTCGGTATCAAGGGCAAGCTTGCTCCAAGATACGTGGGCCCTTTCAAGATAATTGGCAAGAGAGAAAATCTATCCTACCAACTCGAGCTTCCCACCAACTTTGCAAATGTGCATGACGTGTTTCACGTGTCACAACTCCGCATGTGCTTCAAGACGCCTGAACGCACCATTCCTTTCGAAGAGATTGATCTTCAGCAAGACATGTCTTATCGTGAGCACCCTGTTGCTATCCTTGAAGAAACTGAGCGCAATACCCGCAACAAGTCCATCATATTCCTAAAATTCAAGTGGTCACACCATACGGACCGAGAAGCTACATGGGAACGAGAAGATCCTCTCCGTTCCAAGTATCCCGCTTTCTTTCAGTCCTAGATCTCAGGACGAGATCTTTTCGTAGTGGAGGAGAGTTTGTAACACCCCAGATGTAAAACTTCCTTATATGGCAATATATTCCATTTGGTCTTTATCCTTTTCCTTGGGGGTCTTCTCTTTCATTCATACATTGGCATCATTATTGCTTTGTCATGCCTTTGCTTCATTACCATCATATGCATCATGGTCACATCATATTGCATTCATACCTTGTCATCTTGCATTTCTCATCCTAATCATGTTCATGTGTGTTTTCTTGCTCATTATGTTGTGGCTTGAACCATGGGTATGTTCAAGGCACAAACACTTCCAAGCATCACCACCTCTCCTTCCCTCTCTTTCTTTTCTTATTGTTTTTGCAAAGAGCCATCTTGCCCTCCTCCTTTAATGTTCAGTTTCTTCCAATAAATCTTGCACCATGTCTTAAACCACTATGCCAAATTTCACTCTATTTGAAGCTGGTTTGGTCAGGTTCAAAAATGTCTCAAGTTTGAAGCCAATTCAAACTTGCTATATTTTTCTACCTCTAAAAATGTCCAACTCGTCTTCATAAAATAGAGCATAAATCCAGGAGCTCAAGGATATTTTTATTTCTCCCTAACTTCTCTCCTAGCTGCATGGACATTTCCTTTTGTTTTTCTATCTGAGGAAAAAGAAAAGAAAAGAAGAAGCAGAGCACCAATCCAGCAGCAGCAGCCCAGCCGCAGCCGCCCCACCTGGGCCTCAGCCACCAGGCCAGCCCAGCAAGCCTCGGTGAGCGCCACAGCCCAGCTCCATCCCCGCGCGCCTCCTCTTCCTTTTCTCATCCACGACCGCGCGTACCCCCTCTACCCCCCTTCCATGTGGCCCGGGCGGTCCTACCTGTCAACCTCTGGCTACAGCGCCCCGCGCGCCACCTTTTGGTCAAGCTCGTGCTCTCGCCATGGGGACCGCGAGCACGAGCGCGTCGCCGCTCCGTCCCGTCGCCCTGGCCCCCTGCTTAGCCACCCCCGTGTCCAAGGAGATGTAGGGTTTTCCTCCTCCTTCTTCGACCGCCGCCAGGCCACATAGACCACCAGATGCGCCGCTCCATCGCCGTCCCGAGCACATCAGGGTGCTCGTCCTCGTCGCCGACGTGCTCTCCGGACACCTACGCCCCGGAGATCGTGTCCCGCAAGTTCACCGTCATCGACTACGTCCCCTGCTACCTCTACGGCCCCGAGGGACGCCAAGTTCGACTCCCTCCTCGTCGCGTTCCCACGCGTCGGTGACCGTTCAAATCCGGCCAGATTCCACCGTCTCCGACCTCCTCTCAAGTAACCAAGCGCACCTCCGTGCTTGTGGTGCCCGACCCCTTTTCCCCCTTGTTTGCATGCTCTAGCCACGCTAGCTGCGCGCGCTCGAGCTCGTCGCCATCGGACCTCATCTCCGGCGAGTGCTCCGACCACCGTAGATCCTCCGCGTATGTCCATCGTCTCCGCCGTGTCGCGTAGAGTCTGCTACATGTTCTCGCCGCTCTGTTGGGGCCCGTAGCTGTCGTGCTGGAGCTCGTCGCCGCCGCCTCTTTTCAATGTCGATGGTGTCATCGTAGCCTTCGTTAGGTGCTGCAACTCCCAGTCGCGTGTGCGGGATCCCCGTGCGCTTCTGCAGCGACCCTCCGCCGCTCTTTTGGTCGCCGGAGCAGCCCCGCAGACCTCGTCGCCGTCTCTGCTTCGCCGGAGTGTCGTGGCTCTGTCCGCGCTATCTTTTGTTCTTCAGGTGCAGCGCCCCCCTTATGTCAGACACACACGCCCAGCCCAGCTGGTCGACGCCCTATTCTGTTAACCTGGAGACCAGGGTTCGAATCCCCTCGGGCCCGTGGTAGAAATTGCATATGTTCATAACTTTCAAACTATGCATCCTTTTAAAATGAGTTATATATGTTTACTGCTTAGTTTTTACTGTAGTTCCATAATATGTATTCTCCTGCCATGTTTAAAACTTTAAAAATGATGTTTGCTCATGTGTTGTTAAATAACATGTTGAAATTGGTTTATTTCATAATTAAATAACTGTAGCTCCAAATTTAACAAACTTTATATGTAAATGGGGTGGAAAAATGTGTAGAATAACTTGGTGCTGTTACTTTGCATGTTTAACAACTCTAAAATATGATTTTAGCAGATCAGCCCCATATTTGATATATGCACATGGGGATTTTCCGGAATTGTGGTTTGTTTCTTCCGGCCCCATTTAGACTGCTTGCATGTTGTAGTTGGTCTTATGATGCACTCCTTGCCATGCTAAACAACATATTAAACTTGTTATGTGCTTAGCTAGTTCAAATTAAGTAACTACGTGTGTGGCTATGTTGTTCTTGCTTTCTTTTGCATGTTGTGTTCCCTTAAATGAATTGTGTTTGTTGCATTTTGCCATGCCACATGTTGCACTCATCATGTTCCATTTGTGATGCATCATACTATGTTCATGCTCATATGCATCATGTCTTGCATCATGTGCTTGTGCATTGTATCGTGATTGATTTCGTTCCGATGTTTGTATTCTTGTGATGGTCAGAGCCCAGTGACGATTCGGAGTTCGAGGTTCTTGTCGAGATCGTGTTCGAGGAGCAAGTTTACGACCCCACCGAGAACTTAACAGGCAAGATGACCGTTCCCCGATATCACCCCTATCTATGCTTTGCTAGTTGTCTCGCTCTATAGTTATGCCGCGGTGCCAATTCTTGTCTTGTCAGCCTCCTATGTTGCCATGAAACACTCTAACCACCTTCCTAGTAAACCGTTGATTGGCTAAGTACGCTTTTGCTCAGCCCCTCTTATAGTGTTGTTAGTTGCAGGTGAAGTTCGAAGATTGCTCCATGTTTGGACTTGTTTATTGGGATAACACGATATATATCTTAATTAATTAATGCACATATATATTGGTAATGGGTGGAAAGCTTGGCCTTCTGCTTGGCGTTTTGTTCCATTCATGCCGCCTTACGATCTGATAAACCGGTGTTATGTTCCTTGATTTTGCGTTCCTAAAACGGTTGGGGTCTATGGGCCCCCCTTGATAATTCGCACTGCTTAAAGCTTTTCCAGCAAGGCCCAACTTTGGTACTACATTTGCCTAACAACTAAAACTTGCATAGGGAGTAATTAACCCGAGTTCTTAATCAACAACCCGGGCCAGTGCTCCTCATGAGTGTTGGTCCAAACTGGGCAGACTGTGAGGCCACCTTGGGGAAACCCGAGGATGGTATATACATGTAGGATGTCCCATCCGATCGTGGCCTGAGACGAGATACGCGCGGCTACTATCAGGGTGTCGCCACGCCGGGAGGTCTTGCTGGATTAGTTTTACCTTTGTTGAAATATCTTGAGCACGGGATTCTGAGAACACTCGGGTCTTCCCAACATGGAGTTGCGACTCCGCGGATCGTGAGAGCTTGTGATGGGCTAAGTTGGGACACCCCTGGAGGGTTATGAACTTTACAAAAGCCGTGCCCACGATTATGTGGCAGATTGGAGTTGTTAATATCCGGTTGTAGATAACTTGACACCATATCCTTAAGAATACACTACCTTTGTGAGTAAGCGTGATGATCTCTTTTCGAAGGGGTTTGGAAAGTGAACACGGTGGGGTTATGTGTTAACGTGAGTAGCTAGGATCACTTATTGATCATCTTTGGTGACCGTTGGCACATATCCTCATCTCGCTATGGCTTCGTAAGCTAGTTGCTTAGTGCTTGCTGCAACCACTTTATTAACTCTCCACACCTAAATGGCTTTGATAGTTTTGATACCCGAGAATGGGATTGTTGAGTCCTTGTGACTCACAGTTTACTACAAACACAGGTGCAGGTTCAACCGAGTACGATTCAGGTGATGGCCAGGAACTCAAGTGGGAGTTCGATGAGGAACGTGGGCGTATGTACATGACGTATCCCGACGATCGGTAGTGGTTCCTACTAGGGTAGATCGGGCATAGTGGATGGTTATCTTCTTTTCATTTGGTTTTTTCCGTAGTCAGACTATGTTTGTACTTGGATGAATGTATGCCTTATTTATGCATTATGTGAAGTGGTGATTGTAAGTCAACTATGTATTTTCCCTCTTTGTTCTTGTACATGGGAATGTGTGAAGATAACCTTCTTGCGATCATACCAAAATGCGATTATGCCTCTAAGTCGTGCCTCGACACGTAGGAGATATAGTCGCATCTTGAGCGTTACAACCTCGGATAAGGCTTAAAATTTTATCGGCACATGTTTAAGAACAACGCGCAATACCCTAGAAGAAAATTCTTTTAAAAAGGTTGACCAATACCCCATTCATGAAGAAAGATGAATTCGGGTCGGATCTGTATTCGCGCAGAAAACAGATCGGAAAAGTGGTCCACTCATCGGAAGGTTCCCAAAGTTTGAACCATCGGATCGAGCTGAAATTTTGAGGGGTGATAGATATGGGAATTTAGCAGCAAATAAACGGTTGGATCTTCCAAAGGACCTCTGAGCTGGGCTCTGGAGACCACGTCTTAAACTCGTCCAGATTCCCATCCAGATTTGACAGGGCTTCGGTATATCGTAGATCATCGAATATTCCTTCATCGGAACACGACGAAATTTTGCAGGGTTGTTATATAATTAATTCCACAAAATACACCGAAGCAATCGTTAAAGCAACACTCGGGGAGGCGGTGGCGGCGGATATAAGTTCGTCGTCCAGAAAAATAGTGCGGTCGCTCAAGGGCAATGTTGAAGTTGAGCCCCTAAGCTCCATGGATGGTTCATCCATGATCTTGATAGAGATCGAAGTTGAGGTTGATAGAGGCCCTCATCCGAATATGATGATCTAAGACGGGGTGCAGCCCTTTGTCGAGCCAAGGTGACCAGCCGAGCCGGTGATGAAGATGCCGACGTCGCAGTTGATATGCAGATGAGCCATTGATCCTTCGTTGATCTCACAGCGGAACTCTCAATGAAAGCACCATTGTCGGTGTCAAAACCGGCAGATCTCGCGCTAGGGGTCCTGAGCTGTGGATCATGGATCGATAGATAACATGAGACAGGGAACACGATTTTACCCAGGTTCGGGTCTTTTCTATCAAAGTAATACCCTACTTCCTGCTTGATTGATCTTGATAAATATAAAGATTACAAGAGTTGATCTACGTCGAGATCATATGTTGATGTCTAAAACACAAGGGTATAATGAATAATAATAATCTAGCATATCCTTATCGACTAGCCCGGCCTCGGCTTATATAATGTACCAGAGGCCTAGGATAACAAGAGTTTTAGTTGAATACGCCGGTGAGGAGGAGTCCTTGTCTTGATCACCAAGTCTTGTGGAATCTTCCTTGTGTATACATCGGCTGTTCGAACTGGCCCATGAGTGAATGGCCATGGGGGTCCTCGGCCCAATCCAACTGATTGAGAGACGACATGGTGAGTACCTCCTAATCCAAGACACCGTCAGCCGCCATCACTCTTGTCGATTGACCTGCATTCTTTTGTGTCAATCACTTTCATATTGTCGGAGTTAACAACAAAACGTTTGCAACCCGCCTTCTGTGCAAGGATAAGCCAAATATTAGAGCCAACGCTTCTGCTACTAGTATATCAGCACACCAATCAACCCTCAAGTTTTCACCAACAATGAACTTTCATTTGTCATCTCTGAGTACAGCCCCAGTTGTGCCCCTAAGCAGATCATGATCAAAAAAAGTATCAACATTCAGTCTAACAAAACTCAGAAGGTCTGCTCCATCCCGTTGTTTTACTAGTTGCCTTAGTGGAGCAGGCATTAACATATTTTGCTATTATAGCACGAGCCCCATCAACTGTGCATCTTGAAACTTTCCTTCAAGAACTTGACTTCTCTTAATTAATACATTCTCTTTTATATTATGGCAACAATAATTTTTCGCCACAGATTAAGGAATATGTTGTTAACTGGATATAAGACTAAAAAATGGGGGCTGCTACAAATCATCCGGTTGATTTGATCCAGAATTAAGCCGCCTGAAGAGCCGTTCGATCAACGCATGAGTGGTCGTTCGATCTAGTCAACGCGCGTCGAGTCGTCGTCCCTCTCCTCGCATCCCCCTTTTCGTCTCCTCTGGCTGCATCGATGCAAAAGACGCGCCCCCGCCCGCTGGAAACAAATCGCCCCGCTGACTCCTAGCCGCCACGCATCAACACTCCGTCTCATCGATGCCATCTTGCAGTGTCCCGCGTTCCGCATCGCAACACTAACAGCACCAAGAAAAGTCGATGTTGCCTCATAGCACCAGGTGCTCCTACAGCGTCGCGCCCCGCCTCCCCTGCTTGCTGTGGTTCAACACTGACGTCGAGCAGCCGCCGGCGAGCTGCCTTGCAGCACCGGCGCCTCCGCCTCCCTTGGGTGTTGCGTTGCGCCAACGGCGAGCTACGTTGCAGCACCGACGTCTCCTACCTCCGTTGCGTGATGGGTTGAAGCATCGGCGTCGAGCTGCGGGCGCCTCCGGCAACTGCGCCTCCCTGATGCGTTGCAGCACCGACGTCGAGCAGCCAGCGGCGAGCTGCATTGAAGCACCGGCGTCGAGCTGCGAGCGTCTCCAGCAACTGCGCTTCTCTGCTGCGTTGCAGCACCGACATCGAGCAGCCAGCGGCGAGCTGCGTTGCAGCACCGGCGTCTCCAGCAACTGCGCTTCTCTGCTGCGTTGCAGCACCGACATCGAGCAGCCGACGGCGAGCTGCGTTGCAGCACCAGCGTCTCCAGCCTCCGTTGCGTGCTGCGTTGAAGCACCGACGTCGAACTGCGGGCGCCTCCGGCAACTGGACCTCCCTACTGCGTTCCAGCACTGGCGGGGTGTGGCCCCAACCCCAACCTCCCTCTTGCTGCTGCATTGCAGCACGGACGACGCGCGGTGGCCGCCGTCGTTGCTCTCGGTTCGCAGCAGCGGTGGCGTAGTCGGCGGTGTCGCCGTTGGAGTCCTCTCCTCTCCCGGCACGGTGAAGGAGAGTGAGGAGGGGGAAAGCGAGGAATGAGGAAGAATGTGTGGAGGCGGAAGGGATAAGGCTGGGCTGTTGTAGGGGGAAGAGGTGGGCAGGCCCACGAGGGTACGTGTCGCGCAGACGACGCGGCTTACGACGAGAAGAAATCAGTCGGTTGAAAATAAACGTTTCCCTAAAAAATCACCCATTGTACTTCTACATCACTATATTTTATTGTAATCTCTAAATTACGTTGCATCACCTGTATGCAAGAGTAATCATCGCAGGCAAGCAGGCGCATTAACAATACAATGGGCCCGTGTCTTCTACTCCAAGTCAGCGAGCGGTCGTTGCTCCTGAACTATGTATAGTTTGCTTAATGCGGCAAAGGCAGCACAGCTGATCATTGCCTCCCGTATCTGTGCACGATCGCGCGTACGCAAAGGTGCGTAATACAGCCAGCCCCCAGCTAAACAAATCGACAGACGGACGGGCGAATTTGTCTCCGGCGACTTATAAACGACATGGTCCGACGCGACTACTAGAGATCCGTTGGTCGATCAGATCCACACTGCTGATGCTTGGCTGTTGGTAAGGATTGCTCTTTGGTGGCTGGACACGATGACGATTTTCATGACTTCATCAAGCTGATAAGAGGTCTCCTTGCGGTGCCTTCTATCTTCCAAGGTTTGATTCGCCTTGCCGATGAGAGGAAGGTTGCAAGATGTTAGTTTCAAGAATGTGTTTCTCGCTCAGGTGTTTCTTATCTTGTGAGTTGTCCGCTTGAGGTTTTGGGTTGGCTGTTGTGGTAGATAATGCTGGGCATCTTCTGTTGGGTGTGCCATGTTGGCGAGAGTGACCGTGGCTCTGCGTGCGTCGTGCTTTCGAGAGGGCATGACCCTGTTTGTATCGATTTTCGCCTGGTTTTCCATAATTAACTGGACAACTACCTTCTTCTTTATTAATGAAAAAGGCAAAGCTTTTGCCTTCGTTTCAAAAAAAAAAAACATGCATACGTCTATATACTCTTACCAGATTGCTGCAAGTTGTGGCCACGGAATGCAGGGGTGAGCCGATGATCGTGATCAGGTCAACTAACTAGTTAATTATGTTTTATAGTAGCTGACTAGTTAATTACTGCAGCAGTACCCCGCAAAAAAAAATACTGCAGCAATAAAAGGGAGCATACAGCAGTCCCTTATATAGAGTTATAGTAATACCTTTAGTATAATCTCCAGGTGCTAAGAATCTGAGAACATTATTCCCATATTCACCATTTTTTTTTCTTGTGAAAAACAGCCATATTACGAGATTAAGAACTCTCCCAGCTGAAGATCCGATGCAGCGATGGCAACCGCCGGTGACCACAATCTAGCATATATCCTTAGTTTATAGACGGTACGTGCAGGGCACGATGAAGCAGACCAACAATAGGTGGAAACGCCGACACGCCGTGTACGTACGGCCGGCGTTCCCTATCGCCGTCACCTTTATTATCCTGTACCACTCAAACCTAACACGACCGACGATGGCTAAGCACCTGCACTCGAACCAGGCAGTTGGCTATTTTCGGCCCAGTGCTAATTTGGGACTAATATACTCCCTCCATTCCATTTTATAGTGCGTCCACAGTTTCCGATATCCAACTTTGACCATAAATTTAACCAACGAGACCGATTGCGGCGAGAGTAAAAATTATATAATTGAAAACTTCTTTCGAATACGAATACATTTTTTTAATTTTTGCTCCCGTCGCAATCGATCTCGTTGGTTAAATTTATGGTCAAAGTTGAGGCACGAAAATTTAGGGCGCACTATAAAATGGAACGGAGGGAGTACTACATTATTTGTAGTTATGGTGTCTAGGAAGTACTTTCGATCTCTTGCAAATTGGCCCCCCTTTTGTGTGCACAGAGCCGAGCATGGGATAGGACTTGGCGAAACACACCACTATTTGCGGTGGAGTGCAGCAAAACCAACTCGGTCACCGTGGCCCCAGCCACGCTGCACCTGATCCCAGCCGTCGTCTTAGATCGGACGGCTAAAAAAACGTCCAGGGAGTCGGATGCTTTGGATCTCAATCCAGCAGCAGCTGTAGTATATTACTGCTAGGCATTTCGTATCTTAAATTCTTAATCACTTTGGATCGACCGGCCATGCAGGCGACGCTCAATCGAGGGCATGAGTCGTCCTCGAGTGATTGGCCGGTGCTCCTTTGTCTATCGTCTATCTCGCGTCCATGGTTGACTGTGCTTTTTATTTCCTATCTAGATTTTTAAGTACAACCAGTGGTGTGGTGCGGTTAGTGGTTACCGGTCGTAGTCCAGCCGGTGGGGTGTCTCATGCTCGTTTTTATGGTCGGGGATTTATGGCGATAGGGGCGTCACGACCGCTTCCTTCACGTGATGTGCACGAGCTAGCTAGCATGGGCTTCATCCCACCCTACCCTGCATGTGCGCATCGCGTGGAACCAAAGGATCCCTGTTCCAAAATGTTTGAAGCTTTCCTTCGATCTAAATCGAAACAAATTAAGTCTATATTTTGGACGCAACACTTTCTCACGTTTTTCTTCCTTAATCCTAGGCGGCTAATACAAACTTTTCCCTTCACACTTCACCCCGAGCCCGTGGATTCGTCTTGTCTTTGCCTGCCGCTCCGGCGGCTGCTGGTGGCAATGAGGAGAATTTCGGTGCCTCTGCTCCGGTTAGTAGTTTAAGTTATGTTTTTTTTTGTCCTCACATGTGTGGCGTTCGGAGATGATGACGCTTCTTCTTCGAATTTGTCTTTCGGGTTTGATGCTTCTCGAGTTCATCCATTTGAACATAGTCAACATAGGTTTGACGTAGATTTTTTCCGACTCTTGTAACGTGCTTAAATTTGAAGCGAGGTGCTTCAGATCTATGAAAAGGTTCAACAACGACAACTGTAGTCTAGGGCGTTGGTCCTTAGAGGCACGTGCACAAAGACTTTTTGGTTGTCACCAACAAGGTCAAGCCAGCTCCGGTAGGGGGCGGTGACAGCTGCGCATCAGCGGCTCGTTCTGGTGACAGTAGTGTTCGTCCGATGGTCTCGGAATCTCGATGTAATTTTTATTATGTTTAAGATGCTTGGTATTTCCTATGAATTTTTATAATATATATGATCCTTTCTGCAAAAAAAAAAAACTTAAGTTTGACAAAATTTGTAGAAAAAATATCAACATCTACAACATCAAATTAGCTTCATTAGATTTGTTCCATTTCTTTGCAGGATTCAATCGGCGGTGTCCCCTCTCCTGGTGTGCTGGTCCTTGGCTGAAGATCGGAGACTTCCCGCCCATGTAGGTGGTGTAAAATTCATGTTTTGGCCGGTTTCGGGGGAAGCAGAAGCAGCGCGCCCTTGACTCGCACTGGTAGATGGGGTAGCTTTCATCTCCTTGAATCTGGATGAATTTTTTGGTTTCTTTGGGGTGCTTGTATTGTTGTTTGATCCTTCAATATATTTCGGCTGGTTTTTGCTTCATTAGATTTGATGTTGTAGAGTTTACATATTTATCATAAATTTTAAAAAGTCACATGAATATATTTTAAAACTGTAACAAAATAATATATACCATCTATTAAAGAACATTATTCTCTAATCAATGAAGCCCACAAGTTACCTTAGAAAATGTTGTAAGAATGTAGCCAATCTATACCATCTATCTAACATGGATGCAACGCCCATGCTGAGGGGTGGGCAGTTCAGTGCGAGAGTGTAACACTCGGACACACCCCTCCGTTACTGATCGTTACTCCTAGCGGGATCGATACTGACCCCACAGATCAACACTAGTCTTTTTGCGCACTTTGTTCTCGCTCGTGCACACCTAGGACCAATAATTCAGTCAGTCACTCATCCTGAAATAGCTCCAAGCTAAGCATGCTTAACTTTGAATTTCTTTTCGAATGTGCTCCCGAAAAAGAAGGAATTCTTTATTGATATGAGTAGTCTATCATCCCTATTAGGTAAGGCTCTCACATACACCCCCACAAAGGAACATTGTATTGAAGATCAAAGAGAGAGAAGAAATCGTCTAGCTACTAGATATGGACCCGTAGGTATGTGGTAAACTACTCACACATCATCGGAAGGGCAGCAAGGTTGATGTAGAAGCCCTTCGTGATCGAATCCCCCTCCGACAGAGTATCGGAAAAGGTCCCCAGATGGGTTCTCACGAAGACAGAAACTTGCGGCGGCGGAAAAGGTATTTTGGGTTGCTCTCGGGTCTTCGGGGAATATTTGGGTATTTGTAGAGAGAAAAATAGGGTTGGAAGTGCCACGGGGGCCACAACCTTGCCCCCCCCCCCCGGCCGCGCCCCCTGAGATTGTGGCCACCTCATGCTATTATATTCCATGCTATTATATTATCAATGCCACACACAACATGACCACACTCCTGACACGCAAACATCCATGTAACCGCGAGGGTCGTCTGCCACGATGGTTCACAAATGCCACACACAACATGACCACACTCCTGACACGCAAACATCCATGTAACCGCGAGGGTCGACTCTGATACCAACTTATAACGCTCCAAACACACCCACTAGTTGTTGTTCAGTACTCCTGGCGGGATCTAGATTGGCCCCACAAGCCTACACTAGTCTTTCCCGCGCACTTCGTCCTCACCCGTGCGCACCTAGGACCAGCTTCCTAGTCGGTCACCCATCCTAAAATTTCTCCAAGTTGAGCACACTTAACTCTGGAGTTCTTTCTGAATGGGCTCCCGGTAAAGAAGGAATTCTTTGTTGGTGTGAGTATTCTATCATCCCGATTAAGCCAGAATCTCACGCAGAGTTTATGGAGTTGACCTTTGATTTGGCATAGCGCACTTGTCATCTGAGGGTATTATAACTTTACCTTTGCCGGTGCACTAGCATTGTCTTTGGAAAATTAATTTCAACCAAAACTAGGAGGGGGGATCTATGACACACAAGAAGCATCATAATTCCATGATGAATGCCGATGGAACCTTAAGAGGCATTGTCCTAAATAGAGACAACGAAGATCACACTAGCGGGAATACTTTGTCAACTACAAGACAGTCTACAAGCCGAAAAAAGGTATATGGCTAGCCTTTCTTTTTCCTTTTTGACATCCAGTGGTTTGGTATGTGTTGCATCTGTAATGCCATGGTTCAACTAGAGCAACCCAAAATAGGTATTGGGTCAGGTCGAAACTCCCTTAGTATATATGCTTCTACCATCATTGCAATCGAATGGGGATGTTAATATGCTAATGTTCGACACGGTATTTGGAAGGGGGGAGTGGCACTTTACAGCAAGATGTTGGAGTATAATTCCCAATCCTCTCTTATAGTTCAGATTTTTTGAGTAAGTAGCAGGAGCACAAATTCAATATGGTACAAGAGTCAAGAAGTTTCAAGTTCCAAATCCTTCCAACACCGTATTAAAAAAGATATTTGCGACCTACATCGATCCCACGTATAAAGACTAAAGAAACCCATATGTGGGGAGAATGTCGCAATATATTGCACGCCTCATTCCATCAGTTTAGACCGATTGGTGAAATGGTTAGGTGCATTGGATGAGGTGGCTGGAGCATGAACTTTAACACAATAAAATACCATTCTAGTACATGTTAAGCCAAATGTCACATTTCATCTCCTTCCTAATATTGCACATCAGGATTTATGGTAGCAAGCAACCTAACAAACCTTTTTCACATGTCTGCAAACATGTGAACACCCAGTCACCTTTGTAATGACAATATATTATAATGCATATATGTTTTCGGGGGCTACTTTACCTTCCATGTCTTGTCACCAGTAACAGATGAAATGCCCTCACTACAATGTAAGGAGCATGGTGAGGTTTAGCACATAACTATCACAATTAGACTGTCACTTCCAAGAAAAACTACCACTTTAGAAATCTGTCCCAAAACTACCACTCTACACCTAATTTTTTGATAAAAACTACTCCCTCTGTAAACTAATATAAGAGCGTTTAGATTACTAAAATAGTGACCTAAACGCTCTTATATTAGTTTACGGAGGGAGTACCAAGTCTTACAAGTGCCTGATTCGGCCAGTTTAAACCCATTTATGACAAGGATGGCCCGCATGTAAGCGTTGATGTGGCATAGTAGTCAAACTTTGTTAGACTTAATGGTAATTTGGGCATTATGGCGTGTAACCCACGTGTCAGCATAACCTGTTATCCCTCAAGACACTTTTTCTTTGAGACATTTCCTGGAGCAGGTTGTATGCGTGCTACAGCATGAGCTGCCATGGCACCTGACAAAGGAGGAGAGGATGGGCACCGGAGTGCCATGGCTGCAGCAGATGGGCGTGAGCAGCGGCGGCTGTGCACTGGCTGGTGGATGGTTAGCATGATGGTCTTTCCATGCGTGGTGGCCATGTCCGTTGCATGGTGGCCATGTCCATATCTCGTGTCTCCCCGACGCCCGACGACGCACACGGGGCTGACCGCGAGCCCGCCGAGGTGACCTGGGCGGTGAGGTGGTGGACTACTTAGGCGCCCGCTAAGACGCCAGACCGTTGTTGAGGAAGGCGAGAAGAAGGGCAACAACATAGTGGCATTGAAAAGGCGTGGTGGGGAGGGTACTCTCCCACTCCCTATGTCCTTCGATTGGCGCTATAAAACCTGCAACGGCCGGTCGTGCATGACCCGAGCCAAGTTCTAGGCGGTGGTTGCGGCTCATGTTGGGTTTTCGCTGCGACCAGGGCGTTGAATATGCACAACGCCATCCGAAGGAGCAGCTCCTGTCCGGGCAGGAACTCGTGGAATGTGACATCATGAATAATGGATGTGATGGCGAAGCGCCTATAGATGCATACAAGGTCATAGATGGGGAATTCCAAGGAGGAAGATATTGCTGACATATGGGTCCCACATTTCATAACAATCAACATAATGGTCTATCAAGCGGAGTTGACTACTATGCCACATCAACTCTTACATGCGGACTATCCCTGTCGTAAATGGGTTTTAAAATGCCTAATCGGGTGGTTTTCAGACTTGGTAGTTGTTAGCAAAAAAATAAGCGTAGAGTGGTAGTTTTCGGGAGAAATTTATAAAGTGGTAGTTTTTTTAGAAGAGTGGGTTAAATTGTGGTAGTTTTCTGTTAAATACTTGAGCATGGTAGGTGGCCCGTTGAGATCCTTCTGCGTGTAAGAAAATCACGAGTGTCTACATAAGAGGCTAAGACGGAGGAGATGGTCTTTATTGCCTTTGAGGACTAAAAAACCTTAGCTTTAGGAAGTGGCAGAGCCTAGTGAGGGCCAAATGGGGCCATTGCCCCCTACCAAATATATTTCTTTAGGGCATCGCCAATGCAAACCCCCAAAATGGTTACTGCAACTGTCTTCGGACCAGTCCGTACATGGTTCGCGGATATGATACATGAGGGACTCATCCAACGCTTTTCACAAATTAATCCTCATTTTTCCGGTTGGGATGAGAGAGAGGAGATGATGACCATGCATGTGGTTGGATATGTGTGTGTGGTGTGCGGTTGGGAGGAGAGAGAAAAGAGAGGAGAACCACGTGGTTGCTTTTTGTTGGCAAGTCGATGTTCGGACTCCCGCATAGCCCCTCCCCCCCCCCTCC
>LR738715.1:259392606-259416750 GCA_902687465.1 Secale cereale | reverse complement strand
TAGAAATGTTATATTCTTCTTCCTCACAAACAGTGGATGATTTGTTCCCTAAAAAAACAGTGGATGATTTGTTATTATTGCACAGTTTGTGATTATTGTTCTGTGTTAGTGTTCTTTTATTAGGGCTGTTGGCTGGTGTAATTTTTTGGTTGCTTTGTTTCCTTTCGAAGGACAGCTGGTGTTTTTTTTTTGAAAGGCAAAAACGCATATATTAAAGTCTACCAGCCTTTACAAGGCCATTCATACAAAAAAAAACTGAAACTACACACCCTTCCTTAATGAATTAACGTCGTCTTCTTCCTGAACTCACCGACAACGTGTCATGAGCAAAGCTTGGTGCCACCTCTGAACCTCTGAAACACCATCCCAGCTGAAAAAATATTGTCGATGTAGCAGCCTGAAACTCGTCGGTCAAAGCCAAAAAAATGTTGACAATAGTAAGAAGGCGGTGAAGAGGGATGGAAGACAACCCCATATCCGATCAGACAGATTCTTGGGAGACATAACCTCATAAGACTCCCCCGACAACATCAACGTTGGTCGAATGTTGCCGATCAAAAGAGTCGGATGACTGACAACATCAACGTTGGTCGAATGTTGCCGATTAAAAGAGTCGGATGACTGTTTACTCTCGGCTAGGGAAGTGTTGGACCCTTGAATGCAAGGGTTTGTACAAAGCAATAATTCCTCTCAAAGTAGATGACCTTAAAGTTTACCAAACCAGTAAGTTTGCTAAGCAGCTAATGATCACACAAATACAAAGCTACCTTCGCCTCCAACAAAACTAGTAACACTGTTAGTCTTACTAGCCTTACTGGTGTTGGGGCTGGACAACAACAATGTGTTGCACAAATTCACCGACACGACTAATATGCACATCACACATTCCCTTTCATTTGTGATGAACTTTAAGGACAACTTCAATCAACAAGTAAGCAGCAGAATAACACAAGCGGCATGCACATGTGACACACGATTTAACATGGAAAAACCTCCTCAACTTGAGGAGTAAAAAACGACGACTATGGACCGACCCATCTACACAACTTCACTATGCGAATGGTGAGTACAAAGTCTTCTCTAGAACCTCTAAAGCGATTTTCAACACTCTCTACACGTTGTCAACACGCAACAACAACAACCACCACAAGAGGCAAGATTTCAGCAAAGCGGAGTTTACATAGCTTCTGTCTCCTTTAGAGTTATTGCAAACTGCTCTTAAACCGCTAAACCAAACAACCCGAAATACGGCAGACAAGTATACACACGAGTTACTGAGGTCCAGTCAAAATTTCAGCTCAATCGGACATCGTTTGCCTACCCCAAACCATTCTCCTCCCAAAAATTACTCTGTTCTGAAAATGCAAAAGTCCAAGCTGACAAAACGAATCTCAAATCTAATGCTCCACTGACCTAATCCTCAAACCAGCTAACCATATGGAAGTAATCAAAGTACGGAAGAATCTGAATAAGTTTGGTGCCAAGCCAAGCATGTTTGAGCGTCCAATCACCAGTTTGAACAATGTCTAGTCAGATACAGCAAATCTGGACAGAACCTCCACTTCTTCTCCTTCCTCTCTTCTCTCAAGTTGCATTCCTCTCTTGTGTGTTCTCTCACTCTCACAATGGCAGCCACACACCAATCTGGGTGGAGTGGCTAGGGTTTCCTCCTTGCCTCCCTTCACTAGGAAGCACTCACAACCATTTGATGCAACGGAGATCAATGGCTCACGCGTGTTGGACTTTTGGGCTGATGTTGGGTTGCTAACACACCTCCATGTGAAGGGACTTAGCTCAACAAATGGTTATAAGGATTAAACGGAAGTGCATATGAAAGATTGATTGCAAATAAAAAGTAAAAAACAAAGAATTGTAAAGAGCGTTTGATCGAGGCTGGAGGAACTAGGAATCCATAACTTCACTAGTAGTTTCTCTCCAAAAGATAGCATGGTTTGCTGAACAAACTACAATTACGCTCAATTAAATTGCAGCTTTTATGACTATGACTATCCATGGCATAAGTACGTATGAGAATCACATACAAACATCTATAAACCGTTATCCAGTTGCACCTATAGCTAATACTCCTCTCAAGACCGCTATTCAACATGCATCCTAAAATATTAAGTAACAAAACAGAGTATTTGCAATAAACGTAATGACATGAAGTATATGATATATTGTATTCACCCTACGTTCAAAGGACAAGTACGCGACCGACTTTTTATCCATAGTGGCAACAACACAGTACACGCATTTTTCATATTCTGTCGGTAGATTCCTTGCAAGACTGAACCCAACTATCATACACAACCCCCTCTTACAAATCAGATTTAAAACTTGAACAAATAAAAGACAAGTAGATCAGAGAGCATATATGAATAAGAATTGTGCATCAAGCAAACCAAATCGGTCTCAAAAGAATTCATGGATAGATTTGATCATAAGTGATAATTCATCACAACGCAACAAACACAACACTAGATTATGCATCAAACCATGTAGGCTAACTAATGTGATCTTTGCATTGAGAAATATGGCAGAGAAAAACCAACTAGCTACCACTATGGATCAATAGTCCAAAGGAAACTTGTAACGCCCCATACACATCCGCCGATTACTGGTCGTTAGTCCTGGCGGGATCTAGACTAGCCCCACTGAGCAATGCTAGTCTTTCCTGTGCACCCATCCTGAAATTCCTCCAAGCGAAGCTCGCTTAACTTTGGAGTTCTTTCCGAATGGACTCCTAGAAAACAAGGGATTCCTTATTGATATGAGTAGTCTATCATCCCTATTAAGCCATGCTATCACATACACCCCCACGCGAAGGAACTGACGTCCTCGTCGGCCCACATGAATGTTCCCTCTTGGCACATACGTCGGTGCGTCCAGTCCGGCACATGTGTCATGTCGTGTGCCACGACAGGCCACAAACGTCATGCACAACACGACCGCTCACCTTAACCGCAAACATCCGTGTAACTGCGAGGGTCGGCTCTGAAACTAATTTAATATCCGGCAAGCTAATCACAAACGTCCAAAACAAAACTAGCTTTCTCTTGTATGGTCAAGAGTTCTTTCCTTGCACGCGCATGTAAATGTGTTTGCATGCATGGCGTTTTGAAAAGTAGCTCAACATCCTCTGGTGCACCAACATGAAGAATCTCCAGTAGAATTATGTAGACGTCTGATCCTTGTATACAAAATTGGCTCTCAATTTAGTTCTTTGATTGTCGTTGCCACGCACAATAGTAGCTTCCTTCAGTTTCTTTTTCTCACTGCGTCCGACAGGAATTACATACCTTTTCAAGTTTCCCGGTATGTCCTTGTTAATCATATTTTTAGCGACCACAAATGGGGTCACATCATCCTCCCTCCCTTGAAAGAAAACTATCCTCGGTTTCTTCCTATACCTTAAAGATTTGTTCTTGAACACTTCGATAGTATACTTTATATTCTTTGCATCCTTAAGAAGAATATCATAGAACTCACCCCTATGCATAAAAGTGTACCTATTTGTTCGCCCATGATGAAGAGCATTAACATCATGTGGTCACGGACGCCCTAAAATAAAATGACAAACATGCAGTGGCATAACGTCGCATTCCACTTTATCCACATAGCCATCAACAGAAAAAAGAATCTTAACCCTATGAGTAACCTTCAATATGCCCACATCATTGATCCACTTCATATAGTATGGTTTTGGGTGCTCCCATGTTGGCAACGAAAGACACTCCACCACATCCTTACTAATCAGGTTGCTAGCACTGCCGCCATCAATTATCAGTTTGCACACTCCGCCCTTGATGGTGCATGCAGTTTGAAAAATAATCCGCCGTTGTCCTTGTTCAAGAATGGTCTTGTCATCTCGCTGGACCTTATGTGCTACCAAACTCTCCATATCAGGATCATCTTGAGGATAACATAGTATGGTATCACCATGAACTCTTTCAATTCCATTCTCTAACTTAGGCGTCTCATCTTCAAATTCTGAAATATATTCCACATCAATAAGTAGAACCCTTCCTTGATTGGAACATTCATGCTTCATGTGTCCACATCCTCCACACTTGTGGCAAATAATATTACGATGATGAGATGAAGTCGCATTAGATGAAACCTGAGAAACCTCCTTTGGCGCAGCCGCCACTTTGCTCTATTCAATACTTCCTGACTATAAGAAGGAGTCGGTTTAGCAGTAAACCCACCATCAATAGGAGAAGAACCACGTCGCCCACTGTTATAAGTTGGACGAGTCTCTGAAACTTGCTTCTCCAATACCCAACGCTCAGCACGCTCCGCTTGATGAAACAACTCGTGAATGTCATTATATTGCATTAAATCAACATGGTCTCGAATCTTTTCTTCTAAACCCTCAAAGAAACGTACCATGGTCGCCTTCGCAGACTCACGCACAGCTGTGCGGATCATCAAAACTTGCATCTCTTTATAGTACTCATCAACTGATTTTGTACCTTGCACTAGACGACGTAGTCTACTATGAAGCTGGCGAGTGTAATAAGAAGGCACAAAATGTTCCGTCATGATTCGCTTCATGTCAACCCATGTCGCTGGTCGCTTGTCATGCCCAAGATGCGATTCTATTCCGATCACATGATGAACTCGTGATTGGGGCACAATCACATTTCGGGCACTTAGTAAGATGGATATCATTACATCGTACCATTACATACATATATGGGTGATACATACAAGTCTTACAATAGTCACATGAATACAACACATCATACACAAGACATCTGACTACGGATGAAAACACAAGAAAATACATGACATCCATCCTGCTATCCCAGGCTGCCGACCAGGAACCTATCCCAAGACTGACGAAGAAGAAGAAAAAAGAATTCCAACACAAGTAAACATCGCTCTCACGTCAAGTCATCGGAAACCTGTACCTGCAACTGTTGTGGTAGTATTTGTGAGCCACGAGGACTCAGAAATCCCATAACCATGGGTATCAAGACTAGAAAATCTTAATGGGTACGGAGATGTTAAGTGGTGAGGTTGCGGCAGCGGCTAAGCATATATATGGTGGCTAACTTACGAGTACAAGAATAAGATGAGAATCTACGCAAACGGTCGCAAACTAGTAATGATCAATAAGTGATCCTACACTACCTACGAGTCAAACATAACCCCATCGTGTTATCTTCTCAAATTGAAAAGAGACGGTCATGGTTACTCACACGGTTGGTGTATTTTATTTCGGATCCTCTCTCAAGTTTTCTACAACCGGACATTAACAAATTCCAATCTGCCACATAACCGCGGGCACGGCTTTCGAAAGATCATAACCCTGCAAGGGTGTCCCAACTTAGCCCATCACAAGCTCTCACGATGAGCAGAGGTAAAACCTCTTATCTTAGGGACAACTTGATTAGACTCGGAATCTCGATGCACAAGACATTTCGACAATGGTAAAACAAGTCCAGCAAGACCTCCCGGCGTGCCGACACCCAGATAGTAGCCGCGCGTATCTCGTCTCAGGCCACGTCCGAATGAGCTACGCATACAAAACTGAAGTCCTTGGGTTGCCCCAGGTAGCCCGCATAGTGCTCTAGTTTGGACCAGCACCAACATCAATGGCCCACCTGTATTATGTTGAAAAGAATCCCCAGGGACGCGACCCCCTATGCAAAAATTAATTAATTAATTAATAGTTTTATTATGTTGGCAAATTAAAATCAAAGTTGGGCCTTCCTAGAGGAGTTTTATTCAAAGCGAACTGTCAAGGGGTCCCGTTAAACCCAACTGTGTTAAAGCGAACTGTCAAGGGGTCCCGTTAAACCCAACCGTGTTAGGAACACAAAATCAAGGAACATAACACCGGTTTATCAGTTCTTAAGGCGACATGAGTGGAACAAAACACCGAGCAAAAGGCCAAGCCTTCCACCCATTGCCAAGTATATAGGTGCATTAATTATAGTAATAGATATTGTGATATTCCAACAACCAAGATCCGACATGGAGCAATCTTCATCTTCACCTGCAACTAGCAACGCCATAAGAGGGGTTGAGCAAGCGGTAACATAGCCATACAACAGTTTGCTGGATGGTGTCAAAGGTTATAGGTTTCATGGCAACAATGAAAGGCTGACAACAATAGATAGGCAGCGCGACATATAGCGATAGCATTGAGACAACCAGCATAGCAATGATAGTAATGAGATCCAAGGCGACGGTCATCTTGCCTGATATCCCGCTAGGAATAAGAACGAGTCCATGAAGAAGAAGAAGCCATGTAGACGAATCAAGCGCAGTCGAACGAATTCTCACGGTCGCAAGGAAACAGGAACTACAGAGAAGAAGCAAACAACATGGTAAGCACACAACACATAATAAGATGATATGTCTCCAACGTATCTATAATTTTTTATTGTTCCATGCTATTATTTATGATGTTTTGGATGTTTAATGTGTTGGAAGTATGCCCTAGAGGCAATAATAAAATGGTTATTATTATATTTCCTTGTTCATGATAATTGTCTGTTATTCATGCTTGAATTGTATTATCCGGAAACAGTGATACATGTGTGAATACATAGACCACAACGTGTCCCTGGTAAGCCTCTAGTTACTAGCTCGTTGATCAACAGATGGTCACAGTTTCCTGGCCATGGACATTGGATGTCATTGATAACGGGATCACATCATTAGGAGAATGATGTTATGGACAAGACCCAATCCTAAGCCTTGCTCAAGATCGTGTAGTTCGTAATGCTAAAACTTTTCCAATGTTAAGTATCTGTTCCTTAGACCATGAGGTTGTGCAACTCCCGGATGCCGTAGGAATGCTTTGGGTGTGCCAAACGTCACAACGTAACTGGGTGGCTATAAAGGTACGCAACGTGTATCTCCGAAAGTGTCTGTTGAGTTGGCACGAACCGAGACTGGGATTTGTCACTCCGTATGACGGAGAGGTATCTCTGGGCCCACTCGGTAAGACATCATCATAATGAGCTCAATGTGACTAAGGAGTTAGTCACGGGATGATGTATTACGGAACGAGTAAAGAGACTTGCCATGACGAGATTGAACAAGGTATTGGTATACCGACGATCGAATCTCGGGCAAGTACTATACCGATGGACAAAGGGAATAGCATACATGATTAAGTGAATCCTTGACATCGTGGTTCATCCGATGAGATCATCGAGGAACACGTAGGAACCAACATAGGTATCCAGATCCCGCTGTTGGTTATTGACCGGAGAGTCGTCTCGGTCATGTCTACGTGTCTCCCGAACCCGTAGGGTCTACACACTTAAGGTTCGGTGACGCTAGGGTTGTAGAGATATATGCACACGGTAATCTGAATGTTGTTCGGAGTCCCGGATGAGATCCCGGACGTCACGAGGAGTTCCGGAATGGTCCAGATGTAAAGAATTATATATAGGAAGTCCAGTTTCGGCCATCGGGAGAGTTCGGGGGTCACCGGTAGTGTACCGGGACCACCGGAAGGGTCCCGGGGGGTCCACCGGGTGGGGCCACCCATCTCGGAGGGCCCCATGGGCCGTAGGGGGAGGGGGACCAGCCCATAGTGGGCTGGTGCACCCCCTTGGGCCTCCCCCCTGCGCCTAGGGTTGGAAACCATAGGGGTGGGGGGCGCCACCCTTGCCTTGGGGGGCAAGTCTCCCCCCTGGCCGCCGCCCTCTAGGAGATCCCATCTCCTAGGGCCGGCGCCCCCCTGGCCCCTATATATAGTGGGGTAGAGAGGGCAGTCGCACCTCAGCCCCTGGCGCCTCTCCCCCCCGTTACACCTCTCCCTCCTCCCGCGGGTTCTTGGCGAAGCCCTGCAGCTTTTCCCGTTGCATCCACCACCACGCCGTCGTGCTGCTGGATATCCATCAACCTCTCCTCCCCCCTTGCTGGATCAAGAAGGAGGAGACATCGCTGCATCGTACGTGTGTTGAACGCGGAGGTGCCGTCCGTTCGGCGCTGGGATCATCGGTGATAGGGATCACGACGAGTACGACTCCATCATCCACGTTCTCTTGAACGCTTCCGCTCGCGATCTACAAAGGGTATGTAGATGCACTCTTTTATGCTCGTTGCTAGATGACTCCTAAAATTGATCTTGGCGAAGCGTAGGAATTTTTTTGAATTCTGCTACGTCCCCCATCAGTGGCATCTGAGCTAGGTATTTTGCGTAGCATCTTGCACGAGTAGAACACAAACAAGTTGTGGGCGTATATTTCTTCAATTCTCTTGCCGCTACTAGTCCAATCTTGATTCGGCGGCATCGTGGGATGAAGCGGCCCGGACCGACCTTACACGTACGCTTACGTGAGACTGGTTCCACCGACTAACATGCACTAGTTGCATAAGGTGGCTGGCGGGTGTCTGTCTCTCCCACTTTAGTCGGATCGGATTCGATGAAAAGGGTCCTTATGAAGGGTAAATAGAAATTGACATATCATGTTGTGGTTTTGGCATAGGTAAGAAACGTTCTTGCTAGAAACCTATAGCAGCCACGTAGAAACTTGCAACAACAATTAGAGGACGTCTAACTTGTTCTTGTAGCATGTGCTATGTGATGTGATATGGCCAAGAAGATGTGATGAATGATATATGTGATGTATGAGATTGATCATGTTCTTGTAATAGGGAATCACGACTTGCATGTCGATGAGAATGACAACCGGCAGGAGCCATAGGAGTTGTCTTATTTATTGTATGACCTACGTGTCATTGAATAACGCCATGTAATTACTTTACTTTATTGCTAAACGTTAGCCATAGTAGTAGAAGTAATATTTGGCGAGACGACTTCATGAAGACACGATGATGGAGATCATGGTGTCATGCCGGTGACAAGGATGATCATGGTGCCCCGAAGATGAATATCAAAGGAGCAAAATGATATTGGCCATATCATGTCACTTTATCTGATTGCATGTGATGTTTATCATGTTTATGCATCTTATTTGCTTAGAACGACCGTAGTAAATAAGATGATCTCTCACTAAAATTTCAAGAATTGTGTTCTCCCTAACTGTGCACTGTTGCTAAGGATCGTTGTTCCGAAGCACCACGCGATGATCGGGTGTGATAGGCTCTAACGTTCACATACAACGGTTGTAAGCCAGATTTACACACGCAACACACTTAGGGTTCACTTGACGAGCCTAGCATGTACAGACATGGCCTCAGAACACGAAAGACTGAAAGGTTGAACATGAGTTGTATAGAAGATACGATCAACATGAAGATGTTCACCGTTGATGACTAGTCCGTCTCACGTGACGATCGGACACGGCTTAGTCGATTCGGACCATGTTTCACTTTGATGACTAGAGAGATGTCTATCTGAGTGGGAGTTCATTGAATTTGATTAGATGAACTTAATTGTCATGAACTTAGTCTAAATTCTTTACAATATGTCTTGTAGATCAAATGGCCCACGCTCATGTTACCCTCAACTTCAATGCGTTCCTAGAGAAAACCAAGCTGAAAGAGGATGGTAGCAACTATACAGATTGAGTCCGTAACATGAGGATCATCCTCATAGCTGCCAAGAAAACTTATGTCCTAGAAGCACCGCTAGGTGACGCTCCCACCCCGGCAAACCAAGATGTTATGAACGCTTGGTAGTCGCGTTGTGATGATTACTCCCTGGTTCAGTGCGGCATGCTCTACAGCTTAGAATCGGGGCTCCAAAAGCGTTTTGAGCACCACGGAGCATATGAGATGTTCCAAGAGCTGAAAATGGTTTTCCAAGCTCATGCCCGAGTTGAGAGATATGATGTCTCCAACGCATTCTACAGTTGTAAGATGGAGGAGAATAGTTCTGTCAGCGAGGACATACTCAAGTTGTCTGGGTTGCACAATCGCTTGTCTCAGTTGGGAATGAATCTCCCAGACGAAGCGGTCGTTGACAGAATCCTTCAGTCGCTCCCACCTAGCTACAAGAGCTTCGTGTTAAACTTCAATATGCAAGGGATGTAGAAGTCCATTCCCGAGGTGTATTCAATGCTGAAATCAACAGAGGTGGAGATCAAGAAAGATCATCAAGTGTTGATGGTGAATAAAACCACTAAGTTCAAGAAAGGCAAGGGTAAGAAGAACTTTAAGAAGGACGGCAAAGGAGTTGCCGCGCCCGGTAAGCCAGTTGCCCGGAAGAAGCTAAAGAATGGACCCAAACTTGAGACTGAGTGCTTTTATTGCAAGGGAACGGGTCACTGGAAGCGGAACTGCCCCAAATACTTAGCAGATAAGAAGGCCGACAACGTCAAAGGTATATATGATATACATGTTATTGATGTGTACCTTACCAGTGCTCGTAGTAGCTCCTGGGTATTTGATACCGGTGCAGTTGCTCACATTTGTAACTCAAAGCAGGAGCTGGGAAATAAGTGGAGACTGGCGAAGGACGAGGTGACGATGCGCGTCGGGAATGGTTCCAAGGTCGACGTGATCGCCGTCGGCACGCTACCTCTACATCTACCCTTGGGATTAGTTTTGAACCTTAATAATTGTTATTTAGTACCAGCTTTGAGCATGAACATTGTATCTGGATCTTGTTTGATGCGAGATGGCTACTCATTTAAATCCGAGAATAATGGTGGTTCTATTTATATGAGAGGTATGTTTTATGGTCATGCCCCGCTGGTCAATGGTTTATTTTTGATGAATCTCGAACGTGATGTTACACACATTCATAGTGTGAATGCCAAAAGATGTAAAGTTGATAATGATAGTCCCACATACTTATGGCATTGCCGCCTTGGTCATATTGGTGTCAAATGTATGAAGAAGCTCCATGAAGATGGACTTCTAGAGTCTCTTGATTATGAATCATTTGACACGTGTGAGCCATGCCTCTTAGGCAAGATGACCAAGACTCCGTTCTCCAGAACAATGGGGCGAGCGACCAACTTATTGGAAATCATACATACCGATGTGTGCGGTCCAATGAGTGTTGAAGCTCGCGGAGGCTATCGTTATGTTCTCTCCCTCATAGATGACTTAAGTAGATATGGGTATGTCTACTTAATGAAACACAAGTCTGAGACCTTTGAAAAGTTCAAGGAATTTCAGAATGAGGTTGAGAATCAACGTGACAAAAAAATAAAGTTCTTACGATCGGATCGTGGGGGTGAATATTTAAGTCATGAATTTGGCACACACCTAAGGAACTGTGGAATTGTTTCACAATTGACACCGCCCGGAACACCTCAGCGTAATGGTGTGTCCGAACATCGAAATCGTACTCTGTTGGACATGGTGCGATCTATGATGTCTCTCACCGACTTACCGCTATCTTTTTGGGGTTATGCTTTAGAGACTGCCGCATTCACTTTAAATAGGGCTCTGTCAAAATCCGTTGAGACGACACCGTATGAACTTTGGTTTGGCAAGAAACCTAAGTTGTCGTTTCTGAAAGTTTGGGGTTGCGATGCTTATGTCAAGAAACTTCAACCTGAAAAGCTCGAACCCAAATCGGAAAAATGCGTCTTCGTAGGATACCCAAAGGAAACGATTGTGTACACCTTCTACCTCAGATTCGAAGGCAAGGTCTTCGTTGCCAAGAATGGATCCTTTCTGGAGAAAGAGTTTCTCTCAAAAGAAGTGAGTGGGAGGAAAGTAGAACTTGATGAGGTGACAGTCACCCCTCCTGAACCGGAAAGTAGCGTAGCGCAGGAAATTGTTCCTGAGGTGCCTGCACAGACAGGGGAGGAAGTTAATGATGATGATCATGAAGATTCAGATCAAGTTACTACTGAACTTCGAAGGTCCACAAGGACACGTTCCGCACCAGAGTGGTACGGCAACCCTGTCATGGAAATCATGTTGTTAGACAACGGTGAACCTTCGAACTATGAAGAAGCAGTGGCGGGCCCGGATTCCAACAAATGGCTTGAAGCCATGAAATCCGAGATAGGATCCATGTATGAAAACAAAGTGTGGACTTTGGTGGACTTGCCCGATGATCGGCACGCCATAGAAAATAAATGGATATTTAAGAAGAAGACTGACGCGGATGGTAATGTGACCATCTATAAGTCTCGGCTTGTCGCTAAAGGTTATCGACAAGTTCAAGGGATTGACTACGATGAGACTTTCTCTCCCGTAGCGATGCTAAAGTCCGTCCGAATCATGTTAGCAATTGCCGCGTTCTATGATTATGAGATATGGCAAATGGACGTCAAAACATCATTCCTTAATGGCTTCCTCAAGGAAGAGTTGTATATGATGCAGCCGGAAGGTTTTGTCGATCCTGAAAATGCTAACAAGGTATGCAAGCTCCAGCGCTCGATCTACATGCTGGTGCAAGCATCTCGGAGTTGGAATATTCACTTTAATGATGTGATCAAAGCGTTTGGGTTTATACAGACTTGGGGAGAAGCCTGTATTTACAAGAAAGTGAGTGGGAGCTCTGTAGCATTTCTCATATTATATGTGGATGACATACTGCTGATGGGAAATGATATAGAATTCTTGGAGAGCATAAAGGCCTACTTAAATAAGAGTTTTTCAATGAAGGACCTTGGAGAAGCTGCTTACATATTAGGCATCAAGATCTATAGAGATAGATCGAGACGCCTCATTGGTCTTTCACAAAGCACATACCTTGATATGATATTGAAGAAGTTCAATATGGATCAATCCAAGAAAGGGTTCTTGCCTGTATTGCAAGGTATGAGATTGAGCACGGCTCAATCCCCGACCACGGCAGAAGATAGAGAAAAGACGAGTGTCATCCCCTATGCCTCAGCCATAGGTTCTATTATGTATGCCATGCTGTGTACCAGACCTGATGTGAACCTTGCCATTAGTTTGGTAGGGAGATACCAAAGTGATCCCGGTATGGAACACTGGACAACGGTCAAGAACATCCTGAAGTACCTGAAAAGGACTAAGGATATGTTTCTCGTTTATGGAGGTGACGAAGAACTCGTCTTAAAGGGTTACGTCGATGCTAGCTTCGACACAGATCTGGATGACTCTAAGTCACAAATCGGATACGTGTATATTTTGAATGGAGGGGCAGTCAGCTGGTGCAGTTGCAAGCAGAGCGTCGTGGCGCATTCTACATGTGAAGCGGAGTACATAGCTGCTTGTGAAGCAGCGCAGGAAGGAGTCTGGATGAAGGAGTTCATCATCGACCTAGGAGTCATTCCAAGCGCGTCAAGCTCGATGACTCTCTTCTGTGATAACACTGGAGCCATTGCCATTGCCAAGGAGCCCAGGTTTCACAAGAAGACCAAGCACATCAAGCACCGTTTCAACTCCATCTGGAATTATGTTCAAGATGGAGACATAGATATTTGTAAAGTACATACGGATCTGAATGTCGCAGATCCATTGACTAAACCTCTTCCATGGGCAAAACATGATCAACACCAGAACTCTATGGGTGTTCGATTCATCACAATGTAACTGGATTATTGACTCTAGTGCAAGTGGGAGACTGTTGGAAATATGCCCTAGAGGCAATAATAAAATGGTTATTATTATATTTCCTTGTTCATGATAATTGTCTGTTATTCATGCTTGAATTGTATTTTCCGGAAACGGTGATACATGTGTGAATACATAGACCACAATGTGTCCCTGGTAAGCCTCTAGTTACTAGCTCGTTGATCAACAGATGGTCACGGTTTCCTGGCCATGGACATTGGATGTCATTGATAACGGGATCACATCATTAGTAGAATGATGTGATGGACAAGACCCAATCCTAAGCCTAGCTCAAGATCGTGTAGTTCGTAATGCTAAAGCTTTTCCAATGTTAAGTATCTGTTCCTTAGACCATGAGGTTGTGCAACTCCCAGATACCGTAGGAATGCTTTGGGTGTGCCAAACGTCACAACGTAACTGGGTGGCTATAAAGGTACACAACGGGTATCTCCGAAAGTGTCTGTTGAGTTGGCATGAACCGAGACTGGGATTTGTCACTCCGTATGACGGAGAGGTATCTCTGGGCCCACTCGGTAAGACATCATCATAATGAGCTCAATGTGACTAAGGAGTTAGTCACGGGATGATGTATTACGGAACGAGTAAAGAGACTTGCCATGACGAGATTGAACAAGGTATCGATATACCGACGATCGAATCTCGGGCAAGTACTATACTGATGGACAAAGGGAATAGCATACGGGATTAAGTGAATCCTTGACATCGTGGTTCATCCGATGAGATCATCGAGGAACACGTAGGAACCAACATGGGTATCCAGATCCCGCTGTTGGTTATTGACCGGAGAGTCGTCTCGGTCATGTCTACGTGTCTCCCGAACCCGTTGGGTCTACACACTTAAGGTTCGGTGACGCTAGGGTTGTAGAGACATATGCACACGGTAATCCGAATGTTGTTCGGAGTCCCGGATGAGATCCCAGACGTCACGAGGAGTTCCGGAATGGTCCAGAGGTAAAGAATTATATATAGGAAGTCCAGTTTCGGCCATCGGCATAGTTCCGGGGGTCACCGGTAGTGTACCTGGACCACCGGAAGGTTCCCGGGGGTCCACCGGGTGGGGCCACCCATCCCAGAGGGCCCCATGGGCCGTAGGGGGAGGGGGACCAGCCCATAGTGGGCTGGCGAACCACCTTGGGCCTCCCCCTGCGCCTAGGGTTGGAAACCCTAGGGGTGGGGGCGCCACCCTTGCCTTGGGGGGCAAGTCTCCCCCGTGGCCGCCCCCCCTAGGAGATCCCATCTCCTAGGGCCGGCGCCCCCCTGGCCCCTATATATAGTGGGGGGGAGAGAGGGCAGCCGCACCTCAGCCCCTGGCGCCTCTCCCCCCCGTTACACCTCTCCCTCCTCCCGCAGGTTCTTGGCCAAGCCCTGCAGCTTTTCTCGTTGCATCCAGCAGCACCACGCCGTCGTGCTGCTGGATCTCCATCAACCTCTCCTCCCCCCTTGCTGGATCAAGAAGGAGGAGACATCGCTGCACCGTACGTGTGTTGAACGCGGAGGTGCCGTCCGTTCGGCGTTGGGATCATCGGTGATAGGGATCACGACGAGTACGACTCCATCATCCACGTTCTCTTGAACGCTTCCGCTCGTGATCTACAAAGGGTATGTATTTGCACTCTTTTATGCTCGTTGCTAGATGACTCCTTAGTTTGATCTTGGTGAAGCGTAGGAAATTTTTTGAATTCTGCTACGTTCCCCATCATAATGGGCTTTGTTAAACACTTTTATATTATTTTTGGGACTAACCTATTAACCCAAAGGCCCGGTCCAGATTGTTGTTTTTTGCCTATTTCAAGATTTCACAGAAAAGGAATATCAAACGGAGTCCAAACAGAATGAAACTTCGGGAGAGATATTTTTGGAGCAAAATACGCACGGGAGACTTGAGAACCACGGAGTAGGGCACACGTGGCATCCACGAGGGTGTGGGAGGGGGGCGCCCCCTGCCTCGTGGGCCCCACGTCTGGCCCCCGGTGCCCTCCTTCTTCCTATATATACCTACGTACTCAGAAACCATCAGAACAATAGAGAAAACCCTAGTTCCACCGCCGCAACCTTCTGTTCCCGTGAGATCCCATCTTGGGGCCTGTTCCAGAGCTCCGCCGGAGGGGGGATCTACCATGGAGTGCTTCTACATCATCATCATCGCCTCACCATGAGTTGTGAGTAGTTTACCACAAACCTTCGTGTCCATAGCTAGTATCTAGATGGCTTCTTCTCTCTCTTTGGATCTCAATACCAAGTTCTCCTCGGTCTTCGAGGAGATCTATTCGATGTAATCTCTTTTTGCGGTGTGTTTGTCGAGATCCGATGAATTTTGGGTTTATGATCAAGATTATCTATGAGAAATATTTGGTTCTTTTCTGAACTCTTTATGTATGATTATAATATCCTTGCAAGTCTCTTCGAATTATTGGTTTGGTTTGGCCTACTAGATCTATAGTTCTTGCAATGGGAGAAGTGCTTGGCTTTGGGTTCAATCTTGTGGTGTCCTTTCCCAGTGAAAGTAGGGGCAACAAGGCACGTATTGTATTCCCTGTTCAAGAATTCATCCGATTAACCAGTTAACTTGTCGATTAATCCCTACTCGTAGGGTCCCCGAGTAGCCGATAACCCGATAAATCGTCCGATTAATTGATTAAATGGCCGATTAACTTACCGATTAGCCTATTAATCCCCTACTCGCCAGTTGACCGAGCAGCTACCAGTTAACGATTTCCTCAACAATGATTGTATTGTTGCCATCGAGGATAGATGGGGTTTATATCATGTTATTTGAGTTTATCCCTCTACATCATGTCATCTTGCTTAAGGCGTTACTCTGTTCTTATGAACTTAATACTCTAGATGCATGCTGGCAAGGTTGTCAGAATCGCGATTTTGAATCGGATCGGAGCTCCGATGGTAGGATCGCAAATCATAGAATCTTCACTATCAGGATCGTAGAAACGTAGATTCCATGAACTAAAATCGTAGAATCATAGGGGCCAGTTTGGATCGTAAAGTCGTAGAATCGTATAATAGAATCGCGATTCTGACAACCCTGCATGCTGGATAGCGGTCGATGTGTGGAGTAATAGTAGTAGATGCAGAATCGTTTCGGTCTACTTGTTTCGGACGTGATGCCTATATATAATGATCATGCCTAGATATTCTCATAAGTATTCGCTTTTCTATCAATTGCTCGACAGTAATTTGTTTACCCGTCGTAGAATACCGCTATCATGAGAGAAGCCACTAGAGAAAACTATGGCTCCCGGGTCTATTCTCAACATATCAATCTACAATCTACTTTACTTTTCCGCTTTTACTTTCTGTTTTTATATCCAAAAATACCAAAAATATGAAACTACCCTATCTATCAGATCTCACTTTCGTAAGTGACCGTAAAGGGATTGACAACCCCTTATCGTGTTGGCTGCGAAGTTCTTATTTGTTTGTGTAGGTGCGAGAGACTCACGCGTGGTCTCCTACTGGATTGATACCTTGGTTCTCAAAAACTGAGGGAAATACTTACGCTACTGTGCTGCATCACCCTTTCCTCTTCGAGGGAATACAACGCAAGCTCGAGAAGTAGCACAAGACATGATGCTCAACCAAGTATGATGCATGACAAGGCTACATGATGCAACTCATGGCAAGAGATGATGCATACAAGAACATCACACAAGGCAAGTTTAAATGAGGCCGGAGACAACATATAACAATTCCAGTAAGTCCTCATATGCAAATTTAGAAATTGGTCCAGATATGAACAAACCTTATGTTAGAGTTTTTAAACAGCAAGTTAACATGCACCATGATGATCTACACGAAATTCTAGCCAAGTACATATAAAATCCATTTAATTCGGAGCTACGGCCTACAAGATATGAGCAAAACAAGTTACACATGGCATTGATGCAAAATGCATTCAAACATCAAGCACACCACTCAAAACATGGATTCAACATGACATGATGCATCTACATGCAAAACCAAGCAAGTTTCATATAGAGCATGCTCAAAACGGAGCAACAATTCAACACATACACATGAAACAAGTTATAACAACAATCTGCCTAAACAACAACTAGGCACTTAATATGCAACATCTAAATATGCTACAACACCCCAACATGAAAAAAAGGCATGGCAGTGAATTACATGTCAAGCATTACAAAACATGATCACTGAGCCACTGCTAGAAACCACCAGAACATGCTCAAATTATCATGGCAAGATTGCAAATGATAACATATTCACATACTTAGTGAAGAACAGAGTATGTCAGAAAAACAGATTCATGATGCATACTTTGAGACAACAAAAGTATATGCTACATGAAGATTTCATGGCATCAAAGGGCATGGAAAACATTTACAAAACACCCTTAACAAAACATCATTACTGAGCATGATCATTGGAGCAACAGATTTGATGATAGCTTCAAGTGAACATGTCAAGATGACATAACAGACTTGGTGAAAAGTGGGCATGGCAGAAACAACGACAGGTAGGCATGTTTGCAAGCTTGTGCAACTCATCTCAAAGAATATCATGGCATGTGGATATAACCAACAGCAAGAGGGCATGTTTATGCAGCTACTCATGGCAAGAACATGGTCATAGGATGCATAGAACACTAGCTATTCATATGACAAAACTGAACTTACTGATAACAGGCTGACAGAAACATTATATAGCAATTTGAGAGCATGGTTAACACAAGCTACATCAAGCAATAATTTCAAAAAATGGCATGGATGGATAGAGCAATACATGGAAAACAAAACATGATCACTGAACATCTCCAGATTATGCATAGATTTGAGTGTAGCATCAAGCAAACATGGCATCATAATATAACAGTTTCAGACTTAGCAGTTTTTAACAAGTCTCAGAAAACAGCAAACATCGAGTAGGTCACTTTGCAAGCTTGTTCCACTCACCACAGTGCATATCATGACAAACCAATTACACCTTTCCAAGATGACATGATTGTCCTCCTAAAACTTGTTGACATGATGCTCAAACAAAAATCAAACAAAAAGATATGAAAAAGACAAATGAGCAAGTTATATTAGTTTTCAGCACTTAACAACATCATGCACTTTTGCAACAGAGATTAACATGGCAAGATGGATCCTAACATGAATGCAAATCACACCATCATGTAAAGCATCAGGAGACGAACATTTACATATCAAGATCAACAAAACCGGACAACCATGCACCTAGTTATGATCTTTACAAAATGCCATGAGATGTTTTTGGAAAAGGGGACTTAGTGGAAATCTGGACCTCGGGGAGTTGATCAAGCGGACATGTCCAGGCCCGGCTGGACATGTCCGTCTAGCTCGGGTCAATGGCGGCGCCTGATCCGGCGGCCCGGCGGCCCGAGGGGTTGAGGACGGCCAGAGGAGGACGGGGTGGCGCGGATACGGGCATGGGACCTCTGGATCCAGCGGCGGCGGTGGGTGGTGCCGACCGGCGACGCACTCTCGCGGGATGCCGCGGTGTCCGGCGGGCAGGCTGGGATCCATGGCAGCGGTGGTGCTCGTGCGAGGGAGAGGTGGCGAGGTGAGGGAGAGAGAGGGAGAAGGAGGGAAGGCGAGGCCGAGGTGGTTCGACCTGGCGTCGGGGCAGGCTCTGGCGAGGAGAGGTCGCCGGCGGCGCATGGCGGTGGAGTCCAGGGAAGCCCGGCGCGGCGACGGCAGAGGAGATGGGCAGCGCGGGAGCTAGCGAGGGCGCGTGGCGGAACAGGCGGCGACGATGGAGCACCCGGGCCCCGATGGGCTTACAAGGCCCGATCCGGGTCCTGGCGGGCCGTGGGCTTTGCGACGGCGCGGGTGAAGGCTGAGGAGGCCAGGGCGACATGGGGGCTCGCCACTGGCTGCGGGCGGCGGCGGGTGATGACTTGGCGGTGGTGCTGGTGGCTAGAACGGCGCCAAGTGGCGGCGGCGGGTTGGGGGCACCTGATTTCAAGGAGAAGACGGTGGCTGCAGGTGGAAGGAGGGTCTAGGTGGGCTAGGCTTCCATTTTTGGCAGCGGAGAGTGCTTAAATAGGAAAGGGGGGGGGTTAGGGATAGGGTTTGGAGGGTTTTTTGGAGGGATTTGGACCCTCGGATCACGATCCAACGGTCCGGGTCAAGAGGGGGGTTGGCTGGGCCTAGGAGGGCTGTGTAGGTGGGTGTTGGGCTGAGAAGAGAGGGAGATGGAAGCCCAACACAGCGTTTGGAGACCGAAATGTCCGACGAAAATTTAGGACAAGAGCTTTGTAGGTGGGTGTTGGGTGTTGGAGACCAAAACGTTTAGGAGGGCTGTGTAGGTGGGTGTTGGGCTATCAAACGAGCTCTGAATGCGACGAAATTTGACAGGCGGTCTACCTACACAATAATAAGACCGCACGCCAAGTTTCATCCCATTCAGAGAACATTTTCCGGTCACCTATAAAATAATATTTCGGAGGTGCCACGGGCGCGTGCGAGTGTGTCTCGGCTCAGGACGGACAACGGAGAGGATGGGGGATCGGGCAACTGCGAACGGATGCACGTTTTGAAAACTATGCATATGCAATGCACAAGATGACATGGCAAAGTGCAACACACAAGCAGATGACATGGCAACGATAGCGAATAACTGAAAGACACCTGGCGCATTGGTCTCGGGATGTCACATCGCTCATGAGTACGATTTTATTATCCCACCATACAAGAGCATACTCTGTAAATTCCATTGATGCAACACGAATCTTCTTCTCTTTGGAGTAGTTGTGACCATCAAAAATCTGATTTACGTGCATCTCCCACTCCAAATATTTCTCCGGATCAGCACAGCGTCCCGAGAATTCAGGTATGGTTATCTTGATTCGACCCAAACCATCATCCTCATGGGTACCATTGCCGCCATAGTCATGGCGCCGCCCAACATGGCGGTGAGCCCCAACATCATGCCGTGGTCAGTGAGGAAAGCCTCCACGGGCATCGGAATCCTCAGAAAAATCGCCAACATCGTCATTGTCGCGGTCACAACGTCCTCGCTGTGAGCGGGACTGTCGGGGTGCCACATCTCTCGCCTGAAGGCGCTGAACTGCTGCGTGAGCCGATTAAGACTCTCCGTCACCACCTGTAGACTATCAGTGCGTTGTCGGTTGCTGGCAGTCAAATGATCGTTCAACCCGTCCTCGACACCTACAATATTGTAGACGACTCCTCCACCCTTGTCCCAAGCTTTTTGTTGGCTCCCTTGATCGACATCAGATGAATACACAAATCATCATTTATCTCCAGATCCTCTGGAAGTTCATCGCCCTCCTCATGATCAGATTTCTCATGCTGCGAGTTCACCATCTTTCAAACAACTGAATCAAATAGCAGAAAAAAATGTACCATGATCAACCTTGCTCTGAATACCACTTGATGCGGACTTCACAAACAATCAACGGCGCGAATAATTTTTCCAATATTTCGCGGTACAATATCACCTGAACCACATGGCACTCGTGATCTTATAGATGCAATCACCATGAATACAACACGCACACCTTGATGAAGAAGTACGTGGACAACACTTCAAGAATCAACAGCAAATTAGAGACGGCGTCTCCAATCTCTCGCCAAAAACCCAAAGCAATTTTGAAAGCTTCTCGACAAGAACACATGAAATTAGTTGTCGCCAAGGGAAGATACCCCGGCTTCTGATTTCTGTTTCAACAGCCAAAAACAATCTCCTCGTTACATGAGGGAACGGTCTCCTTATATTATCCTGCACGCAGGATGAGATGATGGGATAAGCCCGACTCTCTCTTGACTTTGAAACCAACCTGGACTCTCTAACACCCATGTATCAAACTAACAAACGAGTACTTTGACCAAATAATAAGAGAGAGAAAAACAAAAAACTCTTTTCTTATCTAACTAAACAAGACTTTCTAATTTAATATCCGGCAAGCTATTCACAAACGTCCAAAACAAAACTAGCTTTCCCTTGTATGGTCAAGAGTTCTTTCCCTGCATGCGCACGTAAATGTGTTTGCATGAATGATGTTTTGAAAAGTAGCACAACATCCTCTGGTGCACCAACGTGAAGAATGTCCAATAGAATTAGGGAAATTTGATTTTATACCCCTAGTTGTGTCACACTCGGCAGGTTTGCCCCTAGTTTTCGAAAACCCTCGTTCTTGCCCAACTCACTTTGGTTTTCTTATGATTTTGCCCTTCCGGCACGGTTCCGTCCGGTCAGCGCCGTTTGACCGCTACCGGCGCTAGATTTTGGACATTTTTGCCCCTGTGGCTGCTAACTTCAATACCCCTTCGTCCTCAGCCAGCTCTCATGAAAAGCTAAGGAAGGGAAGGCACGGGCAGATTAGAGGGGGGAGCGGGAAGCAGGAGAGGAAGGAGCTGGTGCGCATGGCGAGCTCGGGCTCATCCAGCTTCTCGCCGGCGACCGGAGAGGTAAGCAATTGAAGGAAATAAGCCCTAGTGGAAATAATAAAGTTGTTATTTGTATTTCCTTGTATCATGATAAATGTTTATTATTCATGCTAGAATTGTATTAACCGAAAACTTAGTACATGTGTGAATACATAGACAAAATAGAGTGTCCCTGGTATGCCTCTACTAGACTAGCTCATTGATCAAAGATGGTTATGTTTCCTAACCATAGACATGAGTTGTCATTTGATCAACGGGATCACATCATTAGGAGAATAATGTGATGGACAAGACCCATCCGTTAGCTTAGCAACTTGATCGTTTAGTTTTACTGCTATTGCTTTCTTCAAGACTTATACATGTTCCTATGACTATGAGATTATGCAACTCCCGAATACCGAAGGAACACCTTGTGTGCTATCAAACATCACAATGTAACTGGGTGATTATAAAGATGCTCTACAGATGTCTCCGAAGGTGTTTGTGGTGTTGGCATAGATCAAGAATAGGATTTGTCACTCCGAGTGTCGGAGAGATATCTCTGGGCCCTCTCGGTAATACACATCATAATAAGCCTTGCAAGCAAATGACTATTGAGATAGTCACGAGATGATGTATTACAGAACGAGTAAAGAGACTTGCCGATAATGAGATTAACTAGGTATGGTGATACCAACGATCGAATCTCGGGCAAGTAACATACCGATGATAAAGGGAACAACATATGTTGTTATGCGATTTGACCGATAAAGATCTTTGTAGAATATGTAGAAACCAATATGAGCATCCAGGTTCCTCTATTGGTTATTGACCGGAGATGAGTCTCGGTCATGTCTACATAGTTCTCGAACCTGTAGGGTCCGCACGCTTAACGTTCGATGACGATCGGTATTATGAGTTTATGAGTTTTGATGTACCAAAGGTAGTTCGGAGTCCCGGATGTGATCACGGACATGACGAGGAGTCTCAGAATGTCCGAGACATAAAGATTGATATATTGGTCGGCTATATTCAGAACCAGAAGTGTTCCGGGTGATTTTGGAGAAAACCGGAGTGCCGGAGGGGTTACCGAAACTCCCCGGGGGAGTATTGGGCCATAGTGGGCCTTGAGGGAAAAGAGAGAGGCAGCCCATAGGGCTGGCCGGTGCCCCCTCTAGGGAATCCTAGTTGGACTAGGAGTGGGGGGGGGGGGCGGCCACCTCTCTCCTTCCTTCTTCTTCTTTCTTCTTCCTTTCCTACTCCTAGTAGGAATTGGAAAGAGGATTCCTATTCCTACTAGGAGTAGGAAAACTCTCTCTATGGTGCGCCCCAAGGGCCAGCCGGCCTCCCCCCTTGCTCCTTTACATACCGGGGCAGGGGGAACCCTAGAACACACAAGCAACATTGTTTTACCCGTGTGCGGTGCCCCCTCCATGGAAACACACCTCGGTCATATCATTGCATTGCTTAGGCGAAGCCCTGCGTCGGTAGCTTCATCATCTCCGTCACCACACCGTCGTGCTGACGAAACTCTCTCGTGAAGCTCAACTGGATCAAGAGCTCGTGGGACGTCATCGAGCTGAACGTGTGCTGAACGCGTAGGTGCCGTACGTTCGGTGCTTGGATCGGTTGGATCGCGAAGACGTTCGACTAGATCAACCCCGTCACTAGACGCTTCCGCTTTCGGTCTACGAGGGTATGTAGACACACTCTCCCCTCTCGTTGCTATGCATCTAGTAGATAGATCTTGCGTGATCGTAGGATTTTTTTTTGAAATACTACGTTCCCGAACAGCAATGTGGTGGGGTCATGCCTCTCCACCCTACCCAACATTTTGGGGTTCAAAGCTAGGGTTTGTGACATTTTGGGGGAAATTTGACTTTTTTCAGGTCGGTGGGGTTGGGATTGTGTAACATTCATCAGAGTTTTATCTTCCCGACGAGTCTTATTCCGGCTTGGAGTTTCTATCGAAGCATCGATGCCCCGGTCTCATGGCCTTATTCCTGCCTGCCGTGTATCATGGGGTGGTGCAAGCAGTGGCCACCGTTTTTAGGTTGCCCATTGGATGTAAGTTCATGTCAATTTGATCCAGATTTGTTTTTTGCTCTCTAATTTTTACTTTTCTAATTATGACTCTTGGTCTACAATTAGTTACCAGATGAGTGTGACTGGGTGGTTTGGGTTGACCCAGCTCCTCCATTGCGTGTTAAACTAGCTTTTGAAGACTTGCACGCTGAGGTTGAAGGTAGTTGGATCAAGTGCCACCATTTGAAGAAGGAAAACATTGAGCTGGCAAGGAAGAACA
>LR738715.1:259341987-259375622 GCA_902687465.1 Secale cereale | reverse complement strand
GAGTGAGCATGGGGGCCAAGCTGTGTCCAAAATCTAGCGCCGGTAGCGGTCAAACGACGCTGACTGGACGAAATCGTGATGGGAGGGCAAAAGCACAAAGGAACCAAAGTGAGTTGGGCAAGAACGAGGGTTTTTGGAAACTAGGGGCAAACCTGCCGAGGGGGACACAACTAAGGGCACCAAATTAATTATCCCATAGAATTCTGCGTAGGTGTTTGGTCCTTGTGTACAAAATTGGCTCTCAAATTAGTTCTTTGATTGTCGTTGCCATGCACAATAGTAGCTTCCTTCAGTTTCTTTTTCTCACTGCGTTTGGTAGGAATTACATACCTTTTCAAGTTTCCCGACATGTCCTTATTAATCATATTTTTAGCGACCACAAATGGGGTCAAATCACTTCATGGGTTGAAGTCTCCATCAACGTGGACGTACGATAGCACCACCTATCGGAACCACACCAAAACTTCTGTGTCTCCATTGCGTTTGCTTTCTCCAAACCCTTGCCTTTACCTTTATATGCAATGTTTTACTTTTCGCTGCTACACTCTTATAATTGCATGTGTTGATGGATTGGTTGACTTGTTCAACTTGCTAAAATCTGCCCATAACTAAAATTGGAAAATGATAGATTTTTATTTGGTCAAGTAGTCTAATCACCCCCTCTAGACATACTCTCGATCCTACAAACACCCTACTATGTTGGCATCGGGAATCCTTTGCTTACCAAATATGTCACATAGTTCAGTTCCCTATCGTCAGCAACCTCCCAGAGATACAATTTGTAAGAACCTTGCTCTTTCTGCACCAATCAGCCGCAACACTAGCCCATCCGTTCTCTAACAAGATGTCCCAACAACTTTGCCAACTATATGAGTATGAGGTAAAGATTGACCTTATATGTTAATAGTACCACTCTACATGACAAGTCTCTTGCGGGCACCTTTGTACTTGTCCGACCCTTCTCCTACTTTGCTTAGGGAGATATCCATATCCTTGGTTTCATTATCACTCCATTCACTGAAGCCTCTCCCTATCCCCTGCCAAAGCATCTCCCCTACAATCTCTACCTCCTGCTCCTCTACCCCCATCTCCTCTACCTCCTGAGCTCCCTCTATTACCCATATATGGAACTCCTTCTCCATCACTAGTTCTTCCAATTTCAGCTCTATCACCGTCTGGTTCAAAATTCCATAGGAGCTAATCCCCCCATTCACACTCGCTCAAAGTGTAGACCCCATCGCCACCCTCCACCATATGACACAAACGTTCATAGAAATAGCAAAAAATTCGACAATTTTTCATTGAAGATCGAGTACTTCTTACGAACTTTGAACGTAACAGGGACAAACCTCACCAAAGGCTGGTCAATGTCCAAATATACTCGGGCGCATAAAAGACTTTGTCTGGTTTGTCGTGGGGATAACACGGCAGATGTCCTAGTGCAAGGACTTAGTTGTGGAACCATCACGCCTAGTTTAGCTTAAAGGGGTTAATCAGGACAAACAACATAGAGAGTTTATACTGGTTCGACCCCTTGCAGTGAAGGTAAAAGCCTAATCCAGTTTGAGGTGGTATTGCGTAGGTTTGGATTGCCGGGGAGCGAATATGCTTGAGCTAGCTTTCGATCTCTTCTTTCTTCTCCTAAACCACCGCCGGGTCGTCCCTTTATATACACAGGTTGACGCCCGGTGGTTCATGGAGTCCCGGCCGGCTCATACACAATGTGTCCAACTCGGTGATTACTACTCTTGCCTTACAATACAAGTCATACATACATGGCGGTTCATCCTCCTGGGCCTTGAGTCATCTCTCGGTCTTGGGTCGTCAACATGCTCATATGATCCGCTATCTTTTTGTTAAGCCGCCAGGGACATGACCCGGCCCCTCCTGGGCGGTTCATATCCTGCAGTTATATCCCCAACATTAGGCCCCAGGTTGATTTGAACTTGTACATATCAATCTTCAACAATTGTCAAAGTCTCGCATCACTTCATTTGATAAACCTTGTGGTAAAAACGCCATGTCGTTAGCTTGTAGAATTTTCTTAAATCACCATGACGTCACTTTGCTCGTGGTTCAGAAACATCTTAATTAATCCTTATCTTAATGACCATCCCAAAAATCGAGGCGTCCTTATAGCCACCTGATGATTCCAGCCTCCTTGATTCTCGCGCATGCTTTATATCCGCCCCCTTATAAATAGGGATGGGGGGCATTATCATTTTCCCTTCGTTTCCTCCTTCGTCTTCCTCCTTTGCACAGTCACACGGCCAACGCCCAAGCTCCGCCGCGATGACCTCCGGCCGCTACATCAACGCAGGCCGCTACATCAACCTGATTACTCTAGAGAATCCTGGCAGTCGTCCACTGCTCCTTGTCCCCTGTAAGTGCATCTCTCCTTTCATCTTAGATCTATATTAGGGTTTGAGCAGTTTCATTGATGTTCTTGCTGTTCTTCGTTGTTTCCTTCAACTCTGGCATCCTTTAATCTGGATAAAACATAAACCTCGCGCAGAAGTAGTTTTAGCATTCATTTTCACTATCAGGATAATATTTCTGCATAGAAGATCTCATCAAAATACCCATACTTTTCCACTGCCGCCACCTTAGGCCAGAATTTTTTCTGTTTTATTGACCTGCTTCAGATCCAAAATTATAGCAGAAACTTGTGAAATATGTCTGTCCAGTACTTAGCCATTCCTTACTTATAGATCTGGAATATGACCATTGTTCGGGCGGCTTAATTGATACTTCATAACCCGCCATCTGCTAGGTGTGTCTTGACTTCTCAGATTTTGCTTGGTTTAACAGCAGAACTCTTAAGCCGGTAGGTACCATTAGTCCCTTATTAAGCTGCCAGTGTGAATATCTGCATACTTCAATGTTCATATTCCGGTTCAAGCCATTTAAGAACATCTTACCCTTGAATCGATGACGTGACTTAATAAATGGCATTAAACCATTAATAACTTTCTTTGCAGTCCCAAAATGTTAAAGGCAAAAACCGTCACCTCCTGTAATTAGGTCGCTTCCCGGGTCACCGAGGAAGTATTAAATGAATATGTGCAAACAGGCGTCCTGGCAAAAAAGGATGTCATCCACTGGCGGGTCCCGGGTGTCGACACTCATCCTGAGCCAAAAGATGGCGAAGTAGTGGTTTTTAGAGATCATATGGACCGGAGCTTTAGTCCCCCCGGTTCAAAAAAATTCTGAGATGTATTGCATTTCTTCAAGCTCCATCCACAAGACACTGGACCCAATTCCGTTTCAAACATCTGCAACTTCCAAGTATTTTGCGAAGTGTACCTTCAACAAGAGCCCACTTTGGAACTATTCAGAGAGTTCTACTACTTGAACCGGCAAAATCAATTCACTGATGGTCCTAGCCTCGAGCTAGGTGGTATCTCCATACAGCGCCGGAAAGAGGCCACCTACCCAGCTGCCACTCTTCCCAGTCACCCCAAAGACTAGAACCAGACTTGGTTTTCGCTACCTCTTGAGCATGCATTGTTTTCCCTTGAAGAGGTAAGGGTGATTCAGCAAAGTAGCGTAAGTATTTCCCTCAGTTTTTGAGAACCAAGGTATCAATCCAGTAGGGGACTACACGCAAATCCCTAGTACATACACAAACAATTAAGAACCTTGCAACCAACGCGATAAAGGGGTTATCAATCCCTTCATGGCCACTTGCAAAAGTGAGATCTGATAGAGATAATAAGATAAATATTTTTTGTATTTTTGCTGCATAGATTGAAAAGTAAAGATTGCAAAATAAAAGAACAATAAAGATAGCTAGTTGACAGAAGATTAATATGATGGAAAATAGACCCGGTGGCCATAGGTTTCACTAGTGGCTTCTCTCAAGATAGCAAATCTTATGGTGGGTGAACAAATTACTGTCGAGCAATTGATAGAAACGCGCATAGTTATGAGAATATCTAGGCATGATCATGTATATATATAGGCATGACGTCCGTGACAAGTAGACCGAAACGATTCTGCATCTACTACTATTACTCCACACATCAACAACTATCCAGCATGCATCTGGAGTATTAAGTTCATAAGAACAGAGTAATGCTTTAAGCAAGATGACATGATGTAGAGGGATAAACTCAAGCAATATGGTATAAACCCCATCGTTTTATCCTCGATGGCAACAATACAATACTTGCCTTGCTGCCCCTGCTGTCACTTGGAAAGGACACTACAAGATTGAACCCAAAGCCAAGCACTTCTCCCATTGCAAGAACTATAGATCTAGTAGGCCAAACCAAACCAATAATTCGAAGAGACTTGCAAGGATATTATAATCATACATAAAAGATATCAGAAAAGAATCAAATATTGTTCATAGATAATCTTGATTAGAAAGCCACAATTCATCGGATCTTGACAAACACACCGCAAAAAGATTACATCAAATAGATCTCCTCGAAGATCGAGGAGAACTTTGTATGGAGATCCAAAAAGGGAGAAGAAGCCATCTAGCTAATAACTATGGACCCGAAAGTCTATAGTAAACTACTCACAACTCATTGGTGAGGCTATGGCGTTGATGTAGAAGCACTCCGTGGATCCACGCATCGACTGCTATCCAGCATGCATCTCGTATATTAAGTTCATAAGAACAGAGTATGGCTTTGATGGACTATGGAACAAAGAGTGGCAAGAGCCTAAGCTTGGGGATGCCCAAGGAACCCCAAGGTAAAATTCAAGGACAACAAAAATCTTAAGCTTGGGGATGCCCCGAGAAGGCATCCCCTCTTTCGTCTTCATCTATCGGTAATTATACTCGGGACTATATTTTAATTCACCACATGATATATGTTTTACTTGGAGCGTCATGTATGATTTGAGTATTTGATTTTTAGTTTGCCACAATCATCCTTGCTGGACACACCTTTTGACAGAGATAAATATGGTTTAGAATTTATTAGAATACTCTATGTGCTTCACTTATATCTTTTGAGCTAGATAGTTTTGCTCTAGTGCTTCACTTATATCTTTTAGAGCACGGTGGTGATTTTATTTTGTAGAAATTGATGATATCTCATGCTTCACTTATATCTATTTGAGAGTCTTTTAGAATAGCATGGTAATGTGCTTTGGTTATAAAACTAGTCCTAATATGATAGGCATCCAAGATGAATATAGTAAAAACTTTCATATAAAGTGCATTGAATATGATGAGAAGTTTGATACTTGATGATTGTTTTGAGATATGAGGATGGTGATATTAGAGTCATGCTAGTGGAGTAATTTTGAATTTGAGAAATACTTGTGTTAAAGTTTGTGATTCCCGTAGCATGCACGTATGGTGAACCGCTATGTGACGAAGTTAGAGCATGAGGTATTTATTGAGTGTCATCCTTTGTGTGGAGGTCGGGATCGGGCGATGGTTAACTCCTACCAACCCTTCCCCTAGGAGCATGCATTGAATACTTTGTTTTTATGACTCGTAGATTTTTGCAATAAGTATATGTGTTCTTTATGACTAATGTTGAGTCCATGGATTATACGCACTCTCACCCTTCCACCATTGCCAGCCTCTCTTGTACCGCGCAACTTTCGCCGGTACCATACACCCACCATATATCTTCCTCAAAACAGCCACCATACCTACCTATCATGGCATTTCCATATCCATTCCGAGATATATTGCCATGCAACTTTCCACCGTGTCGTTCATATGACATGCTTCATCATCATTCACATAGAGTCATATTTTGTTCTAGCTTCGAGTTGTAATCTTTGAGTTGTAAGTCAATAAAAGTGCGACGATCTTCATTATTAGAGCATTGTCCCATGTGAGGAAAGGCCAAATAAAAAAAGATGGCCCAAAAAAAATATAGAGAGGGGCTAAAAAAAAGAGAAATCCCCTCCAAAAAAATGAGAGAAAAGAGAGAGGGGACAATGCTACTATCCTTTTCCACACTCATGCTTCAAAGTAGCACCATGATCTTCATGATAGAGAGTCTCTTGTTTTGTCACTTTCATATACCAGTGGGAATTTTTCATTATAGAACTTGGCTTGTATATTCCAACGATGGGCTTCCTCAAATGCCCTAGGTCTTCATGAGCAAGCAAGTTGGATGCACACCCACTTAGTCTCTTTTGATGAGCTTTCATACACTTATAGCTCTAGTGCATCTGTTGCATGGCAATACCTACTCACTCACATTGATATCTATTGATGGGCATCTCCATAGCCCATTGATACGCCTAGTTGATGTGAGACTATCTTCCTCCTTTTTGTCTTCTCCACAACCACCACTCTATTCCACCTATAGTGCTATATCCATGGCTCACGCTCATGTATTGCATGAAAGTTGAAAGGTTTGAAAAAAATTGAGTATGAAAACAATTTCTTGGCTGAAACCGGGGTTGTGCATGATATGCATATTTTGTGTGATGAAGAGGGAGCATAGCCAGACTATATCATTTTGTAGGGATAACATTCTTTGGCCATGTTATTTTGAGAAGACATGATTGCTTTGTTAGTATGCGTGAAGTATTATTGTTCTTATGTCAATATAGACTTTTGTCTTGAATCTTTTGGATCTAAACATTCATGCCACAATAAAGGGATTACATTGAGAATTACGTTGGTTAGCATTCCACATCAAAAATTCTATTTTTATCATTTACCTACTCGAGGACGAGCAGGAATTAAGCTTGGGGATGCTTGATACGTCTCCAACGTATCTATAATTTTTTATTGTTCCATGCTATTATATATTCTGTTTTAGATGTTTAGTGGGCTTTATTAAACACTTTTATATTATATTTGGGACTAACCTACTAACCCAAGGCTCAGTGCAAATTGTTGTTTTTTGCCTATTTCAGAGTTTCGGAGAAAAGGGATATCAAACGGAGTCCAGACGGAATGAAACCTTTGGGAGAGTTATTTTTGGAACCGTATCTACCCAGAAGACTTGGAGTACACGCGAAGGCACGAAGGAGGTGGCCACGAGGGTCCAGGGCGCGCCCCCACCCTCGTGGGGCCCCTCTGGCTCCCCCTATGCCCTCCTTCCTCCTATATATATGCATATACCCTGAAAACATCAAGGCAATAGAGAAAACCCTAATTCCACCGCCGCAACTTTCTGTTCCCGTGAGATCCCATCTTGGGGCCTCCCGTGGTTTTGTCACGGCAGATGTCCTAGCAAAAGGACTTAGTCGTGGAGCCATCGCTAAGGGTTAGCTTAAAGGGGTTAAAGCTGACAAGGACGCAAGGGTTTTTATACTAGTTCGGCCCCTTCGACGAAAGTAAAAGCCTACGTCTAGTTTGGTGTGGTATTGCTAGGGTTTCGATGACCAGGGAGCGAATCCAATTTGCCTGTGTCTCGAGCTATTGTTCTTTGTCCTTGAACCGTCGCCGGGTCATCCCTTTATATACACAGGGTGATGCCCGGTCCGGTTTACAGAACCCCGCGGCCGGCTCATAAACGTGCCCGACTCGGTCTCTATCTTTCCTATCTTACAACACAAGTTTACACGTCGTACGACGGTTTACACATTACGGGCCCTAACACCTCTTGGGCCTTGGATCTCTAGTCTTCTGGAATAAAGCGCCATGCTCCATGTCTCGCTGGGCTTCAATATGAATAATTCTTTATAGGCATAAACCAGCCCCTCCCTGGGCGGTTTATACCTAGTAGTAATATCCCTGACATTAGGCCCCAGATTGATTTGAACCTGTTCATGTCAATCTTTAATGCCTTCGTAAAAGTTTAGCCCTCCGTGGCTTCAAATATTTCATAAATCGCCGTGATGTCATCTTCCTGGATCGCATCGAATCGCCGCGACGTCATCTGCTCATTTAATACTTGTACCTGTTTTATTTTTTACTTTATTAAAAGCTCCGAAGATCGAGGTGACAGTATCATCCCATATCCACTTTTCTGGCTCCTTGATTCCCGCGCCTGCTGTTTCATCTTTCGGCTTATAAATAGGGTTGAGGGGCATCTCCTTTTCCCCCTTGCTCCTTTGCTTCTTCTTCCTCCTCGCGCTCATCCGTGCTCTAGCTCTGCCCCCGTCGTTGATCCTTGCATCTTCGTCAACTCAGGCTGCTGCATCAACCAGTTCGGACCAGAAACTCGCCAGCGCGCCTCCGCACCCGTTGACTCCGGTAAGTTCCTTCCTTACCCCTTATATAGATCTCATTAGGGTTTTCTCGTGTGAGTTCATGGATAGGCGTTGTTCTTCGCTGTTCTTCATCGCGGCTCCGATAACTAGTGTAGATCTAATCCTCCTGCTTTGCGACTGTAGTAATAACTCCGCTTCCTTAGTGCGTTTATTCTTCCCCAAAGTACTATCCCAAACTAAGTTTGTTTGAACCATTGTTGTATCCGCTGAATATTGCTCCTGAATATTTCCGAATTTCTGACACGCCGTAGATCTATAATCTTGTTACTGATTCTGCAAAACTTGTTCTTCCATAACTTTAGATCCGCACCTTTCACATTCTCCTTGGTGGTTTAGCTTTAAGAAAAATCATGAACCGGTAGATACCATTAGGCCCCGCTTAAACCGCCGTCTGTAACTACCTCTGGAACACTACCAGTTTAACATTGCATAAATCATAAATCGGCCCTTCACTACATTTTCAGCTTTTTCCCTTCAAAATGGCAAAGCAAGCCAAACAATTTACTTCCTGCAACTGGGTCCAGTCTCGGGTTACCGAAGAGGAACTGCAGAACCGGGCTGAGATTGGCGCTTTAGGCAAGAAGGATGTCCTCCGTTGGAGAGTTCCTAGACCGGAATGTCCTTTTGAGTCCAAAGATGAGAGGTTATCGTATTTCTTGACCATCTAGCCTGAGGATTCAGTCCTCCCAGATAAAAGTTCTTCCGTGACGTGTTGGCTAACTTTCAGCTCCATCCTCAAGATATTGGGCCCAATTATATGTCCAACATCTGCAATTTTCAAGTGTTTTGTGAAGTTTTTTGCAAGAGGAACCTTCAGTTGAACTATTCAGGGATTTCTTCCATCTAAACCGTCGCACAGAGTTTGCTGACGGTCCTAACACTGAACTTGGCGGAATGTCCATCCAGAAGAGAAAGGATGTTAGTTTTCCTCATGCCAATCACCACCGCCATCCTAAAGATTGGAATCAAGCCTGGTTTTATTGTCTAGATACTTCTCCGGAAGATGAAAATCCTCTGCCGAGTTACCGTTCTCATCGGCTTTCTGAGACCCATCCATTTCCTCAACGGCTGAGTGCACAAGAACGAGCCCAATATGCCCCGCAGCTTTCAAAGCTCAGAGCCTTCACCGCAAACGGTTTAACAGGCATTGATTTCGTTCGTTGTTGGATTTCTTGGAGTATTCTCCCGCTAAGCTGGCGCTCTGGTTTAATGTGTGAATATATCGGAAACCCCAAAGATCCTCTACGCCATACTGAAGCTGTGCTATCAGAGAATGAGGTCACTGAAGCTGTTAAGAAACTACTGAATGAACCGGTGGATGCCTGCAGCAAAACCAGGCTGGCCCCTTTCTGTGAGTTGAATAAACCGCCGTCGGTGAGTCCTCTTATATCTCTTGCTTTATTTCAATTTGTTTTTAATATCCTTTCAGAACAAACTCATAATCTTTTATCAGGGTAATGATCCGTTCTAGAAAAGGAAAACCAGGATAAACCGGCAAAGGCAGCCCGCCAGAAAACCAAGGCTGTTAAGAAAACTGTGAAGAAGAAGAACACTGAAGCATCTGAATCCAATCCTGAAGATGATGAACCGGCCTCAGAGGTATCACTTGACTCCCTTGGCTCCTTTTTCCTGCATCTTATTAACAATGATTGTACTCAGGGAAACGCTGAAGGCAGCAAGGCTGATGATGTCGAGGTAATTACCCTTTCTTCCAGTAGAGATCCTCTGCCACCACCAAAAATTCGTCGAGCAAGCTGGAAAGTACAATTTTCTCACCCTTTCGCTTACTTGGACCCAAACTTTATTTTGAAGAAACAACAACATGAAGCTCGCCGCACAATGCGGCACAGTGGCCAAGTTATTAAGTCCACCGGTTTACCGCAAACACTAGCCCGGAGACGTCGATCAGAGGTTTTACACACTTCAGATGCTCTTTATCCCAAAGCGGGTCATATTTGCCAGCCTCTTAATCCGTCTGATTCAAATTATCAAGATACTCCTTGTTCGTCATCCGGCGAGTCAACGGCTACGTAGCTCCCTCCTCTCAAAACTGTCCATGGGTAAGTTTTTCATTTTACTGTTAACCTTTTTCTTTCACTCCACCGACTATCTTCACCTTTAAATTTTGCAAGAAGCCCAAGCCTAGCAAGAAGCCTAAACTGAATAAACCGGCAGGTGATGATATGATTCTTGAACCGGAAAAGAATCCTGAGCCCATCGAAGAAAATGTTGATGCCTTGCATGATGATCCTCCTCCAATGGATCATGAAGTCTTTATTGAACAAGAAGTTGTGCCAATGGATCTTGGTGATAATACGACCAGCCCAGTCCGAGCCAGCAATACTTCGACCAGTCCTGCCAAAGCCACGGCTGCTTCAACAGAAGATGTACAAATTACGGGTTTTGGCTATACCGCCCCTAGTGAACCTGTTGCATTAACCAAGCATACTACTAAAGAGGAAATCTCTGGGAAAGACAAAGGCAAATGGAATGTCGATTTATCCAGCTATGCTCAACTCAGCGCCCAAGATCATCATTCTGGATATCTAAACCGGCTGCATACCAGCCGTGATTATGAAGCCGGTTTAGTAAATCTAATGAAGGAATGTTACGAGGTAAACTTTTGCTTCCTTTAACTTTATTCCTGCTTAAGTCTTATAGCTTGTATTTACTCCACCGTAGCCCCCAAGGACCGGTTTACTCCTTCAGGATGAACCGGGACTTCAGAATACCCATAATATTATTTTTCACATGTGTAGTCCCCAAGGGCCGGTTTATCTCTTCAGGGTGAACCGGGACTTTGTATTTTGTAACCCTCTTTGAACAATGACGCATTAGCCCCCAAGTGCCAAGTGTATAACCTGTTATGTGCTTGGGACTTTATTGAAAATGCCTGGTAACCGCAAATATCATTAGCCCCCAAGTGCCAAGTGGATAACTTGTTATGTGCTTGGGACTTTATTGAAAATGTCTGATAACTGCAAATATACATTAGCCCCCAAGTGCCAAGTGGATAACTTGTTATGTGCTTGGGACTTCGAATATGCTTTACCAATGTATAATGCGTTCTTCTCTTGACAGGCTGATCTAAACCGGAAAGACTCTCAAATGTCTGAGCTTCAAGATAACCTGAAATTCCAACAATCCGCCGCTTCCAAGACCAAGGATGAGCTGACTCTCGCTTTAGCAAGCCTGGAGAAATTGAAGAAAGACTTCTAGAAGGAACGGGCGGATTGGGATGCCGAGAGAGCCGCTTTGGAAAAAAGGGCAGTTGATGCAGAAAACGCTCTCAATCCAGTGTCAGAAGAATTGACTGGCTTAAAGCAGCAGACAAATGCCATGACTATTGCTGTCTTTGGTAAGTATACTTAACACAGTTCTGAATATGATAGTTCTGCACTCTTCTGGTTTAACTCAAGCTCTATTGATGTAGGAAAATGTACTGCCCATCTTGGCACTGACATGCGGAAGAAGTTGAAGGCCGCATATACCTTTATAGAGCAGTTGTATACCAGCGCTCAAAGGATTGTTTGCACTGCTTCTCATAACTAACCGGCTCCCACGTTGATCAAAGGGACTTTGGAGAAGTTATCAGTGCTACCCGCCCGGTTTGGAGAGCTCAAGAAATCGACTGCCAGGGCGGGCGCTTTAGTAGCATTAACTCAGGCGAAGGCTTGGGTGCCTGATCTTGATCCGGCCGATGTGATGAATGGTTATCCAAGCATGAAGGAGGTTGGATCAAAGTTCACAGATACAGACTTGCGGGCTTTAACCAGAGAAATGCGGCCTTTGGCCAGCAAATTAGCCGATGAAGCTGATCTGTCCCTGTCGTGGAATTAACACGGCATATGTCCGTTTTAACGGACTTGATGATGGAACCATCGCACAGGTTAGCTTGAAGGGGTTAAAAGCACCCAAAGGACACAGAGGGTTTATACTAGTTCGGCCCCTGCGATGAAGGTAAAAGCCTACGTCTAGTTTGGTTTGGTATTGCTCGGGCGTCGATGAACAGGGAGCGGATTGCTTGCCTGTGTCTCGACGGGTTGTTTCTTGTCCTTGAACCGTCGCCGGGTCGTCCCTTTATATAGAGGCGACGCCCGGTCCGGTTTACAAAGTCCCAAGGCCGGCTCATACTTGTGTCCGCCTCGGTCTCTACTCTTTCTTCCTTATCTCTCAAGTTACATGATCAGGCGGTTTACAAATCATAATGTTACACATGGGCCCTAAACCTTCATGGGCCGTAACTCCTAGTGGGTATTACAATTATGCAACTAAATTACCTCAATCCGGTTTATACTAGCCGGTTTATACCTGCTAGTAATATCCCTGACATTAGGCCCCAGAATGATTTGAACTTGTTCACATCAATATTCTCAGTCTTGCATGATCATCTTTTCTTGTGTCTTCTCATTTTTGTAAACCGCCCATGACGTCATCCTTGAAAATCACTTAATTTGACCGTGACATCACTTCCGCATTTAACGTGCGCAGCTGTCTTATCACCTTTGTTTAAAGGCTATCCCGAGAATCGAGGCGACAGGGAGTCTTTATCCAATCTTCTGCCTCCTCAAATCTCGCGCCTGCCGTTTCGTTCTCTGCCCCTTTATAAATACTGCTACCTCTCTTCCTCATTTTCCTTCCGCTCGTCCTCTTCTTCCGTCGCCCGAGCTCAAACCTCCGCCGTCGTCCGTCAAGCTCTCCTTCGCCGGCCGCTGCATCAACCTGGGTGCGACCAGAAAAACTCTGCCGCCGCTTCTTGTTGTTTCAGGTACTCTATCATCCTTGCTGTAGATCTATAGCTTTAGAGTTCTTCTCGCGCCTCCGCCATTAAACCTCGGAGAAAGCTTCATCTGTTCGTCCTAGGCACCAAGTTCGGAGTAGTTTCAGCCTTTAGATCTTGCCCTTAAAACTTGCCTCTGTTCCGCTGCCGTATGCTTAGATTTCGGCGTTTTAGATTCAATCTTTTAGATTTGTCCGCTCTGTATAGGATCCTTGCAGTTCTTCCTGTAATAGTCTTGCATTTCTTTTTCTTTTTCCTGGGTGCTCAGATCTGTTTTACTTTAGCTATCTGAAAAAACTTGTTTCTTCACCCTTGTAGATCTGTAAAATATTCTCCGGTTTAGTGAGTCAAATATCGCTTCTGTAATGCATTGTCAACGAACACGACGGTTTAGCTCCTCTCTTTTGTTATTTCTGAACCGACAGTAATGCGTTCCCTGCTTACTTCCGGATTAGCTATGCCATTAGTCCCTTGTCTAAACCGTCGGCATGACTTTGCATATGCGACCCGGTTTATATATCTGTCTTTGAATAATCCAGTTTTTATACTTTATCTTTTCAACACTTTCATTCTGTTACCATGGCTGCCAAACAGTTTGTTTCTTGCAACTGGGTTCCTTCCGTCATTACGGAAGAAGATTTAATCAATGCTGCTGCAATCAACACTTTAGGCCCTCAGTCCGTTTTAAAATGGCGGGCCCCAGGAAATGAATGTCCTCCTGCTCCCAGAGAGGGGGAGGTTATTGTCTTCTTTGACCACATTGCTCGAGGTTTCACTCCTCTCGGTTCAAAGTTCTTCCGGGACGTGCTTGCCGCTTTCCGACTTCACCCTCAGGACATAGGTCCCAACTCTATCTCAAACATCTGCGATTTTCAAGTTTTCTCAGAGGTGTATTTGCAAGAAGAGCCATCAGTCGACCTGTTCCGGGACTTCTTCCACTTGAACCGGCGAACTGAGTTTACTAGCGAACCTCATCAAGAACTGGGCGGGGTCAGCATTCAGAAGAGAAGAGACGCAGTCTTTCCTCATGCCGCTCTCCACACGCACCCCAAGGATTGGAACAAGTCTTGGTTTTATTGCATTGACACTTCACCTGAAGGGGAAAACCCACTGCCGGGTTATCGCGAGCATCGTCTTCCGGAGGATCACCCCTTGCCGTTGCGTCTTAGCTCCTCAGAACGGCCCCGGTTTGCTTCCCAACTTGCGAAGCTCAAAGCCTTTATGGCCAACGGATTAACCGGGGTTGATTTTATGCGCTGCTAGCTTTCTTGGAGTATCCTTCCTCTGAGTCCATGCCCGAGTCTGATGTGTAAATATTCTGGTAAACCGGATGATCCTCAAAGTTTTTCCAAGGACAAACTTTCTGAATCAGAAGTCATTGAGTCTGCTAAGAAGATGCTCAATGTCTCATTAGAAGAATGTAGCAAAACCGGATTGGCTCCGTATTATAAGAAGAACAAGCTGCCTGCAGTAAGTCTTACTCTCTTCTGTATATTTTTAATCCGTTCATATAAACCGTTTCCCAATTAACTTCTCTCTTTTGAACAGGCCGACGATCCTTTCTGGAAAAGGAAACCTCAGGAAAAAGCAGGCAAACCGTCACGTCGGAAAACTTACGCTATCAAAAAGAAAAAGGCGGCTGCCGGCTCTGGTTCACATGCTGAAGATGATGATCCGGACTCTGAGGTATAAGTTAATCCGGCTATAATTTGTTCACTTTTATCCGGACTTGTGTTTAACGGTGTCTTTTCACTGGATTTGGCTGAAGGAGATAAACCGGCAGAAATTGAGGTAACTATTCTTTCTTCAGATTCAGAACCACCTCCACCAAAAATTCATCGGACAGTCCGGAAATATCAGTTTTCTCACCCTTATGCTCAACTGGACCCCAATTTTCTTTTGAAGAAACAGCAACATGAAGCCCTTCGCCGGACTACGCGCCATAGCGGCCTTGCAGTTGAATCGTCCGGAATATCTCTTACTCCGGCTCGGAGGCGCCGCTCTAAGGTTATACTTTCTCCAACTCTTCTTCATCCCAAGGCCGGGCTTATACGCAAACCGCTTAAACCGTCTGACCCTAATTATCAGGAGACTCCCTTATCTTCCTCTGGCGAATCCACTGCCACACAAGTCCCAGTTTGAAGACTGTCCCTGGGTAAGTCCTTTATCTTATCCGGTTTATGATTGCTTTTGCTTCTGTGGCACAGATTTTTTCTTTCTAATTCCTTTCAGCAAGCCTAAACCTAGCAAAAGGGCAAAGGCCAACAAACCAACTGCTGAGATTGCCACTGATGATCCGGCGGTTGACCCGGATACAACCGTCCCTCCGGAAAGCGAGCCCACAATTCCGCTTGAAGATCCTGCTCCTATGGATCATACTACTGTACCTGAAAATCCCAACACTGAGAACGTCCATGAACCGGCGAGTCCTGCCCGGGCCGATCCTCCTCAAACTAGCCCTGCTCGTGCTAGTCCGGTTCACACCACTACTCCACCACCAGCAACTTTTCCTTCTCCGGATGTCTAGATAACTGGTACTGCTTATACCGCTCCTGCTGAACCCACTGTTTTGGCCAAGCATACAGCTAAAGCAGAGAAACTTCATCAAGAAAAGGGCAAATGGAGCACTAATTTGTCTAGCTTTGCCGAGCTGAGTGCCCAGGAGCTCTATTCTGGGTATTTAAACCGGCTTCACACTTCTCGGGACTATGAAGCGGGCTTAATCAGCATGATGAAGGAAAAATACGAGGTAATCCTTTGCTTTTAATTTTTGCTTATGATGTGCTTCTGTCTATATCATAGTAACCCCCAAGTTCCGGTTTAGCTGCATTTAAAAGGTGAACCGGTACTTCCTGTTTGAGCAAATGATCTTACATTAGTCCCCAAGTGCCAGGGGCATAATTTGGTTTATGCGTCTGGGACTTGTCTAAATTTTCCCTTTGATGTTTCAACTGTACATTAGCCCCCAAGTGTCAAGTAGACAACTTGTTTGTGTGCTTGAGACTTGTTTTGAATTGCTACTCTTGACGTTTCAACTGCCCATTAGCCCCCAAGTGTTAAGTGGATAACTTGGTTATGTGCTTGAGACTTGTCTGAATTTTGCTTTTATTCCACTTGATTTTCAACCGGAGGGCTGAAGAAATCACTGAACTCCGGAACAGACTTGCCGAAACTGAATCTGCTGCTGCTAAGGCCAAGAAAGACTTGGCAGTGAGCTTAACCACTGCTGAACAACTGAAGAATTTTTTTGAAGAGGAGCGGACCGCCTTTGAAGTTCAGAAGAAGGATCTGGAAAAAAGGGCAAAGGACGCTGAGAAAGCCCTTAATCCGGTGACTGAAGAGTTAACCGCTTTAAAGCGACAAATAGAATTGATGACTTCTGCTGTCTTCGGTAAGTACTTAATCTGTATTCCTGCTTTCATCCTTGCAATCTTTAATCCGTTCTGGTTTAACTGTGATAATCATATGCAGGGCGCCGTGTCTGCCATCTTGGGGATGATTTACGGAAGAAACTCAAGGCGTCTTATACTCTAGTCGAGAAGCTGTATTCCGGCGCTCAAAGGATCATAAGCGCAATGTCCTATAATAAACCGGCCCCCACTACCATCCAAGGCCCTTTGGAGAAACTTTCTGTCTTGCCTGCACGCTTAGAGGAAACGAAGAAATCTGCCGCTCGAGCCGGTTCTCTCATGGCGCTCACCAGAGCCAAAGTGTGGGTTCCAGATTTTGATCCGGAAGAAGCCTTGAACGGGTATCCCGATACTAAAGAAGACGGATCAGCTTTCACTGCCAAGGATCTTCACGCTTTGACCAAGGAGATGCGTCTTCTCGCTAGCAAGCTTGCTGCCGAATCAGATTTGTCTAGGTATCATCCGGGATATGATTTATAGAACGAGCGGGTGGATCGGCCGGTTTATGATACCGTGAATCTAATCCCACCAGTGCGCCCTCATACTTTCGCCCCAGATATTGATCCGTCTGAACTTATCACGGAAGAGATGTACTTTCGCGCTTTAACGAAAATTGATTGGTGCGTCCCTGACTTCCAGCCGCTTCAATAAGAGGAAGAGACTCCGGAATAAGTTGATCCCCAGCCATCGCAGCAGGAGGAGGCGTAGGCCATAGTGTATCTTTGTAGTTGTAGTCTCATTTTCCTGGACAATCTTTAATCCGTTCAGGCTTGCTATACCTTGTAATAGGATAGCATAAAACATTATTCGTCTTGATCCGGATGTTCCAACTTCTTGTTTTGACGTTGCCAATTTAAATTTGGTCTGATATGGTTTACCCGGCATATTATCTGTTTCTGCAGAAATAACACTGAAAATATGTCCTAGCGGTTTACCGCTGGACCAATTAAATTGCTCACACAATATATCAAACAAGTGTTTTGTTTGTACCAGAAATAACTTCATACCTGCCATCAAGTATGCTTGATATTTTTAATCCGGCGAAATTTGGAGTTTTCTGAGGGAACCTTTGTGATAGACCCAATAATAATTCCGGGTTTAATAGAAGCTACCGGTTTAGATCATGCTGGAGCTCTGTCCAGACTTTTGAAGATATGTGGTCAACTCTGGAGTTGTCCCACTCCGGATTAAAGAACCATAAAACATAATTACCAGAAATGCAAGTTTGCAAATAAAACCATGTAGTCGAGGCTTTTTGTGAGCTGCCAGGCTCAAAGCAAGGTTCAGACAATCAATGGATGCGGGTACCATCCAGAGGGCCTTATGGTTCGGATACGACCATAGGAACCGGATATGACCAACAGGGGTTAAGCTAGGATTCGGGTACAATCCTGCCCCCTGCTGACCGTATAAAATTTAGCCAAGCAATGGATTCGGGTACAATCCATTGAGCTTTATGGTTCGGGTACAACCATAGGAACTGGATACAACCACATGGGTTTAAGCTAGGATTCGGGTACAATCCTGCCCCCTGCTGGCCATATAAAACTTAGCCAAGCAATGGATTCGGGTACAATCCATTGAGCTGTATGGTTCGGGTACAACCATAAGAACCGGATACAACCACAGGGGTTTAAGCTAGGATTCGGGTACAATCCTGCCCCCTGCTGGCCATATAAAACTTTGCCAAGCAATGGATTCGGGTACAATCCATTGAGCCTTATGCCATGTCCTCTTTGGTTCGGATACGACCTATGTTTGAACAGAAAGCCCTTCAGTGAGTTGCTGCTCTAGAGTACATATGCCCTGCACAACCAGTTAGACTGATCAAAGTATTTGAAATATGACATATGATAAGAGATGTATGGTTATCACCATAAGACACTTGTATTGGAAAAAAGGCAGAGCCCCCGGTTTACCGAGGGTGCCGGTTTATTCATTAATCATAATATATACATAGGATACAGTAGAGCTCATGGCTCAGGTATAGTAGGGCCACAAGAGGGCGATGTTCCACGGCCTCTTCCTCCGATGTCTGTGAGTCCTTGTGTTCTTGAACGTCCACCAAGTAATATGAACCGTTATGTAGATTCTTGCTGACCACAAAGGGCCCTTCCCAAGGCGGGGATAACTTGTGCATATCAGTTTGATCTTGGATGAGCCGGAGCACCAAATCTCCCTCCTGAAATGTCCTGCTCTTGATCCGGCGACTGTGATATCTGCGCAAGTCTTGTTGATAAATTGCAGACCGTGCTGCTGCTATGTCACGCTCTTCATCCAGCCGGTCCAAACTATCCTGTCTTGCTTGTTCGTTGGCCGCTTCAACATAGGCCATCACCCTTGGCGAATCATGACGGATATCACTTGAAAGGACCGCTTCAGCAGCATACACCATAAAGAAAGGTGTGTAACATGTGGACCGGTTTGGCGTAGTATTGATACTCCAAAGGATAGAAGGCAACTCCTCAACCCAACACCCTGGTGTTCTTTGCAAGGGAGTCATAAGCCGGGGCTTGATACCTCGCAAAATCTCCTGATTCGCTCTTTCAGCTTGACCATTGGATTGAGGGTGAGCTACAGAAGACACGTCCAGGCGAATATGCTCCTGTTGACAAAACTCTTCCATCTCTCCTTTAGATAAGTTGGTGCCATTGTCTGTGATGATGCTGTGTGGAAAGCCAAACCGGAAAATTACCTTTTTGACGAATTTAACCGCTGTTGCTGCATCACACTTGCTCACAGGCTCTGCCTCAATCCATTTTGTAAACTTATCCACAGCCACCAGTAGATGAGTTTTCTGATCTTGGGATCGCTTAAAGGGTCCAACCATATCAAGCCCCCAAGTCGCGAACGGCCAGGTTATCGGTATCATCCGGAGCTCCTGTGCCGGAACAAGGGCACGTCGTGAAAACTTCTGGCAAGCATCACACTTCCAGACCAGATCCGCCGCATCAGCATGGGCTGTCAACCAATAGAACCCATGTCGAAAAGCTTTAGCCACCAAGGATTTTGAACCGGCGTGATGACCACAATCCCCTTCGCGGATTTCACGAAGAATATCACAACCTTCCTCAGCTGATACACACCGCTGAAACGCTCCAGAAACGTTGCGATGGTGAAGTTCTCCGTTTGCAATTGTCATGGACTTAGAGCGCCGGATTATCTGTCTTGTTTCGATCTCGTCGTCCGGCAGCTCTCCCCGACTTAAATACGCCAAGTATGGGAGCGTCCAATCCGGAATAACATGAAGTGCTGCAACCAGCTGCGCCTCCGGATGAGGAACGGCCAGGTCTTCCTCCGATGGCACTTGAACTGATAGACCGTGCAGCTCATCCAAAAAAGTATTTGGTGGTACCGGTTTACGTTGAGAACCCAGCCGGCTTAGAGCATCGGCCGCTTCATTCTTTCGCCGGTCTATGTGATCCACCTGATACCCCTTGAAACATCCTGCAACTGCTTCGACTTCTCGTCTGTAAGCTGCCATGAGAGGATCTCTCGAATCCCACTTGCCGGATACTTGTTGTGCCACCAAATCTGAATCGCCAAAACACTTGACCCGGCTCAAGTTCATCTCCTTGGCCATCCGCAAGCCATGAAGCAACGCCTCATACTCTGCTGCATTATTAGTACAAGGAAACAATAGACGGAGGACGTAACAAAACTTGTCTCCGCGCGGGGAAGTTAAAACAACTCCAGCCCCCGAGCCTTCTAATTGCTTTGAACCGTCAAAGTGAATCGTCCAGTATGTAAGATCCGGCTTCTCCTCTAGTGTTTGTAGTTCTGTCCAATCATTGATGAAATCCACCAGCGCTTGAGATTTGATCACAGTACGCGGCACATACTTCAACTCATGTGGGCTAAGCTCGATGGCCCACTTCGCTACTCTGCCAATAGCTTCCCTGTTTTGAATTATATCTCCCAACGGTGCAGAACTAACAACAGTTATTGGGTGGCCTTGGAAATAATGCTTCAATTTCCGGTTTGCCATGAACACTCCATATACCAACTTCTGCCAATGTGGATACCTTTGCTTGGACTCAATGAGAACTTCACTGACGTAATATACTGGACGCTGAACCGGGTATTCCTTCCCTGCTTCCTTGCGCTCAACCACGATTGCCACGCTGACTGCCCGTGCATTAGCGGCAACGTATAACAACAACGGCTCATTATCAACAGGGGCAGCCAGGACCGGCGGCTTTGCCAGCTGCCGCTTCAAATCCTCAAACGCAGCGTTTGCCTCATCACTCCATATAAATCGATCCGTCTTTTTCAACAGCTGATAAAGTGGAATCGCCTTCTCCCCCAAGCGGCTGATGAACCGGCTCAAGGCTGTGATCCGGCCAGCGATACCCTGAACATCATTGATGCAAGCCGGTTTAGTCAACGATGTGATTGCCTTGATCTTCTCCGGATTAGCTTCTATTCCTCTGTTTGACACCAAGAACCCAAGGAGCTTGCCCGCCGGAACACCAAAGGCACACTTCTCCGGATTAAGCATCATTTTATAGGCCCGAAGATTGTCAAAGGTCTCCTTGAGGTCTTCTATCATCGTCTCCTCCTTCCTTGACTTCACCATGATGTCATCCACATAGGCATGAACATTCCTCCCTATCTGCCCCTTAAGAAAATTCTGCATGCAACGCTGGTAAGTTGCTTGGGCACTTTTGAGCCCAAAGGGCATAGAAACATAGCAAAAAGCACCAAAAGGTGTTATGAAGGACGTCTTCTCCTGATCTTTAACTGCCATCTTGATCTGGTGATACCCTGAATATGCATCCAAAAAACTTAGCCGCTCACATCCTGCTGTAGCATCGATGATCTGATCAATGCGAGGAAGAGCAAAAGGATCAGTTGGACAAGCTTTGTTTAGGTGTGTATAATCCACACACATTCTCCACTTTCCATTTTTCTTTAACACCAGCACTGGATTAGCCAACCACTCCGGGTGAAAAACTTCCACTATGAACCCTGCGGCCAAAAGCCTGGCCACTTCCTCTCCTATAGCTTTGCGCCTTTCTTCATTGAAGCGGCGTAGATACTGCTTGACCGGTTTAAACTTCGGATCAATGTTAAGACTGTGCTCAGCGAGTTCCCTCGGTATACCTGGCATGTTAGAAGGTTTCCATGCAAAGATATCCCGGTTCTCATGGATGAACTCGATGAGCGCGCTTTCCTATTTGGGATCAAGGTTAGCGCTGATAGTGAACTGCTTGGATGAATCGCCTGGCACAAAATCAACTTGCTTGGTCTCCTCCGCTGATTTAAACTTCAACGCCGGATCATGCTCCGTAGTTGGCTTCTTCAACGGGGTCATATCTGCCGGATCAACATTGTCCTTGTAAAACTTCAACTCCTCTGTAGCACACACTGCCTCCACGTAGGCAGCGTCTCCCTCTTCACACTCCAATGCAATATTGCGACTTCCATGAACCGTGATTGTTCCTTTGTGACCCGGCATCTTCAGCTGTAGATAAACATAACACGGCCTGGCCATAAACTTGGCATAAACCGTCCTCCCGAACAGAGCATGATAAGGGCTCCGGATCTTGACGACTTCAAAAGTTATCATCTCTGACCTGGAATCATGTTCATCTCCAAAGGTAACTTCTAGGTCAATTTTCCCAACTGGGTAAGTTGATTTACCTGGCACTACTCCATGAAACACCGTGTTTGACTGTCTTAGCTTTTTATCCGTCAAGCCCATACGACGGAAAGTCTCATAATACAAGATATTGATGCTGCTGCCGCCGTCCATGAGAACTTTAGTGAACTTGTAGCCACCCACCTGTGGTGCTACCACCAAGGCCAAGTGACCCGGATTATCAACTCGTAACGGGTGATCCTCCCTGCTCCACACAATAGGCTGCTCTGACCAGCGCAGGAATTGCGGTGTCGCCGGTTCAACCGCGTGGACCGCCCGCTTCAAAACTTTTTGATCCCGTTTACACAAACTTGTAGTAAACACATGATACTGCCCACTGCTCAGCTCCTTCGGATTACTCTGATATCCGGATTGCTGCTGCTGCTGCTGCTGACGCTGCTGACTGCCTTGGTTATTGTGATTACCCTGGCCCTGCTGTTGATTGTTTTGGTTATTGTAACCACCTTGACTATGCTACTGATTGCCTTGGTTATTATAACCGCCTTGACCATATTGATTATTGCCTCGGTTATTATAACCACTGTTGTTGCCACGATATCCTGATCCGGAGCCGTTCCCCTGGTGACCCGGACCGTAAAACCCCGGGCCTGAACCACCGTTTGGAGGCCCGTTGTTAGAGCTGAACCGGCTCATTATGGCTTCCATCAAAGGCTTGCATTCTCCTATAGTGTGTTTTGCTGGTCGTTCCCTTGTGCTATGTTTCGGACAAGGCTCATTTAACACCTGCTCCCAGCTAACGGACCCTCCGCCGATTTGTGGAGGCGTCTTACCCTTATTGCGTTGGAAACCCCCTTGAACTTGGGTATTGGCCACGAAATCAGAGCCACCTTCCGCTTTACGCTTGCCTAAGAAGCTTGTACTAACCGGACTAGCCTGCGCCGGTTTACCAGGCTTATTGACTTTTCCAGCTTTGTCTCCCTCCGCTTCTGGATACTTAGTGTTGTCGGAGTCCCCGTACTTCACCAGAGCACTCATGAGAGTTCCCATGTCATTACAATCTCGTTTGAGCCGTCCCAGTTTTAACTTCAGAGACTCAAACCGGCAATTGTTTTCCAGTGTCACTATTGCCGTACTGGGATTGATACCATTCAAAGAGTGCAAGATTTCTGATACCCGCCGCACCCATGCACTTGTAGACTCCTGTTCTCCTTGTATACAGGCTGTTAGATCTACCACTAACATTGGCTGCTTGCACGTATCCTTGAAGTTTTTGATAAACTGGCGACATAACTCTCCCCACGATCCGATAGAATTAGGGGGTAAACCCTTTAGCTAGGTCCGGGCTGTACCTTCAAGCATCATGGTGAAGTATTTCACACAAGCCGCTTCATCCACGTCCAGCATCTTCATGGCCATCTCGTAACTCTCAACCCAAGCTTCTGGAGCCAAATCTGCTGTGTAATTAGGCACTTTACGTGGACCTTTAAAATCCTTGGGCAGCGTCACGCTCCGTAAAGCGGGGATAAGACATTGCACCCCAAAGGAACTCATTGTGACTCCTGTCTCTGCTGTGGTTGTGTGAACCGGCGTCGTTTGACGGACCTCCTCACGGGCCACCGATCTAACCCGGTTTGCATCCTGAGCTTGTGCATCCGCGCCTGCCGGATTATTTTGTCTGTGACGGTGTCGCCTGCGTTCACTACTAGACACTTCTGGTTCCTTCCAATGCCTAGTGTAACTCTGGCTGTGGCGTGGTGTCGAATGGAGCCTCTCCCTGCTATAAGAATATGCTTGCTGTTGTGTTAACGCCGTGTTAAGCAGATCCTTAACCCTGCGTGCCTCCAACGCCACGGGGGATGTCCCCTCCATGGGTAAAGCGGCCAGGCGTGAAGCGGCAGCAACAATGTTATCCAAAGGATTTGAGTAATGACCCGGAGGGGTAGGAACGTGAGGCATGGACATGACCCGCCGATCTTGTTCCGCAGTGGGCTGCTGAACCGGCTCATCCCTAGCCGGGACTGCCCTCCAGTTTGCCGCCGGATCATTGCTGGTTCCCGCTCCTAGTGTCCTGAAGAGATTCGTCGCCTCGTAAACCGGCGGTAGACGAGACTGGTATTTACGACTCCTTACTCCCTGTACAGAGGCCTGTTCCATCCTCAACTGAAAAGTCTGAGCCTCCAGCTCTGCTTGTCTCATTGCTATCATAGCTTTTTCTGCCTTTAGATTTTCTTTTGCTTGATCAATCCGGCCCTTCAGCTGAAGGAGCTCTGCATCGTGTTGCGCCTTGTCTGCTGGAGCTACCTCTGCCATGGCTCGAGCTGTGAACTCCTCGTTCAAGGTGGATAGAGCGTCAGAGGGCGAGAGGGCCTGGCCGCTCCCCCCTACACCAGCTTCTGCTGTCATCGCCCCGTTCACCGTGGACTGTGGCGTAGGTTGTGAACCGGCCATAAAGACAGCCACTCGGTTTGGCGGATCAAAGGGGTCCGGAATGCTGTCTCCGTCGGACACACCCTCAGACCGGCCGTTCCGCAACTGATACAAAGACTCAGTTTCTCCGGATGAAGATTCATCGTCGGAATAGATAACTGTCTCGCCACCGGAATCCGATCCGTCCTCGGCTTGAACCCCGTGAACTGCTCCAACGAAAACGCGCTTCATGGCGGGCTGAATCCGGGCCGATCTCGCACGCTGAGCCGGCTCGACGATGTTGGGGAAGACGTCTGGCTCAGGTCCCGGTTCGCCGATCTTGCCGATGAAGACGTGGAAGACGCCGATGTAGATCCGGCCGCGGCGACTCTTGGTCATCCGGCCGACCGCGTAACCCTTGAGTCCTTCAAAGCTGCCCTTCAAGAACTCAAAACCGTCGTGCGGAGGCCCCACGGTGGGCGCCAACTGTCGTGGAATTAACACAACAAATGTCCGGTTTAACGGACTTAGTGATGGAACCATCGCACAGGTTAGCTTGAAGGAGTTAAAAGCACACAAAGGACATAGAGGGTTTATACTAGTTCGGCCCCTTCAATGAAGGTAAAAGCCTACGTCTAGTTTGGTTTGGTATTGCTTGGGCGTCGATGAACAGGGAGCAGATTGCTTGCCTGTGTCTCGACGGGTTGTTTCTTGTCCTTGAACCGTCGCCGGGTCATCCCTTTATATAGAGGCGACGCCCGGTCCGGTTTACAGAGTCCCGAGGCCGGCTCATACTTGTGTCCGCCTCGGTCTCTGCTCTTTCTTCCTTATCTCTCAAGTTACATGATCAGGCGGTTTACAAATCATAATGTTACACATGGGCCCTAAAACTTCATGGGCCGTAACTCCTACTGGGTATTACAATTATGCAACTAAATTACCATAATCCGGTTTATACTAGCCGGTTTATACCTGCTAGTAATATCCCTGACAGTCCCGCTATCAGGCGAGTTACGATGCTAACAATCACCGGGTTAATACTCCGGTCTATGAAGTGGAAGATCTCATCCCGCCTGTCCTAAGCATACTTACGCCCCTGACGTTGACCGCCTGAACTCATAAGTGATGAAGCTATTTTCCAAGCGCTGACAAAGATCAATTGGGCAAACACTGATTTCCAGCTGCTGGATGAGAACGAAGAGGAGATGGAGCAGGATGATCCACAACCTTCTAGCCGAGCTGACGCAGAGTCATGAACCGGTGTCGGTTTAACATTTATCATGTTGTAGTACTTAGGCAAGGAACATATATTCTTTTGGGTTGAAAAAACGCCTTGTAATAGGATCGCTGAAACATTTGGTTATGTCCTCATGCGTATTCCCTTTTCATAACATTGTTCCATCTGACAACTTCATAATTTTTCTGCTTATAATGCTCTAACAGTTTTATTCCACCTGTTTCCGCATAAGACAAAGCTTAAGGAGTCCTGGCAGTTTATTGTCGGATGGGTCATAATGCCCAAATACATGATCTAGGTTTATAACCTGAACTGTATTTAAAATATGAAACATATATCATACCTGTGATAGAAAATTGGCTTTAACCAATATTTTGCAGTAAGGGCGATGATCCCAATGTGTGAGTATTGATGACTCCTTGAATATTTTGCCGGTTCATGATGAAACAGTGTCGGGTTATGATAAACACCGGTTTAGCTGTAGATAGTTCTGGTGATTTGCAATTGAACCAGACCAGGTTCTGTGAACGCTGGTTTATTATGGTGGTAACTTATAGTCAACTATTCCGCCGAATCAAGAGATTACGGATAAATACCAATGATCTCCAAAGATAAGAAGCTTGGCAAAAAACAAAGAAACACTTGTCGAAATAAAATCCTATAGTCGAGGCTTTTTACGAGCTGCCAGGCTCCAAATTTGAGGCTTTTCATGGGCTGCCAGGCCACTGAGTTGAACCATTTCACAAAGCATGTTAAGATGGTCCTCAATCCTTAACCAATCGTCAATTTAACATCGACAAGTTCAGGGTCTGTTATAAGATTGACTTGTCAATCGTTCGACGCGTCATACCAGGTTTACCTGGGCGGAGTGACTTACTTGATGAAGGCAGGTTAACCCGGGGTTTTAGGTGTATACACCAGGCTTCCAAGCCGTGGCTTGATAGCCTATTACAAGGGTCTTAAAAACTCGTTGCCGCTGTGCGACAGGAGCCCCCAAGTAACATTGTGAGCTGTTCTCGTCGGGTGCCTATGTTTGAGTTGTCCTATGCATCAAACTCTCTTTTGCCCCTTACCATCATGTTGGCTTGATAGCCGGATTACTGAAGTAACCAGAGTTGTGCTCTTATGATGATATTGGCGTAATAGCCGGTCTAAGAGGGCCATAGGAACTCCTTTACACACAGAAGCCCCCATGTGACAAACTCTTATGAAAAAAGCAGCAGATACCCTGCTTTAACGGGGATACCGGTTTATTATATTGATCATAATATATACATTGCGAATTTATGTACATAAAGCGGAGCCTATGGCTCACGTGTAGTAAGGCCGAAGATGAGCGATGTTCCATGGCCGTCGGGTCTCCTCCTCCGCGGTGCGTGAGTCCTTGTGCTCTCGAATGTCAATGAGATAGTATGATCCATTGTGTAGATTCTTGCTGACCACAAAGGGTCCTTCCCAAGGCGGGGATAGCTTGTGCATGTCTGTCTGGTCTTGGATGAGCCGGAGCACTAGATCACCTTCTTGAAACGTTCTGGTTTTAACCCGGCGACTGTGGTATCGGCGCAGATCCTGCTGATAAATCGCCGATCGAGCTGCTGCCATGTCACATTCCTCATCCAGCCGGTCTAACGCGTCTTGTCGTGCCTTCTCGTTATCAGCTTCAATGTAAGCCGCCACCTGTGGCGAATCATGACGTATGTCACTAGGAAGAACCGCTTCAGCTCCATATATCATGAAGAAAGGCGTGTAACCCGTAGACCTGTTAGGTGTGGTGTTGATGCTCCACAACACAGAGGGTAATTCCTCTACCCAACAACCCGACGTCCTCTGCAAAGGGACCATAAGCCGGGGCTTGATGCCTCTCAAGATCTCTTGATTGGCTCTCTCAGCCTGACCATTGGATTGGGGGTGAGCCACTGAAGATACGTCAAGCCGGATGTGCTCTCGTTGACAAAACTCCTCCATAGCCCCCATGGATAAATTGGTACCATTATCAGTTATAATACTGTGTGGAAAGCCAAACCGGAAAATCACCTTCTTGATGAATTGAAACGCCGTTGCTGCATCACACTTGTTGACTGGCTCCGCCTCGACCCACTTGGTAAACTTATCCACCGCCACTAGAAGTTGGGTCTTCTTATCTGGAGATCTCTTAAAGGGCCCAACCATGTCTAGCCCCCAAGTCGCGAACGGCCAAGTAATTGGAATCATCCTCAATTTTTGAGCCGGTATATGAGCACGTAGTGAGAATTTCTGGCAAGCATCACACTTTTTGACCAAGTCCTCTACATCAGCATGAGCCGTCAGCTAGTAGAAGCCATGACGAAAAGCTTTAGCCACCAAAGATTTTGAACCGGCTTGGTGACCACAACATCCTTCGTGAATCTCTCGAAGAATCTCACGGCCTTCGTCTGGTGATACGCAATGTTGAAATGCCCCGGATACGCTGCAATGATGCAGCTCTCCATTGACAATAGTCATTGATTTGGACCGCTGGACTATCTGTCTAGCCAAGACTTCGTCCTCTGGTAACTCACCTCGGTTCATGTACATCAGATATAGGACTGTCCAATTCGGAATAGCATGAAGTGCCGCCACCGATTGAGCCTGCGGATCAGGAACAGCTAAATCCTCTTCTGAAGGTAACCTCACTGATGGATTATGCAATACGTCCAGGAAGACATTAGGTGGAACCGTTTTACGCTGAGAACCCAGCCTGCTTAATGCGTTGGCCGCTTCATTCTTTCGCCAGTCCACATGGTCCACCTGATAACCCTTGAAGTGTCCAGCAACAGCGTCCACCTCTCGACGATACGCCGCCATAAGTGGATGTTTGGAGTCCCAAGTGCCAGATACTTGTTGTGCCACCAGGTCCGAATCACCGTAACATTTTACCTGACTTAAATTCATCTCTTTAGCCATTGGCAGACCATGGAGGAGAGCTTCATACTCAGCTGCAACGTTAGTACAAGGGAACATTAAACGGAGGACATAACAGAACTTATCACCTCATGGGGAAGTTAACATGACTCCAGCCCCCGAGCCCTCCAATTGCCTGAATCCATCAAAGTGAATAGTCAAGTATGTGTGATCCGGCTTCTCCTCCTGTGCTTGCAACTCCGTCCAATCGTTGATGAAGTCCACCAGTGCTTGAGATTTGATTGCAGTACGAGGCACATACTTTAGCCCGTGAGGACTAATTTCAATGGCCCACTTGGCAACCCGACTAGTTGCTTCTCTGTTCTGGATTATATCTCCCAGAGGGGCTGAACTGACCATAGTGATTGGATGGCCCTAAAAATACTGCTTAAGCTTCCGGTTTGCCATGAAGACTCCATATACCAATTTCTGCCAATGCGGGTATCTGTGCTTCGACTCAATGAGCACCTCGCTGATATAGTAAACCGGCCGTTGAACCGGATATTCCTTTCCTGCCTCCTTGCGCTCTACCATAATGGCAATGCTTACTGGTCGGGCATTAGCAGCCACGTATGACAACAGCGGCTCATTATCAACTGGTGCAGCAAGGATAGGCGGCTCTGCCAACTACTTCTTCAAGTCCTCGAACGCAGCATCAACAACATCACTCCAGGCAAAGCGGTCTGTCTTTTTCATCATCCGATAAAGCGGGATGGCCTTCTCTCCCAAGCGGCTGATAAACCGGCTTAGTGCCTTAATACGGCCCACCAAGCGTTGTACATCGTTGATGCACGCCGGTTTAGCCAAGGATGTAATAGCCTTGATCTTCTCCGGATTAGCTTCAATTCCCCTGTTTGACACCAAGAACCCCAGGAGCTTGCCTGCTGGTACACCAAAAACACACTTGGCCAGATTAAACATCATTTTATAGACCCAAAGATTATCAAAGGTTTCCTTCAAGTCTGTTATCAACGTCTCTTCCTTCTTGGATTTTACCATAATGTCATCCACATATGCATGAACGTTCCGCCCAATCTGTCCATGAAGACAATTCTGCACACAACGCTGATAGGTCGCCTGGGCACTCTTGAGCCCAAAAGGCATGGATACATAGCAGAAGGCTCCAAAGGGAGTTATAGAGGTTGTTTTCTCCTGGTCCTTAACCGCCATCTTGATCTGATGATAACCGGAATATGCATCCAAAAAACTTAAGCGCTCACAACCCGCCGTAGCATCAATGATTTGATCAATACGGGATAGGGCAAAAGGATCAGCTGGGCATGCCTTATTTGTAGGGAAACGTAGCAGAAAACAAAAAAAAATCGACATACGCACCAGCCCAGGACCACTATGGAGACTGCATCCAAGGTTTGATCTGTTTCGTTACCGACTCGTAGCGCAGCGGAAGTAGAGTCGATAACGATCGGTGGTGCAGATCCCCGCAACTAGGATTTACAACCTCCCAACCGCAAGGATGTGTACCCTCATATGCTCCTCAGACAGCCCTCCGGGAGGCGGTCGAACAGTCCCCGGACAGTGTCACAGATAACCCTTCGGGAGGACCTTCGAAACTTGAACGACCACTCGGACAGCCCTTCGGGAGGACATTCGAAACTCGGGCGGTCACACGGACAGCCCTTCGGGAGGCACTCACGAACTAAGAACGAAACTACGTTATTTCAGTCACTTCACTTTTCGGAGGAAAGTTGCAAGTGTCAGATGATTCAAAATCAAATGACTTCAAAATCCATCATAATGGAATTTTTCCATGCGGGTTTCTCCAATGTGACCAAATGTAGTGCCACACATAGCGTCAGCGTTATGGATGTATCATTTTACCATCAATATTCATAACATACATCCCATCTTGGATGGAAGCATGGCCCTTCATGTTATTCATAATACTGAACAACAATTGTTCTTTTATGAACAACCATTTTTCAATAAACATTGTGCAATGGGCTAGAGTGTAAGAAACTCTAAAATTAATTATGAAAGCAAACACAGAGGTAATATATTAATATCATTATTCATAACATACATCTCATTCACAATGAAAGTATGGCCCTTATGTTTATTCATAATACTGAACATCAAAAGTTCTCTTATGAACAACCTTCTTGCAAGATACCTTGTGCAAAGGGCTAGAGTATAAGAAACTCTAAAATGAATTATGAAAGAAAATACATAGGTAATACACTGATGGAAGGTATAGTAACTTTTACTATGTTCCAACATGTATTAAAACCTCATTCCTGGCTAGTCTTTTTAGGCCATAGTAGCTCTTACATTGATTCGCAACAGAATGCAATCGAGCGAGTATCTTTGTGATTAACTCACAATACCCAAGAATTAGTGATTAACATGTTTAACCATAATTCCCAAGAACTATATCTTTGACCAGCCTACTATACATCAAAAACTTGTATGACATTCATACATGAGCTGGATATTCCAGTCATCTTCCTTTCTGCCTTTATATTTCTAACAGTTTAACTTTTAGTATTTCTCCTACTCGCAAAAGAAGCACCCAGAGCGGCGTTAGCCCCGGACTTCCTAGGCGTGTAAGTCATACTAACACCCTTTGGACACTTCCTTTCTCTCTAAGTTGTTGTTTTATTCACCTTTCATCATATGACAGGCATTCTTCTGGATCCCTCTCTTATTAGTCTAATGCATAGTAACCACTTTACTAATAATTTGCAAACAAACATTGCTTTGGATATTTCATATCTTGCAGCCTTTGTTTGTATCTGAAAATTAATTTTCAGTTCCATGAATATCACATAACTATCCCAAACTTTCAAAGTTTGAGTTTCATGGAAGCAAACATATTGCACTTGACCACAACAGAATTCTAGCTTTTGGATTGAAGGACGAGAGTCTCATCATCCATTGCATTTAGCGGGAGTATACGGAAAGCATGCGATAGGACAAAGTCCTTCTCGGCACTTTTGAGGACAATCCTCAGATTACGTTACCAACCATAAAGTTTTAACCAGATATTTAACAGCTATTCAATTTTAATAGGGAATGTGGAAATGCAAGCCATTCTTCTACAACTGTTATGCAAAAAACACTTAGACAGTGTTCATAATTAATTGCACTGAGAATTAAACAAGTTAATTCACAGTGCGCTCCCACTCAATTCAATATCTCTCTCAAAATTGATTGTGAGTGATACAAGACCCGCATTTCAATTGTTTGCCATTGGTGTAACACCACTGATGACGTAAATCTCAACCGGTAGGCCAACTTGCCAATCACATCTCTATGTGACTCTTGTTCATCTTTCAATGCATGTGTTCCGAGCTCATGATGGTCATGCCTGAACGTCAAGACAACCAAGTGATCTCGCTGGGAGGTCTCAACTCACCCGCCTCACACTTCTCCAATCGTTCGTACCCGTGTGACACAGCGCACCCCGAAAAGATAGGTGCCGTGAGCCCATGACGGTGCTACACTTGGGAGAACACTAACTACTTGATATTTTTGTGAGAGATCACCCTAATAAAAGCGACTACCGCGCAATCAAGAAGGGTGCATTAAGAGGGATAAACATCTCAGGCAATTCATAATAGCATGATATGGTATAGCCTCTTATGACGGAGAAGTCAAGTATTTCTTCGTCTTTGGCATTAGCGTCGGTGTTCACCTTTGCGAAGATTGCCACCACCTTGTTGATGCACCAGATAATATTGCTATCTACATAGCGGATAAAATAAATGCATTACTTAAGGTTGACACGTAGGTCATTTAAAGTGCAATCATATGGCTCCAGCCATCATGCCAAATCATGACACGCAGGTCATGTTAATCAATTTACTTCATATAGACATATCATACATAATCAAATTATTATGAGCACTTCTACACCACATCATATGCACATGCAAACCCTCCTGCAAAACCAAGTTAGACGTCTCTAATCGGTTCATGCAAAAACTTGTTTTTTGTGGCTTCTAAGGTTTCGAAACAAACCGAAGCTACCAACGTCCATCATCACGCATGATTATCCATGTCGCTAGATTAACATTGCGGGGTGTATGAAACACGAGATAATAAAATATTGAGCCCCATACTAAACTTCGTCATACGCATGACCCCCGCGCAGATCATATCTGCATTCCCCTTTCGTCTGCTAAATTTCATCTTTCTTTTTAACTACGGTGGAATTCAATGAACCCTTAGCACTTCGTTGATCAATCAGGATCGCGGATTGCCAGAACATTGAAACTCCACCATACTGTTATCAAGATCAGAAATATGCAAATTCCAGGGAAGCAACAAGAACATCGGGTAAAAGATTTCATCTGTCACCCACATAAATAATTTTCAGCAATAGATCTCATCTACTACCTAATTATATTATGCAATACCCATACATCTCTATGTATTCTAGATCGCAACCTACATCTACGCATAGCACAGATCTGATACCACTTTAGGGAAACGTAGCAGAAAACAAAAATTTCTGACCTACGCACCAGCCCAGGACCACTATGGAGACTGCATACAAGGTTTGATTTGTTTCGTTACCCACTCGTAGCGCAACGGAAGTAGAGTCGATGACGATCGGCGGTGCAGATCCCCGCAGCTAGGATTTACAACCTCCCAACCGCGAGGATGTGTACCCTCATATGCTCCTCAGACAGCCCTCCAGGAGGCGGTCGAACAGTCCCTGGACGGTGTCACAGACAGCCCTTCGGGAGGACCTTCGAAACTTGAACGGCCACTCGGACAGCCCTTCGGGAGGACCTTCGAAACTCGGGCGGTCACACGGACAGCCCTTCGGGAGGCACTCACGAACTAAGAACGAAACTACGTTCTCTCTACAGAGTAGCACACATACGGTGTCATCTATCCAGCAGGGCTTCGCCGTCCAGAACTAGTTCCTGCCGGAACCCAGACAACCTTTCGGCTCTACGAAACTATTTCGCTGGGAGGGAGAGAGAAGCCAGATCATTGCAATGGCACTTGTATGTGAGAAGGGATGATGGTTTGGGCAGCCCCTCACCTCCTATTTATAGGAAAACCAAGGGGTAGAGTGCCTCCACAAATACCCAAAGTGCACATGCTTTATGTCGTACATAAGGGCAAAATGGGGAGGCATGTGGAGCACCAAAT
>LR738715.1:259324309-259341866 GCA_902687465.1 Secale cereale | reverse complement strand
CCTCTTGGGTGGCTCCACCACCTTCCTATCCATCCATGTCATCCCAAAAGATCTTGGGACAAAGCCCAAAATAATGGCTTTCCATAAAATATCCCAAAAAGCACTTTCACTATTCATGACGACATTTTTCGGCGTCCGTTCGAACTGAAATATTCATGTGGGATTAGAACATTTCCAGTACCCACCATAATGATTTTCAATGTGTTCTGGAACAATTCCAGTTTAGTGATTTTCATCTGCGAAAAGCATCTGAACCGGTACCGGCAGCTCCGAAACATTTCCGGTTTTTATTTCTGAAAATTCCAAAAAAATTCAAGAATGATTCTCGCACCCTCCAAGAATTATCAGGCATGTGACGAAAACATTTTGACTTAATGGCATACCCCGAAACAACTTTTTCGGTTTCACCAGAACTCATCCGATGACCTCTCTTTTTAGAACTTTTCTGATGTCTGCGAAAAACTTTTTCCGAAAAATTTCTCTCAGACTCCCTATCTAGTATTCAACAGATAGATGACCCTTAAGCGTGTGACCCTATAGGTTCGGTGAAGTATATACATGACCCGGAACCCCTTCCGATAAATGATCAACATCGGAGCCGTGGACACCCATATTGACCCCTATACCCACACGAATGAATATTCGAGTGAACCTCCAGTTGCCGTGAGCAATCCCTGTTGCTTCGCGATATGTCACAAATACCCGAGGTGAGATTTATTGCATTCCCGTGGATCAACAATTTGTCCACCATGCAAGTCAACTCATTACCGGTATTGTTCTCTTTTCTTGTTACCATGTTGCGGCATCCCTGTGATCAAATCACAAAGTGTCTGGCCAGACGATGATGTATACCGTAACACCGAGAGGGCCCAGAGCTATCTCTCCATCGTCGGAGGAGCAAATCCCAATCTCGAGCTATCAAGTTACTTGACATACTTTTCCATGAACCCGTAAGCCGTCGTAATAGCCACCCATTTACGGATGACGTTTAACAAACCCCAAAGTTCATGAAGCAAGCATGAAGAAACTCGATACTCTCATGGTCTAAGGAATTATGCAAACATTAACTTCTCTGTGTTATTAACCATTAACTTATGACGAATGTATCTCATAGTGTAAGTGCATCTAGTGCCACCCCTAGTGGTTTTAGAGTATTGACGATAAACCGGGACTAATGTGTTTGTGAGAATTGCAGGATAACACAGGTAGTAGTCCCTCATTGATTCGGTTAACCTACCGGAGATGACCCCTAAAAATGTATGAAGACATTGATATCAGTGGTGGTATATGAAGATAATCATATTGAAGATTATGACATGAGAAGACATTGTGTGAAGACTATGGAGAGTGAAGACGTAGATGTTTTGTTGTTTCCTTTTCTTCTTTGTTGAGTCATAGGAACCACCGTACTGTTAAGTGGGGTCCAAGTGAACTAAGTCAGAGTGACTGAAGTGATGCTCAACCAAATACTTTGTCTTCGAGCGAAGACTATGAGAGCAAATCTTATCCAGAGGCGGATGAGTCAGCTTTACTTGGAGCTCAAGTAAAGTTGTTGTGTGTGTTTGAAATCTGACCGTTGGAACATGTGTCAGTTCCTTAGTGACCCAGGGTTACTTCGGACAAATCAGGTCGGGTTGCCTAGTGGCTATAAATAGCCCACCCCCTACACCATAAATTGGTGGCTGCTCAGAGTTATTGCACGACTTTTGTCGTTTGAGAGCAACCCACCTCCGAAGCATTTGAGAGAGAAATCCTTGCGAGGACAAAGCCCAAACACCTAGAGCCAAAGAGTGTTAGGCATCACTGAAGTCTTTCTGTCTGTGTGACCTAAAGACTTATTACACTTGAGGACTGTGTTTCCTCCAGCCGGTTAGGCGTCGCGTTCTGAGCATCCAAGAGTAATTGTGGATTGCCAGTGAACGAAGTCTGTGAAGGTTTGGAAGTCTACCTTGAAGACTTACCAGAGTGATTGGGCGAGGACTAGGTGTCCTTAGCTCAAGGGGAACAAGGTGAAGACGCGGTCTTCTGAGTTAAATCTCAGCCTCCCTAACCAGACGTACAGTTGTCACATCAACTATAATTGGTCTAACAAATCACTGCCTTCCCCGAGCTACTGGTTCTATCCTTTCCTTCCCTTTACTTAATGCTCCATGTTGTGAAGACATTGCATGTTTGCCTTATCTGATTGTCTTCACTCAGTATCTACCTGTTGTGATTGGCTTCATTCCTTCTTCCTTTGTGATCACTACTGCCTAGTTGCTATTAGTCTTCATGCTTTCACTTCATTGAATACATGACTATGGCTTATGTAGTGTAGTCCACTTTCCGCTGCATACTAATAGGCTTGAGCTTATCGTTTGTCTTCGAAACTATCATGTTTTGAAGCATTTCATAAAAATCGCCTATTCACCCCCCCTCTAGTCGATATACTGCACTTTCAATTGGTATCAGAGCAAGGTACTCCCTTGTTCTGTGTGATTCGGTTTAACTACCTGGAGTTTTAGCTATGTCGACCATAGGAATGAAGACTGTGTCTTGCCCCATGTTTGACGGTCAAGAGTATCCCAAGTGGAAGGCCATGATGAAGAAACGTCTCATGGCGATTAAAAGTGAGCTGTGGACCGTCACTGAGATTGGTCTTACCGATCTATGCAAGAGGGCAGAAGCTGATGATATTCGCAAGTTCACTCTTCTCAATCTCATAGCAAAGGACGTCATCTGCTCCTGTCTATCTCAAGATCAGTTCAGAAACATCATGCATCTCGATCATGCGAAGCTTATCTGGGACCGTCTCTCTGAAGTCTATGAAGGTCATCGAACTCGTGATAATTCTGGGTTTGAGAAATTCAAGGAATCCCTCAAGACGATGACTTTCGATCCAGAACCATCATCTTCTGCACCATGTCTTATGACAAAAGGTGCCAAGGTAACCAAATGCTATTCATCTGAATCTAGTGATGATGAATCTGGTGATGAGTTTGGACCCAGCTATGTCAAGCTTGCTTCCCTTGCCAATAAACAACAAATTGCTTTGGAAAAGGCTCAAATAATGCTTAAAAAGAGCAATGACATGTTGGGTGAAGAAATGGATCAGTCAAAAAACTTAGCTGAAAGTCTTCAGAGGCTTCATGCTAAATTAACTACGCTTCATAGTCTTCATAACACTCTCTTGTTCAATCATGAAAAGTCAAGAGGATGTTATGAAGATCTTCAGAAGGAGCGTGATTCATTACTTGCTCAACATGTCAATGCTACTCACGAAGGGTTTGAACCACCATGTCTAAAATGCATTGAACGTGATAATGCTACATCTGTTGCTGAATGCTCTACTGCTGCCACTGTTGCAATATCTTCAACTATTGATGTGGAAACTAACCCCTCTGCTGAGGAAACCACTACTATTGCTGATGAAAATGCTAGGTTGAAGACTTTGCTTGAAACAGGGATGTACAAAAGCCTCAAAGGGCATCAGACTCTATGTGATGTCCTCAAAAAGCAGATACTGAACCGAAACCCTAGGAAAGAGGGTGTTGGGTTCGACAGGAAAATGAATGTTGATGGTTCATACTGGAAGCCTTAGCAGTATCCCAAAACCACATGGGTTGCTGCAAAGGGACCTTCAGTGGATCCATCTACCTTATCTGGCTTCACTTGTGCTAATTCTGTTATCATTGATGAATCCTTTGATGCAAACTATAAACTGTTTAAGAATCAAAATGGTGAAGTGTTTGCTAGGTATATCGGTACTAACTGCAGGAATGGACCACCTATGAAGAAGATCTAGGTACCCAAAGGTTGTCTTGAGAAGCTTCCAGCAAATACTATCATGACACCTCCTGGGATGAAGACAAACCCCAGACCCAAGGCTTCATATGGTCCTAAGGCTTCATACAGACATAGGACTCACCTGAGTCACCCTAACACAGATGTTTTGCAGGGAAATCATACTCAGGCCCATGAATATAAGCGTGTTTCTTCAAACCGCTATGTTCATAAATCAAAGAACTTTTCTTCCTATTCTTATGAGTATTATTCTCCTTCTGCAAGACTATTTGCTAGGGCCCCAAAGCCAAAATTCTCAGATGCTGCTCTTAGACTCATTGCTTCTAAGCCACCCCTGAAGATGTGGGTGGTTAAGAAGAACTAACTTTCTCTTGCAGGGAAAGGTCTCCAGCCTATAATCAAAGGCTTCTGATGCTATTGATGGGGACCTAAAACACTTGTAGGGCACAAGATCAAATGCCCAAAATGACTTACTGAAACACTTGCTGAACATCTTATCAGTCCTGACTTTCATCTAAAGCTTTCATAATCCACTTATGCATCAAATGTTTATGCTTCATAATGGCTTTTGGTGAAGCCTATCCTCCTAACTGCATTGTAGGGGGAGACACCAAAGTCTTCAGAATGGATTATGGATAGCGAATGCACAAATCATATGACTGGTGATCGAAATCTTCTCATGGACTCAACTTTACGTCCATCCAACAAGAGTCACATCACATTTGCTGATACTGGTAAAAGCAAAGTGTTGGGTCTAGGTAGAGTTGCAATATCAAGAGATCAGCACATGGACAAAGTCATGCTTGTTGAATCTCTTGGCTTCAACTTAATGTTTGTCTCAATGCTTTATGACTTAAACATGATTGTGATCTTTGGTAAATTTCGATGCATTGTACTAATGGAATCTGACAAGTCTTTAGTATTTGAAGGATACAGAAAAGGTGATTTGTATATGGTAGATTTCTCAGCTGGACCGCAGATGGTAGTATGTCTTCTAGCAAAAGCTTCAGAGTGCTGGCTCTGGCATCAGAGGCTAGGACATGCTGGCATGAGGAACTTGCACACTCTCGCAAAGAAGAAGCATGTCATAGGCATCGAGGAAGTCAAGTTCAAGAAAGATCATCTATGTGGTGCCTCTGAAGCTGGGAAGATGACTAGAGCCAAGCATCCCTCGAAGACAATCATGACAACATCCAAACCCTTCGAGCTGCTTCACATGGACATATTTGGCCCTACTCACTACTCCACATTCTCTACCACAGCCTGTCTCTATGGCTTCGTCATTGTTGATGATTATTCAAGATACAGATGGGTGCACATAATACTCTACAAGACTGAAGTGCAAGATGTCTTCAGACGCTTCGCCACCCGTGCCATGAACAATTATGGCATCAAGATCAAGCACATCAGAAGTGACAATGGCACTGAATTCAAGAACACTGGCCTCGATCTTTATTTGGATGAGATGGGAATCACTCATGAATTCTCAGCCCCATATACACCTCAGCAAAATGGGATCGTTGAGCGCAAGAACAGAACTCTAATTGAGATGGCTCGAACGATGCTCGATGAGTACAAAACACCAAGAAGATTCTGGCCCGAAGCTATTGATACTGCATGCCATATCATCAACCGTGTTTATCTTCACAAGCTTCTGAAGAAAACATCCTATGAACTCCTCACTGGAAAGAAGCCAAATGTAAGCTACTTCAGTGTATTTGGAGCTAAGTGCTGGATCAAGGATCCTCATCGTAAGTCAAAATTTGCACCCAAAGCTCATGAAGGCTTCATGCTCGGATATGGAAAGGACTCACACTCCTACAGAGTCTTCAACATTTTTCTCTATAAAACTGTTGAAACTGTGGATGTGAGGTTTGATGAGACAAATTGATCACAAAGAGAATCCCTACCAAATGTGCTAGATGAAGCTTCACCAAATGAATCTATCAAGCTAATGGGAACTGGTGAGATCATGCCTTCTGAAGCACAACCTAACGAGGAACTCATCATCTTTGCTCCAAATCAACCTGACGACAATGCTCAGCCTGAAGACAATACTCCTGATGAAGACAATGCACACCAAGAGCAAAATCTTCGTCCAGCTCATCCTCGTGTTGCAAATGAAGTACAAGTTGAGAAGATAATTGGTAGAATAAATGCTCCTGGTCCACTCACTCGCTCAAGAGCAACACAACTTGCAAATTTCTGTGGGCATTTTGCTTTTGTCTCAATATCTGAACCCAAGAAAGTTGCTGAAGCTTTTATGGAGCCTGAATGGATTCAAGCAATGCAAGAAGAGCTTCAACAGTTTGAGCTGAACAATGTGTGGGAACTTTTCAAGCGTCCTGATCCTCGAAAGCACAACATAATAGGCACAAAATGGATCTATCGCAACAAGCAAGATGAGCATGGTCAAGTGGTCAGAAACAAAGCTTGTCTCGTTGCTCAAGGATACACTCAAGTTGAAGGGATTGACTTCGATGAAACATTTGCTCATGTGGCTAGACTTGAAGCTATTCGTATACTGCTAGCCTATGCAAATCATCACAACATACTTCTATATCAAATGGATGTAAAGAGTGCCTTTCTCAATGGAAGAATTGAAGAAGAAGTGTACGTTGCACAACCACCTGGCTTTGAAGACCCAAAACGTCCTGATATGGTATACAAGCTCAACAAGGCACTGTATGGCCTCAAACAAGCGCCTCGTGCTTGGTATGACACCCTCAAAGACTTCCTGAAGAGCAAAGGCTTCAAACCTAGATCCCTAGATCCCACACTCTTCACGAAGACATACGATGATGAGCTATTTGTCTGCCAAATCTATGTGGATGACATTATCTTCGGCTGCACGGACAAGAAATACAGTGATGAGTTTGGTCACATGATGCAGGAACAATATCAAATGTCTATGATGGGTGAGCTGAAGTTCTTCCTTGGTCTCCAAATTCATCAGCAAAGCAACGGCATCTTCATATCTCAAGAGAAGTACCTGAAAGACTGCCTGAAGAAGTTTGGAATGCAAGACTGCAAAGGGTACTCGACGCCAATGCCTGCTAAACATCATCTGGGTCCCGACGCCAATGGTAAAGAGTTTGATCAACAGGTATACCGCTCCATGATTAGTTCTTTACTTTATTTATGTGCATCTAGGCCAGATAATATGCTTGGTGTTTGCATGTGTGCTCGATATCAAGCGGCACCAAAGGAGTCGCATCACTTAGCTGTGAAGCGAATACTTCGATATTTGGCTTACACCCCAACACTAGGATTATGGTATCCAAAGGGCTCAGAGTTTGATCTAGTAGGATTTTCAGATGCTGATTATGCTGGTTACAAAGTTGATCGTAAGTCCACATCTGGCACATGTCACTTTCTAGGACGATCACTTGTCTGTTGGTCTTCAAAGAAGCAGAACTGTGTATCACTCTCCACTGCTGAATCTGAATACATTGCTGCTGGATCTTGCTGCGCTCAGCTTCTCTGGATGAAGCAAACACTCAAGGACTATGGAGTCCATCTGAAGCATGTGCCACTCTTCTGTGATAATGAAAGCACCATCAAGATTGCCAACAACCCAGTTCAGCACTCGAAGACAAAGCACATTGAAATTCGTCATCACTTTCTTAGAGATCATGTTATGAAGGAAGATATTGATATCATACACGTCAACACTGAAGAGCAACTGGCAGATATCTTCACAAAGCCCTTGGATGAGAAAAGGTTTTGCAAGTTGCGGTGTGAGCTAAATATCTTAGAATCCTCAAATGTCCTGTAAGCAGGCACACATCCTAACACCTATGCATATTGATGACTTAGATGTGCAACACATGAAGTAAAGTATATCTTCAATCAATGAAGACTTACATTCTAAGTGTGAATACATTAACATGGAATTTGACTTCGGAGCGCCACGATAATTGTGCGCCGTGTCTGGGTCTAATACTTCCTATACGGTGGGTAACGCCACCACCAAATTCTTGTTTGAAGCATTTCTTGTGGCGTTACATTTGCAAAGTCTTCGCACTTGGTTTATCTTCACATAGGACATATATATATATATATATATATATATATATATATATATATATATAGAGTTGTGTTCTGTCCTCAACAACATTCACTTATAGCTATGTCTTCATATTTGAATCTTTTGGACTAAGTGAATGTGATCGGACCCTAACCTCTCTATGCTTTCTCATCTCACATTCTGTCTGTCCAAATCATATGCATTCTGTTGAAACAGTCGAATATCTTCTCTGCATCCTTGTCAGCAAAAGATACAGAGACAAACTTTAAATCTGATTTTAATGCTCCATCCGTTATGCTTGAAACCCGGAGAAGCCGGAACGACTACTCCGACAGTCGTGGTGTACGTGGGATCGTGGGACAACTCCCAATGCATTACATGACCGCCACATGTCACTCGTACGTGAACCGTCAGGGGCACCTAAGTAATTACGCTGTGCCGTCTCCCATGCCTATAAATGCACGTCCCATCACGGTCAAAAGTTTCTTCCACCACCTCTCCACCTCGAACAATCCTAGCGCCTCCGCTAGCTTTCGACGACGCCGGCGACGAAACGCTTCGCTGCCGCAACTTTGTCGACGCCGTCCTCACGCCGGCTGCGGACCTCTTCTACTCCACCGTTGCCGTAGCTATCCTCCGTCGCCAAGTTAGGGCACGGACGACCAAACTGCTGGGCATCCAACTCCTACTCCGTCTAAGCAGTTCATCGTGTGGTAAATAAACTTGCTTTTTACCATCTTCTAGATCCATAAAGATTCATCTACTTTACCACAAGAGGTTTCTACCTACTTAGATATATAGATCTATCATGTCTGCATCTCATATCTTGCCTAGTACATTCACATATGCTTCAACTATAGTTAGATTCCTCACTTGTACTTATTCGTGGATTCGTACAAATCTGGAACCAACTCCCATGAGTGAATGTCTTCGCACTATGAGGTCAAAGTCTTCAAAACTGTTTTAATCTTTAAAACTTCTGAGAATGCATATGAACTCTTCCCCTTCCCTCGCATCTCTAATGCTGTCATAGGTACATGTCCGTGGGAGAATCCCTTGGTTCTCATAGTCTGCATTCATTTGCAGAGTTTTTGCAGCGTCACATTCATTCCCCTGAAGCTAGTTCCTGTCTGACCAGCAAACCGAAGCATTTGCCAGTTTTGAAGCCATTCAATTTGAAGCAAATGACAACTGACAAGACAGTAAGAAAGGGTGGCAGACAGCGCCGTGGCAACACCTCCCGTGATTTGCCTCATGATCTCAGTGAGATATACAAGACCGATCCAGAGGAGGATTACAATCAGAGGAAGACCCGAATCCAATGGATTCGAAGATACTGGGCTGAACAATGGTTCAAATATAAGTTCGTGACCCAAGAGTATGCCAAGAAAAACGCCATCAAGTATCCTTGGGGAGATATCACTTATAAGAATCTTCCCCCCAAGACTCGTGCTGAAGCTATTGCTCAAGGCTTCTATCCTTGCATGGTTAGAGGGCCACAACCTGCTGATGTTGATCCAAGCGCTCTGCTCTGGTGTCGCGACGACAATCTGTTCAAGCGAAATCTTCAATTCGCCAAGAACTCGGCCAAAGAAAACAAGAAGCTGTGGGGATTAGACTTCAATCCTGGCCCCTCTGCACCCCACGCTGATGGCTCGCGCGAAGCTGAACTGAATCTTGTTGGGCCCTTCTACAACCTAGAGGGCCTCATCAGTCACATAAGGGTTCAAGGGGCAGATGTAGATCAGCCTGAAGCAGATGATGACTCTGAAGAAGCACCTGCAACACCGAAGCCCCAGAAGAAGAAATCAAAGGCTTCAAAGGCTACTCCACTAAGAGCTTCTAGAGTGAAGCCTTTGGCCACTGCTCCACCTGCACCAAGTGTGCAATCTGAGGAACACTCTCGAATCTCCAAGAGCAGACAGCTGAAGAGGAAGCCAACACGCAACCCCAGTCCAGCTCTCACTCCAGATGCAGTACTGAAGATTGCCAATGATGCCCTTGATCTCTTAAGTGATGAAGATCTTGGAGATGATGCTTTGGAGCTATTGATCAAGAGCAAGCAGGATGCTGAAATCTTCAATGATTTATCGCTCTTTGACGTTGAAGTGCTTAATAAATTCATTGATGAATGGTTTGACACTCCCAACCTGAGCTTCGACGATCTTCAACTTCCAGTTGGTCTCAGCGTCTCCTTCCATGGCACCATTGCTTCTGAGCTGTCTCTGGCTCAAAGAATTGTTGAGCTGAAGCAAAAGATAGACTATGAAAAAGCTCAGTTCAAGAAGCATATGAACAAGCTCAGCGTGCAAGAAGTTCAAAGCTTCAAGGTTATGATGCAAGAGCTCAAGGAAGCCTTTCGCCAGCGGCGTGAAGAAGCTAAAGGTTCTCGAGAGCGCATCAAGGACTTGGCTGCAAAATGAGCTTTCAATGAAGCTGAAAAGCGCAAGGCACTTGGGCGTCCTGGCATTGATCCAAGGATGGCTGCCAAGAAGAAGAAGAAGCAGCCTGTGCCCGAAGCTGAAGCATCTGGGCAAGAAATGCCTCACATAGTCTTCCCTGCTAGCATGACGGGCACGAAGCCTAAGGCAACTCCAACCACTTCAAAGCTCAAGAAGACTAAGGTGGCTGAAGCTGAAGCTCGCAATCGTAAGAAATCTACTGATGAAGCTCCACTCACCAAGAAGCGAAAGACCAAGAAGGATAAGGCTACTTCCAAAGAGCCTATCTTTGCCGAGCCAATCTCAGTTGTCCGCCCTGCATCTGCCCAGAGAGAACGAAGACTGACCGTTCATGAGCCTGCTCCCACAGAGGCTGAAGACATCGCAGCTGTCGACCCCACCGCAGCTGAAGACATTGGTCCTCACGACAATGTTGAAGATGATGAAGTCCTTCCTCAGATCGAATACAACATTGACTCTTCGCGTGTTCTCACGAACAGCAAACGCATCAGCATTGGTCGTCCATTGACGCCAATTGCTCAGGATGACTCGTGGGCTGATCACCCACAGGATACACCAGACACTCCCCAGCAAACTCAAGACACCAGTATGGTGCTTGAAGACGAAGACTTTGAGGCCCAACAACCTCCATCTCCTCAGGCGTCGCCAGCTTTTCGCAAGCTTCGCAAAGGACCAAGGCCTCAAGTCACTGCCCCAAATGCTCCAGAAGGAGTAGAGCAACCATCTGCACCTGATGCTGCTCCTACTGGAAGCCACTCAGAATCTGAAGCCAAAGCGGCTGAAGATATTCCGGCTACATCAGCCGAAGAGGAACCACCCCAACAAGAAGAAGAACAACCCCAAGTTGATGAAGAAAGTACTACCGCACCACCTGTTCTCGAGGAGAACGTGTCCGACCCTCCAGCTCCTGAAGTGGAGGTAACAAATCCAGAGGCTGCCACCACCAACACTGAAGCCAATGACGTGGTCATGGCTGAAGCCTATATGGCACCTGAAGATACTGTGACGCCTGAAGCACCTGCGCCTGAAGTAACTGCTCTTGAAGCCGGTGCTGCTCCTGAAGCCAGTGCTATGTCTGAAGCCAGTGCTGCGCGTGACGCCAATCTGCAGCTTGAAGACAATGCCTCTGCTCCTGTTCCGCCTCCACGACCTTATACCATTGAGCAAGCATACAACAGGGATGATCAGCTTGTTACTGTCCGGTGGCCCATTCTGATTCCGCCACCTACAACTGAACCGCGTGCTGCTGGTCCTCAGTTTGATCATCATGTTGCGCACAGGCCCCAAGTCCATAAGCCTAAGCCAAGACTGCCAAGGCTTCCAGGTATTGCAACATCTTCAGGGTCATGCAATGCCAATAGCTTCACTGCGCACAACACCTTCTTTGACAGCGCCAAGAACCCATATTCCAAGCCAAGAATATCGTTAGATAGGTTCTGGAGCCATCAACAGTGCAGCTACTACTCAAGAGTACTCTATGATCAAGGCCGCATTTTCCCTCATATGTGTCTTGACACTGAAGCTATTGCTGGTCTGCCCTGCTTGGAGGAAGCCCTTGACTGCTTCCGTGATGCTGGCTTACTTAATTTTGTCCTGGATAAAGAGCATTGGAATGAAGAGCTGCTTCTGTAATTCTATGCAACACTCCACATACGAGGCTACAGCAGGGATCCGAAGACATGGGTCCTTGAGTGGATGACAGGCAATGTGCATCATGAAGCTAAAGCCTTTGATCTCATTGAGCTTACTGGCCTGCCCACTCCAGGAGATCTATATGAACCTGGCTGTCAACTGCACACTGAAGCCTTGGAGAGTATCTTTCAGAAGCGTCAGCCCAACATGAGCCAAATGCTTAGCATGATGAAGCCTCTGCCAAGTGATGCTGAATATCCTAAGGAATTCTTTGTTGAAGACCTTGAGTACCTGCCGCGCACCATCTATCACATTATTAGGCGTACTCTATGGCCAATCAAAGGACATTCTTCATCAGCCAAGCTTGAAGGCACTACGAAGACTTTGGTCTTCTATATCTTCAATGGCATCAGCTTCAATGCTCAAGATTTCTTCATCAGGCAACTGGCTATGTCTGGAGCTGATCTATTTGGACTGAAATTTTATGCACCTTGGATAATGTGCCTCATCAAGTTGCACTCAGCTGTCACTTATCAGCCCTCTGCTCGCAACCATCAGATTTTCTTGCCTGAGGTTGATATGTCAGCTGAAGCCATCTACCAAGAACCTGCTAAAGAGCCAGTTAGTCTTCACAATGCTGATCATCAAAGCTTCACCCAGCAGATTGAAGGGGTTCCAGCAGTCTCACGCATCTATCCTCTTGCTGGCCGTACTCGTCTACCTCGACACGCTGAAACCGAAGCCACTGAAAGCACCATTGCTCAAAGGCCTCAGAAGCAATCTCGTGTCCTAAACAACCGAGAGCTTCTGGTAGCCCTTCATCAGAAACAAGACAAGCACCACCTCTGGTTAAAGCGTCAGATGCAGAGCCTCTTGGTGGATGTCAATCGCATTCGCAATCTTGCCACCAAGAATGCTTTTGTTGCTCATGAAACATGTCGGAGGTCTTGGTAGAGTTTGACCTTGCTAAGTGCTGAAGCGGATCTTCAAGACGATGGCTTCACTGAGAGATTCAAGTTTGACAACACTCCTCCAAGGACTGCTATTATGCGTCGAACTCCATCGCTTGAAGACTCTGAATACTCCTCCTCCACTGCAACAATTGATGCCAGGGTGATCGATGATCAGGATGATGCTACTTCACCGCCTCCTACTTCAGCGCGCATTGACACTGCACCAACCACTTCTGCACCGCCAAACGACAACACCGACCCTGCATCCTCTTCTGCTCCACCTGGGAACGAGTAGAGGCTTTATGTCTTCAAACCTTTTTGGTCCTTACTGACAAAAGGGGGAGAAGCATATGAGTTGATAGTCTTCAAGCGGGTCCATATGGGCGGGTGCTTTATAATTTCCCTAGTGTTTACAACTCTCGTTTTGCTACATTTGGTTCTTTGAGTTGTAACACTTAAACTAATGGTCGTCTGCTACGTTTTTATGCTACTCGGTAATGCGATGATAAATTCCGCATCTGCTACCTTATATTCCGCACTTAGTCATTTTTGCAGACGTCCATTTTTCATTGTGCATGTCATTATCTTCGACATATCAATTATGCATGATGAATTGTCTTCATAAGTTGAAGAGGATCTCCACAAGTACAACCTGCCATGTGCATTTGCATTCAAAGGCAAATCAACTATATGGACATCTTCAGGGGGAGCCTTTTGCTACTTACGAAGACAATACCTTATCCTTTACAATTTCACATATCTTTATCCCCGTTGAAAACTTCAACCAGTTTGTCATCAATCACCAAAAAGGGGGAGATTGTAAGTGCATCTAGTGCCACCCCTAGTGGTATTGGAGTATTGACGACAAACCTGGTTGAGGGACTAATGTGTTTGTGAGAATTGCAGGATAACACAGGTAGTAGTCTCTCATTGATTCGGTTAACCTACCGGAGATGACCCCTAAAAATGTATGAAGACATTGATATCAGTGGTGGTATATGAAGATAATCATATTGAAGACTATGACATGAGAAGACATTGTGTGAAGACTATGGAGAGCGAAGACGTAGATGTTTCGTTGTTTCCTTTTCTTCTTTGTTGAGTCATAGGAACCACCGTACTGTTAAGTGGGGTCCAAGTGAACTAAGTCAGAGTGACTGAAGTGATGCTCAACCAAATCCTATGTCTTCGAGCGAAGACTGTGAGAGCAAATCTTATCCAGAGGCGGATGAGTCAGCTTTACTTGGAGCTCAAGTAAAGTTGCCGTGTGTGTTTGAAATCTGACCGTTGGAACACGTGTCAGTTCCTTAGTGACCCAGGGTCACTTCGGACAAATCAGGTCGGGTTGCCTAGTGGCTATAAATAGCCCACCCCCTACACCATAAATTGGTGGCTGCTCAGAATTATTGCACGACTTTTGTCGTTTCAGAGCAACCCACCTCCGAAGCATTTGAGAGAGAAATCCTTGCGAGGACAAAGCCCAAACACCTAGAGCCAAAGAGTGTTAGGCATCACTGAAGTCTTTCTGTCTGTGTGACCTGAAGACTTATTACACTTGAGGACTGTGTTTCCTCCAGCCGGTTAGGCGTCGCATTCTGAGCATCCAAGAGTAATTGTGGATTGCCGGTGAACGAAGTCTGTGAGGGTTTGGAAGTCTACCTTGAAGACTTACCAGAGTGATTGGGCGAGGACTAGGTGTCCTTAGCTCAAGGGGAACAAGGTGAAGACGCGGTCTTCTGAGTTAAATCTAAGCCTCCCTAACCAGACGTACAGTTGTCACAGCAACTGGAACTGGTCTAACAAATCACTGTCTTCCCCGAGCTACTGGTTCTATCCTTTCCTTCCCTTTACTTAATGCTCCATGTTGTGAAGACATTGCATGTTTGCCTTATCTGATTGTCTTCACTGAGTATCTACCTGTTGTGATTGCCTTCATTCCTTCTTCCTTTGTGATCACTACTGCCTAGCTGCTATTAGTCTTCATGCTTTCACTTCATTGAAAACATGACCATGGCTTATCTAGTGTAGTCCACTTTCCGCTGCATAGTAATAGGCTTGAGCTTATCGTTTGTCTTCGAAACTATCATGTTTTGAAGCATTTCATAAAAATCGCCTATTCACCCCCCCTCTAGTCGATATACTGCACTTTCACATAGCATAACATCAATTCAGGTCGATTCAACACAAATGTTCCTCTGACATTGTGCCCTCAAAGTTGTTGGCATAGACATGTCCATGATCAAGAAAACAGAACCATCATGCAACACTTGGGCTAGTCTTAGAGGCCAGACTAGGAATACATTTTATCGTTTATTATTCCACACGTGCATATGAGTCTTCCTCCGAGCCTCGTTTTATTTGCAGACTGGAGAACCATAGCAGTTATAGCATGGAACATAAACCTAATCTTGAACATGGAGATAATCAATAACATTTATTATTGCCTCTAGGGCATATCTCCTACATTATTCAGATCAGTGTAATCAACACACATTCGCCAAGTGCCGTTCTTTTTAAGCACCAACACTGGATTGGCCAACCACTCAGGGTGAAACACCTCCACTATAAAACCTGCTGCCAAGAGCCTGGCCACCTCTTCACCAATAGCCTTGCATCTCTCTTCATTGAAGCGGCGGAGAAATTGTTTAACTGGTTTAAACTTGGGATCAATATTAAGAGTGTGCTCAGCGAGTTGCCTCGGTACACCTGGCATGTCAGAAGGTTTCCATGCAAAGATGTCCCGATTCTCACGGATGATCTCGATGAGCGCGCTTTCGTATTTTGGATCCAGGTTAGCATTGATGGTAAACTGCTTGGATGAATCTTCAGGAACAAAGTCAACCTGCTTGGTCTCATCAGCTGATTTAAACTTCAAGGCCGGATCATGCTCTATAGTTGGCTTCTTCAACGGAGACATGTCTGCCGGATCAACATTATCCTTGTAAAATTTTAATTCCTCGGTTGCACAAACCGCCTCGGCATAAGCCGCATCACCTTCCTCGCACTCCAAAGCAACCTTACAGCTCCCAATGACCGTAATAGTTCCGTTATGCCTTGCATCTTGAGCTGCAGATAAACGTAACAAGGCCCCGCCATAAACTTAGCTTAAACCGACTGCCCGAAAAAGGCGTGATACGGGCTCTTGATATTTAGCACTTCAAAGGTCAAAGTTTCTGACCTCGAGTCATGCTCATCTCCAAAGGTGACCTCCAGGTCTATCTTGCCGACCGGATACGCCGATTTACCAGGTACCACGCCGCGAAAAACAGTGTTGGACTGTCGGAGCTTCTTGTCTGTCAACCCGATGCGACGAAAGGTCTCATAATACAGAATATTGATGTTGCTTCCTCCGTCTATGAGCACTTTGGTGAAATTATAGCCCCCAACCTGAGGCGCCACCACCAAAGCCAGCTGACCTGGATTATCAACCCGGGGCGGATGATCCTCTCGACTCCACACAATGGGCTGTTCCGACCAGCGTAAATAACGAGGCACCGCCGGTTCAACGGAGTACACTGCCCTCTTATAAACCTTCTGATCGCACTTACACAGACTTGTGGTGAAGACGTGATATTGCCCACTGCTCAGCTGCTTCGGGTTGCTCTGATAGCCTGATTATTGTTGTTGCTAATGATTACCCTGATTATTATAGCCACCATGGATGTTCTGCTGGTTGTGTCCGTTCTGATTGCTCTGGCAGCCCTAGTTACTTTGGAACCGTGGACCGGAACCACCACCTTGATAACCCGGCCCCTGAAAACCAGGGCCTGAACTGCTGGACAATCCGTGATCATATTGGAACCGGTTTCTGAACTCCCTCATTATGAAGCAGTCCTTCCAAAGGTGTGTGGCTGGCTTTTCCTTCGTGTCGTGCCTGGGACAAGGCACATTCATCTGGCTTTCTAAATTGATATTTTGGCCTCCGCCCCATGGGGGCGGTCTACCCTTACGGCGCTGGCCATCCTCCTGTACATTGGTGTTAGCTACAAAATCTGAACTGTTATCTGCTTTACGCTTACCGTTGTACCCCTGATTCGCCGGATTAGACTGCGACGCTTTACCATTCTTTTTTCCTTTTCCTGACTTCTCATCATCAGACTCAGGATATTTGGCACTATTCGAATCTGCATACTTCACCAGGGCCCCCATGAGTGTTCACATGCCATGACAGTGACGCTTGAGTCGTCCCAACTTCAGCTTCAAAGGTTCAAACCGGCAGTTGCCTTCCAACGTTACCACTGCTGTGTCCGGATTAATGCGGTCTGAAGAATGCAGGATTTCTGACACCTGGCGCACCCAATGACTTGTTGATTTGTTTTGCCCTTTAATGCAATCCGCCAAGTCTACAATGGACATGGGCTGCTTGCATGTATCCTCGAAGTTATTGATAAACCGGCGTCGTAACTCGGCCCATGATCCGATGGAGTTCTGCGGTAACCCTTTTAGCCATGTGGGAGCCGTGCCCTCCAGCATCATGGTGAAGTATTTCACGCACGCTGCATCGTCCACATCCAGCATCTCCATGGCCATCTCGTAGCTTTCAACCCAGGCTTCAGGGGACAGATCGGCGGTATAGTTGGGCACCTTGCGCGGTCCTTTGAAGTCCTTAGGTAGTCTTACATTGTGTAAAGCGGATGTGAGACATGGTACTCCCAAGGAGCTGGAAGTAACTCCTGGCTCGATCGAGGTAGATGGAC
>LR738715.1:259297207-259323964 GCA_902687465.1 Secale cereale | reverse complement strand
CGCGGCTGTGGGAATAAGCCCGCTGCTGAGTTAAAGCCGTCTCCAGAAACTCCCTAGCTCATCGCGCCTCCACTACTATAGGGGACCCCCCTTCAATGGGAAGGGCTACCAATCGTGAAGCGGCGGCAACTATGTTATCCAAAGGGTTAGAGTAGTGACCAGGAGGGGTGGGCGCGTGCTGTGAGGGAACGACCTGGAGGGTTGCCTCCGCGGCCTGTGGCTGGACCGATGCCCCTGTGCCAAGCACTTCTCCCTAGTTTACCCCCGGCTGGTTGCTGGTTCCCGCTCCTGGCGTACTGAAGAGGTTCCTCGCTTCGTAAACCGGCGGCAGGCGAGACTAGTGCCATCTCCTCATTACGTTGTTTCATGCCATCTGATCCAACAGGAGTCGGTATGCCTGAGCATCATGCTCGGCCTGCTTTGCGATCATCCTAGTATTCTCAGCAGCCAGGTCCAACTTAGCTTGATCTATTTGGCCCCTCACCTTAGCAACTTCCGCGTTGTGCTGCACCTTCTCGGTCTGGCCGACCTCCGTGGTTAGGAGCGCTGTCAAAGTATTAACTAAAGCGGTCAGAACTTGAGCCGGCGGCTGAACCGGACCTCCTGCCCCAGCTGCCGCTGCTGCCGCCAGCTCGGACGTTAACGCCGCCGCAGTTGACGACTGTCGCACAAATTGTAATTCGGCCATGAAGACGGCGACCCGGCCCGGCGGATCAAGGGTGTCCAGAATACTGTCACCATCGGAACAGTCCTCAGACCGGCCATCTTGCAATAGATATAAAGATTCGATTTCTCCAGTGGATGACTCATCGCCAAAATAAACAACGGTCTTGCCACCGGATTCCGATCCATCCTCAGTTTGTGACCCATGAACTGCTCCCACGAAGACACGCTTCATGGTTGGCCGAATCCGGGCAGGTCTCGCATGCTGAGCCGACTCGTTGATGTTGGGGAAGATGTCCGACTCTCGGCCCGGTTCGCCGATCTTGCCAATGAAGACGTGGATGCCGCCAAAGGGGACCCGGTACCCGTACTCGATTGAATCGGCCACGGGGCCCCAGCCTGCATCGTCGATGTAGATCTTGCCACGACGACTCTTAGTCATCCGGCCCACTGCGTAGCCCTTGAGTCCTTCAAAGCTGCCCTTCAAGAACTCGAAACCATCGTGCGATAGCCCCACGATGGGCATCATGTATTTTGCTGATCAATATTTTGGGACACTAAGTCTTGCAAAAAACTCTTCCATGTGACTCCAGCAAGAATCACTCCTTGGCGGTTTTAAATGCTAAAAGGTTTTAGCACCTTTTCAATATGCATTCATTGATTAGCCCTATTAGGTAAATCTTTCTCCATAGATCATTATGCCTAATACTGACGCTATTTGGCATAAGCACTTCATCAAGAAACTATTTTCAAATGAAGTCCTAATTCGTGTCAAGAAATTTATTTCGAATTAACAATGTGTCAAGCACACAAGGTTTTTAGAAATATTATTATGCTCACACTTACTTTCTTGAATGACAAGCATCTTCGTTACCCATTGATGAAGTCAAACCCCTTTGACCATTTCATCAAAGCATGAAGATTCCAACTCCATTTTGCTCTCTACTGTCCATCGCTGGAACTCTGAAGTTTACAACCTTACTAGCATCCTCTGGATAGACAAAATGCCTTGGACTATAACACATGCAAGTCCTTGGTTTCATTTCCATCAGATGGAAATCCTATTATCATCCATGTTTCATATCTCATGATTGAAATATGTATTAATTGCTAGTTCAACCTGAACCGACTTTAAGCATTGCTACGATGAAAACAACCTCATCGTAGTCAACTCTTGAACTTGTTATTTCAACAAGTCGAGCTTTATGGATAAAACATTTTTATCCATATCAGTTTTAAGTTCCATCAATATTCGTTAGACTCTAAGTCTCCCGAAAGGTGTATCAAGGTTTCAATCTTGAATCACTTATATGGAAACTAACTCGGGTTGTATTCGCATTTGGCCAATTTCGGAGTCAGCACCCATCAACGATTCCTTGTGTATCGTAGGTATAATGTTGTCTAACAACAATATCTCGTTTGCGCACCTGAGTGGTTTGCACGAGCCTTGCCTACGTGGTTCAGCTACAAGTTCGACCGATGTTCATACATTTTATTATAGAGACTTCCGTATCAGTCGCAATAGGAAACTCTGGAATTACTTCCAAGGTCTCTTTCCTTTAATCCGATGATGAAGATAATGTTTATCTCGTCGAGTTGCACTATTCTCCCACTCACCTTTTTGAAAGAACCATTCTCTTTAAAAGCACACCGTTTCGCGGCAAAACTATTTGCCTCGGTATAGTGAGGGAGGAATACCCAACATTTTGGTATAACCTACCAAGTAGCACTTGTCTGATTTGGAACAGGTTTGTAACCTTTTACACAAGCCCCATATTCCAAATGTTAAGAAAAGATATAACATGGTTGGGCGTACCATACCATGGCTTCATTTCAACAGAACCGATGTAGCTCTTTTCAGTGTAAAAACCACAGTCTCTAAAGCATCACTTTAAAAGGGATAATGACAAATTTATTTATGTCATCTTTGACCTTACCATGTCATAAATGGTTAGATTACATCTCCATGGACTTTCCACTTGCAGTGGTGTTCCGGGAGGTGCAAGTTATGAAACGCCTTTCACAACTCATCAGACATTCGCTAAACATGTAACTCAAATATTCCTTTGTCCAATCAAATTGCAGAAACATAATTTTCTTGTTATAATAACTTCTACTTCATTTTTGAAAACCTTTCGAATGATTTCAAAAGATCCAGACTTACGTCTCATCAAGTAAATATCCATATATCTACTTGAGTCATTTCTGAAGATAAATAAATCCACCACTTGGAACGACATTTATTGAACTACACACATCAAAATGTATGATCACCAATAAGTTTGTTGCTCGTTCCTTATGGCTTGTGAACGGTATTTCAGTCACTTCACTTTTCGGAGGAAAGTTGCAAGTGTCAGATGATTCAAAATCAAATGACTTCAAAATCCATCATAATGGAATTTTTCCATGCGGGTTTCTCCAATGTGACCAAATGCAGTGCCACACATGTGTGGTATTCTCATAGTCTTGCGGCATTTAGCGCCAGTGTTATGGTTGTATCATTTTACCATCAATGTTCATAACATACATCCCATCTTGGATGGAAGCATGGCCCTTCATGTTATTCATAATACTGAACAACAATTGTTCTTTTATGAACAACCATTTTTCAATAAACATTGTGCAATGGGCTAGAGTGTAAGAAACTCTAAAATGAATTATGAAAGTAAACACAGAGGTAATATATTAATATCATTATTCATAACATACATCTCATTCACAATGAAAGTATGGCCCTTATGTTTATTCATAATACAGAACATCAAAAGTTCTCTTATGAACAACCTTCTTGCAAGATACCTTGTGCAAAGGGCTAGAGTATAAGAAACTCTAAAATGAATTATGAAAGAAAATACATTGGTAATACGCCGATGGAAGGTATAGTAACTTTTACTATGTTCCAACATGTATCAAAACCTCATTCCTGGCTAGTCTTTTTAGGCCATAGTAGCTCTTACATTGATTCGCAACAGAATGCAATCGAGCGAGTATCTTTGTGATTAACTCACAATACCCAGGAATTAGTGATTAACATGTTTAACCATAATTCCCAAGAACTGTATCTTTGACCAGCCTACTATACATCAAAAACTTGTATGACATTCATACATGAGCTGGATATTCCAGTCATCTTCCTTTCCGCCTTTATATTTCTAACAGTTTAACTTTAAGTATTTCTCCTACTCGCAAAAGAAGCACCCAACTTAAGAGTGGCGTTAGCCCCGGACTTCCTAGGCGTGTAAGTCATACTAACACCCTTTGGACACTTCCTTTCTCTCTAAGTTGTTGTTTTATTCACCTTTCATCATATGACAGGCATTCTTCTGGATCCCTCTCTTATTAGTCTAGTGCATAGTAACCACTTTACTAATAATTTGCAAACAAACATTGCTTTGGATATTTCATATCTTGCAGCCTTTGTTTGTATCTGAAAATTAATTTTCAGTTCCATGAATATCACATAACTATCCCAAACTTTCGAAGTTTGAGTTTGATGGAAGCAAATATATTGCACTTGACCACAACAGAATTCTAGCTTTTGGATTGAAGGACGAGAGTCTCATCATCCATTGCATTTAGCGGGAGTATACGGAAAGCATGCGATAGGAGAAAGTCCTTCTCGACACTTTTGAGGACAATCCTCAGATTATGTTACCAACCGTAAAGTTTTAACCAGATATTTAACAGCTATTCAGTTTTAATAGGGAAGGTGGAAATGCAAGCCATTCTTCTACAACTGTTATGCAAAAAACACTTAGACAGTGTTCATAATTAATTGCACTGAGAATTAAACAAGTTAATTCACAGTGCGCTCCCACTCAATTCAATATCTCTCTCAAAATTGATTGTGAGTGATACAAGACCCGCATTTCAATTGTTTGCCATTGGTGTAACACCACTGAAGACGCAAATCTCAACCGGTAGGCCAACTTGCCAATCACATCTCTATGTGACTCTTGTTCATCTTTCGATGCATGTGTTCCGAGCTCATGATGGTCATGCCTGAACGTCAAGACAACCAAGTGATCTCGCTGCGAGGTCTCAACTCACCCGCCTCACACTTCTCTAATCGTTCGTACCCGTGTGACACAGCGCACCCCGAAAAGATAGGTGCCGTGACGGTGCTACACTTGGGAGAACACTAACTACTTGATATTTTTGTGAGAGATCACCCTAATAAAAGCGACTACCGCGCAATCAAGAAGGGTGCATTAAGAGGGATAAACATCTCAGGCAATTCATACTAGCATGATATGGTATAGCCTCTTATGACGGAGAAGTCAAGTATTTCTTCGTCTTCAGCATTAGCGTCGGTGTTCACCTTTGCGAAGATTGCCACCACCTTGTTGATGCACCAGATAATATTGCTATCTCCATAGCGGATAAAATAAATGCATTACTTAAGGTTGACATGCAGGTCATTTAAAGTGCAATCATATGGCTCCAGCCATCATGCCAAATCATGACACGCATGTCATGTTAATCAATTTACATCATATAGACATATCATACATAATCAAATTATTATGAGCACTGCTATACCACATCATATGCACATGCAAACCCTCCTACAAAACAAAGTTAGACGTCTCTAATCGGTTCATGCATAAACTTGTTTTTTGTGGCTTCTAAGGTTTCAAAACAAACCGAAGCTACCAACGTCCATCATCAAGCATGATTATCCATGTCGCTAGATTAACATTGCGGGGTGTATGAAACATGAGATAATAAAATATTGAGCCCCATACTAAATCTCGTCATACGCATGACCCCCGCGCAGATCATATCTACATTCCCCTTTCGTCTGCTAAATTTCATCTTTCTTTTTAACTACGGTGGAATTCAATGAACCCTTAGCACTTCGTTGATCAATCAGGATCGTGGATTGCCAGAACATTGAAACTCCACCATACTGTTATCATGATCAGAAATATGCAAATTCCAGGGAAGCAACAAGAACATCGGGTAAAAGATTTCATCTGTCACCCACATAAATAATTTTCAGCAATAGATCTCATCTACTACCTAATTATATTATGCAATACCCATACATCTCTATGTATTCTAGATCGCAACCTGCATCTACACATAGCACGGATCTGATACCACTGTAGGGAAACTTAGCAGAAAACAAAAATTTCTGACCTACGCACCAGCCCAGGACCACTATGGAGACTGCATACAAGGTTTGATCTATTTCGTTACCGACTCGTAGCGCAGCGGAAGTAGAGTCGATGACGATCGGCGGTGCAGATCCCCGCAGCTAGGATTTACTACCTCCCAACTGCGAGGATGTGTACCCTCATATGCTCCTCAGACAGCCCTCCGAGAGGCGGTCGAACAGTCCCTGGACGGTGTCACCGACAGCCCTTCGGGAGGACCTTCGAAACTTGAACGGCCACTCGGACAGCCCTTCGTGAGGACCTTCGAAACTCGGGCGGTCACACGAACAGCTCTTCGGGAGGCACTCATGAGCTAAGAACGAAACTACGTTCTCTCTACAGAGTTGCACACATACGGTGTCATCTATCCAGCAGGGCTTCGCCGTCCAGAACTAGTTCTTGCCGGAACCCAGACAACCTTTCGGCTCTACGAAACTATTTCGCTGGGAGGGAGAGAGAAGCCAGATCATTGCAATGGCACTTGTATGTGAGAAGGGATGATGGTTTGGGCAGCCCCTCACCTCCTATTTATAGGAAAACCAAGGGGTAGAGTGCCTCCACAAATACCCAAAGTGCCCATGCTTTATGTCGTACATAAGGGCAAAATGGGGAGGCATGTGGAGCACCAAATGGTCGAAGGAAGCCTCATGGGGGGGGGGCTAATGGAATCAACGAAATTGGCAGCCCTCTTGGGTGGCTCCACCACCTTCCTATCCATCCATGTCATCCCAAAAGATCTTGGAACAAAGCCCAAAATAATGGCTTTCCATAAAATATCCCAAAAAGCACTTTCACTATTCACGACGACATTTTTCGGCGTCTGTTCGAACTGAAAATTTTCATGTGGGCTTGGAACATTTCCAGTACCCACCATAATGATTTTCAATGTGTTCTGGAACAATTCTAATTTAGTGATTTTCATCTGCGAAAAGCATCTGAACCGGTACCGGCAGCTCCGAAACATTTCCGGTTTTTATTTCTGAAAATTCCAAAAAGTTTTGAGAATGATTCTGGCACCCTCCAAGAATTATCAGGCAGGTGCCGAAACCATTTTGACTTAATGGCATACCCCGAAACAACTTTTTCGGTTTCACCAGAACTCATCCGGTGACCTCTCTTTTCAGAACTTTTCTGATGTCTCCGAAAAAAAATTCCGAAAACTTTCTCTCAGACTCCCTATCTAGTATTCAACAGACATATGACCCTTAAGAATGTGACCCTAAAGGTTCGGTGAAGTATAGACATGACCCGGAACCCCTTCCAATAAATGATTAACATCGGAGCCGTGGACACCCATATTGACCCCTATACCCACACGAATGAATATTCGAGTGAACCTCCAGTTGCCGTGAGCAATTCCTGTTGCTTCGCGATATGTCACAAATACCCGAGGTGAGATTTATTGCATTCGCGTGGATCAACAATTTGTCCACCATGCAAGTCAACTCATTACCGGTATTGTTCTCTTTTCTTGTTACCGTGTTGCGGCACCCCTGTGATCAAATCACAAAGTGTCTGGACAGACGATGATGTATACCGTAACACCGAGAGGGCCCATAGCTATCTCTCCATCGTCGGAGGAGCAAATCCCAATCTCGAGCTATCAAGTTACTTGACATACTTTTCCATGAACCCGTAAGCCGTCGTAATAGCCACCCATTTACGGATGACGTTTAACAAACCCCAAAGTTCATGAAGCAAGCATGAAGAAACTCGATACTCTCCTGGTATAAGGAATTATGCAAACATTAACTTCTCTGTGTTATTAACCATTAACTTGTGACGAATGTATCTCACAACATAACATCAATTCGGGTTAATTCAACACAAATATTCCTCTGACATTGTGCCCTCAAAGTTGTTGGCATAGACATGTCCATGATCAGGAAAACAGAACCATCATGCAACACTTGAGCTAGTCTTAGAGGCCAGACTAGGAATACATTTTATCGTTCATTATTCCACACGTGCATATGAGTCTTCCTCCGAGCCTCGTTTTATTTGCAGACTCGAGAACCATAGCAGTTATAGCATGGAACATAAACCTAATTTTGAATAGGGAGATAATCAATAACATTTATTATTGCCTCTAGGGCATATCTCCTACATTATTCAGATTAGTGTAATCAACACACATTCGCCAAGGGTCGTTCTTTTTAAGCACCAACACCGGATTGGCCAACCACTCAGGGTGAAACGCCTCCACTATAAAACCTGCTGCCAAGAGCCTGGCCACCTCTTCACCAATAGCCTTGCGTCTCTCTTCATTGAAGCGGCAGAGAAATTGTTTAACTGGTTTAAACTTGGGATCAATATTAAGAGTGTGCTCAGCGAGTTGCCTCGGTACACCTGGCATGTCAGAAGGTTTCCATGCAAAGATGTCCTGATTCTCTCGGATGAACTCGATGAGCGCGCTTTCCTATTTCGGATCCAGGTTAGCACTGATGGTAAACTGCTTGGATGAATCTCCAGGAACAAAGTCAACCTACTTGGTCTCATCAGCTGATTCAAACTTCAAGGCCGGATCATGCTCTGTAGTTGGCTTCTTCAACGGAGACATGTTTGCCGGATCAACATTATCCTTGTAAAATTTTAATTCCTCGATTGCACAAACCGCCTCGGCATAAGCCGCATCACCTTCCTAGCACTCCAAAGCAACCTTATGGCTCCCATGGACCGTAATAGTTCCGTTATGACCTGGCATCTTGAGCTGCAGATAAACGTAACAAGGCCTCGCCATAAACTTAGCATAAACCGACCGCCCGAAAAAGGCGTGATACGGGCTCTTGATCTTTAGCACTTCAAAGGTCAAAGTTTCTGACCTCGAGTCATGCTCATCTCCAAAGGTGACCTCCAGGTCTATCTTGCCGACCGGATACGCCGATTTACCAGGTACCACGCCGTGAAAAATAGTGTTGGACTGTCGGAGCTTCTTGTCTGTCAAACCGATGCGACGAAAGGTGTCATAATACCAAATATTGATGATGCTTCCTCCGTCCATGAGCACATTGGTGAACTTATAGCCCCCAACCTGAGGCGCCACCACCAAAGCCACCTGACCTGGATTATCAACCAGGGGCGGATGATCCTCTCGACTCCACACAATGGGCTGTTCCGACCAGCGTAAATAACGAGGCACCGCCGGTTCAACGGAGTGCACTGCCCTCTTATAAACCTTCTGATCGCACTTACACAGACTTATGGTGAAGACGTGATATTGCCCACTGCTCAGCTGCTTCGGGTTGCTCTGATAGCCTGATTGTTGTTGTTGCTGATGATTGCCCTGATTATTATAGCCACCATGGCTATTCTGCTGGTTGTGTCCGTTCTGATTGTTGTGGCCGCCTTAGTTACTTTGGAACCCTGGACCGGAACCACCACCTTGATAACCCGGCCCCTGAAAACCAGGGCCTGAACCGCCAGACAATCCGTGATCATATTGGAACCGGTTTCTGAACTCCCTCATTATGAAGCAGTCCTTCCAAAGGTGTGTGGCTGGCTTTTCCTTCGTGCCGTTCCTGGGACAAGGCACATTCATATGGCTTTCTAAATTGTTATTTTGGCCTCTGCCCCATGGGGGCGGTCTACCCTTACGGCGCTGGCCATCCTCCTGTACATTGGTGTTAGCTATGAAATCTGAACTGTTATCTGCTTTACGCTTACCGTTGTACCCCTGATTCGCCGGATTAGACTGCGGCGCTTTACCATTCTTTTTTCCTTTTCCTGACTTCTCATCATCAGACTCGGGATATTTGGCACTATTCGAATCTGCATACTTCACCAGGGCCCCCATGAGTGTTCACATGCCATGACAGTGACGCTTGAGTCGTCCCAACTTCAGCTTCAAAGGTTCAAACCGGTAGTTGCCTTCCAACGTTACCACTGCTGTGTCCGGATTAATGCGGTCTGAAGAATGCAGGATTTCTGACACCTGGCGCACCCAATGACTTGTTGATTTGTTTTGCCCTTTAATGCAAGCCGCCAAGTCTACAATGGACATTGGCTGCTTGCATGTATCCTTGAAGTTATTGATAAACCGGCGTCGTAACTCGACCCATGATCCGATGGAGTTCTGCCGTAACCCTTTTAGCCATGTGCGAGCCGTGCCCTCCAGCATCATGGTGAAGTATTTCACGCACGCTGCATCGTCCACATCCAGCATCTCCATGGCCATCTCGTAGCTTTCAACCCAGGCTTCAGGGGACAGATCGGCGGTATAGTTGGGCACCTTGCGCGGTCCTTTGAAGTCCTTAGGTAGTCTTACATTGCGTAAAGCAGATGTAAGACATGGTACTCCCAAGGAGCTGGAAATAACTCCTGGCTCGATCGAGGTAGATGGACGAACCGGCGTAGGCTGGCGGGCTTCATATTGTGCTGCTAATTCGGCCTCTCGATGTTGTCTGCCCTGATCCACCACATCTTGTGCGTTTACACCTCCTCCCGCCGGGTTATCCCTCCGCGGCGGGTGACGATTTCTCGCGCTACTCAACACGGTCGGTTCTTCCAGGTGCCTGTTGTAGCTCCGGCTTGGGCGGGGGGTGGAATGAATCCTCTCGCGGCTGTGGGAATAAGCCTGCTGCTGAGTTAAAGCCGTCTCCAGAAACTCCCTAGCTCATCGTGCCTCCACTTCTATAGGGGATCCCCCTTCAATGGGAAGGGCTGCCAATCGTGAAGCGGCAGCAACTATGTTATCCAAAGGGTTGGAGTAGTGACCAGGAGGGGTGGGCGCGTGCTGTGACGGAACGACCTGGAGGGTTGGCTCCGCGGCCTGTGGCTGGACCGACGCCCCTGTGCCAAGCACTTCTCCCTGGTTTACCCCCGGCTGGTTGCTGGTTCCCGCTCCTGGCGTACTGAAGAGGTTCCTCGCTTCGTAAACCGGCGGCAGGCGAGACTGGCGCCATCTCCTCATTACGTCGTTTCATGCCATCTGATCCAACAGGAGTCGATAGGCCTGAGCATCTAGCTCGGCCTGCTTTGCGATCATCCTAGTATTCTCAGTAGCCAGGTCCAACTTAGCTTGATCTATTTGGCCCCTCACCTTAGCAACTTCCGCGTTGTGCTGCACCTTATCGGTCTGGCCGACCTCCGCGGTTAGCAGCGCTGTCAAAGTATCAAATAAAGCGGTCAGAACTTGAGCCGGCGGCTGAACCGGACCTCCTGCCCCATCTGCCGCTGCTGCCGCCAGCTCGGACGTTAACGCCGCCGTAGTTGACGACTGTTGCACAAATTGTGATCCGGCCATGAAGACGGCGACCCGGACCGGCGGATCAAGGGTGTCCAGAATACTGTCACCATCGGAACAGTCCTCAGACCGGCCATCTTGCAATAGATATAAAGATTCTGTTTCTCCAGTGGATGACTCGTCGCCGAAATAAACAACGGTCTCGCCACTGGATTCCGATCCATCCTCAGTTTGTGCCCCATGAACTGCTCCCAGGAAGACACGGTTGGCCGAATCCGGGCAGGTCTCGCACACTGAGCCGACTCGACGATGTTGGGGAAGATGTCCGACTCTCGGCCCGGTTCGCCGATCTTGCCAATGAAGACGTGGATGCCGCCAAAGGGGACCCGGTACCCGTACTTGATTGAATCGGCCTCGGGGCCCCAGCCTCCATCGTCGATGTAGATCTTGCCACGACGACTCTTAGTCATCTGGCCCACTGCGTAGCCCTTGAGTCCTTCAAAGCTGCCCTTCAAGAACTCGAAACCATCGTGCGACAGCCCCACAGTGGGCGCCAATTGTCGTGGTTTTGTCACGGCAGAGTCCTTCAAAGCTTAAAGGGGTTAAAGCGGGCAAGGACGCAAGGGTTTTTATACTAGTTCGGCCCCTTCGATGAAGGTAAAAGCCTATGTCTAGTTTGGTGTGGTATTGCTAGGGTTTCGATGACCAGGGAGCGAATCCGATTTGCCTGTGTCTCGAGCTGTTGTTCTCTGTCCTTGAACCGTCGTCAGGTCATCCCTTTATATACACAGGGTGATGCCCGGTCCGGTTTACAGAACCCCGAGGCCGGCTCATAAACGTGCCCGGCTCGGTCTCTATCTTTCCTATCTTACAACACAAGTTTACACGCTGTATGGCCGTTTACAAATTACGGGCCCTAACACCTCTTGGGCCTTGGATCTCTAGTCTTCTGGAATAAAGCGCCATGTTCCATATCTCGTTGGGCTTCAAGATGAATAATTTTTACAGGCATAAACTGGCCCCTCCCTAGGCGGTTTATACCTAGTTGTAATATCCCTGACAAGGCCTATTCCGGACCTCCGCCGGAGGGGCGATCTACCACGGAGTGCTTCTACATCAACGCCATAGCCTCACCAATGAGTTGTGAGTAGTTTACCATAGACCTTCGGGTCCATAGTTATTAGCTAGATGGCTTCTTCTCCCTTTTTGGATCTCCATACAAAGTTCTCCTCGATCTTCGAGGAGATCTATTTGATGTAATCTTTTTGCGGTGTGTTTGTCAAGATCCGATGAATTGTTGGTTTCTGATCAGGATTATCTATGAACATTGTTTGATTATTTTCTGAAATATTTTATGTATGATTATAGTATCCTTGCAAGTCTCTTCGAATTATCGGTTTGGTTTGGCCTACTAGATCTATAGTTCTTGCAATGGGAGAAGTGCTTGGCTTTGGGTTCAATCTTGCGGTGTCCTTTCCAAGTGACAGCATGGGCAGCAAGGCACGTATTTTAGTGTTTCCATCGAGGATAAAAAGATGGGCTTTATATCATATTGCTTGAGTTTATCCCTCTACATCATGTCATCTTGCTTAAAGCATTACTCTATTCTTATGAACTTAATACTCTAGATGCATGCTGGATAGCGGTCGATGTGTGGAGTAATAGTAGTAGATGCAGAATCGTTTCGGTCTACTTGTCACGGACGTGATGCCTATATATAATGATCATGCCTAGATATTCTCATAATTATTCACTTTTCTATCAATTACTCGACAGTAATTTGTCTAACCACCATAGAATTCTGCTATCATGAGAGAAACCACTAGTGAAACCTATGGCCCTCGGGTCTATTCTCAACATATTAATCTACAATCTACTTTACTTTGTTGTTTTTACTTTCTGTTCTAATATCCAAAAATACCGAAAATTATCAAACTATCTTATCTATCAGATCTCACTTTCGTAATTGACCGTAAAGGGATTGACAACCCCTTATTGCATTGGCTGCAAAGTTCTTATTTGTTTGTGCAGGTGCGAGGGACTCGCGCGTGGTCTCCTACTGGATTGATACCTTGGTTCTCAAAAACTGAGGAAAATACTTACGCTATTGTGCTGCATCACCCTTCCTCTTTGAGGGAATACAACGCAAGCTCGAGAAGTAGCAAGAAGAATTTCTGGCGCCGTTGCCTGGGAGGCTTACGCAAAAGTCATATACCAAGTACCTATCACAAACCCTTATCCTTCACATTACATTTATTTGCCTCTTGTTTTCCTCTTCCCCACTTCGCCCTTGCCGTTTTATTTGCCTTTCTTTTTGCCGTGTGTTTACCGTTCGCTTGCTTCTTGTTTGCTTGTGTGTTGGATTGCTTGCTTGTCACTATGGCTCAGAACAATACCAAATTGTGTGACATCTCCAATACCAACAATAATGATCTTATTAGCACTCCGATTGCTCCTATTACCGATGCTGAATCTTGTGAGATCAATGCTGGTCTGTTGAATCTTATTATGAAAGATCAATTTTTCGGCCTTCCTAGTGAAGATGTCGCTACCCATCTAAACAACTTTGTTGATTTGTGTGATATGCAAAAGAAGAGGGATACAGATAATGATATTGTTAAATTGAAGCTATTTCCGGTTTCACTTAGAGATCGTGCTAAAACTTGGTTTTCCTCTTTGCCTAGAAATAGTATTGATTCGTGGAATAAGTGCAAAGATGCCTTTATCTCTAAGTATTTTCCTCCTGCTAAGATTATCTCCCTTAGGAACGATATTATGAATTTTAAGCAACTAGATCATGAGCATGTTCCACAAGCTTGGGAGAGAATGAAATTAATGATACGTAATTGCCCTACACATGGTTTGAACTTATGGATGATTATACAATTTTTTATGCTGGCTTGAATTTTGCTTCTAGAAATCTTTTAGATTCTGCCGCAGGAGGCACTTTCATGGAAACTACCTTAGGAGAAGCTACGAAACTCCTAGATAATATTATGGTTAATTATTTGCAATGGCACACCGAAAGATCTACTAGTAAAAAAGTGCATGCTATTGAAGAGATTAGTGTTTTGAGTGAAAAAATGGATGAACTTAAGAAATTATTTGCTACTAAGAGTGCTTCTTATGATCCTAATGATATGCCTTTATCCACGTTGATTGAAAATAATAATTAATCTTTGGTTGTGAATTTTGTTGGTAGGAATAATTTTGGTAACAGTGCTTATAGAGGAAACTTTAATCCTAGGCCTTTTCCTAGTAATTCCTCTAATAATTATGGTAATTCCTACAATAACTCTTATGAAAATTTTGGTAAGATGCCTTCTGAATTTGAAACTAATGTTAATGAGTTTATGAATTCGCAAAAGAATTTCAATGCTTTGCTTGAAGAAAAATTACTTAAGATTGACCAGTTGGCTAGAAGCATGGATAGAATTACTCTTGATGTTGATTCTTTGAAACTTAGATCTATACATCCTAAGCATGATATCAATGAGTCTCTCAAGGCCATGAGATTTCCATTGATGAATACAAAGAAAGAACGGCTAGGATGCGTGCTAAAAAAGAGTGCTTTATGAAAGCGTGTTCTTCTAGTTATCATGAAAATAAAGATGAAGATCTGAAAGTTATTGATGTGTCTCCTATTATATCCTTGTTTTCTAGTATGAATCTTGATAAAGATGGGACTGGAGATGAGTCTACTTTAATTAAAAGGTGTCCTAATGATTCAGAGTTTTTAGGTCTTGATGCTAAAATTGTTAAAAGTGGGATTGAAGAGATTAAAACTTTGCATAGTGATGAACCCACTACTTTGGATTTCCAGGGATTCAATTATGATAATTGCTCTTTGATTGCTTGTATTTCCTTGTTGCAATCCGTACTAAATTATCTGCATGCTTATAGTCAAAATAAAGCTTTTACCAAACACATAGTTGATGCTTTCATGCAATCTTATGAAGAAAAACTTGAACTAGAAGTCTCTATCCCTAGAAAGCTTTAAGATGAATGGGAACCCACTATTAAAATTAAAATTAAGGATCATGAATGCTTTGCTTTGTGTGATTTGGGTGCAAGTGTTTCCACTATCCCAAAAACTTTGTGTGATTTGTTAGGTTTCCATGAGCTTGATGATTGTTCTTTAAATTTGCATCTTGCGGATTCTACTATTAAGAAACCTATGGGAAGGATTAATGATGTTCTTATTGTTGCCAATAGGAATTATGCGCTCATAGATTTCATTGTTCTTGATATAGATTGCAATCCTTCATGTCTGATTATTCTTGGTAGACCTTTCTTTAGAATGATTGGTGCAATTATTGATATGAAGGAAGGTAATATTAGATTCCAATTTCCATTAAGGAAAGGCATGGAACACTTCCTAGAAATGAAATCAAATTAACTTCTGAATCCATTATGAGAGCCACTTATGGATTGCCTTCCAAAGATGGCAGTACCTAGATCTATCTTTGTATCGTGCCTAGCTAGGGGCGTTAAACGATAGTGCTTGTTGGTAGGCAACCCAATTTTATTTTCTTTGTTTTTTCTTATGTTTAGGAATAAATATTATATCTAGCTTCTGTTTAGATGTTGTTTTGTGTTTTAATTAGTGTTTGTGCCAAGTAGAACCTTTGGGAAGACTTGTGTGAAGTTTATATGATCTTGCTGTAAAAAAACAGAAACGTTAGCGCTCACGAGAATAGTCACCAGATTTTACTGGAGAGTGCTATTTAGTTGATTCTTTTTGAAGATGATTAATAGACAAATTCCTCGAGTTTACCAATTTATTTCAATTTTTTTGGAGTTACAGAAGTATTCGAAAGTTACACATTACTACAGACTGTTCTGTTTTTGACAGATTCTGTTTTCCGTGTGTTGTTTGCTTATTTTGATGAATATATGAGTAGTATTGGGGAGTATGAATCGTAGAGAAGTTGGAATACAGTAGGTTTAACACCAATATAAACAAAGAATGAGTTCATTATAGTACTTTTGAGTGGTGGTTTGTTTTCTTATACTAACGGAGCTCACGAGATTTTTGGCTAAGTTTTGTGTTGTGAAGTTTTCAAGTTTTGAGTATGGCTTTGATGGACTATGGAACAAAGAGTGGCAAGAGCCTAAGCTTGGGGATGCCCAAGGCACCCCAAGGTAAAATGCAAGGACAACCAAAAGCCTAAGCTTGGGGATGCCCGAGAAGGCATCCCCTCTTTTGTCTTCATCTATTGGTAACTATACTCGGGACTATATTTTTATTCAGCATATGATATGTGTTTTGCTTGGAGCGTCGTGTATGATTTGAGTCTTTGCTTGTTAGTTTGCCACAACCATCCTTGCTGGACACACCTTTTTGATAGAGATAAATATGGTCTAGAATTTGTTAGAACACTCTATGTGCTTCACTTATATCTTTTGAGCTAAATAGTTTTGCTCTAGTGCTTCACTTATATCTTTTAGAGCACGGTGGTGATTTTATTTTGTAGAAATTGTTGATCTCTCATGCTTCACTTATATCCTTTCGATAGTCTTTTAGAACAGCATGGTAATGTGCTTTGGTTATAAAACAAGTCCTAATATGATAGGCATCCAAGATGAATGTAGTAAAAACTTTCATACAAAATGCATTGAATATGATGAGAAGTTTGATACTTGATGATTGTTTTGAGATATGAGGATGGTGATATTAGAGTCATGCTAGTGGAGTAATTATGAATTTGAGAAATACTTGTGTTAAAGTTTGTGATTCCTGTAGCATGCATGTATGGTGAACTGGTATTTGTTGAGTGTCATCCTTTGTGTGGAGGTCGCGGGCGCGCGATGGTTAACTCCTACCAACCTCCCCCATAGGAGCATGCGTTGATTGCTTTGTTTTGATGACTCGTAAATTTTTGCAATAAGTATATGAGTTCTTTATGACTAATGTTGAGTCCATGGATTATATGCACTCTCACCCTTCCACCATTGCTAGCCTCTCTTGTACCCCGCAACTTTCGCCGGTACCATACACCCACCATATACCTTCCTCAAAACAGCCACCATACCTACCTATCATGGCATTTCCTTAGCCATTCCGGGATATATTGCCATGCAACTTTCCACCGTTTCGTTCATATGACACGCTTCATATTGTCATATTGCCATGCATGATCATGTAGTTGACATATTTGTGGCTAGGCCACCATGCATAATTTTTCATACATGTCACTCTTGATTCATTGCACATCCCGGTACACCACCGGAGGCATTCATATAGAGTCATACTTTGTTCTAGTATCGAGATTTAATATCGAGTTGTAAACCAATATAAGTGTGATGATCATCATTATTAGAGCATTGTCCCAAAGAAAAAATGAAAAAAGAAAAAAAGGGGGGAAAGGGCAAGAAAAAGAATGGCCTAAAAAAGAACAAAAAGAAAAGAAAAAGAAGAAAAAGAAAAGAAAAGGGACAATGCTACTATCTTTTTCCACACTTGTGCTTCAAAGTAGCACCATGTTCTTCATGATAGAGAGTCTATTGTTTATCACTTTCATATACTAGTGGGAATTTTCATTATAGAACTTGGCTTGTTTATTCCAACAATGGGCTTCCTCAAATGCCCTAGATCTTCGTGAGCAAGCAAGTTGGATGCACACCCACTTAGTTTCTTTTGTTGAGCTTTCATACATTTATAGCTCTAGTGCATCCATTGCATGGCAATCCCTACTCACTCACATTGATATCTATTGATGAGCATCTCCATAGCCCGTTGATACGCCTAGTCGATGTGAGACTATCTTCCTCCTTTTTGTCTTCTCCACAACCACCACTCTATTCCACCTATAGTGCTATATCCATGGCTCACGCTCATGTATTGCGTGAAAGTTGAAAGGTTTGAAAAAATTGAGTATGAAAACAAGTACTTGGCTGAAACCGGGGTAATGCATGATATGAATATTTTGTGTGATGAAGAGGGAACATAGCCAGACAATATAATTTTGTAGGGATAACTTTCTTTGGCCATGTTATTTTGAGAAGACATGATTGCTTTGTTAGTATGCTTGAAGTATTATTATTTCTTATGTCAATATAGACTTTTGTCTAGAATCTTTCGGATCTGAACATTCATGCCACAATAAAGAAATAACATTGAAAATTATGTTGGTTAGCATTCCACATCAAAAATTCTGTATTTATCATTTACCTACTCGAGAACGAACAGGAATTAAGCTTGGGGATGCTTGATACGTCTCCAACGTATCTATAATTTTTTATTGTTCCATTCTATTATATATGATGTTTTGGATGTTTAATGGGATTAATCATACACTTTTATATTATTTTTGGGACTAACCTATTAACCCAAAGGCCCAGTGCAGATTGCTATTTTTTTTGCCTATTTCAGGGTTTCGTAGGAAAGGAATATCAAACGGAGTCCAAACAGAATGAAACCTTCGTGAAAGTTATTTTTGGAACAATATCAACACATAAGACTTGGAGTCCAGGGCGCGCCCCCCACTCTCGTGGGCCCCCTCTAGCTCCCCCGATGCCCTCCTTCCTCCTATATATACACATATACCCTGAAAACATCGAGGCAACAGAGAAAACCCGAATTCCACCGCCGCAACCTTCTGTTCTCGTGAGATCCCATCTTGGGGCCTATTCCGAAGCTCCGCCGGAGGGGGGATCTTCCACGGAGTGCTTCTACATCAACACCATTGCCTCACCATCAGTTGTGAGTAGTTTACCACAGACCTTCGGGTCCATAGTTATTAGCTAAATGTCTTCTTCTCTCTTTTTGGATCTCAATACCAAGTTCTCCTCGGTCTTCGAGGAGATCTATTCGATGTAATCTTTTTGCGGTATGTTTGTCGAGATCTGATGAATTGTGGGTTTATGATCAAGATTATCTATGAGAAATATTTGGTTCTTTCTGAATTCTTTTATGTATACTTATAATATCCTTGCAAGTCTCTTCGAATTATCGGTTTGGTTTGGCCTACTAGATCTATAGTTCTTGCAATGGGAGAAGTGCTTGGCTTTGGTTCAATCTTGCAGTGTCCTTTCCCAGTGACAGCAGGGGCAGCAAGGCACGTATTGTATTGTTGCCATCCAGGATAAAAAGATGGGGTTTATATCATATTGCTTGAGTTTATCCATCTACATCATGTCATCTTGCTTAAAGCATTACTCTGTTCTTATTAACTTAATACTCTAGATGCATGTTGGATAGCGATCGATGTGTGGAGTAATAGTAGTAGATGCTAAGTCATTTCGGTCTACTTGTCACGGACGTGATGCCTATATATAATGATCATGCTTAGATATTCTCATAATTATTCGCTTTTCTATCAATTACTCGACGGTAATTTGTTTACCCACCATAGAATTCTGCTATCATGAGAGAAGCCACTAGTGAAACCTATGGCCCCCAGGTCTATTCCCAACATATTAATCTACAATCTACTTTACTTTACTGTTTTTACTTTCTGTTCTTATAATCAAAAAATACCAAAAATATCAAACTATCCTATCTATCAGATCTCACTTTCGTAAGTGACCGTAAAGGGATTGACAACCCCTTATCGCGTTGGCTGTGAAGTTCTTATTTGTTTGTGCAGGTGCGAGGGACTCGCGCGTTGTCTCCTACTGTATTGATACCTTGGTTCTCAAAAACTGAGGGAAATACTTACGCTACTGTGCTGCATCATCCTTTCCTCTTCGAGGGAATACAACACAAGCTCGAGAAGTAGCAACGGACACATCAAGGAGGCGAGGAGCTTTGGCGTACAAGGAAAACCCTAGGTGGTCTCTGTTAACGTTCGCTCTACCTATTTTACATACCTGCATGCAGCTTGCTCTGCGTCGTGGCATGACAAACAACCTTTCTTGCGTATTGCATTACTTGTACAAGTACGCCTTCATATATTAATCACACTACAGTAAAGGATAGTGTCAGCTTATTACTTGATCTCCTGCTCCTTTTCCTTGCCATTGTATTTATTACTCATTGCACACGTACACTCTGGTACGTATGTCTATGCCAGGGGCTTCATTACGCCCCGCAGTACGGCAATAAAAGTCCGAACACTTTTACAGTACAGTTCGGCACCCCGAACTTACAGCATTATATGCATCAGCTCTGAATCATGTCTTTTGTCAATAGTTGGGTTGCCCGGCTGCTGTGCTTACTACCTTACGTTCCGGTATATCGGCTAGGGTAGTAAAGGGAGAACTACTCCGATTGTGTCCCGGTTCTTCCGGACGAGCACCTTAGTAGAGAAAGCCGAAAACTGACTGTCATGATGCGGCGAGCGCTGGTCAGCTGTTCAAGAGGTTGCTACTTCTCGAGCTTGCGTTGCATTCCCTCGAAGAAGAAAGGGTGATGTAGCACAGTAGCGTAAGTATTTCTTTCAGTTTTTGAGAACCAAGGTATCAATCCAGTAGGAGACCACGCGCGAGTCCCTCGCACCTTCACAAACAAATAAGAACTTCACAGCCAAAGCGATAAGGGGTTGTCAATCCCTTTACGGCCACTTACGAAAGTGAGATCTGGTAGAGATGATAGTTTGATATTTTTGGTATTTTTTATTATAAGAACAGAAAGTAAAAGGGGAAAAAGAAAGTAGGTGTAGATTGATATGTTGAGAATAGACCCGGGGGCCATAGTGTTCTCTAGTGGCTTCTCTCGTGATAGCAATATTCTACGGCGGGTAAACAAATTACTGTCGAGCAATTGATAGAAAAGCGAATAATTATGCGACTATCTAGGCATGATCATTATATATAGGCATCACGTCCGAGACAAGTAGACAGAAACGATTCTGCATCTACTACTATTACTCCACACATTGACCGCTATCCAGCATGCCTCTAGTGTATTGAGTTCATAAGAACAGAGTAACGCCTTAAGCAAGATTACATGATGTAGAGGGATAAACTCAAGCAATATGATATAAGCCCCATCTTTTTATCCTTGATGGCAACAATACAATACGTGCCTTGCTGCCCCTACTATCACTGGGAAAGGACACCGCAAGATTGAACCCAAAGCCAAGCACTTCTCCCATTGCAAAAACTATAGATCTAGTAGGCCAAACCAAACCAATAATTCGAAGAGACTTGCAATGATATTATAATCATACATAAAGAGTTCAGAGAAGAACCAAATATTTCTCATAGATAATCTTGATCATAAACCCACAATTCATCGGATCTCGACAAACACACGGCAAAAAGAGATTACATCAAATAGATCTCCTCGAAGACCGAGGAGAACTTTGTATTGAGATCCAAAGAGAGAGAAGAAGCCATCTAGATACTAGCTATGGACCCAAAAGTCTGTGGTAAACTACTCACAACTCATGGTGAGGCGATGATGGTGATGTAGAAGCACTGTGTGGAAGATCCCCCCCTCCGGCGGAGCTCCGGAACAGGCCCCAAGATGGGATCTCACGGGAACAGAAGGTTATGGCGATGGAACTAGGGTTTTCTCTGTTTCTGATGGTTTCGGGGTACGTAGGTATATATAGGAGGAAGGAGGGCACGGGGGCCAGTCGTGGGGCCCACGAGGCAAGGGCGCGCCCTAGGGGGGCGTGCCCCCCACCCTCGTGGGCAACACGTAAGCCCTACTCCGTGGTTCTCAAGTCTCTCGTGCGTGATTTTCTCCAAAAATATCTCTCCCGAAGGTTTCATTCCGTTTGGACTCCGTTTGATATCACTTTTCTATAAAACCCTGAAACAGACAAAAAAGAGCAATCTGGACCGGGCCTTTTGGTTAGTAGATTAGTCCCCAAAAAAATATAAAAGTGTATGACAAAGCCCATTAAACATCCAAAACATCATAAATAATAGCATGGAACAATCAAAAAATTTAAATACATTGGAGACGTATCAAGCATCCCCAAGCTTAATTCCTGCTCGTCCTCGAGTAGGTAAATGATAAAAACAGAATATTTGATGTGGAATGCTAACCAACATAGTTTTTCAATGTAATTCTCTTAATTGTCGCATGAATGTTCAGATCTGAAAGATTCAAGACAAAAGTCTATATTGACATAAGAAATAATAATACTTCAAGCATATTAACAAAGCAATCATGTCTTCTCAAAATAACATGGCCAAAGAAAGTTATCCCTACAAAATGATATAGTCTGGCTATGCTCCCTCTTCATCACACAAAATATTCATATCATGCACAACCCTGGTTTTATCCAAGCACTTGTTTTCATACTCTATTCTTTCAAACCTTTCAACTTTCACGCAATACATGAGCGTGAGGCATGGACATAGCACTATGGGTGGAATAGAGAGGTGGTTGTGGGGAAGACAAAAAGGAGGGAGATAGTCTCACATCGACTAGGCGTATCAACGGGCTATGGAGATGCCCATCAATAGATATCAATGTGAGTGAGTAGGGATTGCCATGCAACAGATGCACTAGAGCTAAAAATGTATGAAAGCACAACAAAAGAAACTAGTGGGTGTGCATCCAACTTGCTTGCTCATGAAGACCTAGGGCATTTGAGGAAGCCCATCGTTGGAATATACAAGCCAAGTTCTATAATGAAAATTCCCACTAGTATATGAAAGTGACTAAACATGAGACTCTCTATCATGAAGAACATGGTGCTACTTTGAAGCACAAGTGTGGAAAAAGATAGTAGCAATTGTCCCTTTTTCTTTTTTTTCTTTTTTTTTGGCCCTTTCTTTTTTTTCTTTGGCCTTTGTCTTTTTTTGGAGGGGCTTTATTGATTAGCCTTTCCTGACATGGGACAATGCTCAACTTAATGCTAGAACAAAGTATGACTCTATATGAATGCCTCTGGCGGTGTACCGGGATGTGCAATGAATCAAGAGTGGCATGTATGAAAAATTATGCATGGTGGCTTTGCCACAAATACGATGTCAACTACATGATCATGCATGGCAATATGACAATATGATGCGTGTCATATGAATGGAACGGTGGAAAGTTGCATGGCAATATATCTCGGAATGGCTATGGAAATGCCATGATAGGTAGGTATGGTGGCTGTTTTGAGGAATATATATGGTGGCTATTTTGATTAAGGATATATAGTGGGTGTATGGTACCGGCGAAAGTTGCGCGATACAAGAGAGGCTAGCAATTGTGGAAGGGTGAGAGTGCGTATAATCCATGGACTCAACATTAGTCATAAGAACTCATATACTTATTGCAAAAATCTACGAGTCATCAAAATAAAGCAATCAACGCATGCCCCTAGGGGGGAGGTTGGTAGGAGTTAACTATCGCGCACCCCCGACCTACACACAAAGGTTGACACTTTACAAATACCTCATGCTCTAACTTCGTCACATAGCGGTTCACCATACGTGCATGCTACGGGAATCACTAACCTTAACACAAGTATTTCTCAATTTCATAATAACTCCACTAGCATGACTCTAATATCACTATCCTCATATCTCAAAACAATTATCAAGCATCCAACTTCTCATCATATTCAATGCACTTAGCGTGAAAGTTTTTACTACATTGATATTGGATGTCTATCATGTGAAGACTAGTTTTATAGCCTAAGCACATTACCATGCTGTTGTAATAGACTCTCAAAAGGATATAAGTGAAGCATGAGAGTTCAACAATTTCTTCAAAATATTATCACCACCGTGCTCTAAAAGATATAAGTGAAGCACTAGAGCAAAAACTATTCAACTCAAAAGATATAAGTGAAGCACATAGAGTGTTCTAACAATTCCTAGGCCATATTTAACTCTCTCAAATAGGTGTGTACAGCAAGGATAATTGTGGCAAACTAACAAGCAAAGACTCAAATTATACAAGACGCTCCAAGTAAAACACATATCATGTGGTGAATAAAAATATAGCTCCGAGCATAGTTACCGATGGATGAAGACGAAAGAGGGGATGTCTTCCCGAGGTATCCCCAAGCTTAGGCTTTTGGTTGTCCTTGAATTTTACCTTGGGATGCCATGGGCATCCCCAAGCTTAGGCTCTTTCCACTCTTTGTTCCATAGTCCATCAAAGCAATACTCAAAACTTGAAAACTTCACAACACAAAACTTAGAAAAAAATCTCGTGAGCTCCGTTAGTATAAGAAAGCAAACCACTACTCACAGGTACTGCAATGAATTCATTCTTTGTTTATATTGGTGTTAAACCTACTGTATTCCAACTTCTCTATGGTTCATACTTCCCAATACTACTCATAGATGCATTGAAATAAGTTAACAACACACGAAAAACAGAATCTGTCAAAAACAGAACAGTCTATAGTAATCTGCAGGTTTCGCATACTTCTGTAACTCCAAAAACTTCAAACTAAATTGGTAAACGTTAGAATTTGTCTATTAATCATCTGCAAAAAGAATCAACTAAATAGCACGCTCCAGTAAAATCTGGTGACCATTCTAGCGAGCGCTAACGATTCTCTTTTTCACAGCAAGATCACATAAACTTCACACAAGTCTTCCCGAAGGTTCTACTTGGAACAAACACTAAACAAAACACTAAACCACATCTAAACAGAAGCTAGATGCAATATTTATTCCTAAGCAGAAGCAAAAACAGAAAATATAAAATTGGGTTGCCTCCCAACAAGCTCTTTCTTTATAGCCATTAAGATAGGCTTGAGAATTCAATGATGCTCACATGAAAGATAAGAATTGAAGCACAAAGAGAGAATCATAAAACATGTGACAAACATATCTAAGTCTAACATATTTCCTATGCATAGGCATTTTATAAGCAAACAAATTATCATAGCAAGCAAGATCTAGCGTATGCAAGGAAGAAGAAAGAAACAAGATCAATCTCAACATGAAGAGAGGTAATTTAGTAACATGAAGATTTCTATGACCATATTTTCCTCTCTCATAATAATTGCATGTAGGATCATAAGCAAATTCAACAATATAGCTATCGCAAAGCATATTCTCAACATGATCCACATGCATACGAAGTTGACACTCTTCCAAAATAGTAGGATCAACATTAACCAAAGGCATGACCTCTCCAAACCCACTTTTATAAAAAAAATCATAAGATTGATCTTTCTCCAAATATGTGGGATCTAAAATTGACACTCTTCCAAACCGACTTTCAATATTATAGCAAACATTATTATCAATCTCAGATTCATAATGGGGTTGAAATAAATTTTCAAGATCATAAGAAGCATCACCCCAATCATGATCATTGCAACATGTAGTGCACATAGCAATACTAGCATCCCCAAGCTTAGGGTTTTGCATATCATTAACACAATTTACATTAATAGAATTTACAATGGTATCATTGCAATCATGTTTTTCATCGAAGGAACTATCCTGAATCACTTTCAACAATTCCTCACAATTTTCAGATTCATAAATTTCGAGCAAAACCTCATAAAGATAATCTAGTGCACGCAGCTCACTAGCAATAGGTTCAACATAATGGGATCTCTTACAGAGATTAGCAAGTGGATGAGGACCCATACTTTAGCAAGCTAAGATGCAAGCTAATTGAGGGCACATAGCACACAAGCAAACAAGAGGCAAGCGGACGGTAAACACACGGCAAAAAGAAGGGCAAATAAAACGGCAAGGGTGAAGTGGGGGAGAGGAAAACAAGAGGAAAAAAATGTAATGCGAAGGAGAAGGGTTTGTGATAGGTACTTGGTATATGACTTTTGCGTAAGCCTCCCCGGCAAGGCGCCAGAAATTCTTCTTGCTACTTCTCGAGCTTGCGTTGTATTGCCTCGAAGAGGAAAGGGTGATGTAGCATAGTAGCGTAAGTATTTCCCTCAGTTTTTTAGAACCAAGGTATCAATCTAGTAGGAGACCACACGCGAGTCCCTCACACCTGCACAAACAAATAAGAACTTCGCAGCCAACGTGATAAGGGGTTTTCAATCCCTTTACGGTCACTTACGAAAGTGAGATCAGATAGATATGATAGTTTGATATTTTTGGTATTTTTTGATTATAAGAAAAGAAAGTAAAAGCGGAAAAAGAAAGTAGGTGTAGATTGATATGTTGAGAATAGACCCGGGGGCCATAGTGTTCTCTAGTGGCTTCTCTCATGATAGCGATATTCTACGGCGGGTAAACAAATTACTATCGAGCAACTAATAGAAAAGCGAATAATTATGACACTATCTAGGCATGATCATTATATATAGGCATCACGTCTCAGACAAGTAGACCGAAACGATTCTGCATCTACTACTATTACTCCACACATCGACCGCTATCCAGCATGCATCTAGTGTATTGAGTTCATAAGAACAGAGTAACACCTTAAGCAAGATGACATGATGTAGAGGGATAAACTCAAGCAATATGATATAAACCCCATCTTTTTATCCTCGATGGCAACAATACAATACGTGCCTTGATGCCCCTACTGTCACTGGGAAATGACACCGCAAGATTGAACCCAAAGCCAAGCACTTCTCCCATTGCAAGAACTATAGATCTAGTAGGCCAAACCAAACCAATAATTCGAAGAGACTTGCAAGGATATTATAATCATACATAAAATATTTCAGAGAAGAACCAAATATTTCTCATAGATAATCTTGAGCATAAACCCACAATTCATCGGATCTCGACAAACACACCGCAAAAAGAGATTACATCGAATAGATCTCCTCGAAGACCGAGGAGAACTTTGTATTGAGATCCAAAGAGACAGAAGAAGCCATCTAGATACTAGCTATGGACCTGAAGGTCTATGGTAAACCACTCACAACTCATCGTGAGGCGATGATGATGATGTAGAAGCACTCC
>LR738715.1:259277232-259297036 GCA_902687465.1 Secale cereale | reverse complement strand
GACCCCCCCCCCCCCCTCCGGCGGACCTCCGGAACAGGCCCCAAGATGGGATCTCACGGGAATAGAAGGTTACAGCGGTGGAACTAGGGTTTTCTCTGTTGTTCTGATGGTTTCGGGGTACGTAGGTATATATAGGAGGAAGGAGGGCACCGGGGGCAGACGTGGGGCCCATGAGGCAGGGGCGCGCCCCCCACCCTCGTGGACGCCACGTAAGCCCTATTCCGTGGTTCTCAAGTCTCCCGTGCGTATTTTTCTCCAAAAATATCTCTCCTGAAGGTTCATTCCGTTTGGACTCCGTTTGATATTCCTTTTGTGTAAAACCCTGAAATAGGCAAAAAAACAGCAATCTGGACTGGGCCTTTGGGTTAATAGGTTAGTCCCAAAAATAATATAAAAGTGTATGACAAAGCCCATTAAACATCCAAAACATCATAAATAATAGCATGGAACAATAAAAAATTGTAGATACGTTGGAGACATATCAAAGGTCTCAAATCCCTAGAGATTTTTTCCGCTTTATGCGAAGAATCGGTTTTTCTCCGATTAGGCGTGTATAGCGCCGCTAGTTCGGCCTTCCGAACACTAGGGGCTTCACCGAAATCTTCATTGTCAAACTCCTATGGCTAAGGGAGGGTAATAAAGGCCGTATAGTCTGATTGCCTTGTTCGTTGCGCTAAACACCTCCTTTAAGGACCAGAATGTGGAGTAAAGAGTGTTTAGATTTATCCCGAACACCCCCGTACTATCTACATGGGGGCAGAAGCCGACGATTGGTCAACCCTCGGATTCTAAATAAACGGTCGCACATGAGGTAAAAATTTCGTTACAAGCATCATATTACATACCAATCTTGTTTCATATTACAGGACAACCCGAATGTTTTCACGGGAACATCACATCCTTCGCACATTGCTCTGCCACAATGCGGGATCCCCCCAGGACTCCGTCGAAATACAGTTCGGGTCGACGATGTTCCTTGCCCTCCGGCGCCCCCTCGGTCATCTGCTTCTTGGCATCCAACTTCGCCCAATGCATCTTGACGCGGGCAAATGCCATTCGTGCACCTTCAATGCAGACCGATCGTTTCATGGCTTCGAACCATGAGCAGGCACTCACAAGCCGCTTCACAAGTCCGAAGTAGCTATTGGGTATGGGCTCGGCAGGCCACAGCCAGACTATTACGTCCTTCATGGCTAGCTCGGCTGACCGGTGCAGCTCGACCAGCTGTTTTAGCTGGTTGCTAAAGGGCACGTGATGTTCTGGCACAAGATATTGAGACCAGAATAGCTTCTTCGTAGGCAACCCCTCTTCGGCTTGATAAAACTCGGCAGCATCTGATATGTTGCGCGGCAGATTCGCAAACGCCGTTGGAAAACACAGATTCAGGTAAGTACAAGGAATGTTTCCTTCGCACACTTGCTTTGCATAGCAAAAGACTTACCCGCCGCAATCTCCTTGGCCGCCTGAATCTCCTGGTGGGCGCTCTGAGCTTCGGCTCGAGCATCCTGTGCGCTCTGGCGGGCCTTCGCAAGTTTGGACTCTTGCGTCGTAAAATCGCGCTCCAAGGACTCGAGCTTCTCGACGGTGTCCTGAAGCTCTTGCTGGGCCTTGTTAACCAGGGCCTCGTGCTTCTCGCGCGTGGCGCATTCCCTGGCCTCTTTGTCCTCGGCCTCAGCTAATGCCTCCTTGAGGGCTACCACCTCGATCGTGGCCCCTAATAAAGTTCATGACACTTTAGTCTACACGGACCACTCATCCTTATTAAATGAACACACATGTTACTGCATACCTTGGCTATCCTCCAGCTGCTTCTTCACGAGGCCAAGCTCTTCCTCGGCCCATTCCAGTTTCTGTTTCACTCCTAATATCTCTGCAGTATGAGCGGTAGCAGCCCGCAGTGATGCCCGCTTATTCACATATACACCTTATGTTAGACTCCTGCGAAAATTATTTTTGATCCCCTGTTCGGCTCCTTCTTTCCGAACACCGAACAGAGCATCAGGGGCTACTGTCTACACTGTGATATTCTTCCTACAATTATATTACTCACCTCAAAGCCTGTTAGAAGGCTAATGCAGGCTTCGGTCAGTCCGCTTTTGACCGAATGAACCTTCTCGATCATTGTACCCATAAAGGTACGGTGTTCATCCACAATGGAAGCGCCGCGCAGCGTTTCCAGCAGATCATCCGGTGCCTCTAGTTGGACAGAGGTCACCAGCGGAACAGGCATGCCTCCTCCTTTCAGGGAAGGCCATTCGCTGGACTCCGGAGCCGTGAAGGTCTCCGGAATAGTATCCGGCAGAGGGCCAAATGGAACCCGGCCTCGTCTTCTTCTTCTTCCTCCTCCTCGTCATCGTCTTTAGCGGACGAAGAGTGAGTCCCGTCTTCGGACGTCACGTCCGAAGCGCCTTTTTGGCGAGTGCCCCTTCGGCCGTTTTCTTGGTCGTCTTCGTCGGCACCTCATAAGGTGCTGGAAACAACATTTTCGTCAGTAATGGGAATTCTTGGTCTTCGGGCAGCGGGACCGGACAGTTAATCCCCCCTGCTACCTTGATCCAGGCCTGTAAATGAGGATGGGAAGGCTTAGACCTTTTCCTTAGAATGTGCTAGTAAAGGGTATACCTTGAAAGCATGAAATAACTTACTGAATTAGCTTGGCGTTTTAAGCTGAGCCCACGATCCTCGGTCGTGGGCGGTGGCAATTCACCGGCCTTGAAGAGCACTTTCCAGATGTCTTTGTGCGCCGTGCCGAAGATCTCTTGTAGCGTCTAATGCTTGGCCGGATCGTACTCCCACAGACAGCAAGTCCGGCGTTGACACAGAAGGATCCGACGAACAAGCATGACCTGGATCACGTTGACAAGCTTGATTTTCCTGTCTATCATGTTCTGGACGCACGTCTGGAGCCCCGTCAGCTTGTCCGAGGGAACCCAGGTTAGGCTCCTCTCTTGCTAGGAGGTGAGCTGCATCGGGGTTTCGGATCGGAATTCGTGGGCTGATACGTCCATTTTGCATCATGCTTATATGTTGATATTTATTGCATTATGGGCTGTAATTACATGTTTTGTCACAATACTTATGCCTTTTTATCTTATTTTACAAGGTTTACATGAAGAGGGAGAATGTCGGCAACTGGAATTCTGGGATGGAAAGGGAGCAAACTTTGGAAAGCTATTTGGCACAACTCAAAAAGCCTTGAAACTTCACAGGACTCTGTTTCAGAAAATATAAAAAATATCTGGCGAAAGAAGATCACCACGGAGCCACCAGCTGTCCACGAGGGTGGGGGGCACGCCCCCCCCCCTCTCTGGGCGCGCCCCCTGCCTCGTGGGCCCCCCGACGGCCCCCCGATGCCCATCTTCTACTATAATGTGTTTTGACTTGGAAAAAATCATAAGGAGGCTTTCAGGACCAGACGCCGCCATCTCGAGGCGGAACCTTGGCGGAAACCAATCTAGGGCTCCGGCAGAGCTGTTCTGTCTGGGATACTTCCCACCGGGAGGGGGAAATCGTCACCGCCGTCATCACCAACAACTCTCCCATCTTGGGGAGGGCTATCTTCATCAACATCTTCACCAACACCATCTCCTCTCAAACCCTAGTTCATCTCTTGTATCCAATCTTTGTACCCAACCCTCAGATTGGTACATGTGGGTTGCTAGTAGTGTTGATTACTCCTTGTAGTTGATGTTAATTGGTTTATTTGGTGGAAGATCATATGTTCAGATCCATTATGCATATTAATACCACTCTGATTATGAACAATATTATGTCTTGTGAGTAGTTACTTTTGTTCCTGAGGACATGGGAGAAGTCTTGCTATAAGTAGTCATGTGAATTTGGTATTCGTTCGATATTTTAATGAGATGTATGTTGTCTATCCTCTAGTGGTGTCATGTGAACGTCGACTACATGACACTTCACCATTATTTGGGCCTAGAGGAAGGCATTGGGAAGTAATAAGTAGATGATGGGTTGCTAGAGTGACAGAAGATTAAACCCTAGTTCATGCGTTGCTTTGTAAGGGACTGATTTGGATCCACTTGTTTCATGCTATGGTTAGGTTTACCTTAATACTTATTTTGTAGTTGTAGATGCTTGCTTTAGAGGTTAATCATAAGTGGAGGCTTCTCCAAGTAAGGACATCACCCAAGCACCGGTCCACCCACATACCAAATTATCAAAGTACCGAATGCGAATCAGATGATCGTGATGAAAACTAGCTTGACGATAATTCACATGTGTCCTCGGGAGTGCTTTCCTTTATATAAGAGATTGTCCAGGCTTGTCCTTTGCTACAAAAAGGATTGGCCCACCTTCCTGCACCTTATTTACTTTTACCTTTTGTTACTTGCTACCAATTACCCTATCACAAAACTATCTATTACCTATAATTTCAGTGCTTGCAGAAAATACCTTACTGAAAACTGCCTATCATTTCCCTCTGCTCCTTGTTGGGTTCGACACTCTTACTTATCAAAAGGACTACGATAGATCCCCTGCACTTGTGGGTCATCAAGACTCTTTTCTAGCGCCGTTGTCGGGGAGTGTAGCACCTTTGGTAGGGAATTTTTTTTATAGTGCGCTGAAATTTATTGTCACTTGTTACTATGGCTCATAATCCTTTGAGGGGCTTGTTCGGGCTATCTTCACCCCGACCAGAAGAGCAAAGAGTTGCTCCTGAACCTACTGCACCTACTGAAAATGTTGGCTTTGAAATTCCTTTGGGTATGTAGAGAAACTGCTAGATAATCCTTTTATAGGAGACTGAACACTGCATCCCGATTTACACCTAATCTATGTGGATGAAGTTTGTGGATTATTTAAGCTTGCAGGTATGCCCGAGGTTGTTATCAAGAAGAAGGTCTTCCCTTTATCTTTGAAGGGAGATGCATTGACATGGTTTAGGCTATGTGATGATATTGGGTCATGGAACTATAATCTTCTGAAGTTGGAATTTCATCAGAAGTTCTATGCACCAGGTTCATCGTGATCATAATTATATTTATAATTTTTGGCCTTGCGAGGGAGAAAGCGTCGCTCAAGCTTGGGGGAGGCTTAAGTCAATGTTATATTCATGCCCCAATCATGGGCTCTCATTAGAAATGATTATTCAAAAAAATTATGCTCGGCTTTCTCTCGATAATCGCTCCATGCTCGATACTTCTTGTTCTCGCTCATTTATGATGAAGACTATTGAATTCAAATGGGATTTATTGGAAAGAATTAAACGCAACTCTGAAGATTGGGATCTCGACAAAGGTAAGGAGTCAGGTATGACCCCTAAGTTTGATTGTGTTAAAGCTTTTATGGATACCGATGTTTTCCGTGAGTTTAGCACTAAATATGGACTTGACTCTGAGATAGTAGCTTCATTCTGTGAATCATTTGCTACTCATGTTGATCTTCCCAAGGAGAAGTGGTTTAAATACCATCCTCCCATTGAAGTAAAAGTAGTTAAACCTGTTAAAGTTGAAGAAAAGACTATCACTTATAATGTTGATCCTATTGTTCCTATTGCTTATATTGAGAAACCACCTTTCCCTGTTAGAATAAAGGATCATGCTAAAGCTTCAACTATAATTTGTAAGAGTAATACTAGAACACCTACACCCTCTGAGCAAATTAAAATTGAACCTAGTGTTGCTATGGTCAAAGATCTCTTGGTAGAAGATTTAAATGGACATGTTATTTACCTTCAAGAGGAATCTGCTAGAATAGCCAAACCCGATGCTAGGAATAAACATAGACCTATTGTAGGCTTGCCTGTTATCTCTGTTAAGATAGGAGATCATTGCTATCATGGTTTATGTGACGTAGGTGCTAGTGCGTGTATTATCCCCCATACCTTATATCTAGAAATTATGCATGATATTGCACCTGTTGAGTAAGAAGGGATTGATGTTACTATTAAGCTAGCTAATAGAGACACTATTTCACCAGTTGGGATTGTTAGAGATGTTGAAGTCTTGTGTGGGAAGGTTAAATACCCTGCTGATTTTCTTATTCTTAGTTCCCCACAAGATGACTTTTGTCCCATTATATTTGGTAGAACCTTCTTGAATATTGTTAATGCTAAGATAGATTGCGTGAAAGATATTGTTACCGTTGGTTTAGGGATATGTCTCATGATTTTAACTTTGCTAAATTCCGTAGACAACCCCTTGATAAAGAATTACCTAGTAAGGATGAAATTATTGGTCTTGCTTCTATTGATGTGCCTCCTAATGATCCTTTAGAACAATACTTTCTAGACCATGAAAATGATATCCATATGAATGAGAGAAGGGAAATAGATGAAATATTCTTTAATCAGGGACCCGTATTGAAAAACAACTTGCCTGTTGAAATCCCAGGGGATCCTCCTCCACCCAAGGGTGATTCCGTATTTGAACTTAAACCTTTACCTGATAATCTTAAGTATGTTTATCTTGATGAAAAGAAGATATATCCTGTTATTATTAGTGCTAACCTTTCAGAGCGGGAAGAAGAAAAACTATTGAAAACTCTGAAGAAGCACCGTTCTGCTATTGGATACACTCTGGATGATCTTAAGGGTATTAGTCCCACTTTATGCCAACACAAGATAAAGTTGGAAGAAAACGCTAAACCGGTTATTGATCATCAGTGACGGCTAAATCCTAAGATGAAAGAAGTGGTAACGAAGGAAATACTAAAGCTTCTAGAGGCAGGTATTATTTATCCAGTTGCTGATAGCCAGTGGGTAAGTCATGTCCATTGTGTCCCTAAGAAAGGAGGCGTGACTGTTGATGAATTGATCCCGCAAAGAATTGTTACAGGTTATAGGATGGTAATTGATTTCTGTAAATTAAATAAAGCTACTAAGAAAGGTCATTACCCCTTGCCTTTTATTGATCAAATGCTAGAAAGGTTATCCAAACATACTCATTTTTGCTTTCTAGATGGTTATTGTGGTTTCTCTTAAGTACCTGTGTCAAAAGGGGGTCAAGAAAAGACCACTTTTACTTGCCCTTTCGATACCTTTGCTTATAGACGTATGCCTTTTGATTTATGTAATGCACCTGCTACCTTTCAAAGATGCATGATGGCTATATTCTCTGATTTTTGTGAAAAGATTGTTGAGGTTTTCATGGATGACTTCTCCGTTTACGGAACTTCTTTTGATGATTGCTTAAGCAACCTTGATCGAGTTTTGTAGAGATGTGAAGACACTAATCTTGTATTGAATTGGGAAAAGTGCCACTTTATGGTTAATGAAGGCATTGTCTTGGGACATAAAATTTCTGAAAGAGGTATTGAAGTTGACAAAGCAAAAGTTGACGCTATTGAAAAGATGCCATGCCCCAAGGATATCAAAGCTATACGAAGTTTCCTTGGTCATGCTGGGTTTTATGGGAGGTTCATTAAGGACTTCTCCAAAATCTCCAGGCCTCTGACTAATCTCTTACAAAAAGATATTCCTTTTATCTTTGATGATGATTGTCTAGAAGCATTTGAAATACTTAAGAAAGCATTGATCTCTGCACCTATTGTCCAGCCTCCTGACTGGAATTTACCCTTTGAGATTATGTGCGATGCTAGCGATTATGCTGTAGGTGCTGTTTTAGGGCAAAGAGTTGATAAGAAATTAAATGTTATCCAATATGCTAGTAAAACTCTAGATAGTGCCCAGAAAAATTATGCTACTACTGAGAAAGAATTTTTAGCAGTTGTATTTGCTTGTGATAAGCTTAGGACCTATATTGTTGATTCTAAAGTAACTATTCACACTGATCATGTTGCTATCAAATACCTTATGGAAAAGAAAGATGCTAAACCTAGACTTATTAGATGGGTTCTCTTGCTACAAGAATTTGACTTACATATTATTGATAGAAAGGGAGCTGAGAACCCCGTTGCAGATAACTTGTCTAGGTTAGAGAATATACTTGATGACCCACAACCTATTGATGATAGCTTTTCTGATGAACAATTAGCTGTCTTAAATACTTCTCGTATTCCTCCATGGTTCTCTGATTATGCTAATTATGTTGTTGCTAAGTTTATACCTCCTAGCTTCACATACCAGCAAAAGAAAAAGTTCTTCTATGATTTGAGGCATTACTTCTGGGATGACCCACATCTTTATAAAGAAGGAGTAGATGGTATTATTAGACGTTGTGTACCTGAGCATGAACAGGAATAGATCCTACGCAAGTGCCTGTGCGCGGCGCAGTAAAAGGCTCCGGCTGGTTCTCCACTATCCAACACCAATCTGCGCGCCATTCTTCCCACTTGCCGCGGAGTTCTCCTTTCAGATATGAGTCCTTCTTATTTAACCGGAAGATCCAGGAGATACCTCCGGAGAGGGGAGCGCCAGCCTCTGCTCTAGGCATAAAGAAATGGCGAAAGAGCGCTACATTGGGATGGATCCCCACATAATTTTCGCACAGATGTGCGAAAACCGCCATCGTAAGGATGGCGTTGGGGGTGAAGTCTAGGAGGTGGAGGCCGTATGTGTTCATGATGTCACAGAAAAACTCCGAGAACGGAGGGCACAATCCACAATGGAAGAAGACAGCGAAGAAGAAATACCCGCCGGGAAACAGATCTCTGGCGACGGCGGGGTAGACTCTGGTGCGGGGATGAGCTTTGGTCTCCTTGGACCAGAAGAGGTAGTACTTGTTCCACAGCTCCCTCGCGCTGAGCCTCGGCGCGAAGACCACATTCCTCTTCCGCAGGGTGGCAAGCTTCGCCGCCTGCTCGGACTTCTCCCTCTTGGCCTTCTCCGCTTTCGCCTTCTCGCTCTTCGGAGCCATGGCGGAGGCGGCGGGGGAAGGGGCGAGGAGCTCGACGGCGCCGCGGACGCGGAAGACGACGGAGGAGGGGTGGAGGCAAAGAGCAGCGGAGGTTTTTCTGGAGGTTGAAGACGCAATGAAGACGAAGGAGGGGAAGTAAAGATGTCGGGGGAAACTGTCCACCACGAACACCTATGGGACCGGAGCCCCTTTTTCGTTGCGGTAAGGGAGCGGAGGGAGCACGAAGAGCAGATCGAGGAGAGCACGCGGGCAGTTTACCCAGGTTCGGGCCGCGACGGACGCGTAAAACCCTACTCCTGCTTGGATTGTATTGAGTTTTTGGGCTCGGGAGCTGGAAGAACTAGCTACACCGAGCCAGAGAGCTATCTAGGTTCCGAACCCTTTCTACGTTGTGCATGGGCCTCCTTTTATAGCTCAAGGGGTCACCGACAGGTGTCAACATAGAGGAGGGTAAAAATGTAACTTTGGTGGTAGTTGTAACAGTGCGGGGATAGTGCGTGAACAGTGGATGAACAGTGATCACCACCTAACCTTGACAGTGGGGGACAAGGGCCTTAAATGCCCGTCACCGTCGACCCCAAAAGCACCCGTCCATGCGTCTCCATTCGACACGGTGGTAGCCTCGTCACCGTGGATTGCCACCGTGTGCCCCAGGCTGCACAGCCATCCGCCACGCGTCCCTGGAAGGGCACCAGGGCGACGCGTGGGTAGAAGAGCTGGAGCGCGGGCACACAGCGTGGGTTCCTCCCGGCAAGCACCTTGCCGGGGTCTTGACCTTGCCGGGCCCTGAAGCTTGTCGCTCCCCGGGCCCTGCCGGGGCGCAGGACGCGCCGAGGCATGTCTTCTGAGATGCAGTCTTCTGGTCTTCCTGGCAAGCTCCTCTTGCCAGGGCCTTGTGTTAATGAGATAATCTTGAGCCTGGGACGGCCTTCCCGGAAAGCTCCACTTGCCGGGGCCTTGATCTTCTGGCTTGTATACTTTGTTTTTGAATGGCTTCATAGGGACCGAAAAGGTTTCCGGCAAGCACGTGGTAAGCCCTGCCGCGGGAAGCTGCTACTGCCCGTGCACAAGTTGGGGTACTAAGGTACCCCTATCTTAGTACACCGACAGTGCCACTCCAAAGCTTGTGGAGGACACCTTGCAGGAGATAGAACTGCACATAAGGTATTGCAATCCGGTTTTTATTGGCCTACTCTCTTCAAGGATGCCCGTAAGTTTGTCTTATCTTGTGATGAATGTCAAAGAATTGATAATATCAGTAGACGTCAAGAAATGCCTATGAATTATTCACTTGTTATTGAACCTTTTGATGTTTGGGGCTTTGATTATATGGGACCGTTTCCTGCCTCTAATGGGTACACACATATCCTAGTTGATCTTGATTACGTTACTAAGTGGGTAGAAGCTATTCCAACTAGTAGTGCTGATCATAACACCTCTATTAAGATGCTTAAGGAAGTTATTTTCCGAGGTTTGGAGTCCCTAGATGCCTAATGACTAATGCTGGTTCACACTTCATTCAAGGTGCTTTCCGTAAAATGCTTGCTAAGTATGATGTTAACCATAGAATTGCATCCCATTATCACCCACAGACTAGTGGTCAAGTAGAACTAAGTAATAGAGAGTGAAATTAATTTTGCAAAAGACGGTCAATAGGTCTAGAAAGAATTGGTCCAACAAACTTGATGATGCATTATGGGCCTATAGAACTGCACACAAAAATCCTATTGGTATGTCTCCATATAAAATGGTTTACGGAAAAGCTTGTCAGTTACCTCTTGAGCTAGAACATAAGGCATACTGGGCTATCAAAGAGCTCAATTATGATTTCAAACTTGCCGGTGAGAATAGGTTATTTGAAATTAGCTCTCTTGATGAATGGAGAACCCAGGCCTATGAGAATGCCAAGCTATTTAAGGAAAAAGTTAAAAGATGGCATGACAAAAGGATAAAAAAAACATGAGTTTAACGTAGGTGATTATGTCTTGCTATACAACTCTTGTTTACGACTTTTTGCAGGAAAACTTCTCTCTAAGTGGGAAGGACCTTACGTTATCGAGGAGGTCTATCGTTCCGGTGCCATAAAAATCAACGACTTCGAAGGCACAAATCCGAAGGAGGTGAACGGTCAAAGAATCAAACATTATATCTCACGTAACCCTATAAATGTTGAAACCAATGTTATTGAAACTGTAACCCCTGAGGAATACATAAGGGACAATTTCCAGAATGATTCAGCCTCTGAAAAGGAAGAGGTATGCAGTACGGTAAGTAACCCGACTCCAAAACAGTTCTAAAGGAATTTTTTCTCCGTTTTGGAATATTTAGAAAAATAGAAAAATAAGTGGCAGTCCGGAAGAGACATGAGCCGTCCACGAGGGTGGAGGGCACGGCCCCCTTCCCTAGGCGCGCCCCCCTGCCTCGTGGGCAGATCGTGTGCCTCCCGGACTCTGATTTCTTGTATGTTACTCCTTTTGGTCGGTAAAAATTCATTATATATACTCCCGAAGGTTTTGACCTCTCTATCACGCAAAAATCCTCTATTTTCATTTCGAGCTGTTGTTTTTGACAGATCTAGATCAAAATGGCATCTTTCAACGCCCCCAAGGACAAGTTCTTCGAGAAGGTCATCAAGCCTTACCTTGCGGAGGTGCTGCATCATCCTCAAACCATGGAGTTGCATGAGGGGGTGCTGCAATTCCACGATGTTGAGGGGCCAAGGAGGACCGGAAGCATGGAGACAAGACTCGAAGCAATGGAGCAGCAAGTTTTCAAGTGCCAAGGTATGGTGGAACGAGGACTCAACGCCAACCACATGATGATCTCGGAGCTCGCCAACAACCTCAAGCTGGACTCAAGGATCTTCGGGGAAGCTATCTCCAAACTTCAAGAGAAAATCGAACACCTCCAAGCCCAGATCTATGACCTGCAAACCTAAACTGTGAGTATGAATATAGATTCAAGAAGATGAGTTTGGTTGCAGATTTGAGTATCCCGGAGACTCGATCATCCTTGTACGATGGTGAGCCCATGCCTTGGAAGGTAGACAACAAGCCTACATCATCAACAACTCCATCATCACCACCTCCGAAGAAGGAGACATAATCACATGGGTATGGGCACTCCCCTTGGCAACTGCCAAGCTTGGGGGAGTGACCCCGGTATCGTATCACCATCACTCTTATCTTTACCATTTTTCTTAGTTTGATCCTTTTGGTAGTATCTTGATCTAGTAGAATAAAGTTAGCATGATCTAGTTGTGAGCTTTTGCTTTATGATCTTTACCCTTTGTAATCGAGTCCGTGAGCTATATAATAAAGATTAGTGTTGAGTCAAGGGCTTGATTTCCTCACCTTGGTCATGATAGAATAAAAGAAAATATGAAAAGTATCATAGAGATCATATTGATCTTATGGGAAGTAATGACTTCACATATAAAGAGTATGATGAATAAAAGTTGTTGGGAGTTGACAAACATAGTTTTGGTCATCGTTGCAATTAATAGGAAGTAATAAAGAAAGAGAGGCTTCACATACAAATATACTATCTTGGACATCTTTTATGATTGTGAGCACTCATTAAAATATGACATGCTAAAGAGTTGATGTTGGACAAGGAAGACAACATAATGGGTTATGTTTTCTTATATCTAAAATAAAGTATATTGTCATGGATCATCCAACATGTTGAGCTTGCCTTTCCCCCTCATGCTAGCCAAAACTCCTTGCACCAAGTAGAGATACTACTTGTGCTTCCATACATCCTTAAACCCAGTTTTGCCATGAGAGTCCACTATACCTACCTATGGATTGAAAAGATCCTTCCAAGTAAGTTGTCATGTTGCAAACTCGCTAAAATATGTATGATTTATTAGTTTGGAGGAAATAAGCTTTATACGATCTTGTGATATGGAAGTAATAAAAGCGACGGACTACATAATAAAGGTCCTTATCACAAGTGGCAATATAAAGTGACATTCTTCTGTGCTAAGACTTTGTGCATCCAACCATAAAAACACATGTCAACCTCTGCTTCCCTCTGCGAAGGGCCTATCTATTATTCTTGCCTTATAAGAGTCAACGTGAAACTCACCTTTCCTTTTTACATTTTATCCTTTGGCAAGCACATTGTGTTGGAAAGATCCTGACATATACACCCACTTGGATGTAAGTTTTCATGGTCTATTACTGTTGACATTACCCTTGAGGTAAAAGGTTGGGAGGCAACATCATCAGCCCCTATCTTTCTCTGTGTCCGATTAAAACTCCATACCCATAAGTATTGCATGAGTGTGAGCAATTGTGAAAGACTATATGATAGTTGAGTATGTAGGCTTACTGAAAAGCTCTTATTTTGACTCTTTCCGATGTTACGATAAATTACAATTGCTTCAATGACCGAGATCAAAGTTTGTTAGTTTTCAATGAATTTTGTGATTCATGCTCGATATTGTGAATGAATTGTTACTTTAGCATAAGAATCATATGACTATATATATATATATATATATATATATATGTTGATGTTATGAGAATGATCATGATGCCCTCATGTCCGTATTTTATTTTTATCGACACCTCTATCTCTAAACATGTGGACAAATTTTTCGATATCGGCTTTCGCTTGAGGACAAGCGAGGTCTAAGCTTGGGGGAGTTGATACGTCCATTTTGCATCATGCTTATATGTTGATATTTATTGCATTATGGGCTGTTATTACATGTTTTGTCACAATATGTATGCCTTTTCTCTCTTATTTTGCAAGGTTTACATGAAGAGTGAGAATGCCGGCAACTGGAATTCTGGGCTGGAAAAGGAGCAAACTCTGGAAACTTATTCTGCACAACTCAAAAAGCCCCAAAACTTCACAGGACTCTGTTTCAGAAATTATAAAAAATATCTGGCAAAAGAAGATCACCAGGGGGGCCACCAGCTGTCCACGAGGGTGGGGGGCTGGGCGCGCCCCCCTGCCTCGTGGGCCCCCCGACGGCCCCCCGATGCCCATCTTCTCCTATAAGGTGTTTTCACCTAGAAAAAATCATAAGGAGGCTTTCGGGACCAGACGCCGTCGTCTCGAGGCGGAACCTTGGCGGAAACCAATCTAGGGCTCCAACAGAGTTGTTCTGCCGGGGATACTTCCCTCCGGGAGGGGAAAATCGTCACCGCCGTCATCACCAACAACTCTCCCATCTTGGGGGGGGGGGCTATCTTCATCAACATCTTCACCAGCACCATCTCCTCGCAAACCCTAGTTCATCTCTTCTATCCAATCTTTGTACCCAAACCTCAGATTGGTACCTGTGGGTTGCTAGTAGTGTTGATTACTCCTTGTAGTTGATGCTAATTGGTTTATTTGGTGGAAGATCATATGTTCAGATCCATTATGCATATTGATACCCCTCTGATTATGAACAATATTATGTCTTGTGAGTAGTTACTTTTGTTTCTTAGGACATGGGAGAAGTCTTGCTATATGTAGTCATGTGAATTTGGTATTCGTTCGATATTTTGATGAGATGTATGTTGTCTCTCCTATAGTGGTGTCATGTGAACGTCGACTACATGACACTTCACCATTATTTGGGCCTAGAGGAAGGCATTGGGAAGTAATAAGTAGATGATGGGTTGCTAGAGTGACAGAAGCTTAAACCCTAGCTCATGTGTTGCTTCGTAAGGGACTGATTTGGATCCACTTGTTTCATGCTATGGTTAGTGTCATGGAATTAGCATGGCAGATGTCCGGTTTAGTGGACTTAGGTGTGAGGCCATCGCGCGGGTTAGCTTGAAGAGGTTAAAGCGGACAAAGGACACAGGGAGTTTATACTAGTTCGGCCCCTTCGATGAAGGTAAAAGCCTACGTCTAGTTTGGTGTGGTATTGCTTGTGCGTCAATGACCAGGAAGCGAATCCGCTTGCCTGTGTCTCGAGCTCTTGTTTCTTGTCCCTGAACCATCGTCGAGTCGTCCCTTTATATAGGAGGCGACGCCCGGTCCAGTTTACAGAGTCCCGAGGCCGGCTCATAAACGTGTCCGCCTCGGTCTCTACTCTTTCTATCTTACATCCCAAGTTACATGGTACGACGCTTTACATATCGTGGGCCTTATACATGTTCCCCAAACCTCTATGGGCTATGATCTCTTTGTTACATACTCTTTTGGGCTTGCAATTATACAACCTTGTCAATGTAATCTGGACCCTCCTGGCCGGTTTATACCTGCTAGTAATATCCCTGACATTAGGCCCTAGATTGATTTGAACTTGTTCATGTCAGTCTTCACGTCTTGTATAAACTTCCTTTCTGCAACTTTTTTGTTTCATAAACCGGCCATGACGTCATCTCATGGAATCGTGCTAGTCCGTTGTGACATCATCTCCGCATTTAATGCTCGCATCTGTCTGTTATCTTTCTTTAATGTCACACCAGAGATCGAGGCGACAGCTCAATCTTTCTCCGACCTCTAGCCTCCTCGATTCCCGCGCTTACTGTTTTCACCCCTTCGGCCTATAAATGTCGTTGAAGCTCATCTCTTTTCCCCTTCTGCCTTCTTCTTCTTCTGTCTCCAACGCTCGAAACTCCGCCGCCGTTCTCCGAGCTCACCGTCGTCCTCGAGCCAGGCCGGTGCATCGATCTGAACGTCTCCAGGGAACTTCGCCGCCGTCCTCTATTTCTTCAGGTACTCCTTCTTCTTCCCTATAGATCTTACTCTAGGATTTCTTCCGTAGCTTCGCCATGAACCCTCGAAGCTCTGCAGTTCATCCCCGTAGGTCAGCCTTACTGTAGATTTAAACTTATTTAGGCTCGATCTGAACCCATGCGCTTCTGCTCCATCATCATATCCTAGTTCGTCTAGCTTCATCAGTTTAGATTCAATCTGTAGAGAACCTCCGCGGCCTTTCCTGTATATGACTTGTATTTATTCCATCTTTTTCTTGCACCTTAGATCCATATTTACCTCAGCTTTCTGTGGAAACTGTTTCTTCATACTTTAGATCTGTAGCTCATCTCATCGGTTTAGTCATAATCTGCGCGTCATATGCTCTCCTTGACGGTTTACACGTAAGCCTGTATCCCGTAATTGATGTTTTAGCTTCTTCTCTTCCTATCATCATGAGCCGGTAGCTGTCTCACTCATATCTGCTTTCGGCTTATTAATACCATTAGTCCCTTGTTTAAACTGACAATTAGGCCCATAACTTTATAGAATGCACCGGCTTATACTTTAGCAATTGGTAAACCGGATTTTGTACTGTATTTTTCAGCACTTCCTCATCCAAACCGATGGCCAAGCAATTTGTCGCTTGCAACTGGGTTCCTTCCCGGATCAGAGAAATTGATTTGGTTGAAGCGGCCTCAATTGGCGTTCTGGGCCCTAAGGAAGTTCAGCACTGGCGAGCCCCTGGAAAGGAATGCCCTCCTGAGCTTAAGGAGGGAGAAGTTGTAGTTTTTTACGATCACCTGGCCCGGGGTTTCAGTCCTCCCGGTTCAAAATTCTTCCGGGATGTATTAGCCGCTTTTCAACTCCACCCACAAGATGTAGGCCCGAATTCTGTTTCCAACATCTGCAACTTTCAAGTTTTCTCGGAGGCATATCTTCAAGAAGAGCCATCAGTGGACCTATTCCGGGACTTCTTCCATCTCAACCGGCGGACAGAGTTTACCGATGGGCCTCATCAGGAACTGGGTGGTGTCAGCATCCAGAGAAGAAAGGATGTGAGTTTTCCTCACGCTGCCCTTCACAGCCACCCCAAAGAATGGAACCAGACGTGGTTCTATTGTAGGGACACTTCGCCTGAAGGAGAGAACCCGCTGCCGGGTTATCGCGCCTACCGCCTGGCAGTAACCCATCCTCAGCCTCAGCGCCTCAGTGCCCAAGACCGGGCTCGATTCGCCCCTCAACTTTCCAAACTCAGAGCTTTTGTGGCCAACGGCTTAACCGGAGTCGACTTCGTTCGCTGCTGGATTTCTTGGAGCATCCTCCCACTAAGCCGGCGCTCAAGTCTGATGTGCGACTACACCGGTAAACCGGATGATCCTCAGCACCACACTGAAATAATACTTCCTGAAAATGAAGCCACTGAGTCCGCCAAGAAAATGCTGAACATCCCTCTGGAGGAGTGCAGCCGGACCAGTTTAGCTCTGTTCTGCGCAACCAATGAACCGCCAGCAGTAAGTATTTTCCAACCTTTTCTTATTTGTCTTAATCCATTCATATTGGTTGTCTTTAACTCGTTATTATCCCTTCACACAGGCCAACGATCCTTTCTAGAAGAGGAGAACTCAAGATAAACCGACCAAGCAATCACGCAAAAAGACTTACGCTGTTAAGAAGAAAAAGGCTGTTGATGCTTCCGGTTCACACCCTGAGGAGGAGGATCCGGATTCTGAGGTACTAATTAACCCTTATATCCTTTGACCTCCCTTTGTCTAAATTTATGTTAACAATGCCTTTCCGCAGGATCTGGCGGAAGGAAGTAAAGCGGCGGGAGTTGAGGTAATTTCTCTCTCTTCTGATTCAGAACTGTTGCCCTCCAAAATCCGCCGGGTGTCCCGGAAATATCCATTTTCTCATCCTTATGCTCAGTTGGATCCCAACTTTCTTTTGAAGAAACAGCAGCATGAAGCACGCCGGACCACGCGCCATAGCGGCCATGTGGTTGAATCCTCCGGAATACCCCTTACGCTGGCTCGCAGGCGTCGCTCAGAGGTTTTACTCACTCCAACTCTCCTTCATCCAAAAGCAGGCCTTATGCGTAAACCTCTTAAACCGTCTGATCCCAACTATTAGGAGGCTCCTCTGTCTTCTTCCGGCGAATCGACTGCCACGCAGGTCCCTGTACTCAAGACCGTCCTCGGGTAAGTCCTTCCTTCAAACATCCGGTTTACCTTCCTGTTTTTAACTTTATGATTCTCACTGTTTCTTTGACCTTTACCAGAATGCCGAAGCCTAGCAAAAAGGCGAAAGCAAATAAACCGGCTGCTAAAACCACTACCGCTGAACCGGCCGATGACCCTGAAGCGGCCATCATTCCAGAAGATAACCTTGAAGCTCAGTTTGATGATCCCATTCCTATGGATCGTGACGATGTTGCTGTTCCGGGAGGTGACAATATGGAGAACATGGCTGAACCGGCAAGCCCTGTCCGGGTTATCCCTCCTCGGACCAACCCGGCTCCTATCAGCCCGGCACCTACTGTTGTCCCCTTCCAGCCAACTACTGCCTCATCCGCGGATGTTGAGATAACCGGGCTAGGCTTCACTGCTCCCACCGAGCCTGTCACCTTGGCTAGGCATACTTCCAAGGAAGAAAAATTTCAACAAGACAAAGGCAAGTGGAGCACAGATTTATCTAGCTATGCTCAGTTGAGTGCCCCAGAACTTCATTCCGGGTACCTGAACCGGCTCTTCACCAGTCGCGACTATGAAGCCGGTTTAGTTAATATGATGAAGGATAAATATGAGGTAACTTTCTTTCCTTTTGCTTCTATTTCTGCTTTATACCTTGCCATTATACCCTTAGGCCATAGTAGCCCCCAAGTGCCGGTTTAGCTTCATTGTAGGTGAACCGGGACTTCCGTTGTGCCTGTGAATGAACTTACATTAGCCCCCAAGTGCCAAGGGCATAATTTGTTTATGTGCTTGGGACTTGTCTGAAATTTGCTTTCTTTACTTCAAGTGTACATTAGCCCCCAAGTGTCAAGTGCATAACTTGTTATGTGCTTGAGACTTCGATTGATCTGCTTTGCTAATCCGTCTGATTTCTTCGTAGGCTGACTTGACCCGGAGGGCTTCACAGGCAACTGAGCTCCGGAATAGCTTGGCACTTCATGAGACTACTTCAGCCAAAGTTAAGGACGAACTTGTCCTTGCTTTGACTAATATGGAAAAAATAAAGAAAGATTTTGAAGCGGAGCGGTCCACCTGGGAGGTGCAGAGGGACGCTCTTGAGAAAAGAGCAAAGGATGCCGAAGCCGCTCTCAATCCAGTTATGCAGGAGCTATCCGGGTTGAAAGAGCAAGTAGAGCTCATGACTTCTGCTATCTTCGGTAAGTATTTGTCTTTGCATGTTTACATCCTTGCAACCTTTTGTTCCGCTCCGGTTTAACTCGACCAATGTATATAGGGAGGTGCATAACTCATCTTGGAGATGATGTCCGGAAGAAGCTTAAGGCAGCTTATACCCTGGTGGAGCAGCTCTATTCCGGTGCTCAAAGGGCCATCAGTGCCATGACCCATAACAAACCGGCACCAACTACCATCCAAGCCACTTTGGAGAAGCTATTTGTCCAGCCTATGCGTCTGGTGGAGGTGAAGAAGTCTGTTGCACGGGCTGGTTCTCTTATGGCGCTGACCCAGGCCAAAGCATGGGTCCCCGACTTTGACCCGGCTGAAGCTATGAACGGCTACCCCAGCAAAAAGAGGACGGGTCAGTCTTCTCTGCCGAAGACCTCCGTGCTTTGACTAAGGACATGCGCCCGCTTGCCAGTAAGCTTGCTGATGAAGCAGATTTGACAAGGTATCATCCGTACTATGACTTAGAAAATTCGTGGGTGGAGCGGCCGGTTTACGACACTGAAAATCTGATCCCACCAGTTCGTGGCCATACTTTCGCTCCAGATATTGATCCGTCAGATCTTATTGATGATGAAATGTATTTCCGTGCACTCTCCAAGATTGATTGGTGCGCTCCTGGTTTCCAGCCATTGCGTGAAGCTGATGAAGACCCGGAACAAGTTGACCCTGAGCCTTCGCAGCGTGAAGAGGAGTCGTAAAACCGTTCGGTTTAATTTGTCGTTGCTGAATATTTTTGCCAAAACTTTGATCTATTCGGGCCTGCAGGTGCCTTGTAATAGGATAGTTGAAATATTGTTTGTGTCCCAATATGGATGGCACAGCTTGACTTGGCATCTGTCAATTTTAATCCTATGTTTTGCCATGCTTGATCCGTTTATATTATCTGTGCCTCCATGAATGAGGATAAAGATGTCCTGGCGGTTTACCATCGGACCAATTACACTGCTCCAATAT
>LR738715.1:259249998-259274750 GCA_902687465.1 Secale cereale | reverse complement strand
CAGGCTCCATATTTGAGGCTTTTTGTGAGCTGCCAGGCTCTAGGCTTTTTGCGAGCTACCAGGCTCCATATTTGAGGCTTTTTGTGTGCTGCCAGGCTCTAGGCTTTTTGCGAGCTGCCAGGCTCCATATTTGACATACTCATCGATGACACACCACCCAATGTTTCAAAACCTCTGAGGGATCTTGTCTTTAGGTGATCAACTCGATGATTGTCAATGGCTGATCCCTTGATGTATCAAGGGCGCCAGTTTAGGAGGCCATGGTGAGTTTTCAGAGAAAACTCCCATGTGATACTCCGTTGAAGGAAAACACAGCTGACTCCCTGATGTTATCAGAGGCGCCGGTTTAAGAAGTCATGGTGAGTTTTCAGCGAAACTCCCATGTGATACTCTTTTCGAAGAAGATGGCTGATTCCTCGGTTTACCAGGGGCGCCGGTTTATTTACTAATCATAATATATACATGGTACATAAAGCGGAGTCAATGGCTCAAGTGTAATAAGGTCGCAGAAGAGCGATGTTCCACGGCCGCTTCGTCTCCTCCTCTGCTGTACGTGAGTCTTTATGCTCTTGAACGTCGACCAGGTAGTATGAACCGTTATGTAGGTTCTTGCTGACCACAAAGGGTCCTTCCCAAGGTGGGGATAACTTGTGCATATCTGTTTGGTCCTGGATGAGCCGGAGCACCAGATCCCCCTCCTGGAACGTCCTGGTCTTAACCCAACGGTTGTGGTACCGGCGTAGGTCTTGTTGGTAGATCGTTGATCGTGCTGCTGCCATGTCCCGTTCCTTATCCAGCCGGTCCAAGCTGTCTTGTCTTGCTTGCTCATTATCTGCTTCAACATAAGCTGTCACCCGTGGTGAGTCTTGCCGGATGTCACTAGGGAGAACCGCTTCAGCACCATATACCATGAAGAAGGGCGTATAACCTGTAGACCTGTTAGGCGTAGTGTTGATGCTCCACAGGACAGAAGGTAACTCCTCTACCCAGCAACCTGGTGTTCTTTGTAAAGGAACCATAAGTCGGGGCTTGATGCCTCTCAAGATCTCTTGGTTGGCCCTCTCAGCTTGTCCATTGGACTGAGGGTGAGCTACTGATGATACATCCAGGCGAATATGTTCTCGTTGACAGAACTCTTCCATCTCTCCCTTAGATAGATTGGTGCCATTATCAGTAATGATGTTGTGTGGAAAGCCAAACCGAAAAATTACTTTTTTGATGAACTTAACCGTTGTTGCCGCATCACACTTACTGACAGGCTCTGCCTCAATCCACTTTGTAAACTTGTCCACTGCTACCAACAGGTGGGTTTTCTGATCTTGGGATCTTTTAAAGGGTACAACCATATCAAGCCCCCAAGTTGCAAACGGCCAAGTAATTGGAATCATCCGTAGCTCCTGTGCCGGAACATGAGCACGCCGTGAAAATTTCTGGCAAGCATCACATTTTCTGACTAGGTCCTCTGCATCAGCATGAGCCGTTAACCAGTAGAACCCATGACGAAAAGCTCTAGATACCAATGACTTTGAACCGGCATGATGACCACAATCTCCTTCGTGTATCTCTCGAAGAATATCACAGCCTTCTTCTGATGATACGCATCGCTGAAAAGCCCCAGAGACACTGCGGTGATGAAGTTCTCCATTGATGATGGTCATAGATTTGGACCGCCGGATTATCTGCCGAGCCTCGACTTCATCCTCTGGCAACTCACCTCGGCTCAGGTACGCCAAGTAAGGGAGTGTCCAATCCGGAATAACATGAAGCGCTGCAACTAGCTGTGCTTCCGGATCAGGAACAACTAAATCCTCCTCTGATGGTATCTGTACCGACGGACTATGCAATTCATCCAAGAAGGTATTTGGTGGAACCAGTTTACGCTGAGAGCCTAGCCGGCTTAATGCATCGGCCGCTTCGTTTTTCCGCCGGTCTATGTGGTCCACCTGATATCCTTTGAAGTACCCTTGAACCGCTTCAACTTCTCGCCGGTAAGCTGCCATGAGCGGATCTTTAGAGTCCCACTTGCCAGACACCTGTTGTACCACTAGATCTGAGTCACCAAAGCACTTGACCCGGCTCAAGTTCATCTCCTTGGCCATCCATAAACCGTGAAGGAGAGCTTCATACTCAGCAGCATTGTTAGTGCAAGGGAACATTAATCGGAGGACATAATAGAACTTGTCACCTCGTGGGGAAGTTAACACGACTCCAGCCCCCGAGCCCTCTAATTGCCCTGAACCGTCAAAGTGAATAGTCCAGTATGTATGATCCGACTTCTCCTCTGGTGCCTGCAACTCTGTCCAATCATTGATGAAATCTACTAGTGCTTGGGATTTTATAGCAGTACGGGGTACATACTTCAATCCGTGTGGGCTAAGCTCAATGGCCCATTTCGCCACTCTGCCAGTGGTTTCTCTGTTCTGGATTATATCCCCCAATGGAGCTGAGCTGACAACAATGACTGGGTGGCCCTGGAAATAGTGTTTCAGCTTCCGGTTTGCCATGAATACGCCGTATACCAACTTCTGCCAGTGTGGATACATTTGCTTTGACTCAATAAGAACCTCACTGATGTAGTAAACCGGGGGCTGAACCGGATATTCCTTGCCTGCTTCCTTGCGTTCCACCACAATTGCCACGCTAACTGCACGGGCATTGGCGGCCACGTATAACAGCAATGGATCTTTGTCAACAGGGGCAGCAAGAACTGGCGGTTCTGCTAATTGCCGCTTTAAGTCCTCGAATGCGGCGTTTGCAGCATTGCTCCATACAAACCGGTCTGTCTTTTTCAGCATCTGATAAAGCGGGATTGCCTTCTCTCCCAAACGGTTGATGAACCGGCTCAACATTGCAATACGGCCTGCTACGTGTTGGACATCATTGATACAAGCCGGTTTAGCCAAGGATGTGATCGCCTTGATCTTCTCCGGATTAGCCTCAATCCCTCTGTTTGATACTAAGAATCCAAGGAGCTTGCCTTCTGGAACACCAAAAACACACTTCTCCAGATTAAGCATCATCTTGTAAACCCGGAGGTTGTCAAAGGTTTCTTTCAAGTCTTCTATCAGCGTCTCCTCCTTCCTGGATTTCACCACAATATCATCAACATAAGCATGCACATTTTTTCCAATCTGCCCCTTGAAGCAGTTCTGCACGCAACGTTGATAAGTTGCTTGGGCACTCTTGAGCCCAAAAGGCATGGATACATAGCAGAAGGCTCCGAAAGGAGTTATGAAAGTTGTCTTCTCCTGGTCCTTAACTGCCATCTTGATCTGATGATAACCTGAATATGCATCCAAAAAACTTAGCTGCTCACATCCTGCCGTAGCATCAATAATCTGATCAATACAGGGGAGAGCAAAAGGATCGGTTGGGCAAGCTTTGTTCAAGTCTGTGTAATCAACGCACATCCTCCAGGTTCCATTTTTCTTTAGCACCAGCATCGGATTAGTCAACCACTCTGGATGGAACACCTCCACTATGAATCCTGCGGCCAAAAGCCTGGCCACTTCTTCACCTATAGCCTTGCGCCTCTCCTCATTGAAGCGGCGCAAATACTGCTTGACCGGTTTAAACTTCGGATCAATATTAAGACTGTGCTCAGCGAGTTCCCTCGGTATACCTGGCATGTCAGAAGGCTTCCATGCGAAGATATCCCGGTTCTCACGGATGAACTCGATGAGCGCGCTTTCCTATTTGGGGTCTAGGTTAGCGCTGATAGTGAACTGCTTGGACGAATCGCCCGGAACAAAGTCAACCTGCTTGGTCTCCTCTGCCGATTAAATTTTAACGCCGGATCATGCTCTATAGTTGGCTTCTTTAACGGGGACATATCTGCCGGATCAACATTGTCTTTATAGAATTTCAGCTCCTCCGTAGCACAAACTGCCTCAGCGTATGCCGCGTCTCCTTCCTCGCATTCCAATGCAATCTTGCGGCTTCCGTGAACCGTTATGGTTCCCTTGTGACCCGGCATCTTGAGCTGTAGATAAACATAACACGGTCTAGCCATGAACTTGGCGTAAACCGGCCTCCCAAACAAAGCATGATATGGGCTCCTGATCTTTATGACCTCGAAGGTCACTGTATCTGATCTAGAATCCTGCTCATCCCCAAAGGTAACTTCCAGATCAATATTCCCAACTGGGTATGCCGATTTACCTGGCACCACTCCATGGAATACTGTGTTGGACTGCCGGAGCTTCTTATCTGTCAGCCCCATATGTCGGAAAGTCTCATAGTATAAGATGTTAATGCTGCTACCACCGTCCATAAGTACCTTTGTGAACTTGTAGCCACCCACCTGTGGTGCCACCACTAATGCCAACTGGCCCGGATTATCAACCCGTGGCGGGTGATCCTCTCTGCTCCACACAATGGGTTGCTCAGACCAACGTAAAAAACATGATATTGCCCACTGCTTAGCTCCTTCGGATTATTCTGATATCCGGATGGCTGCTGCTACTGTCGCTGCTAATTGCCTTGGTTGTTGTAACCACCCTGACCTTGCTGCTGGTTATGTTGATGCTGACTGTTGCCGTTGTAGTTATTGTTACCGCCGTGATACCCTGATCCGGATCCATTACCTTGGTAACCTGGACCCTGAAAACCGGAACTTGATCCGCCGCCGAGGGGTCCGTGGTTATATCTGGCCTTCATGACCTCCTGCATGATACGGCAGTCCTTCCAGAGATGCTTAGCCGGGTTTCCCTCTGTACTGTGTCTTGGGCAAGGCACACTTAGCTGTTGATCTAGATTGAAGGTTAGCCCCTCGTTGCGCGGGGGTGGTTTACCCTTGCGGCGCTGCCCGTTGCCCTGAACGTTGGTATTAGCCACAAAGTCTGAGCCGCCCTCTGCTTTTCGCTTGCCATTGTTACCTATACCTGCCGGATTGACTTGCGCCGGTTTACCAGCTTTGCTCGCCTTCCCAGACTTGTCTCCGTCTGTATCTGGGTACTTGGTGTTATCAGAGTCCTCATACTTCACCAAAGCGCTCATGAGTGTTCCCATGTCATTGCAATCACGCTTGAGCCGTCCTAACTTCAGCTTCAAAGACTCGAACCGGCAGTTGTTTTCCAACGTCACTATCGATGTACTAGGATTGATACTATTAGAAGAGTGCAGGATTTCTGATACTCGCCGCACCCAACTGCTCGTGGTCTCCGGTTCTCCTTGAACACATGATGCTAAGTCCACCACCGACATCGGCTGTTTGCACGTGTCTTTGAAATTACTGATAAACCGGCGACGCAACTCACCCCATGATCCGATGGAGTTAGGTGGCAGACCCTTTAACCATGTCTGGGCTATACCCTCAAGCATCATTGTGAAGTATTTGGCACACGTCGCTTCATCCACATCAAGCATCTCCATAGCCATCTCATAACTTTCAACCCATGCCTCTGGAGCCAGATCCGTCGTGTAGTTGGGTACCTTGCGCGGGCCTTTGAAGTCTTTGGGCAATTTTACGATTCGTAAAGCGGGGATGAGACACTGTACTCCAAAGTAACTGGCCATGACTCCCGTTTCTGCGGTGGTGGGATGAGCCGGCGTCGATTTGCGGGTGTCCTCACGGGCAGTATGTCTAGCCTGGTTTACCGCCTCTTGGGCGTGTGCTTCTGCCCCTGCCGGATCATCCTACCTGTGACGGTGCCGTCTCCGCTCGCTGCTTGATACAGCCGGTTCATCCCAATGTCTTGTGTAACTCCGGCTTGGGCGGGGGGTCGAATGAATCCTCTCCCGGCTATAAGAATACGCCTGCTGCTGTGTCAGCGCCGTGTCCAACAAATCCTTAGCCCGTCGCGCTTCCATTGCTACGGGGGATGTCCCCTCAATGGGTAAAGCGGCCAGTCGTGAAGCGGCGGGACTATGTTATCCAACGGGTTAGAATAGTGGCCGGGAGGGGTGGGAACGTGCGGCGTTGGCACAATTTGGTGGTTCCGCTCGGTGGCCGGCGGCTGAACCGACGCGCCAGTCCCTGGAGCTCCTCCCCGGTTTACCTCTGGGCGGTTACTGGCTCCCGCTCCTGGTGTGCCAAAGAGATTCCTCGCCTCGTAAACCGGCGGTAGACGAGTTTGCTGTCTTCTGTACATTACCTCACGTGCAGAATTCTGATCCAATCTGAGCTGGAAAGCCTAGGAGTCCAGCTCCGCCTGCCTTGCAGCCATCCTGACTTTCTCCGCATCCAGATCTAGTTTAGCTTGCTCAATCCAGCTCTTCAGCTGAATGATCTCCGCATCATGTTGTGCCTTGTCAGTAGGGGTTACTTCTGCTGTTACGAGCGCCGTCAAGTTGCTGACCAAGGTGGATAGGACGTCAGAGGGCGACGGGGTTTGGTTGCTTGTGCCAGCGCCCGCTGCCTCTGAGGTGAACGCCTCGATCATCGAGGGCTGCTGCGTAGACTGTGATCCGGCCATGAAAACAGCAACCCTGTTCGACGGATCAAGGGGGGCCGGAATACTATCACCATCGGACACGCCCTCTGATCGGCCGTCTTGCAACAGATACAAAGATTTGGTCTCTCCGGATGAAGATTCATCGTCGGAATAGACAACTGTCTCGCCACCAGAATCCGATCCGTCCTCGGCTTGCGCTCCATGCACTGCTCCCACGAAAACACGTTTCATGGCGGGCTGAATCTGGGCTGATCTCGCACGCTGAGCCGGCTCGACGATGTTGGGGAAGATGTCCGGCTCAGGTCCCGGTTCGCCGATCTTGCCGATGAAGACGTGGATGCCGCCGAAGGGGACCCGGTACCCGTATTCGATTGAATCGGCCTCGGGACCCCAGCCTGCATCATCGATGTAGATCCGGCCGCGACGACTCTTGGTCATCCGGCCAACCGCGTAACCTTTGAGTCCTTCAAAGCTGCCCTTCAAGAACTCGAAACCATTGTGCGATAGCCCCATGGTGGGCGCCAACTGTCGTGGAATTAGCACGGTAGATGTCCGGTTTAGCGGACTTAGGTGTGAGGCCAGTGCGCAGGTTAGCTTGAAGAGGTTAAAGCAGACAAAGGACACATGGAGTTTATACTAGTTTGGCCCCTTCGATGAAGGTAAAAGCCTACGTCTAGTTTGGTGTGGTATTGCTTGTGCGTCGTTGACCAGGAAGCGAATCCGCTTGCCTGTGTCACGAGCTCTTGTTTCTTGTCCCTGAACCGTCGCCGGGTCGTCCCTTTATATTGGAGGCGACGCCCGGTCCGGTTTACAGAGTCCCGAGGCCAGCTCATAAACGTGTCCGCCTCGGTCTCTACTCTTTCTATCTTACATCCCAAGTTACATGGTACGACGGTTTACATATCGTGGGCCTTATACATGGGCCCCAAACCTCTATGGGCTATGATCTCTTTGTTACATACTCTTCCGGGCTTGCAATGATACAACCTTGTCAATGTAATCCGGACCCTCCTGGCCGGTTTATACCTGCTAGTAATATCCCTGACAGTTAGGTTTACCTTAATACTTCTTTTGTAGTTGCGGATGCTTGCATTAGAGGTTAATCATAAGTGGGAGGCTTTTCCAAGTAAGGACAACACCCAAGCACCGGTCCACCCACATTCCAAATTATCAAAGTACCGAACGCGAATCAGATGATCGTGATGAAAACTAGCTTGACGATAATTCCCATGTGTCCTCGGGAGCGCTTTCCTTTATATAAGAGTTTGTCCAGGCTTGTCCTTTGCTACAAAAAGGATCGGGACACCTTGTTGCACCTTATTTACTTTTACCTTTTATTACTTTCTACCAATTACCCTATCACAAAACTATCTGTTACCTATAATTTTAGTCCTTGCAGAAAATACCTTACTGAAAACTGCCTATCATTTCCTTGTGCTCCTCGCTGGGTTCCACACTCTTACTTATCGAAAGGACTATGATAGATCCCCTACACTTGTGGGTCATCAGGGGCCGCCGCCCAGTCAGTATCGCACGGCTCGGTGATGTAGAACCACCCCAATTTCCACCCCTTCACCGTCTCTGTGAAGGAGCATTCGAGCCAGGTAACATTGGGCATCTTGCCCACCATGGCGCCTCCACACTCTGCTTGTTGACCGCCCACCACCTTGGGCTTCACATTGAAGGTCTTCAGCCATAGATCGAAATGAGGTGGGATGCGGAGAAAGGCCTCGTACATGACAATGAACGCCGTGATGTTGAGAATGAAGTTAGGGGCTAAGTCATGGAAATCTAGCCCGTAGGAAAACATCAGTCCGCGGACGAACGGGTGGAGAGGGAATCCCAGCCCGCGGACAAAATGTGTGAGAAACACGACCCTCTCATGGGGCTCTGGAGTCGGGACGGTTTGTCCTTTGATCGGGAGTCGGTGAGTGATCTCCCTGGCCAGGTATCTGGCCTCCCGGAGCTCCTTGATGTCCTTCTTCTTAACGAAGGAGGTCATCCACTTGCCTCCAGCTCCGGATCCGGACAAATTTGGAGTGCTTTCTCGAACGAGGAAAAGCTAAAGCTTGGGCGTTGGAGCACAAGGACGGAAGGGCTGAGAGAGAGAAAGGGCGTGAGTGAAAAAAGGGAATCCTTATCTCCTTATAAAGGCCGCGAAAATCAAGCGCCTCCCCACTCGCCCTAAAAAGCTCTCCTATTCCCAAGGCCTGTGTAAACGGCACGGTTGGGCTACCCATACCCGCATTGATGAGAATCTCGCAATAAGGGGCACGATCTCTACCTTTACAAAATGTGCCAATGGCAACCGCGTCTCGGGACGTGGAGTGTCAGGCACAAAGCGGTCTGGAATTATGACCGGTCGGACATGATGTCGCGCTACAAAAATTTGTCAGTGGATAGGACTCGTGTAAAATTATATTCTCTTTGTGGTTGTGTATGGTGTGTATGACAGGTCTGGATACTATCATCACGTCCGAAGACTATCTTGGAGTTCTTAAAAAAGGGAACCCGCCTTGCAATGCCGAATACAATCTGCGCGCCAGACTCCTCATCATTGAAGCAAGGTTCAGGGGCTACTGAGGGAGTCCTGGACTAAGGGGTCCTCGGGCATCCGACCTATTATCAATGGGCCGGGCTGGTGGGCTATGAAGACATGAAGGCCGAAGACTGCACCCGTGTCCGAATGGGACTCTCCTTGGCGTGAAAGGCAAGCTTGGCCACCAACTATGAAGATTCCTTTTTATGTAACCAACTCTATGTAACCCTAGATCCCCCGGTGTCTATATAAACGGGTGTAGTCTGGAAAGCATATACGCATTACCATAGTCATACAGGCTAGGCTTCTAGGGTTTAGCCATTGCGATCTCGTGGTAGATCAACTCTTGTAATACTCATATTCATCAAGATCAATCAAGCAGGAAGTAGGGTATTACCTCCATAGAGAGGGCCCGAACCTGGGTAAACATCGTGTCCCCAGTCTCCTGTAACCATCGACCTTAGACGCACATTTCGGGACCCCCTACCCGAGATCCGCCGGTTTTGACACCGACAGCGGCGACGGGGTCGGCCACCGCTGCTCGGGCTCCATCAGTGCGGCTCAAGCGGCGAGGCAGTGGGGCATGGCGGGCTAGGGTTAGGGTTGCATGTGGGAGCGGCGCTTGGGGGCGGAGTCGCGACAAAGGGTCGTGAGGCAGGAGGTGGCGGTCGCGCCCGTGGCAGGAGGTGCTAATCCACCGACGTGGAGGCTCTACCACGACTCCCCCGGCCGGATCTGGCTCTCTCTCCATCAGATCGGATTGGGGAGGGAAGCTCCGCAGGGATCGGCGGTAGATCGATGGGAGGGCAGCGGCGAAGGGACGAAAGTAGCGCAGGGACGAATGCGAGTCGTGTGTGCGAGAGGTAGGAGCTCGAGGGCATCGTGCGTGCGGGTCGTGCCCGTTTTTTTTTTGCTGGTTTTTTTCGTAGATTTTTTTCGTCTGGTTCTGTTGCTTGTGAGGGGAGTACGTAGAGGCATCACTAGGTGGATCGCTTCGAGTTTTTTTTACCGCTCGTCGGTTCAGGGGGGAATTGCTGGGAGGTGGGAGTTGGGAGGGAGAGCGAAAAAAACCATGGTAGGTGGGACAAAAATTAACCACGGAGACTACCAACTGAGACATTAGGAGTAGAGACTAGTCTCAAAATCAGAGGGCGTCTTATTAGAATTTCCATAAGAGTTGTTGTAGGAATTACCATAATTATTAGAGGAATTACTAGGGAAAGGCCTAGAATTAATGTTTCCTCTATATGCGTTGTTACCAAAATTGTTCCTACCAACAAAATTCACATCCATAGATTCATTATTATTCTCAATCAACGTGGACAAAGGCATATCATTAGGATCAGAAGAAACACTCTTATTAGCAAATAATTTCATAAGTTCATCCATCTTTCCACTCAAAACATTAATCTCTTCAATCGCATGAACATTTTTACTAGTGGATCTTTCGGTGTGCCATTGAGAGTAATTAACCATAATATTGTCTAGGAGTTTAGTAGCTTCTCCTAAAGTGATTTCCATAAAAGTGCCTCCTGCAGCCGAATCTAAAAGATTTCTAGAAGCAAAATTCAATCAAGCATAAAAAAATTGTATAATCATCCATAAATTCAAACCATGTGTGGGGCAATTATGTATGATTAATTTCATCCTCTCCCAAGCTTGTGCAACATGCTCATGATCAAGTTTCTTAAAATTCATAATATCATTTCTAAGAGAGATGATCTTAGCGGGAGGAAAATACTTAGAGATAAAGGCATCTTTGCACTTATTCCATGAATCAATACTATTTTTAGGCAAAGAAGAGAACCAAGTTTTAGCACGATCTCTAAGCGAAAAAGGAAATAGCTTCAATTTAACAATATCATTATCGACATCTCTCTTCTTTTGCATATCGCACAAATCAACATAGTTGTTTAGAAGGCTAGCGGCATCTTCACTAGGAAGGCCAGAAAATTGATCTTTCATGACAAGATTCAACAGAGCAGCATTGATTTCACAAGATTCATCATTGGTAATAGGAGCAATCGGCGTGCTAATAAAATCATTGTTGTTGGTATTGGAAAAGTCAAAAATTCAATAATGTCTTGAGCCATTGTGACAAACAAGAAATCCAACACACAAGCAAACAAGAAACAAGCGAAAAGAGGCGAAAGGAAGAAGGGCGAATAAAATGGCAAAGGTGAAGTGGGGGATAGGAAAACGAGAGGCAAGTGGCAAATAATGTAATGCGAGGGATAAGTGTTTGTGATGGGTACTTGGTATGTGACTTGTGCATAGATCTCCCCGGCAACGGCGCCAAAAATTCTTCTTGCTACCTCTTGAGCATGCGTTGTTTTTCCCACGAAGAGGAAAGGGTGATGCAGCAAAGTAGCGTAAGTATTTCCCTCAGTTTTTGAGAACCAAGGTATCAATCCAGTAGGAGACTACACGCAAATCCCTGGTACCTACACAAACAATTAAAAACCTTGCAACCAACGTGATAAAGGGGTTGTCAATCCCTTCACGGCCACTTGCAAAAGTGAGATCTGGTAGAGATAATAAGATAAATATTTTTGGCATTTTTGTTGTATAGATTGAAAAGTAAGATTGCAAAATAAAAGAACAATAAAGATAGCTAGTTGACAGAAGATTAATATGATGGAAAATAGACCCGGGGCCGTAGGTTTCACTAGTGGCTTCTCTCAAGATAGAAAATCTTATGGTGGGTGAACAAATTACTGTCGAGCAATTGATAGGAAAGCGCATAGTTATGAGAATATCTAGGCATGATCATGTAAATATATAGGCATCATGTTCGTGGCAAGTAGATCGAAACGATTCTGCATCTACTACTATTACTCCACACATCGACCGCTATCTAGCATGCATCTAGAGTATTAAGTTCATAAGAAAAGAGTAACGCTTTAAGCAAAATGACATGATGTAGAGGGATAAACTCATGCAATATGACATAAACCCCATCTTTTTATCCTCAATGGCAAGAATACAATACGTGCCTTCCTGCCCCTGTTGTCACTGGGAAAGGACACCGCAAGATTGAACCCAAAGTTACGCAGTTCTCCCATTGCAAGAAAGATCAATCTAGTAGGCCAAACCAAATTGATAATTCGAAGAGACTTGCAAAGATATTAAATCATGCATATAAGAATTCAGAGAAGAACCAAATATTGTTCATAGATAATCTTGATCATAAACCGACAATTCATCGGATCTCGACAAACACACCGCAAAAAGTATTACATCGAACAGATCTCCAAGAAGACCGAGGAGAACTTTGTATTGAGATCCAAAGAGAGAGAAGAAGCCATCTAGCTAATAACTATGGACCCAAAGGTCTATGGTAAACTACTCACACATCATCGGAGAGGCTATGGTGTTGATGTAGGAGCCCACCATGGTCGATTCCCCCTCCGGCAGAGCTCCGGAAAATGCCCTAAGATGGGATCTCATGGGTACAGAAGGTTGCGGTGGTGGAAATAGGGTTTCGTGGTGCTCTCGGATGTTTTTAGGGTATATGAGTATATATAGGAGGAAGAGGTACGTCGGTGGAGCTACGAGGGGCCCACGAGGGTGGGGGCGTGCCTACCCCCTCCCCCCCCCCTCGGGCGCGCCCTCCTGCCTCGTGGCCACATCGTTGCTTCACAGACTTGTACTCCAAGTCTTCTGGATTGCGTTTGTTCCAAAAACGATCCTCACAAAGGTTTCATTCCGTTTGGACTCCGTTTGATATTCCTTTTTTGCGAAACACTTAAATAGGCAAAAAATAGCAATTTGCACTAGGCCTTTGGTTAGTAGGTTAGTCCCAAAAATAATATAAAAGTGCATATTAAAGCCCATTAAACATCCAAAACAGATAATATAATAGCATGGAACAATAAAAAATTATAGATACATTGGAGACGTATCAGTTTTACTGTCAAGATACTTCACCAGAGGGAGAAAATCATTTGTCAGGTTATCATGCCAGCCGGCTTAGCAGCAGACATCATCTTCCGGATCGTATTAGTACAACAGAACGGAAGAAATATGTGTCTATTTTTGCAAAGACACGGGCCTTTATGGCCAACGGCCTAACTAGTATTGATCTAGTTCGATGTTGGGTCGCCTGGAGAGTCTTGCCTCTAAGCCGCCGGCCCATTTTAATGTGTGAATTCATCGGCGAGTTAACATATCCCCAGCACCACTATCAGATCGACATCACTGAGGAAGACATCGATGACATGACCAAGTACCTACTGAATGAGAGCCTGGAAGACTGTAGCCAATTCGGGCTGAGCCCTTTTTATACTCTGAATAAACCGTCGGTTGTAAATTTTTTGACTCAAGCTCTTAGTCTAGCTCATATTTTGATGTATATTGCCTGCTTATATTCACTAAAAATGTTTACAGGTCTATTCACCCTTTTGGACCAAAAACTTCATGAGAAACCAAAGAAGGCCCGAGGGAAGAACAAGGCTGTCAAATAGCCTGCCAAGAAAACCAAAGCTTCTGAAATATTTGATTTAGAAGATCATGAAGAGGATGATGAGTCGCAGGTAGAACTTGACTCTCTTGGCTCAATTTTTGTATGCCTTATTGACAATGATCCTTATCAGGATGACGCGGAAGCCAGCCGTGCAAATGATGATGAGGTAATTATTCTTTCCTCCGGCTCAGAACCCCTGCCATAACAGAAAACTCGACAAGCAAGCCAGAAAGTTAGATTTTCTCACCCTTTAGCTTACTTGGATCCCAACTTTCTTTTGAAGAAGCATCAACATGAAGCTCGCCGCACAACCCGGAATAGTGGCGGTGGAGCGTTATCCTCCGGCTTACCTAATACCCGAGCACCACGCAAGCGTTGGAATGAGGTATTTCAATATACTGAATTTATTTGTTCCAAACAAACCTTGTACATCAAGTATTAAAAACCTTCTGACTCAAATTATCATGGGACCTCCCACTCTTCATCTGGTGATTCATCGCAGACTCATCTTCCGGCTTTCAAGACTGCCCCTGGGTATCATCTTTATCTGTGCCTTTCAATATCTCTAACTTCGTACTGACCTTTGTCATCCCTTTGCAGTGGGAAAGCAAAGCCTAGCAAAAGGGCTAAGATAAACAAGCCAACAGAAGACCCCGAGCCTCAAGACCTAGAAAAGCAAGCACCGATATCTTAGGCCTCCGTGGAACAGCCGGAGGAAAAGGCTGATGACCCGCCACCAGAAACTTGTAGTGCCTCTGCTGATCATGTGGTTCTTGACCCCGTGGGTACTTAACCGTCGAACCCAATCAAGCCTTCAGTACCAATTACTGAATAAGTTCTAGTTACTGGCACTAGTTTCCAAGAACCAGGGAAACTTGTTGCTCCGGCAAAACATTCTGCCAAGGAAGAATTGATTGAAAGGCGCAAAGTCAAATTTGACATGGCCAACTATTCTCATTTGAGTGTTAGTGAAATCTGAACTTTTCCGGCTATCTCAATCAAATACACATCAGCCGTGACCTAGAATTTGACATGGTCAAGCACATGCATCAGAAATATGAGGTATCCATTTTACTAAGACATATTCCTTGAGCCCCCAAGTCTACTGAATATGAATAGAATAGAATATACTATAGACTTTGTGATATAAACTCCTTAGTTGTGCATCTAAATTAAAATACATAACCCCAAAGGGCCGGCTTAAAGTTATCAAGTTGAGACGGTTCTTCCAAGAATATCGACTTTGCACCTGTAGTCCCCAAGAGCCGGCTTAAACTTATCAAGTTGAGACGGTTCTTCCATTATAACATATTTCAAAGTTTCGCATACGTTAGCCCCCAAGTGCCAAGTGCTATTACTTGTAAAGGGCTTGGGACTTATCAACATGTATTAGTCCATAATAGAACTTTCTGCGCCCATTATCCCCCAAGTGCCAAGTGTTGTTGCTTGCAAAGGGCTTGGGGCTTATTAACATGTACGTCCTAATAACTGTGCATACTTGTTTGAATCTGATCTTTTCAGGAAGTGTCTAGTCAATTTCAGTCTCAGCTGTCGGACTTACAAAGCCGGCTTAAAACTCGAGAAACAGAGACCAAGAAGGCTGACTCCAAGTTCAAGTTTAGCTTGAATGAGAATGAAAAACTCAAAACTGAGTTTGATACTGAGAGAGCTACCTGGGCTGAAGAAAAATCCACCCTGATCCAAAGGGCTGAAAAAGTCGAGGCCTCATTAAAAGAGGTCACCACAGAACTCACAGGCCTGAGTCATCATGTCAATCAGATGACCCTTGCTATCTTTGGTAAGATTTATTATATTGTTATGATTCGCCACCCTTCATGTATAAATTATTAGGCGACTAAATCATGACATCCCACGCATGCCCCAGAAGCAGCAATCTTGGGAAGGATGTGCGGATAAAGATCAAGGCAGTTTACACCTTGGTAGAACAATTATATACTGGAGCACAGCGCACATTAGCCACAATCTCCTCGAGTAATCAAGCACCATCTCTACTTAGCAATGTATTGAGCCAACTTTCTGTACTTCCTGCCCGGATTAATGAGATCAAACGGTCCGTTGCGAGAGCTGGTGCTATTACGGCTTTAAGCCAGGCAAAGGCATGGCAGTCAGAGCTAGACCCCGCCAAGTTAGCCACCGGCTGTCCTAGCTTCAAGGAGGACGGGTCTCCATTTGACAAGAAGGAATTTGCTGCATGTGTGAAAGAAATGCGTCCCTTGGCGAGCTTGCTAGCTAAAGAAACAGAACTGACCAAATATCAGGCGGCTTACTCCACAGAAAATCAGAAAATGCCCATGCTGGCTTACAAGATTGTGGATCTTATCCCTGAAATTCCTAAGCACACTTTTGCCCCGGAAATAGACCCATTTGAGCTTATTGATGATGAAGCTAAATTTCAAGCCTTGACTGGCATCAATTGGTCAACGCCCGACTTCTAGTTAGTGGAGGGAGAGGAGGAAACAGCGCAGGATGATCCGGAAGCTTCCAACTGCCGAGACCAGGAGAACTGGACTGCTGAACGGTTCTCGTTTTTTATTATCAAGCGTTGCTTGTTAAGACACTTAATCCTGTGGGCTTGCATAACCATGTAATAGGCTAGTGAAACTGTTGATCTGCCATGCCATCATGCATGTTTTGTTTTGCATGACACTGCCGCTTTACCAATTGAAACTCGGCCACTTATGCTCATGATTTCATCAACTATGTATGCAAGATTTATTATTTTACCTGCACACAAAACAAATCACAAGTGCCCTGGCGGTTTACCGCTGGACGGGTCACAATACTCTATAAAAACCACTCATGAACAAAGGCAGTCCATAACCAGGGCCGGTTCAAACATAACCTTACACAATCATAAAATATCATACCTATGATATTCATTTACACTGTCGGCTTACCATACCAACGCAGTAAGGGTGACAACCCAAAAGATAAAGCGCATAATGCCCTTTTCAATTAACAGATGCCGCCAGCTTACAATGCCATATGCAGCAATGGGTAATATCCCTAAACTTAGAGCGCAGTGCTTCCAAGCATAAAATCATTATATACTGGCGACTTATAGTCCAAAGCCAGGATCGGTTTAAGAAGCTATGGATGGATTCATATGTGAACCATAAGGCATCAGAGCCCTCATTGGTTTTCAATCATGTATCAACATGTCACAAAACACTCAAATCAAATATAAATCAAAAGACAAAAACAAGGCGTTCATGGTTGTCAAACCTTTAAATCAAGTGTTGTCAAAGGGCCGCACGACCGCTGAGTTAAACCTTCACTTAATCTTATAAGTTGGGCCTCACATGACCAATCGTCGTTTTAACTTTGACAAGTTTAGGGTATGTATAAGATTAACTTGTCAAAAGTACAGCGAGTCATTCCAGTCAATCTGGGCGGAGTGGCACACTTAAAAGGCATTATAACCCGGGTTTTTAGGTGAATACACTTGGCTTCCAAGCCTGGCTTCCAAGCATATTACAAGGGTCAGAAAACTCTTGTCCTTTGAACAAAGAGCCCCCAAGTAATATGTTATTATAGGCGTACAAGCCGGAGGAATAGGGTAATCACAGCTATGCTCGATTAAGCAGAAAGCCCCCAAGTAATCATATGAAACAAAAACTTATTATTAGCATAAATGAAATGGCAGAGGCCTGAATTATTAGGGTTTCGGCTTTATTATAACCATCATCATATATACATTGTCAAAATTTGTACATTACGAGAGCCGGTGACTCGGGTGTAATAAGGCCGAAGATGAGCAATATTTCACGACCGACGGGTCTCCTCCTCCGACGTGCGTGAGTCCTTGTGGTCTCGAACATCGATAAGGTAGTATGATCCATTGTTTAAATTCTTGCTGACCACAAAAGGCCCTTCCCAAGGTGGGGATAGTTTATGCATATCTTTTTGATCCTGGATAAGCCAGAGCACCAAGTCATCCTCTTGAAAAGTTCTGGTCTTAACCCGGCGGCTGTGATAACGGTGCAGATCTTGTTGGTAAATCCCCGAATGAGCCGCCGCAAGGTCACGCTCCTCATGCAATAGGTCAAGTGCATCCTGACGTGCTTTTTCATTATTAGTTTCAACATAAGCTGCCACACGGGTGAGTCGTGACGGATGTCACTAGGGAGAACTGCATGTGCTCCGTAAACCATGATGAAGGGTGTGTAACCCGTGGATATGTTGGGGTAGTATTAATGCTCCATAGTACTGAGGGTAACTCCTCCACCCAACAACCCGGCGTCCTCTGCAAAGGGACCATAAGCCGGGCTTGATGCCTCTCAGGATCGCTTGATTGGCTCTCTCAGCTTGACCATTGGATTGGGGTGCGCCACTGATGATACATCAAGCCAGATATGTTCTCGTTGACAAAACTCTTTCATAGAACCCTTGGACAAATTAGTGCCATTATCAGTTATAATGCTATGGGGAAAGACAAAACAGAAAAATCACCTTTTTGATTAATTCAACCGTCGTCCCTGCATCACACTTACTATCCGGCTCTGCTTCGATCCATTTTGTAAACTTGTCAACTGCCACCAAGAGGTGAGTCTTTTTATCTTTGGACCTTTTGAAAGGCCCAACCATATGAAGCCCCCAGACTGCAAACGGACAAGTAATTGGAATCATCCTCAATTCTTGATCCGGCACGTGAGCTTGGCGTGAAAATTTCTGACAACCATCACATTTACTGACCGAATCCTCTGCATCAGCATGAGCCGTCAGCCAACAAAACCCATGACAAAAAGCCTTGGCTACAAGAGACTTAGAACCAGTATGATGACCACAATCTCCTTCATGAATCTCGCGAAGAATCTCACGGCCCTCCTTGGGAGAAACACAACGTTGAAATGCCCCAGTAACATTGCAATGATGCAACTCTCCATTCACAATGGTCTTTGACTTAGACCGTCAGGTTATTTGCCTGGCCAAAGTTTCATCCTCAGGTAACTCGCCTTGGGTCATATAAGCCAAATATGGAACTATCCAATCGGGAATCACATGAAGAGCCGCCACCAATTGTGCCTCCGGGTCAGGAATAGCTAGATCTTCATGTGTAGGCAACTTGACTGAAGGGCTATGTAGGATATCCAGAAAAAACATTAGGTGGCACCGGCTTACGTTGGGATCCTAACCGGCTTAGAGCGTCAGCCACCTCATTTTTCCTACGATCAACATGTTCCACCTGATAACCTTTGAAATGACCAGCAATAGCATCAACCTCGCGTCGGTAAGCCACCATGAGCGGATCTTTAGAATCCCAAGTGCCAGAAACTTGCTGAGCCACCAAGTCTGAGTCGCCAAAACACCTAACCCAGCTTAGATTCATCTCCTTAGCCATCCGAAGACCATGGAGCAAGGCTTCATATTCAGTTGCATTATTAGTACAAGGGAACATCAACATTAAAACATAACAGAATTTATCACCTTGTGGGGAAGTCAAGACAACTCCAGCCCCCCAGCCTTCCAATTGCCTGGACCCATCAAAGTGGATGGTCCAATATGTGTGATCCGGCTTTTCTTCAGGCGTCTGCAACTCTGTCCAATCATTGATGAAATCCACAAGTGCTCGAGACTTGATGGTTGTGTGAGGCATATACTTCAAACCATGAGGTCCAAGTTCAATGGCCCAATTGGCGACCCGACCTGTGGCTTCTCTATTTTGAATGATATCCCCTAAAGGAGCAGAGCTGACCACAGTGATAGGATGACCCCAAAAATACTGCTTGAGCTTTCGGCTAGCCATGAGCACCCCGTACACAAGCTTCTGCCAGTGTGGGTACCTCGGCTTGGATTCAATAAGCACCTCACTGATGTAGTAAACCAGCCTTTGAACCGGATGCTCCTTGTCGGGGTTTTGGTGCGACATATACCAAAGGATGGCTTATTATGCATGGGGACAATAGAACGTCGCCGGGCCCTGGAAGCGGGATAAGGCGATACTTAGGACGCCTACAAATCTTACCCAGGTTCAGGGATCTCTGTGGAGATAACAGCCCGAGTCCTGCTCTGCGGGGACTCCGCGACATGACTGATGTCAATATGGTAGCTACAAGGTTGCTCCTTGAGCTGTGTCGTCTAGAGGAAGAAGAAGGGAAAGGCTAGCTCTCTATCTTCTCTCTAGGGAATGCGGTGTGTCGCTAGGGTTTCTCCCTATCTCTCTTTGTGTCTCTCTTCTTCTTCTTCTTAGGGTCCAAGCCCTCCATATGGAGGACCCTGGGGGGTTTATATAGGCCTACCCCCAGAGGTACAATAGTAATCTAGGCGGAATGGCCCCCAGCAGTCAGCGTCTTTGGGTGTCGTCCTTCCCGCATGTCTGTTGGGGGCCCGCCGTCTGCGGGCGCTCGTGATTGCTTTTTACTATGGGCGCTCTTCTGCTGACGGCAGCATCGTCAGGAGGGGAATGGCTACAGTGTCGCCACCTCCTGTCGTACGCTGCCACCACGTCCTATCTTGCCATCTTGATAGGGTTCAGACTCCTAAGGTACGGTTAGCCGCCTGCTACCAGGCGGCCCGTCCCCCAGGCCGCCTACCAGGGGCTGCTTGCTTCTTGTTCACCCACTGGCGGGTGGGGCCAGCCGCCTGCTGGCTCTGTCGCCTGTGGGTAGTGGGATCATGGCTTCCTCTGACCGCGGCTAGGTCACTGGCAACATGGCTATAGTGATACGCCGCTTAAGGAGCGTGCGTTAGATACGCCCTCACTGTAGCCACGCCCTCATAGATTCTCTAAGGACATGTTAATGCCTTAGCCTTGTCGTGGTTCCCCTGCACGCATCGCGAGGGGGAGGCATGGGGCCGTCTTCTGGATGTTGGCCATGAGGCTGTTGCCTGTCTAGGCCCCCGCTGCCTGCTGGCAGCCGGCTCCTGGGCGTTGCTTCCCCAGGAGGCGGCCCGATGAGCAGGCGGCCGGGGGGTGACAGGCGGCCCCCAATTGTCTTGAAATACCATGGGGGTCGATGAGGACACCCGTGGTCAATATCTCCGACAGTAGTCCCCGAAGCTGGTGGAACTCTGTGGTTGTGATCGGGGCTGCGGGGTTCCAACAACTTCCCATTCCAGGTAAGGTTTGGCGTTTCTTGTCCGTCCTCTGGAAAGGACCAGCTTCGGGCAGCAGGGCCTCTGGAAAGGGCCGGCTTCTGGCAGCCAGGCCTCTGTCTTCTAATCTTTGGGAAGAAGATACCGCCTGGATGGCGGGCTGTGGCGTGGGCCTGCCTCCCGTTGGCGGTATTCCACGTGTCATCGCCCCGTCACGTCAGCCTGCCAGCCCATGTGCGCGACGGGACATAGCAACGGGACGGGGCCCTCCAATACAGGGCCTTGATCCGCGTGCGGATCTTATGCGGCAGAGGCAATCGATTGCCCTCCCCACATGCATTTAATGCACACAGATTAGGCGCGAAAAAGGTGGGGATCGTGCGGAGCGTGGAGCAGTTAATCCCACGCCCTCGCCCCCTCGGCTTCGTCGCCCCGAGCCTATAAGTAGGCTCGGGAGGGGGGCAGCGCCGCTCGCGCACACACCCTTGCCCCATTCTCTTCTTCCTCCTCGCTCTCCCTCACGCTCCTCGCCACCGCCGCTCGCAGCGCTCCGTCGGAGTGAGCCCTTGCCTTGAGCCATGGCTGCAGTGGCGCAAGCCCACCACTCCGGTGAGTGGGATGGCAGCGAGGTTCTTGAGGAGCACATCTTCTATCTCCGCCGCGCGCGGTGATTGCCCCCCGAAGACAAGGTCGCCGTGCGCCTGGCGCCGGCGGCGGAAATCAGGCCGGTGCCGCGGTTCGGCGAGCGGGTTGTCTTCCGCTCGCACTTCCCTTGCGGCTTCGGGCTCCCCGCCAGCGGCTTCTTCCGTTCCTTCCTCGAGTTCTTCAACATACAGCCTCACCACCTCACGCCGAACATGGTGGTGACGCTGTCCGCCTTCGTCGTCCTTTGTGAGGGGTACTTCGGGATACTCCCCACAATGGAGCTATGGACCGAGCTCTTTTATATGAAGCTTGGTACCGCGGTCCAGGGCGTGGCGGCCCAGTGCGGTGGGTGCGTCGCGGTGAAGCGCAGCGGGGCCAAGAAGTACTTCCCGCCGCCTGTGCTCGTGCACTCGGTGAAGCAGTGGCAAAAGACGTATTTCTATGTCCCCAACGTCGACCCCGCGCACGACTTCATTGGCCTGCCAGACTGGGCACCCGGCCCGCCTGCCGAACCCCGTGCCTCTTGGAAGACCCGGCATGTCTCCCTCACACAAGGGACCTCCATCGCCATGCGGCGCCTCCGGGAGATGAGGGACAACGAGGGCCTGGTGTACTCGGACTTTCTGCTCACTTTTGCAGAGCATCGGGTGCTGCCGCTGCAGTCCCGCCCGCATCTAATCTGCGACATGAGCGGGCGCCGGGACCTGAGCCGGACCTGCACCAAGCAGATGACATACAAGGAGGTGGCCCTTTTGGTGAACTCCGTCTCCAACTACAAGCTCTCCGACTCGGGCTGGGCGTTCGGCAAGCCACAGTACAGCCGCAATAATCCGCCGCCTGCGGTGAGCTCCCTTTTTCCTTCTTCTTCTTCCCTTCCTCCGCTTGTCCCAGCCGCCTGACCCCTGTGCCGCCTGCAGATATTCCCCGGCCAGCCAGAGCCGGGCTCCGACCAGCCGGGCCGCCCTCTGGAACCAGACCGCTCCCAGAGCGATACGAGCGACCCCGATCTGGGGGCCGCCGCTATGGAGGAAGAGGAGGTAACAGGCGGCGGGGGCCAGCCAGCAGGCGGTCCATCAGGAGGCGCCGTCGAGAACTGGCCGGATGATGACGAGGAGGAGCAAGCGCCTCTTCGCGTCCGAGAGGCGAACCCGCCTGAACGCGGTAGCTATCAGGTGTCGCCATCGACCGCAACCGGCGGCGTGAAATGCCGGTCCTCTGCCGGGCCGGCTGGCGGCAAGCTCAAGCGGCTCAAGCTCTCAGCCACCGCCACCAGACGCCAGGAGGTGGCCGCCAAAGCAGCCCTTCCTAGGGTCCCCAAGCCTAGGCCATCCGTGTCTGCGTAAGTGCCGCATTCTTTTTTCTTTCTGCATTCATTCTAATTTTTCGCCCCCTTCGTGGCTGATTTTGCTGTCTTCTTGGGAACGCCCGAACAGCGCCCCGCTTTCTCGCTCGCGGGCGCCTGTGGGCTCTATGGTTGGGGGCACAGATGCCCCTCCTGCGCCACGCCGCGTGGACCCTGCCGCCGCGCTCCGGGAGGCGACGGAAAGGAACGCCCGGGAGGCGCGTGAAGAGCGGGAGGCCGCGGCCCTTGAGCAGGCGAAGGCCGACGCCGCTGCCAAGGCGAAGGCTAAGGCAGCCACCAAGGCCCAGGCGGATGTCGCCGCCCAAGTCCAGGAATAGGAGGCGGTCCTCTAGCAGCCGGCGGTCCACGCCAACCCCCAGGACATGGGCCTTCTGGAGTCGTCCGTCCAAGTGTCGGCTGCTGGCGAGCAGCCGGCTCTTGATAAGGAGAGGGACGACCACGCCACCATGGAGACAGACGTGACCCCTCCCGCGCCACCTGCTGGGACACAGGACAGCCGACCCGTGGGAGCGGAGGTGCCGCCTGCAGAAGGCGTGCTGGTGGCAGGCCCGTAGCCGACCCCCCGAGCCCCCGCCCGTACGCGTCCTGCGAGGGCGGCCTCAGCGCCGCGGCGAGTAGAGGTCAGCGCTGCTAGCTCTTCATCACCGGATAATGAGGCCACCAGCGCAGCGCCGCCGAGCTGGATGCCCGGAGGTGGCGGCGCGCTGATCGTCGCGTCACGAGACGTCCTCGACCGCTTCAAATCTTTGGGCGAGGTCGTGCAGACGGTCTTGCAGGAGTTCCTGGCTACGCAAACCTCTGTCCGGGTATGTTGACTCCTTGCATCTGTTTTTATTTCTTCAATTTCTTCTATGGGGGCGCGTCAGCGCACCCACTCGGTGTAGTCCCCGAGTTTTGAGCTGGCAGCTGAGCAGGCGGCTTGGAACTCCAAGGCATTACTCTGTGGGCTACCTTGTTTCTCGCTGCAGGATTACCACAATCTTCAGGTGCGGCCTTCAACTCCCAGCGTCACGAGCTGGCGCAACTAAGGGCTGCTCTGGCCGAAAGCCAGGGTAAGTGTCTTCTTTTCCTCCTTGCGGGGGCGCGTCAGCACACCCGCTGGGTGTAGTCCCCGAGTTCTGAGCCGGCTGCTGAGCAGGCGGCTTGGAACTCCGAGGTTGTCTTGTCTTCTTGCTGATGCTGATGCTCCTTCTCCTTTCTTGCCAGCGACCGCGACCGACCTCTGCAATCAGTTGGGCGGGGTCCAGGCCGAAATCGCCGCCAAGGAACAGGAGCGCAGCCTCGCTACCAAAGACCGTGACCGCCTGGCCAAGGAGATGGCAGACCAGGCGGCGACACACAAGGCGGAGCTTGGGAAGCTGGCGGACGCTGAGGTGCTCCTTCGGGCCGAGTTCGAGACCAAGCACTCGAACTGGGCCGAGAAGGAGGCAGCGTTGCAGGACGGCTACGGGGCCATTGCGGACATGGTCGATGGTAAGTTGCCTCCCCTGCTTTTACGTGCATGCCTTCTGCTACGGTCGGCTTTATTTTTCCTTATTCTTTATCTTGTCCTTGGCGCAGAATTCTTCCCTGACCATTCTATTGCCGCCAGCCAGGCCATTGAGGCCCAGCGCGGCGAGAGGCGCCAGGCGGGTCGGGTGATCGCACCCATCGCGCCCCGGACTCCCATTGAACAGCTTCTCGCCGTCAAGGCGCACCTCCAGCCGGCCAACCGTCTGCTCTGCCGCCTGCAACGCGCCGGGGCCCAAGTACTAGCCACCCTCTGGCCAGACGTCCTAGTACTCCGCACTCCCAGCCAGACCGCCGACTGGCTGGAGGCGGCTGGCTGCCACTTCGAGGCCTGGAAGGGCGCTGCAGCGAGGGCTGGTGCACGGACCGCCCTAGTATTCGCCAAGGGCTGGTACCCGGAGCTGGACCTCGCCCAGCTGGCGACCTTCCACCTGGAAGCCAAGTCCGAACTGGCCGCGATGCGAGGAGATTTTGTCAAGCATGCCACATCCCTCGCCGACTACGCCGACACTGCCGTTTTCATCCCAGAGTTGGATGAAAAGGGCCATGTGGTGCCACCCGATAACTTTGGGCTGGACCTGGCGGCACCGGAGGAGCTAGATGAGGAGATTGCCTCAAGCGAAGATGGCGAGGACAAGGAAGATGGTGATGAGGAAGCCAGCTCCCAGGAGGCGGAGCTGTCTGCTCGCTACCAGCCCAATCAGGCCTCCACGAGCGGGCCCAGCGGGACGGTGCCGTCTGTTGTGGGAAGCGACCAGGCCAAGACCCATCAAGCACCCC